>CP126891.1:254773819-255973819 GCA_030440675.1 Furcifer pardalis
AGTTACACCTACTAGCAAAACACAATCTACATAAATCTCAGTGCCAAATTGCCAGATGGAAAGTGAGAGTAGGCTTTTCCTGTAGTGCACTGAGCCACGCAACTCTTTAACTTGCAAAATTAACTGGTGAGATTTACCCCACTGTATTTGATATGAATGGCTTTTGAGTAAGGGTGACCTTTACCTTTACTATTAAAAGTAAAGGTTGTCCTTGCCCGAACACCAGTCATATCCAACTCTAGGTTACGGTGCTCATCTTTATTTACAGCCAAAGAGCCAATGCTGGCTGCACTTGCAGATGTTTCTGTGGTCATGTATCAGGCATGACTAAACACCGGAGTGCAAAGAATGCTGTCACCTTTCTTCCAAAGAGGTACCTATTTATTTACTTGCAATTTCTTGCTTTTGAACTGCTACATTGGCAGGAGCTAGGACAGACAACAGGCGCTCACTCCATCATACAGTACTTGGGTCTTGAACTGCTGACCTGTCAAGCTTTCAATTGTTGAGCTCAGCATCTTAACTACTAAGCCACCACAACCCTTCAATTCACCCAGAGCAGATCATTATTGTAAATTATTCTACTCAGATAGATTTTACTTTGCCTCAATCAACGGACGTAAAGCTTACATAAAACTTTATTATTCAGAGATGGATGTGTCAGAAACAAGCCACAGAGACATTTTAGCATTAAAATTGATAAAAATGGGACACAAAATAAGGTGCAGTCTGGCAGAGCATAAATTAATTTGGATAAGAGAAATAGCCTGTTAGCATTCATCTCAGTCATGTTGAACATTATGCATAGCTGGAATGTTGCACGAATATTAGATGAAACAGGCATTTCATTTTGTACAATGCAAATCATATCCCAGTTGTAAATCAGAATAGCTCATTTAGAACACAGTGTTGGTACTTGCTCCTTGTTAACATGTAGCCACAAAATGCTCTTTCCTCTTTCCTCTTCTTAAAACTGTCATCCTTTTGTTTGTAGCAAGACATTTTCTTCTTGAAGTTATGTTTCAGACATGACAGAATTGACTAGCAAAAGACTTTGTTGTTGTTGTTGTTGTTGTTGTATTTAAGCTTATGAAGTACTCTAGTAAGAAGAGTAAAGGAAAGTTTCATTTTTTGGCTTACAACTCCCAAAATCCACTAGGCATTGTGTAAGAAATTAGAACATTGTATTTTAGAAAGAATTTGTTTTCTTCTTTATTTCTCAACAGTCACGCTGCCCTCATCCTTATCATTTATCCAGTCATGCAGGCAGTTGGCTACATTCTCCACTAAGAACACATGACATTGCCAACATCCAGAGAAATACAGGGAAATACTCTGTGGTGCTCTCTAGTGAGGAATTCTAATATTGTGCCTTGAAATTACTTTTCAAAATATGAAAGACAAAACCAAATAATACTTCCTTTACCACTTAGAATTACTAATAGGATGGCATAAAACCAGGGAGTGGGGTGGGGATCCTGTAAAATGCCTCAGATAATGTCTTAAAATGTCATTTAAAAGTAGCTGTTTAAAGTAATTAAGTGTAACTCATAACAACTAAATTAATTAGTAAAGTCGAGCAATTAAACAATATATGCTTTCAAGTGTTAAGACCTCAAGCTCAGCTTATTTCTTTCTATGCTTTATGCATTGCTCCAGTGACATCTGAAACTGTGTGCTATTCTGTTTCCAGCATCTATTTCCTTGTTGTCCTTTCCCTTCCATTGGTAGCTTTCTGTACCACCATTGTCATTTCTGATATGTTACTGGCGCAATGTTAAACTGTTGTACTGCAACCAAAAGGTTGTGAGTTCAATCCTGACCAAAGATCAAGGTTGGCTCATCCTTCCATCCTCCTAAGGTCAGCATGTTCGGGGCAAAATGCTAATTAACTTGTGAACCGCCGAGAGAGTGCAGTAAGCACTATGGGGCAATATATAAGTGTGATTGCTTTGCTTTGTTTTGCTTTGCTGTCAGTACATATCTCCCAGTCATCTGGAAAAGAGTCACCATACACAACAATGTTGAGTTTTAACTAGGTATCTTCTAGCAAATATATTCTTCCCAAATGGGGATGGACTTATTCATTCATTTAGCACATTTATTTACCTAAGATCTAGTGAGAATTCATCACTCTGGACAGTTCACATAACATTAAAGTCAAAATAAATGCATACATGAAATCCCTATTATTAAGCAGTTATTTCAATTGGCAGATGTTGACAGAAAGGTGGAGAGTACTAGGAAACACACAGCCCCATTTGTTCCTCTTAACCTGGCAACCTGCCTTCAGGTAGGGTAGATGGCCCTGTCCTATCAGTGTTGAGGAAAGGTTCGATCATTCCAGGAAATTGCTGTACTTGGAGTGAGATGAATAAATAGCAACACCTTAAGCCATTGGTGGCGAACCTTGACACTCCAATGTTCTTAGACTTCAATTACCAGAAGCCCAAGTCAGTACACCTGCTGATCAGGGCTTCTGGGAAATGTAGTCCAAGAAGAGTGCCAAGGTTGCCCACTGCAGCCGAAGGCAGCAAAATATAACTTCTCCTTGTTCTACAAAGGAAACTTAGGCAAAAAGAAGAAGACTTCAATGTGAACCTGACCCCAAAAATTCTCACCAGAGACATTTTTATGTAAGTAGAAAATAAATGAAATGCATAGAGTACAAAAAGAACATTTTGTGAAAATCTGACTGACATCGACTTTGAAGGTACTTTAAACAATTTCCTATAAGCTACTATTGGTAGCTATTGTAACTGAGCAGCACATTTTTGAGACTATAGTAATCTTATGCAAATAGCTTTATCTTTGAAATGGAGAGTGGAAAATGCTCATTGTGAACAATTTCATCCGCAACAGTATCTTTTCTTCTACTATCGCCAGCTCTTCGATTTTAACACTATCTATCAAACTGAACAGCAGACATTGGAAACAGGAGTCCCACTGATAGTAGACATTAACTGGCAGAGGAATATCAGTAAAATAATATTTTTGGCTCATCTCTGTGTACTAAGTCTATACTATAGGCAGTTTGAAGTGTCCCAATCACCCATTGGCCATAACTATAAAAGGAAGTTTATTATACTAATAGAAATGTCCAATTTCACTCTCAGTATGTGTGACAAATATGCTGTATGCATTCCTTACAAGCAAGGAAAGAATGTAATTCCGCCCAGAAAAAGAAAGTTAAATTGTTTATTAAAGAACAAGTGATTTGGGAATTGCGATTTATCCATTCTCTGTCAATGTGATTGATGGGGACTTGGTTCTACCGTATGTTGTCTTGTTGGGTAATGTAGGGTAGAAAGAAAGAGCCGCCTCAAAGATTGTGGTATTTTTTAGCCACAATCAGTCTTACCTCGGGCAACATTAACTTTGTGCTAGCTAATCTTTCCCACATTAAAGTAAAGGTAATGGTTTCCCTTGCTCAAAAGCCAGTTGTATCCAACTCTAGGGTTCAGTGCTCATCTCTGTTTCATAGCCGAAGAGCCAGTGCGGTCTACTTCTGCAGATGTTTCTGTGGTCATGTAGCAGGCATGACTAGACACCAGAGCACATGGAATACTGTTTATCTTCCCACCAAAGTGGTCCCTATTTATCTATTTTCAATTTCTAGCTTTCGAACTGCTAGGTTGGCAGGAGCTGGGACAGAGACGGGAGCTCATTCCATCCTGCAGTACTCAGTATTCATTCCATCCTGCTGACGTCACCAAAAAGGAGAAGGAGGAGAGGCGACGGCCCCAGATGAGACTGAGAAAGCAGAGGCAGATGGCCAGGTGAATGGGTTCACTTCCCCAACAGTAAGGCTTATGTGCAGAGTGTGCTGGTCCCCACCCAATCGGGGTCTTCACAACTGCAACAACAATTAGACTTATTTACTGCCCCATAGCGCTTAGTGCACTCTCTGGGCAGTTCACAAGTTAATTGGCATTTTGCCCCCAACATGCTGGGTACTCATCTGACCCACCTCGGAAGGATGGAAGGCTGAGTCAACCTTGATCCCAGTCAGAATGGAACTCACAATGTATTGGCTGCAGTATAGCAGTTTAAACACTGCGCTGCCAGAGTACTGAGCCACTGGACACGCCTCAGCCCAAAGACAGTGGTGGTGGAGACAGGCAGTATAAAAATTTAATAAACAAGAACAACAAAAACAGGAAAAGCTATGAATAATAAATTATCTCAGTAGTTTAAAATTCAATATACTGTAATATTAAAATGAATAGATACGTCAGTTCTAAAAACTCCTCCTTCTTCTTCTGTGTCTAGGCCAGATGTGAAACTGCCAAAATGAAGCTATCTTTTGGTGAATTCATTCTGCAGTTCCCTTCACTGGACCTAGTATGAGAAAGATTAGCCAGCAACACAAGGTTGTTACCAGGGATTGTGGTTCAAAATTACCACAATCTTCAAGGAGGCTCTTTCTGTGTACCCCTAAAAAAACTCATTTCAAAACAACAAAAACACGGCAGTCCCAGTCTAAGAACCTGCTTTTCAACAGCCAGTTCCTACATGAAAGCCTGTCTTAAGAGAATGGTCTCAGCCTGTATTAACAGTAGCTACTATCATAATTGTAGCAAATTATAATAATTAGTTCCAAATTTGCATCTGTGCATTTGAATTAGGTAAATTGCATGCCAACCTTTGTCCTTGCACTTTCACTGATGGGTTTACACTTCCTTGCTGAAGTGACCCTAGCTGGAAAATAAGAAAATAACAGACCAACATTTTTTCCTATTTCTGTAATTCCAAAATGGAAGTCAAACCAATTTTGCCCACAAATGTGTGCTAATGCATTGCCAATTGTTCTCATGAGTATTTCAGAGTAACTATTTACTGAATTAATATGTTTACTGGGCTTTTATTAATGTAATTATACCTACAGTTACAACTGCTGAGCAAAGGTAGATGGAACCAAATATTTGAAGCGGTCAAGTTAGGACTCTGACAGTGGCTTTTATGTATACTGTAATTGTTGAGGTTCTGGAAACAGTGTTCCCCACTTTTTTGGCACAGTATAATGACTTATATTGGAGACAATTGTAAGATGAAGGTAAAGATTATCCTTTCTCGAAAGACAGTCGTATGCAACTCTAGGGTTCAGTGCTCATCTCTGTTTATAGCCAATGAGACAGCGCAGTCTGTAGACATTTCTGTGGACATGTGGCAGGCATGACTAGACATCTGAGTGCACAGAACACTATTTACTTTCCCACCAAAGTTGTACCTATTTATCTACTTGCAATTTTTTGCTTTAGAACTGCTAAGTTGGCAGGAGCTGGGACAGAGACCGAAGCTCACTTCATCATGCAGCACTTGGATCTCGAACTGCTGACCTGCCGACCTTCCAGTTGTCAAGTTCAGCATCTTAACCACTAAGCCACCACAGTCTTTTGCAGATGTGACATAATTGTAGGGTGACATAAATATATAACCTGAGCTAATAAGTTGTGATTAGAACATCATCATAGGGGGTGGGGGTGGGGGTGCACTTATAACCCACCTCTCTAGGGAGAATGAATCCCTATACGAGGTGGCTAACAGCATAAAGTCCCCCATACAAAAAACTGACATTTTAAAAGTACTCCCTCCCCTAAAATTATAATAAAAATAAGCTATAATAAAACTGACAGTAAACATGCTGAATTGGGAAAGTATAAGCTGGGCTCCAGTCTAAAATCCAGGGATAGGTGAAACTTTTATAAAGGCCTCCTCAAAAAGCATGGTCTTCAATTGCTTTTTAAAACACTGGAGCGAGGAAGCCTGGTGAAGCTCGAGTGGAATAGCATTCCACAACATTGGTGCCACTACCGAGATGTCTCTTCTCCTCGTCCCAGTCCTCCTAGCCAATCTCAGGACGGCACCTGAAGCCGCACCGATGAAGAGGAGTGCGCAATGTGGGCTACAGACCTGAAGGGAAGACATACTGTGAGGTAAGAAGGTCCCAAGCTGTACAGGGCTTTAAAAGTTAACACTAACACCTTGTATCTGATGTGGAAAGACACAGGTAGCCAGTGCAGACCTGCCAAGGCTGGGGAGATATGATCAAATTTTCTCAATCTCGTGATCAGCCTGGCCGCTGCATTCTGGACTCGCTGAAGTCTCTGCAGCAGGGACCGGGGAAGCCCCACGTAGAGAGCATTACAGTAGTCAATACGGGAGACTACCAGCGAGATGACTACTGATGTGAGGGACTGTCTGTCTAAAAAGGGGTGCAGCTGGGCAATTTGGTACAGCTAGAAAAAGACAGCTTTACATACCGCAGCAACCTGTGACTCAAGGGTTAAGAACACCAGAGCAGAAACCTCCACTCTGCTAATGAAATTCAATACAGGACAATCACACCACTTCTTTTTTCACTTTTTTCCCACCTTTTTTCTGTTTAAAGATATACAGTAATTGGCAGTACTGTATATTTTTCCACACGCTGGCTGGATAACCCAGTGGATGGTATCTGGTCTAGGCCAGCATTCCAAACAAGCCAGCCTGTATGGCATTCGACAACCTGGACATTCCCAGGGCATTCCAAGAAGAAGAGAATGATAAACCACCTCTGAGTACTTTCTACCTAGAAAATGCTGGAGAGGATCACCAAAAGTCAGAAGTGACTCATTTATTTATTTATTTATTTGACATTTTCATACCTCCCAATTTAGTGTCAATACTACTATGGGTAGTTTCCCAACATCTTAATGTACATTCTTCTTCTTCTTGTGCCATATCTGATTCTGAATATTGGTGATCATCATGGCAATCAGCCATGAAGACTGTCCTGAGAATATAATGCCATGGCTTTTCATCTGCCTTCCGCATCATAGTGTGAAATCTGTACAGTGATGGGATGTTCCCGGTTCGCTCCGGTTTGTCCGAACCGGTAGCAAGATTCCCGGGTGGTTCGCTGAACTGGTAGCAACCACCCGGGATTTTATTTATTTATTTATTTATTTATTTATTTGAGGCATCCAGTTCAGATGCCTCACCAGGAATTTTTTTTTTTAATTTGGAGCTAAAAATGGCTCCCAGGAACTGAGCATGCGTCAAACCTTCATTTGATGCATGCACAATTCTATTTTTTTACTGCGCATGCTCAGTAAATCACTGCATCTGTACCACTGATCCAGCTCCACGAGTCACTTTCTGGTCCTTAGCCCTATTGGCACACAAAGTCCTCCTCAACCCCAGGCAATTATTGATGAAGTTGCTGCCCTCCATCAAGATGGACCATCATACTTCCCTGTGGACTTTGCCAAGGCTGCTACTCCTCAGAGTTGTCAGGTTTATTTAGTTAACCATCGCCTGACACTCATTGTTGAGTCGCTGGCAGTATGGTCTACTCTATTACCATAGCAAGATAACCTGGCCAGACTCCATTAGTATGTACTAATGTACACACACACATATAAAAATCTAATAAATTGGCAGCAGCATAAAGTAACCAACTCAAATAATAACAAAACTAAATAAATTGATATATCGCGATCCTCCGGGCAATGTAAATAGCACAGTGGTGAGTGTTTTAAGTTAGGTACAGTATTACAGTCAAACCTCACATAAAGAGCACCTCGCTTAAAGAGTAACTCGCTTAAAGAGCAGAATTTTCTCTGAATGTTCACTTCACCTAACAAATAAAACCAACCAAAACCTCGCTTAACAAATAAATCGGGGTTTGCAACCCCTCCCTCCAATTGGTCATTTACAATGGTGTTTTGCTTAAAGAGCAAACTCACATAAAGAGCAATCCCGTGGAACGCATTATGCTCTTTAAGCGAGGTACAACTGTATATGTCTTTTTTTGTTTTATTAGGTTACTAGTTCTGTAATTTCATGTATTTTCTGTTATATTGATTTTATTCTTTTGTTTGTCTTTCTAAATGAGAAAAACCATGTTGTTATCTTTTGTAGTGTTATATTTGTATTTTTTTTTATTTGAAAATTTAATAAATAAATTATAAAAAAACAATAAATTGGGAGGGGGAGATTAAGACTCAAATCCAAAAAAACAAGGCATAAAGTGAAACATCTCTATTGGGTAAAATATCTTCAAATAACTCTCCATAAAGAAAGATCTTCAGTTGTTTTTGAGAGACCTAAATAGAAAGGGCGTGTCCACAGGGAGATAATTCTAGAACAGTGTTTCCCAACTTTGGTGTTTTTGGACTTCAGTTACCAGAAGCCTAATTCAATTCCCCAAAGCATTGATCAGCCAACGTACTGCCTAAGTACATTGAACTCCTGTTCATGTTGGGAACCACTGCTCTAGAGTGAAAGGGTTACCACCAAGGAAGCTCTTTTCCTGATGTCATTCTTCTTTGCTTCTTTTAGGACAGTGATGGTGAACCTTGGCCCTCAAGGTGTTCTGGAACTTCAGATCCCAGAAGCCCTGATCAGCAGGAATGATAATTTGGGCTTCTGGGAATTGAAGTCCAAGAATGCATGGAGTGCCAAGGTTAGCCATCACTGTCTTTGGATAGCCACCTTCAACAAAGAGGCTTGCAAGGATTCTACCCATTGCACTATGAGTAGAATTCTTACTGTAAGATTTAAAAGACACCCAACAGTTTCAGAGGGTGTTTTAAATGTGTGGAAATTTTGGAATTAAGTTAGAACAGATTGATTTTCTTTCAGAGGGAGCCTTATTAAGAGTTGCTCAGTAAAGTTACATTACCCCAACCCACTAAAATCACTCTGATCTGATGTCAGTATTCAGCCAGATTCTGCTGCTATGTTGCTTTAGCTCACGGTTGCCCAAACTATGGCCCATGGGCCAGATCTGGCCCCTGATGCTAAATCATCCAGCCCATGCCATCCTCACCACTCTGGGAAGTGGAAGTAAAATGTACCTGTACATGCATAAAACACGGCCGTAAATGCACCCGCAGCTGTCATAAACACATTCACAATATCCGCGGATGCATTTACAGCAGTGTTTTACACATGCACAGGCATATGTTTACTTCCGCTTCTGGTGGGAGAAACCACATGACCAACCTGCTAGACCACATGATCAGCCCATGGCCCAAAAAGTTTGAGCACCTCTGCTTTAGCCCATTTGTGCTAGATTGGAACTAGAGATAAATCTATGCTTTGTTTTATATGACAGGCCTTGAAGTGTGTAAATAATGTTACTGAGTCTCTTCTACAGGTATTAACCCAGTGGTGGGCATGGACTGGTTTGCCCCGGTTCTACCGAACTGGTAGTAACGACCCCTAGTGTTCTCCCAAGGGGGTAGTAGCTTCCCCGGGAGACCACCTGGGGTGGTTAGCTCTTTTTTTTTTTTTTTTTTGAGGCATCTGGTTCGGATGCCTCTCCAGTCACCCGGAACTGCAGCCACAAAATGGCTGCCATCTTACTGCACATGCGTGGTAAGATGCCAACTGATGCATGCACACCTCCAGTTCTTAGAGTGCATGCACTAATTAGCATCTTTAAAACATCCATGCACCGAACCAAGCAGCCATTTGCTGCTTGATCTTTGCCAGAGCCGGATGCGTGGAGGGCTCTGGCGGTCCGCAGCGAAGAAGGTGGCCCACAGCGGCAACAAGGTGGTGGCGGCAGGCCTCAGCCCCTGGAGGTGGCAGACCAAGGCAGTGGCAGCAAGGCAGCAGCAGCAGGCCTCAGCCCTTGGAGGAGGAGGCAGCAGGCCTCAGAGGAGGCTGGGGAGGCCAAGCCAGGACCTTCTGCTGGGACCACTGAATCAGAGGAAGAGCCTTTACTGCTGAAAGGTAGGTACCCACATGGGAATGTTTTATTTATAATGTTTTGTATTTATTTAATTAAACATATATTTTTAAAATATATTAACAACGGCCTGAGGAGAAGACTCCATGGCCTAGCAGTGGCTGAGAACAATGCCCCCTCCTCTGGACCCACAACAATGGCCTGAGGAGAAGACTCCATGGCCTAGCAGTGGCTGAGAACATTGCCCCCTCCTCTGGACCCACAACAATGGCCTGAGGAGAAGACTCCATGGCCTAGCAGTGGCTGAGAACATTGCCCCCTCCTCTGGGCCCACAACAACGGCCTGAGGAGAAGACTCCATGACCAAGCAGTGGCTGAGAACATCGCCCCCTCCTCTGGGCCCACAACAACGGCCTGAGGGAGAAGACTCCATAGTCTGGCAGGCGGCTGAGGACCTTGCCCACTCCTCTGGACCCACAACAACGGCCTGAGGAGAAGACTCCATGGCCTAGCAGTGGCTGAGAACATTACCCCCTCCTCTGGACCCACAACAACGGCCTGAGAAGAAGACTCCATGGCCTAGCAGTGGCTGAGAACATTGCCCCCTCCTCTGGGCCCACAACAACGGCCTGAGGAGAAGACTCCATGACCAAGCAGTGGCTGAGAACATCGCCCCCTCCTCTGGGCCCACAACAACGGCCTGAGAGAGAAGACTCCATAGTCTGGCAGGTGGCTGAGGACCTTGCCCAGTCCTCTGGGCCCACAACAACGGCCTGAGGGAGAAGACTCCATGGCTTAGCAGTGGCTGAGAACATCACCCCCCTCCTCTGGACCCACAACAACGGCTTGAGGGAGAAGAGTCCATGGTCTGGCAGGTGGCTGAGGTCCTTGCTCACTCCTCTGGGCCAACAACAACGGCCTGAGGGGAGTTAGTCTGTGTTCTGGTTTGGTTGTATTTTGTATTTTGTGCGGTTATATTTTATAATTTTAATTGTACTGTTGCTGTTTTGACTGTAAGCCGCCCACAGTGGGCGGCAATATAAATCTGAATAAATAAATAAATAAATAAATAAAAATGTGTGTGTACAGATAACACTAAGACTTGAGGAACCACTGGTTCCCCATGTCTTAGCGTTATTTAATTTTTAACGTTGTACAGTACATTGATTGCACAATGTTAAAAAAAACTGAATTGGGGGAGGGGAGGTTCTTGGGAAGGCTACCCTGTGGACACAGCAGTGGCTTGATTTGCAGCAGCAGCCTGGTTGGGAACGCTAGGGTGACCTGTCGCTTGCTGCTGTTGTGTACCAAGCTGCTGCTGTGCCCCTGGTTTTTGTTGTTCTTGTTGTTCAGTCGCACAGTTGATTCTGACCCTTTGCGACCCCATGGACCATTGTCTGCCAGGCACCCCTGTCCTCCACTATCCTCCTCAACTGGCTCAGTTCTGTGGCATTGTGAGACCATCTAGCCATCTCATTTTTGGCCATCCCCTTCTTTTTTTGCCCTCCACATTTCCCAGCATCAAGGCTTCCTCAAGTGAATCCTCTCTTCTCATTTGATGTCCAAAGTATTTCAGCTTCATCTTTACTATTTGACCTTCTAAGCAGCAGTCAGGGTTAATTTCTTCCCCCGCCTCTGCCTCCTGCAGGGTCTCCTTGGCCTCCCACAGAGCTCGCTCAAGGTCCTCGCACATACTGGCCAGGTTCTCGGCCACTTCGCCCGCCTCCGCTGTGCCGCGTTTTTCTTTGGCGGCGGGGACTCATTTCTGGCAGGCGCGGGTTGCAAAGGATGCAAAAGGGCCCCCATCCCCCCTCGCCCCTCCTCGCCCGCCAAAACTGGGGGGGGGGCGGTCGAGTTGAAAGTCTTCTCCTGTCCCAGCTAGCAATCGCTATCCTAGGGTTTGACTTCAGGTACAAACTGCGCCCTGTCGTCAGGGCTTTTTTTTTTTTAGCGTTGTTCGATGTATACCCTGGACAACGCTAAAAAACCGGATAACGACATGACTTGTGGAACCAAGTCATAACGTTATCTGGGATATTAGTGTATATATATTTTAGTGCAGTTTGTGATATAACAATGGACACAACATCGGAAAGAAGGAAATGCCGTAATGATGCAGATATCTTCTGTTATAGCTGTGGCAGCTTCACCTTGCGGCGTCCTCCTCCTCCGAAGGCCGCGGCCACAGGAGCCACCGCCTGCGGCCACCATCCACAGCCGCCGCTGCCAGAGCTGCCGCTGCCTGCAGCCCTGTGGCCTCCTCCTCCTCCTCCTTGGGCCGGTGCCTTTTTGGCCTGGCTTCGGCTGTGGCCACAGCCAAAAAGTCACCGGCCCAAGGAGGAGGAGGCCACAGGTGCCCGGTGGAGGAGGAGGCTGCAGGCGGCGGCGGCGATGTGCCCCGCCGGGTGTCCCCAGGGCATGGGGGCTTGTCAGCAGCGGACGGCCCAGGGAGGCTCCGCGGCCGCAGCCGGAACCACTCCCAGAGCCACTGCTGCCTGCAGCCCCTGGCCACCCCTGGCCGTAGCTGGAGCCTGGCCAAAAAGGAACCGGCCCAAGGAGGAGGCCACAGGCGCCCGGTGGAGGAGGAGGCTGCAGGTGGTGGCGGTGTGCCCTGCCGGGCTTCCCCAGGGCATGGGGGCTTGTCGGCAGTGGACGGCCCAGGGAGGCTCGGCGGTAGCGGACGGTCCAGGCAGGCCTCAACGTGCCCCGGGGGAGGTGCCCTCCTCTGAGGGCTGGTGCCGTCGCTGCCGCTGCCGCCACCCTGAAAGGTGCGGCTCCAGCTCTAAAATAAAAATAAAATAAAATCAGAGCCAAAATGGCTCCAATTGACTGCGCATGCGCAGAAACTCAATCTGACGCATGTGCAATGCGTCACATTGAGTTTCTGCATATGCGTAGTCAATTGGAGCCATTTTGGCTCTGATTTTTTTTTTTTTTTTTTAAAATTCTTTTGGTGAGGCGTCCGGAACCGGACGCCTCAAAAGTTGACTACCCTCCCAGAGATCCCTCCGGGATTGTTCCTACCGGTTCCAGGGAACCGAATGGAACCGGGGTCATCCCATCACTGGTTGGGCTCCTCATACAGTGTGCAAAACCTGTGTTGAAACATTGCGGTCATGGTCTAAAGGAATGAATTCTAAGCTGAAGTTTGGTGTGCCAGTGGTTTGGAGAGAACCAAGGAACCATGCGGATGACTGCTACTTTTGCCTTGTCAATGTCAAAGGTTTCAATATAATGAACAGACACCACATACAATACCCCGATATTCCGTCTATCAAACGACCAGTTGGACACTGTGAGGAAATATCTGTGCCTGTATATACAGAGCTACCAGAGATTGATGTTGAATCCCACAGTTCATCTGGTTCTACTACAAATGATGAGGATAATGATGCTCCAACCTCTACACCATCTGATGCAGATTCTGTTAGTCTGTTTAGTCAACTTGAATTGAATGATCTGGTAAGAGATTTATATTTGCCAAAGCAGTCTGCAGAATTGTTGGCTTCCAGGCTGAAAGAGAAAGGACTACTCAGACCTGACACTAGTGTCTCCTTTTATCATAACAGAGAAGCAGCACTGCAAAAGTACTTCCAACTTTCCAGAGAACTTGGGTGACATGAGCGAAGAGCACGGTGAACGTATTCATCAAGACATTAAAGTAATGGAAGAATGTTACCAAGGCCGATGGAACACCAACATGATGGCAGATTACTGTTGGTCCTTGATGAGAGACATAACACAAGTTGAACGTCGCAGAGCGTCCAAGAAAAGGTCGTTCATGGCGATGTAAGGTCGATATTGTCAATTTACCTTTTGTACATATTTTCATATCTTAACGTTTCAATTCTTACATGTTAATATGCTTTCACTCTCAACTTTGTGCTTCAGTTCATAATTATATATGTTTGTGCAATAAAGTATTGCATATTGGATGTTATTTTATTAGGTCCGTATGTCTGTTTAGCTCGACGAATATGATGATAAATTTGCTGTTTGTAGGTATATTGCAATATTTGAGATCTCAAAAACCTGATGTGGTAGAACAAAAACAGATGCCAGATTCAGAATCAGCACCTCAAAATTACCTTAGAATCGTTAGAGTACCTCATGCCAGAAAAATTGTGTTGACCAGTGTAATCAATATCAAAGAACATCAAAATAACAATATCATTACAGTAACAAAAAGATTCAATAAACATCAATATCAAGTAATAGTCAAAAAATTTCCATATCTCAGTCAAGTTTACACAAAAAACAGAACTAAACGAAACCAAAATAATTGCTAAATCCCACGACAGGTGGCAAGCCTCTCTGCCCGCTGCACAGCGTCTCTTAAAGCCCCAGCAAGGTGGGGTCCTGGGGACAGGTGGAACGAGTCCCAGGGTTGGACACCACCGCAGCTTCTCATCTAGGCCACAAATGATACTGGCGGGAGTGGCGGCAGTGCAAAAAAGTCCCACCACACAGCGTCTCTTAGGAATGGAAAAATAGATATACATATATGATTTTCCATATCTGGAAGGATAAGGAAATGCTGGTTTTGCAACAAAATAGGATGCATAACATCCAAATCCTTGTCCCAAAATGCAGCCCCTCAAAAAAATGAAACTAGATATCGATCTCCAACAAAACTTCCACTGTTGATTTTAGTTGGTTGGTTGGTTGGTTGATCAGTCAGTTGATTGATTGATTGATTGAATGAATGAATGATTGAATGATCAAACAATCAAACAATTGATTTATTTATTGATTGAACAATTGAACAATTGATTTTTTTTTTCTCAGAGCGGTAGTGGACCTCATTGGTTCCTAGGGCAAGAAATTGCTTTAAATCCTCCAAAATGACCCATCACTAATTTATACATTTTGTTGCATATTTATTTATTTATTACATTTATACCCCACCCATCTAGGCGATTTTCTTATCATCTATGATTGAAGTAAACTATTTGTTCAACACCATGTTAGAGGCATTGTGGTAGATTGTAATGACAGCCCCTTCCTCATGCATTAACAGTTGGGCAGCACTTGGAAATTTTGCTTTTTTTGGACTACAAATTCTAGAAGCCTTGTATGACTAATAGCTGTGTTAATTGTAGTTTTCATTTGTATATTTGGAACTGGGCCAGGAAACAATATAAAAAGGGGCATGGAGTAGCCCCCTCCATGTGCTGTTGAAGATCCTATGAGATAAACATTCAATTACAAAGTCCATAGCCAGAGGTTAAAAGTGAAGTGAAAAATGCAAGAGGCCAAGCATGTGACAGAAGCACCTATGAATGAATGAGCTTGCTTGCCTACCCCAATCCTCTTAGTACCTCTCTAATTGACCGGAAGAATTTGTTCTGTTCTACGGAGATGGCTTTGAAGAGCAAAATTACAGTTGATTATATCCAGTTATGAGCACAGGCTGATAAAGGCATTCATATAATGAAACTATTTACTAGTGTTCAGCTATAAAAAGAAAAACCATGTAGACAAGCCAGAGAACTAAATATAAAGAGCATCAAAACATCAAGGCTGCTTTCACAGCACCTCCACTGCTTCTATAGTGTGTATTTATCCTCTGTGTACTATGTCTAATATAAACAACTCTTGGATCTTTGACATTTCCCCTTTCCTCCAAATTGACAAATAATTGGTTTCCTTGACAATCAGAAGTAGACCCTATTCATTGACACATGTAGAGTGGAAACTCACAATGTTGCAGATTATTAGAACTCTGTAATGTTGACCCTGGACTCTTCTTGAATTGATATTACCTTCTTTTAATGCTGCTGAGAGTGTTTTAATTTGAGTACTGTTATGGTTTTAAGATGTTTTTATGCCATTTGACTTTGTTTCTTGTGTTTTTATTGGCTATTATACAATGATTTATACAGTAAAACCTCATATAACGCTAAAACCTGGTTCCACAAGTCTTCGTGTTATATGATTTTTCGTGTTATCTGATCCTCTATGGGATCCATAGAGATACATTGTAACCACACAGGCTTTCGCGGTTGTTATCTGAAGCATCCCATAGGATCTTAATGTTATCTGATGCAATTCTTCCCCCCAGATTCCTTGATGTTATGCGATTTTCGTGTTATTCGATACTAATGTTATATGAGGTATTACTGTATATATATATTCACATTTATACCCCACCTTCTTGGTGCAAGCACCACTTGAGAGAGAGAGAGAGAGAGAGAGAGAGAGAGAGAGCAAGCTGCCTGGAGTGGTGCTTGCACCAAGAAGGTGGGGTATAAATGTGAATAAATAAAATAAATAAAAACTAAGACTCAGACAACTGGAGTTCAAATTTCCACTCAGCCATAAAAATTCATTGGGGATGAGATGGTGATAAAACCATTTTAAATATCTAATGTACCTTGCAAACCTAAATAAGGTCACTATAAATAAGAAGCAATGTGATGGCACATAACACATGCTCCTGAAATTTAGATTTCCCACACTGCTTGTGGATAACATAGTTCTCATTAAATGTTATCATGCTCAATAAAGTTGCAAATTCATTACTGTCTCTTGTGTCTGTAATCTTCTGTGGAAATGATGTTACCTGCAATGTGTCACTCTTTGCTCCAGCAGCATTCTTCTTTCTAACACAATGCAATAGCAACTAGGGAGAAAATTCAATAACATTCTCAACTTTAGTGGGGTGGGGTGAGGGAGATTTCTTTTAGTACTAGACTTTTAGCCTCCCTAATCTATTTTTTATCTTTAAACAAGTATCTTACCCTGTTCACTCCACCATCAGACTCTTCCCATTCTTTCTCCCATTTCTAGTCCACACCCAAACACAATGAATAATGCAATAAACTATTTCTTGGGTAGTCAGAATAAATAATGTAGTCGATAAAGCAATCACATTTTAGCTGTGAGCATGTTTTCTGACCAAGGATATAATGCCTTTCAATTTTTAAGCCTGAGGAGTTAGACCAGTGATGGCAAACCTTTTAGAGACTGAGTGCCCAAACTGTAACCCAAAAAGCCACTTATTTATCACAAAGTGCCAACATGGCAACTTAACCTGAATACTGAGGGGTAAACTCTGTGCTGGGGGAGGAAGGAAGTGCTCCCATTGGGCTGCTGGGCAGAGGGACAGGGTGAACTCTCTGCTGGGGTGACGGCACACATGCCGACAAAGAGGGTTCTGAGTGCCCCCTTTGGCACGCGTGCCATAGGTTCGCCACCACTGAGTTAGACATTTAAAGGATGCCTCTACAGTAGAACCCCGTATAGAAAATGCATCATACAGCAAAAAAATAGAACAATGAAGAAAATTGGTGAGGGGGGAGATGCATCATACAATAAACATTTTCGTTATATGATGCAATGCATCTCTACGGGAAAACTACAATGAAAAATTCTTTGTTGTATGATGCATCCCATAGGGATTTTTGTTGTATGATGCATGCATTGTATAACAAAAAAATCGTATAACGAAGTGCCAAGTGGAACCAATTATTTTCATTATATGGGGTTCTACTATATTTCACTCCCAACGATCAAGTTCAAAGCAACTGCAGAGCTATAACACGTAGAGCTGATGAAAACTTGGGCTACAGCAGGGATTTGCAACCTTTTTCCAGCATGGGCCAGACCACACCCCTCAGTCAGACAGAAGTGAGCCAGGGGTGTGGTTCCTCCTACACTTCCAGCAGAGGCAGGAGTGAGAGCAGCATGTTTTCACCCATTTTTGCCCCATTTTCAGAGCTTCTGCCACGGGGTCCTCACCGTAGGCTGGATTAATTGGCACTGCAGGCCGGATTAGGTGTGCAGGACCTAGGTTGCAAATACCTGTGCTAGAATAAACAGGTACATTTTATTTCTTCGGTGAAGTTCACTTCCAAAATCATAGGATACCATTCAGTTTCACCAACAAAAGACCCTTGGTGCTTGTACTCACATGGATTTATGACTAGGCACAGCACTTTTTTCCCCACTGCAGCTATCTGAACCCAGCAGGAATTCCCCAGCCAGAATTTTTTTATATATATAAAAGGTGGGAAACACTTTGCCACAAGTGGTCAAAAATACTAAAATGTGGTCTAAAATCAGTGGATCACGAAGCAACAGTTAGGACAGAAAACGGAAGGACAGAGTGGTTTGGAATAGGAAAAGGAGTAAGACAAGGCTGCATTTTGTCACCCTGCTTATTCAATTTATACGCAAAGCACATAATGCACAATGCAGGGATAGAGGAATCACAATTTGGGATCAAAATTGCTGGGAGAAACATCAACAATTTGAGATATGCAGATGATACCACCCTAATGGCAGAAAGTGAGGAGGGGTTTAAAAAGCTCCTGATTAGGTTGAAAGAAGAAAGTGCAAAAGCTGACTTGAGACTCAAAATAAAGGAAACCAAGATCATGGCAACAGACCCTATCTGTCCCTGGAAAATAGATGGGAAAGAAGTAGAAGCAGTGACAGATTTTACATTCTTAGGATCAAAGCTCACTACAAAGGTGACTGATTCTTGGGACGCAAGCGATGAGAAACCTGGGGAACATAGTGAAAAGTAGAGACATCACATTGAAAACAAAAATTCGCATAGTCAAAGCAATGGTATTTCTGGTGGCAATGTATGGTTGTGAGAGCTGGACCATTAGGAAAGCTGAGTGCAGAAGAATAGATGCCTTTGAGATGTGGTGTTGGAGGAGAGTTTTGAGAGTCCCCTGGACAGCGAGGAGAACAAATTGGTCAATCTTAGAAGACATCAACCCTGACTGCTCCTTAGAAGGTCAAATAGTGAAGATGAAGCTAAAGTACTTTGGACATCAAATGAGAAGAGATGATTCATTTGAGAAAGCCTTGATGCTGGGAAGGGTGGAGGGCAAAAGAAGAAGGGGGCGGCCCAAATGAGATGGCTAGATGGTATTGAAGACACAATGGGCACAGAGCTGAGCGAGTTGTGGAGGATGGTGGAGGACAGAAGTGCCTGGCGGACAGTGGTCCATGGGGTCGCAAAGGGTTGGAATCGACTGTGCAACTGAACAACAACAAAAATCAGTGGTGGGATTCAACAGGTTTGCCCCAGTTCACCAGAAATGGTAGCAGAAATTTCGGCTGGCCCTGCCCATCCAAGTTTTGAAATAAAGTAGTCTTAATTTGGGTGCAACTCAGGATTTCCCCCTAGCCATGCTCATCATACCACGCTCACAGAGTAGGTAGTAAAAAATAAATAAATCCCAGCACTGGCTAAAATCTGAACCTATCCTTAGTAAAGGTAACGTTCACCCTTGCTCAAAAGCCAGGTGTACGCAACTCTAGGGTTCAGTGCTTATCTCTGTTTCATAGCCAAAGAGCCGAAGAGCCAGTGCTGTTTGCTTCTGCAGAAGTTTCCATGGTAATGTGGCAGGCATGACTAGACACCGGAGCGTACGGAATGCTATTTACCTTCCCACCAAAGTGGTCCCTATTTATCTACTTGTAATTTCTTGCTTTCCGGACTGCTAGGTTGGCAGGAGCTGGGAAAAAGACGGGAGTGCAGTGGCTCAAGTGTCTAAGACACTGACTGGAAGGTGGCAGGTCAGCAGTTCGCTACCCAAATTGTGCTGGATGGAACATATCCATACTTAACACCTTTTCACCTGGTAGAATTCCTGCAATTTGAAGAGGGATGGTCCATACCATAGTAGTATAAAATGTATATACAGTACTGTATGTATTGTTTACTATAAATGTGCTCACTATACCAGGGCTACACTTGTTCCATCACAGTTCTAATGCTTCCCTTCTCCCTTGTTTCCATGCAACCCACAATGTACCTAATTGTTTTTCTTCCATGACTATTTTTCTCTTATTCCACCCAATACTCACTCATCCTGTTCCAGCTTCACCTTGGTTGCAAATGCTTTTGTCTCTCTGCCCCCATACATCAGTGCTTTTCCTCTGTTTGTGCTTTTTCTCCTCCTCACCCTCTTCAGACACTAAGTGCCACTGAGTAACAATAGAAAAAAGCACAAAACAAAATGAGATTGACAGCTGAAACCACACTGGAAGCTAAAACTTCTGTCTCATATATTATCTCTCTAAATGTCAGACAGCCATATCATTGTCGTCGTCAGCGACTGCTACTCATATCTGAGTATAGATTTTTTTTTCTGAAAATGATTTTCAGGAAAAATGCCATTGGTGTGAATTTGTTTAAGGTGGATCTCAGCTTGCCATGATGTGAGCCACACACTGTGATCTCAGACCCATCTCCTGTGGCACGTATGAAAATGAGACATGCAGGATTTGATAATGGGACTGCAATGGACTGCCGCAGCCTTGAGGATATTAACAAGGTGCACCTTCACAGCCAGTCCATCTGGCATGGCCTCCTCCACCTCCATGACCATTGGGAATCAGAATAGTGAAGTGGTTCCTCCTTCGTTAATTTTGCTGTTGGGTCGAATATGATGGTTTCAATTGGCAATTCCTCCACTAAGGGGACCATCACCCCACCTAAAGGGGCTCATCCACTCGTAGCCATTGGCCCCTTTAGGGAGTCAGGTTATTTGCCACTGTCCAACACTCGGCATTGAGTCACTGGGTGTAGAGTCTATTCCATTACCATAGCAGGATTCTGGCAGAACAGCCAAATATAGTATAACCAGTGGTGGGATTCAGCAGGTTCACCCCAGTTCACCAGAACTGGTAGCAGAAATTCTGGCTAGCCCCACCCATCCAAGTTTTGAAATAAAGTAGTCCTATTTCAGGTGCAATGCAGGGATTTCCCCCTGGCAACACCCACCATACCACACCCACAGAGTAGGTAGTAAAAAGAATTGAATCCCACTGTGTATATCCATTATGCAAAATGTTTGCTTATGATGCAGGTTGTAATGCAAAAAGTGGTCAATGCATACACATAAATCACCCTAACAGAAGCACTCCTTTCAGAGTTTCTTCATAGAAAGGAAACTGTATATTTTCTCATAGACTATTTGCAAGCAATACAGTGGGCCACAACTTGAATGCCATTCTCCAAGCATTTTCCAATGATACCCTGTAAGAGATCCAGACAGTAAACAGGTAAAGATCAATCCGAAATGTGAAGTCAGCTTTTGGAATGTTTCCTTGTTTGATGTGTAAATGGTACTATGTGGATGGTACTATTTTCTAAGTCAGAGGTAGGTAACCTACAGTCCATGGGCCGGATCTGGCCTGTGGCACCAAATGATCTGGCCCCCACCCTCGCTCCAGATGCTGCCATAGCTGCAGCTGCCACTGCAGCTGCTGCAGCCAGAATTGGCTGTGGAATCATTTACGGCTATCATAAATGTATTTACAACAGCCGTGAATGGTGGAGGGACCACCAGTCAGGCCCCCTTAACTGTATGAGGGAGTGTGACCAGGCGCTGATTCAAAAAGATTGGCAACCCCTGCTCTATGTGATTGTAGACTATTTTGACTGTTGCAATTGGAGTTGTCAACATTCAGGCGTCTTTTGCTATGTAAAAGTTGGCATCCTTTTTCTCCTCAAATCACAACCATTTATTTATTTATTTATTTATTTATTAATCATATTTCTACGCCGCCCTCCTCACGAATGACTCAGGGCGGCTAACAACAATTTAAAAAAAATCATCAATAAAACTCACAATAAAATACCCACCCATCTAAGAAGAGTTAAAAGTTAAAATTTAAGGATTAAAAGGTTTAAAAAGAGAAAAGATTTTAAAATCACAAATTAAAAACTCACAGGGGAGAGAGGAGGAGTCAAATGAGCCAGCAGCCAGAGCAACCGACTGGCCCGTACCCCATATTTGCTGTGCCATCCAGGTCTTCACACCCTTTCTGAAAGACAGCAGCTCTGTCTGGAGATGCAGCTCGTTTGGCAGGAGATTCCATAGGGCCGGAGTGGACACAGAGAAGGCCCTCCTTCTGGTGCTAGAGAGATGTGCCTCTCTAGCTGATTGCACAACCAGAGAGCCTCGCCTGTCCACTCTGGTGGGACGGACAGATGTTTATTCTGTTGATATATAAGAAGAAAGTAATTTGACTTGTACAAATATCAATTGGTGGCTAGACTAAGCAAGAGAACGACCCTCGACACCCTCTAAATGGATATGGATATGACCCTCAAGTCCGCTGACTCAGATCCAGGAAGACTTTATGGCAAGAACAAACATTATTGATGGTATACAAGGGCAAAACCAAATTAGAAGATGGAGGAAGGAGCTCACTGGACAAGCAACAACATTAAAGGAGGATGTAGCTGAGGAACTCAACCTCCCTACGTTACTTGGAGGACCCTGAATAGGCCAAGGGTTGGAGTCCCTAAATGCAAGACCAACATGCTCAAGTGAGGGCTGCTGGTGGACAACAACACACGGTGTGAATGTGGAGAGATACAGAATCTGGCTCATTTACCGGTCTTCCGGTTACTGCCAGAAACATGTACCAATGAGGACTTAAGTTTGGGCAATGACAAAGCCAATAAAGTAGCTTCATTTTGGCAGCCGAGGGTTTGATCAGGACACAGAAGAAGTTGGTGGCCAAATAGATATGTATGTATTTTCAATTTTAAATATGAATAAACTAAAAATATTGGTCCAAATCTTTTCAACAAACACCATGCACAGAAAAGCAATCATAAAGTGACTTCCCCTCTCTCGCAAGCTCTTCTCTCTGCAACCAATCGTATGAGAAATTGTGCAACCAGGGCAGGAATGGTGGCACAAAGAAGAACTTTGTCAGAAAAAAAGAAACATTTCTGGGATTGTTCTTCAGTGGCTGCACAACCAGCCTATAAAATGGTGTGCAAAGTAAGCAAAATATTAAAAGTTGCTACAGTAAAAACTTGCTATTTTAGCAAATATCTTTCAGAGTTTTAACTATTTCATATCGAGGCATATTGGAGCAATTATATTGCCCAGACAGAGAAAGCTAATTTAACTTGATATTTTTTTTTAATAGATTTTCCTCTTTGCAATGAAATGTCTTTATTAATTGCCAAGTGGCATGTGTAAAATGATAGAGTGAGACAGAAAAAGATTGTCCTGGGTAATCACTTGTTGTAAATTGAGAAATGATTGTACCTGCCTCATTGAGAGGTATTTCTTCAAGGCTTTTGTGAAATGAAAAGGAGACATGATCAAAGAACAGAAACCAAACTGCATCACATATTGACCAATCATGTTAAAAATTCTGCCACTCCGATAAAGAAGATGGCAACCAGCTTAATCATACAGCTGAGTATTAATCTAACTAGGAAGGCAAATATTTTTTTGATTGAATTTTTGAAATGGTAGCCGTGTTAGTCTGCATTTCAAGCATTATGTATTAGAGAGTAAATAAAACAAAAAACCTCACCACTGCTTCAGGAGTTGCACTGGTTGCCAGTGTGCCTCTGGGTGCAATACAAGGTCCTGGTAATTGCCTTTAAAGCCCTACATGGTAGTGGAGCAGGATACTTAAGAGACCGCGTCACCCCAAGAACATCTGTCCGTCCCATCATACCAGACCGGAGAGGCTCTCTAATTATTCCATCTGCTAGAGAGCCGCATCTCTCTAGCACTAGAAAGAGGGCCTTCTCAGTGTCTGCTCCGGCCCTATGGAACCTCCTGCCAATTGAGCTGCATCTCCAGGCGGAGTTGCTGCCCTTCAGAAAAGGGCTAAAAACCTGGCTGGCAGGGCACTTGTGGGGCAGCAGCAACGTAATGACCCCAGCCTACTGGCTAATTTAGTAAGAACACACTCTCTCCCTTTTAATCTTTTTAAAAATTTAAGTAGTTTTTAATGGGTTTTTTAATTATTGCTTTTTAAATTGCAATTCGTTTTATTTTTTGTGAGCTGCCCAGAGTCTTCAGAGTTGGGTGGCAATGCAAATTAGAAAAAAAATAAAAAAAATAAAAACAAAAAGACGAAAAACATTGTGGCACCTTAAAGATTCACTGCTGTATTTTAATGTTTGCTTTTGTGGATCAAGTCCACTTCGTCAGACATAGAAGTGAGACTTCCTGGCATCAATTTATACACATCAGGTGCAGAGGTATAGAATGGTTGCATAACAGATACCAATCCATGTGGCTTTGTATACTTATTCGTTATAACCATATGGCTTTTTATCTGTTATAGACATATTGATTTATATACGTATCTGTGATGCCAACCAACCATTTTGTACCTCTGTACCTGGTATGTATAAACTGATGCCATGAACAGTTGACTCCTGAATCAATTCACAGCCCCTATATGAGCAATTACTGTACTGCAATTTCAAACACTATACAGACTGAAAATGAAATCACACCCTAAATCAGGGTTTCACTACCTAAGGCCTGTGGGCCAGATCTGGCCTGTGGTGCCACTTCATGTGGCCCACCCCACCCCCTCCAAGGGCATTTGAGAAACAAAATGGTCACCCTGTTAAAGCTGTTGGCACAAAATGGCTGGCCCCATTGTGCTGGCAGAGCAAAATGGCCATCTGGTCCTTGAAGCTGACTGAGAGAGTGTTACCCGGCCCACAGCTTGAAAAGGTTGGGTATCCCTGCCCTAAATTGAAACACCTTGGTCTAAGCAAGTCTTACATTTTCCACGTAGTCCACCAAGAAGGTGGCTGCATTATGGAGGTCACAGGAAATGGTGGTGGTCAACTTGACCAAAGGTGTTGGGCTGTTCCTATTTTGTATTAAGAGAAGAAATGGGTCTTGAGGAAGGAATGGGTTTAGGGCCCAGTTGTGCTTTTTGGGGATCCCTGGTACTGTGCTTCCACACAGAAAGATCACACCTTGGGGACCCAAGATGAAAACATAATAAAATGGAATTTACTGTCTGTAGATAAGGTAGTTTCCATCTACATCAATCCAAAACATTCAAATGTTGAAGACAGATGCTAGCTCACACAGTGCCCGCTTTGAGAATTAGTGTCAATTTTGACTAATTTTGCTAAAACTTGACTTTGTTCCCAACAGCCCAGTTAATATTTATGTTTTATTACAAAATCATTACATAAAATAAAGCAGTATGAGGAAAAAATAAACACCTCAGAAAAAACAGAGCATATTGATAATTTTGTAGCATCAGCCGCCCCCCACCCCCCACCCCCCGTGATCCTGTTATTTTTTTAAAAAAACAGGCAGAATTTAAATACTTACTCTGCTTTTGCAAAACAAAAATTCTAATTGACAGTAAATTACTGGCAATTTAACAAACTTTTCATATTTGGAATTACATCAGTAGCTGCCACGTCAGAGAATCTCATACCTGATAATTGTTCCAGAAGCCCTTCAGAACTTACTACATCTTAATAACAGGATGCAATCAGACAATCATTTCCAAGCATATCAAAACTTCTCTGGATATTAAGATATTAGGTTTTTCCATAATTGCACTAATTCCAGGCAATATCTTCTTCTTCTACCATATCCAAATCCAAATGTAAGCCATCATGATGGCAATCAGCCATGAAGACTCTCCTGAGAATATAATGCAGTGGCCCTGATCCTGAGCCCTTTCTGGTCCTGAACACTTTTGGCACGCAAAGTCCTCCTCAGCCTCAGGCCAGTATTGATGAAGCTGCTGTGCACTTCGGCACCCAAAGCCGTTAGTCCTCAGGGTTGTCAGTTTAGTTAACCACTGCCTGACATTCAGTGTTGAGCCACTGGCAGTATGCTCTATTCCAGTGATGGCAAACCTTTTAGAGACTGAGTGCCCAAGGAGGAGGAGGAGGAGGCAGGTGCACCCAACCCCCCATGGGTGCGCCCGACACCTGTAGGTGCACCCGCCTCCTAGGAGAGATGGGGTGGGGGTGTCTGGTCACTTCACCTTGCCACCGCCACCCAGGCAGGATTTCAGCCTCCCCTCTTGCGTCCCCATTAGCAAAGGAGTGGGTAGGTAAACGGCGATGTGGAAAGCAGATGAAAGACTGCTGCATTATATTCTCAGGACAGCCTTCATGGTCCCCATGATGATCACCAATACAGTAAAACCTCGAGATATGAAATTAATTTGTTCCTTGAGGTTTTTCATATTTTGAAAAATTCATATCTCAAAATGTGGTCTCCCATAGGAATGCATTGAAAAACAAAAAATCCATTTGAGAGCTCAGAAAAAGCAAAAAAAAAAGTATTTTTCCCCTGTTCAAAACTCTTCATAAAGTGCACTTTGGAATTTTCACTGCTTTTTGGCCACTGTATAAAGAGATTTGAACAGATAAAAGACATTTATTTGGCTCTTTTCTGAGCTTTGGAATTTATTATTTTGGTTTTCAATGCATAGTTGGCACATTTCCAACAGCACCATCTATTGGCTAGTTCTGGTAATTGCAGGAAAAGTACCCACCGATCAGCTGTTGAGAGAGGGAATTTTCAGCACTTCCTGGTTCCAGGGAAAGCTTCTGGCGGTGCCAAAACACGATGAAACATTCCAAAAATGGAGCAGAAATGCTCCAGATATCCTCCCACAGCCATGGAAAGCATTGGAAGACTCCCCCCAAAAAATTTGTAACTCAGAAAAAAAATTATCTTGAAGAAAATTTTTCCAAAATTTCCTTCTGTGTTACAAGTTTTTTGTAGGTGAAGCCGTTCGTTATTCAAGATTTTACTGTATTCAGATTCAGCTATGGAAGAAGAAGAAACCCCACACATCTTGGACTCCTTTTTCTGTCAGGGTCTCCTTCCCTGAGAGACTTTTCCTATCATTGTTCTGAGTTTATTAAACTTGTTGTTCTTGAAGTCCAACATATTCATATTAAAACTCAATTCACTCTTATGTTTAACCCTGCACTGCTATATTATACTAGTATCTGAGATTATTTTGAATCATACCACCTGACAAGGTTTACGATGAATAATATCACCATACAAGTGAGAAAGTTACTTTAAAGGTAAATAAACATAAGTTGATACACCCAACCATTTTTGAGGAGGAATAGGGAATACTCTGGGAACCAGCAAAAGAAGAAGAGAATCATCTTAAATGTTGCTGTCCAAGTTGTGCTATACTCATGTGGTCATCCTGAATTAATAATAATAATAATAATAATAATAATAATAATAATAATAATAATAATAATAATAATAATAATAATAATAATAATAATAATAATAATAATAATAATAATAATAATAATAATAATGGGGAAACAGTGGGTCAGTACTAAAAACTCTGAAAATGTTACACAACTCCAAGCAATTCTGTTCCTCAGATTAAATATGAACAAGATTTTCTTGCCAGCTTCTGTGAGAATCTTTGTCAATGAAAATAAGCTCATCACATAGAAAATTCAGAGACAGAAATAATGTTCTCTGGATATAGATATTTCAAAGCAGAATGAATTTATCTTGTGGTGCCTTCATTTTGGCTGTTTCACATTTGTGTTGCAATCTCTCTTCATATGTTCCAATCTTGCACTTGGGATCTCCAACCAGCAGGGATGATTAGATTAAGTAAAGAGACAGGAGAACATGGAAAATCTTTTGCTCGCTAGCTTCCCAGGGAAATGTGTATACAGTATCTCTCCCACTGCCAGTAGCTATTTTATTTGTACAATAGGAGAAGCAGCCAAATGGTCAAGGGGGAGGGACTTTACCTCAGAGTAAGAGTCAGTTTTTGTTGTTCAGTTGCACAGTCGATTCCGACCCTTTGCGATGACCCCATGGACCACTGTCCGTCAGGCACTTCTGTCCTCCACCATCCTCCTCAACTCGCTCAGCTCTGTGCCCATTGTGTCTACAATACCATCTAGCCATCTCATCTATATATAATATTCGGGGGGGGGGGCTTCTTCTTTTGCCCTCCACCCTTCCCAGCATCAAGGCTTTCTCAAGTGAATCCTCTCTTCTCATTTGATGTCCAAAGTACTTTAGCTTCATCTTTACTATTTAACCTTCTAAGGAGCAGTCAGGGTAATTTCTTCTAAGATTGACCTATTTGTTCTTCTCACTGTCCAGGGGACTCTCAAAACTACCGCCGTATCAGCCGTATCAATTATACGGGGGGCCCGGGCTACTGGGGCCCCCAACGGCAGGGCGGCCAACCATCCTGCATTCTGCAGGACGGTCCTCACCGGCAGGAAATTTCTTTTTAAAAAAATTGGAGCAAAAATTTACTGCGCATGTGCAGAAACTCAATCTGACGCATTGCGCATGCGTCAGATTGAGTTTCTGCGCATGCGCACTTTATTGGAGCCATTTTTGGCTCCAATTTTAAAAAATAAAATTTCAGAGTCGGAGCCACAGCTTTTCAGAGCGGCTCCGATGGTGGCCCTCAGAGGAGGGCACCTCCCCTGGGGCTGCCCAGCTCCCACGGGCAGGTTGAGGCCTGCCCAGGCTGTCCGCTGCTGCCGAACCCCCATGGCCTGGGGACGCCTGGCAGAGTGCGCCACCGCCTCCTCCGGGTCTGGTGGTGGTGACGGCGGCTGCGACAGAGGCAAGCGGCTCCGGAAGATGAGGAGGAGGCTGCAGTCGGGGGCAGCGCGCCTTGCCATGTGGCCCCAGGAGGGTAAGTGAGGGTTTTGTGTTTCGGGTGGGTGGGTGGTTTATGTGTGTGTGTTGGGTGGGTGGGTGGATTTTTATTAAATTTTTATTTTATTTCTTTATTTATTTTAATTATTTAAGTTATTTACGGGTTTGTGTTGTGGTTGTTTGGGTGGGTGGGTGGGTTGAGGTGTGTGTTTGTTTGTTTATTTATTTTAATTCTATTCTATTTTATTTATTTATTTATTTTTATTTTATTTTTATTTTTGGCCCCGCCCACGACATCATGACGTCATGACGTTGGCTCCCCCACAACGTCATGATGTTATGACGTTAGCGCCGCCCCACTGTCCCGCATATAAAGGGCCCCCAAACAAATTTTTATACGAGGCCCCGCCAAGGTAAGCTACGCTTCTGCTCAAAACTCTCCTCTGACACCACATCTCAAAGGCATCTATTCTTCCGCGCTCAGATTTCCTTATGGTCCAGCTCTCACACTGCCACCAGGAATACCATTGCTTTGACTATACGAATTTTTTTTTTTTTTTTTTTTTTTTGCAATGTGATGTCTCTACTTTTTACTGTTCCTCTGGTTTCTCATCACTTGCCTCCCAAGAATCAGATGGATCAGCTACAAGTCATAAAAGATAAAAATTTACCTCAGAGCGAAGAAAGTTAAGTGCTCACAAAATGTCAGGAAGACTGGCTGATTTAGAACAAGCAAGCAAACAAATTAGTTTTCCTAGACTAGAGAGTTCATTTTTCTTTTTTTAAAGAAGATTATGTGACCAACTGTGTTCAAAATTCAGTTCATGCATAATATACTGGGTAGCGACATATGTCAACACTATACTTTCCTTTCCATTTGTTTTTTAACATTTTCTAATAATTACTATGTGTATCATTTAGTGTTTCTTTAGCAAAAGAGTTCTCAACCTTTTAAATCCTGGGGCCGGGTCATGCTCCCTCAGACAGTTTCAGGGACTGGATGGCCATTTTGCCCTTCCTCCACCACATGGCACTTCCTAGTCTAGTGGAGCTGGTGGAGGGGCACATGAAATGGTGCCACAGGCCACATCTGACCCACTGGCTGCGGGTTGAGAATCCCTGCTTTAGCAGATACTATGCAACAGTATTTAACAGAGCACTGCCAGAATCTGATTGGTTTTAGCATAGAGTTTGTGTAAGTTGCTACAACTAACTGCAGCTAATTGACAAGGTGCCTCTTCAAAACATGCCCTACTGCACAACAGAGGTACACTTTGCCAGTTAGCTGCAACTAGCTAATGTTGTGCAACTATCAATAGGATTCTAGCCAAACTATTGTATGCCAAGGGTGGGGAATTGATGGGGCTACCAGTGTTCCCCACAGTGGAAAATGAAGTCGTCTCTACCTACATTGGTAGATTCACAATTGGAAGGGTGTATATCCTTTACTACTTACCAGCTTATGTGGCTACCCACATAACATGCTAAGATGGTAGATACCAGATGACAGATGAGTCATTCAATCTACAAATCTGCTTTCTATGCTGTGCCAATACTATCTGCTACAACCAATTAGTTACCCCTTTTATATTCACTACCAATCTTTCTTCAGTAAAACTGTCAATGATTAGTAATGTGTGTGTATCCATTTGTGGAATGGGGGCCAAAAGATTTCATGGGTTATCTCACTGGATCTGCAAGGAAGTTATGCTCATCTGTTTTAGCATGTATAACAAAAAACACACAACAAAGGTGCTTGTGACACCTTGATGTCTTATGTGTTCACCCATTGAAGAGAGTGGGTTTGTGGATTGCAATCTGCTTCTAGGTGGATTTCCAGGTAGCTTTTTCAGGGACCTTTCTGAATACATCCATCTGTACCATTCTATGAGCCATACATGTTTTGAAGCTGAACACCTCAATAATGATAAAATAGCCAGGGCCATTGAAATATTCTGACACTGGCTTTTAGGTTAATATTTCTGGTGTCAGGTTTGTGTTGTGCTGCAGCATAGAGACTATCCTATTTGATGAATGACACTGGATGGCAACTGTCAGTGAACAGATAAATCAGAGTTTGATAATATGAGCGACATGGTTGGGATTGCATGGTGGTGTTGGAGTAGAAGTGGGAGATGGCTAATATCTAGTTTTCCAGGAAGATTTTCTTCCCTCTTTCTATCCATATTCAACCTGCAGCCCATGGGTCAGATGCGGCCCATGGTGCCATTTCATGTGGCCCCCACTGGCTCCACAAGACCAGGAAGTGCCATGTGGTGGAGAAAGGGTAAAATGGCCATCGCCGCCCCCCACCCCGCCCCCAAGCTGTCTGAGGGAGCATAACCCGGCCCCCAGCTTTAAAAGGTTGAGAACTCCTGGTCTATAAACTAGGGAAGGCCTGCCATTGCAAGCCTATGGAAGGGACATCATTGTCCAAATCATTGATGAGATGGGTGGTGTTCTCAGCTGAGACCTGCATCTGACTACTGTTGGTGTTCTATTATCAAATGTTGCAAAAACTGTCTTGTTCCAGAGTTGCCCTGTTAGTTTGGTGGTTTGCCTCATTGGGTGGGTCTCGTAGTTTAAGAAATACTTGCTACAGATCCATGAGATTTCTGTCTTTTTCTTGTAGATAGAGGAAATGTGGTGTGGTGTTGTCTTGACCGTAGATTTTTGGTGGATTCCTGGATGGAAGTTAAAATCATGTAAGAATATATAATAATTAGGAAGATTTTGGTGCAGTGGAGTACTTGTGTACTTCTTGGTGCACAGGAAATGAAGAAATTCTTGGTTTGCTAATGATAGCAGTCTGGCTTAGACTGGGATTGATGAGAGAGTGAAAGTTATGAAATTCTTGATAGAACATCTCAAGTTACTCCGATCCATGCATCTAGATAACAAAGATGCCATTGATATGTTTCAGCAAGTAGACAGCAAGAGTTGTTCTCTTTAGTATAAGGCGATTAAGCTATTTTTAATAGATAGGAGGTTGCAAAGATGACTCACCCCTTCATTCACAGATAATTGGAACCTAATGGTGCTGAAGACAGAATCAGCATCTTAACTTACAACAAACTATTAATATTCATGGCAGAATGTTAAAGAAATATAAATTAATATGGGATGTTCATGCAGAAGTTGTTGTTCATAATGATTTTTTGGAATCATAATGGTGATAATGGTGCCAGTTGAACACTGTCATTACAGTTTTTCAAAATCTGGAAAAACTATAGCATGTGGGTGAAAATGAAAGTTGTTGAAGTCTGGGTGCTAATCACTCTATCCCAGTGGTTCCCGACATGGGGCCCACAACCCACAAGGGGACTTCAATTCCCAGAAGCCTAAGTCAGTACATTGGCTGATCAGTGGTTTGAGGAATTGACTTGGGCTTCTGGGAATTGAAATCCAAAAAACAAAGGTTGGGAAATACTGATCTATCCTAACTTACAAAAAATATATATAAAAATGGATGTGGTCACCCAGTGCAATGCTGGTTTTTCACACAAAGACCTTGCAGAGCAAATAATTAACTTTAGCTGCAGTTTTAACTTACGGGGGTTGTTGGGTGGGTATTTTTATAGTTTTTTAACATGAAATATTGTGGTTTTACTGTTTAGGGGATCTATTTATATTTGGATGTTTTATCGTGATTGTGAGCTGCTCAGAGTCGCTTCGGGGAGGGGCAGCAATAGAAAGCAAATAAATAAATAAATAAAAGTTGTTGTTACATATTTAGCAGCAGGTTAATGCCCAACTAGACTGTGTCATAGGTTTGAATACATTGTACAGATATGATTGCTTACAAAGCTCATTTATACATATGTTAACTACTGCTGCCACTAATGTATGTTCTTCTCATTTGTGCGAGGTTTTCTTCCTCTTATTTAATTAAATGTTGATCTTTCATTTTGGAAGCTCTTGGTCTAAAATTAGTTAGTTTCCACCTATTTTAATATTTAAAATACAATTCTTTGAAATCATATTGCTATTTATTTATTATTTATTTATTTTGCTGTTATTATTGTGCTCTGGGTGTTGTTGTCTTTGATATGCTTTTAAAGGTACTGTACCCCAAAAGCTTTTATTCACACTTTAGCTATGAACTATCCATTGACATATCTGTTCAAAACTATACATATTTATTTACAGTATATTTTCATAGAGGTGCACGACACCACTGTATATACGCACAGTGTTTCCCAATGTGGGGCAAATACCCCACAGGAGGACAATTTGATTTTTTTTTTTTTGGGGGGGGGGGCAATTCGAGAATGAGTTATTAACAGTGAATGGCCTTTTAGGCTTCCTCCACATGACTAGTAGTTCACTTTTTGAATAATAAGAATTATATGTCACTGGGGGGAGGGGGAGGGAATCAGGATTTTAGAGATGCTTAGGTGAGGCATGACCCAAAAAAGGTTGGGAACCACTGAGCCCTCTCAGTGGCTGGAGTGTCTTTTGCTTTATGGAGTGATGGGTGAGATTTCAGCTGTTGTTCACACTCTTCTACCAGCAGTTCAGTCTACTGATACTTATACTTTGGATGTCTACCTTCAGCTCAACCCCATTGCTGCCCTGGAATCACACAGATTATTATTATTTCTTCTTCTTCTTCTTCTTCTTCTCCTTCTCCTTCTCCTTCTCCTTCTTCTTCTCCTCCTCCTCCTCCTCCTCCTCCTCCTTCTCCTTCTCCTTCTCCTTCTCCTCTCTCTCTCTCTCTCGCATTTCAGTCTGAAGATAGTGCACTGAAGATTTGTCGAAAGACAGCTTTCTCTAGAGAACTTAACCAGGTTCTCTATTGACTAACAATATTTGCATCAAAGGTGCTCTGCATGAACCCAGGGCAGTTAATTAATGGTGCATCCTAAGAAATGATTGGGCAAGCTTTTGAGCTCCTGGCATTTGTCCCAGCCAGCATAACGAGCAGTAAGGAATTATGGGAGCTGTTAATCCTAAACCAGTGGTTCCCAACAAGGGGTAAACAGCCCACAGGTGGACTTCAATTCCCAGAAGCCTAAGTCAGTACATTGGCTGATCAGTGCTTAGGCTTCTGGGAATTGAAGTCCAAACACCAGCATTTGGGAAACACTGTCCTAAACAATTGATGAGTCAAAGCTTCATGCATCTGTTTTATTGTAATTGCATCTTCTAGCTGCTTAAAATGTGAATACAAGAAGCAAGATCCACCTTCATAAAAATGAAGTAGAGATCAAACTCTCGATGCGAAGATCCAAATACTGTAGTAAGATGTTATCCACTCCCAGTGTTGTTATATGGAGTCGAAACTTGGGCATTGACTAAAGCATCTGAAAAGAAAATTGAAGCTTTTGAAATGTGAATCTAAAGATGGCTGCTAATGATATCATGGGGTGACCATGTGACTAATGTAGAAGTGTTGCACCAAATGACTAGAGAATAAGAACTGTTTAAGACAGTTAAACAAAGAAAGCTCCAATACCTCAGGCATGTCATGAAGAACGACATGAAGTATAGAATATTCCAAGTCACTATACAAAAGAAGATTTGTGAGAAGCCCTGGACATAGAGAGACATCGTCGTTGAAGGACCTGAGAGACTGGTGTGGCATTTCCTCAGAAGAACGGTTCTCAGGAGTTAAGAACAGGAAGTCTATTGCCATGATGATAGGCAATATCTGGAACGGATACAGCACATGAAGAAGAAGAAGCTGCTTAAAAAACTCCAAGTACAAGTGAAGCCTAATGTTCTCTTTTTTTCCCCCTTTGGATGTGTTTCCAACATATAGCCACTTGTTCCAAACCAATGTACCAAAAGAAAAAGCACCAGTCCCAGGAATAGTGAATAGAGATTACATTTAGCAATTCCTGGTAACAAATGGTATATTCCAAGAATCATGGTTGTGCTTTTTTTGCATCAGCCTGCGACACACATACCTCTAATGTGCTCTGTGGCAGAGTTGTTTATCACATTCTTAGGAACTGCAGCACCCCAGCTAAACTTCTTCTGCTTCAACTCCATCAGTCGAGCACTGCCGCCCCCACAGCAACTATCCTCTTTTGGTTGAAATGTGAAGATTTTCACAGACAGTACCCTACTCCCTGCTGCTCCATGTCAGTTTGTGTGGGCTAGAGCAAATTAAGAATTCCAACCTTGCCTCCCCCTACTCAACTCAGATGCTTCAGTGTTGCATGGCAACTGAAGCTGCTGCCTCCAAGTCCTCTAAGCATGGTGTGAAAGAAAAAACAGCTCCTCCTTTCAGCTGTTTCTTGCAAAACAAGGCCTTAAAGGCCCTAACAGTCCCTGGAAAATAGATGGGGAAGAAGTAGAAGCAGTGACAGATTTTACTTTCTTAGGATCAAAGCTCACTGCAGATGGAGATTGCAGCCATGAAATAAAAAGGCAACTGATGCTTGGGAGACAAGCTATGAGAAACCTGGGGGACATAGTGAAAAGTAGAGACATCACCTTGCAAACAAAAATTCACATAGTCAAAGCAATGGTATTCCCAGTGGTAATGCATGGTTGTGAGAGCTGGACCATTAGGAAGCCTGAGCGCAGAAGAATAGATGTCTTTGAAATGTGGTGTTGGAGGAGAGTTTTGAGAGTACCCTGGACAGTGAGGAGAACAAATAGGTTGATCCTAGAAGAAATCAACCTTGACTGCTCCTTAGAAGGTCAAATTTTAAAGATGAAGCTAAAGTACTTTGGAGATCAAATGAGAAGAGAGGATTCACTTGAGAAAGCCTTGATGCTGGGAAAAGTGGAGGGCAAAAAAAGAAGGGGCTGGCCAAAAATGAGATGGCTAGATGGTATTGTAGATGCAATGGGCACAAAGCTGGGCAGGCTGAGGAGGATGGTGGAAGACAGAGGTGCCTGGTGGACAATGGTCCATAGGGTCACAAAGGGTTGGAATCAACCGTGCAACTGAACAACAACCAAAAAAAGGGGAAAGGAGAGAAAAACAGATTCAAGTGGCCCCAAGCTCAAGGTTACTACTCTTTCTCTTTACACTAAGGACCAAAGTGCACATTCAAAGAAGTCCATTTTCCCTTGCTCATATCGTTCTTTCCCCAGCAATGTTTTCTCCTTTGCCACCCAGAATAAGACATGTAAATAATGTCATTTAGTCAGAACCTTGTTGCTTAGTTCTCAGATTCAACAATGGAACAGGTAGACCAGTTTTCTTACCTTGGTAGTGTTACCCAAAATTTTGGGGCCCAGGTACGTTTCTCTGGCAGAGGTATAAAGACCCTAAGAACTTACAACGAGACAGATAATTCGATCAAAACAAAATGATTTATTGGGAGCAAAAGCAAAGGAAAGCTATTCGAGGTTATAGTCTGGCCAGGCCTACAATCTAAATAGCTACCTTCCCTCAACCGTTTTGAAGAAAAACTGCTCGTGATCTCAGTTCACAAAGTTTGGTGAACAAAAGATCTCCCCCACCCACCTCTAAGGGCTTATATCTGTTTTCTAAACTAACTTCTGCGTGACAGGGGAGGGGACTGAAACTGGGAAGGAGGTAGGGCAATTAACACATTTAATTACAAGCAAATATAAAACACAAAGCAGGGTATGAGGTAATGGGTTTGGTTACATAGGAAAAGAAATTACATTGGCTTCTGCAAAACAGGTTTTTACATTGTATAGATAGGAATTTACAAAAGAAGCATTGTATCTTTGTTGAAACAGAGGCCGAAGGAAGGCGGGACCGGCTGTTGTGTCTTCTCCAATGAAAGGCAGGCTAGTAGGATCGTCAGCCAATGGCGTTTGCAGCAGGAGGTTGTGAACTCAATGTAGACTTAAGCTGCCTTTCCGGGCAGGAAGGATTAAGTACCTGGCTGCTTCTTTAAGTACAGAGTAAAGAGAGTAGTTAAGTTAACAATTAACTCAAAGGCCCCCTTAGGGTGAACTTTTAATTAACCCTTTGTAACTTGCCAGGGGTGTGTGTGGTTTGTCACGTCCTCTTTTCCCCCTCCCTTTTCCAATAATGATTTTCATGGCCCCTGTATTCTGCACAAAACACTGTTTCTGTTGATTTCTCTCTTTTGCTATGTCTATGCTTGGGTCAGTGCTCTAGCAATTTTTAATTGAACTTTAATCAAACCAGAGGTATGAGTCATTCAGCTTCCTTTGTGAAGGAATGAAAAGGAATTTCTGCTTATCAGAAAAGCCAACAAACCAGTTTTCACACCTTTTGGCCCAGCAAACTTGAGGCTTAGGAGCTAAGAACAATGGAGGCAATCAGTGACCTTATCATTTTTACATTCCTTGCCTGAGTCTATTGACTATTGGGTAATCCCCCTTCCTTCTGGAGAGCGTTCCAATTGCATGATTTTAACTTTTGGCTTCTCCTTATTTTCCATGTGTGTGTGAGTGTTGTGATATGTGACGTTTAATAAATGCTGTGATTAATTATGATGCTTTATTCAAAATTTTTGGTATCAGTAGCATTCTGTCTAAAAACTGCACCTGTGAACAGGATGTGGTGGAGAGAATTGGTGCTGCCCATTCTGCCTTTGATCGTTTATCACACCAGGTCTTCATGAACAAAGATTTAACAATCCAGACAAAGCTCATGGTATACCAAGCTTTTGTTATTTCAACGTTATTGTATGGCTGTAAAACATGGACCCTCTATTGCCAAGACATCAAAAAGCTTGAGCGGTTTCACCAACAGAAGCTATGGTCCATCTTTAACATCAAGTGGGATGACTATGTCACCAACATCACAGTTCTTGCGAAGGCACATGTAAATAGCATTGAAGGTTCCATCATAGGCCATTGTCTTAGATGTATAGGTCATGTCTACATATGGATGCTTCCAGGCATCCTCATCAAACTCTTTATGAGGAACTTAGCTCCGGTACAATACCTTGTGGAGTTCCTTTGAAGCATTATAAAGACCAGCTGAAACAAACCATGAAGGTGTCAGGTATAAACCCACAAACCTAGGAGTCAGCAGCCATAGATCACCCACTTTGGTGCCAAACCATCTCTACTGCTACCAGTCACTTTGAAGGAGAACACCACAGACATGAGGAGTCTAAGCGACAAGCACGGAAGCTTCGTCAAACTCAACTATGCCCTCCACCATCTATTCAGTGCAGTGATGGGTAGCAGCCGGTTTGCACCAGTTCGCCAGAACCAGTAGTAGTTTTCCCCAGTGTCCCGGGGAGTTGGCTTCTTTGAACCACCTCGGGGGCTTACATTTTTACCAGTTCCCCCACTGCGCATGCATGCCAAGTGCTTGGTGTACATGCAGACCTATAGCACTTGGCACGCCTACAATGCTTGGTGCGCAATCGACATTTGCTGCTTGGAGTGTGGCAGTGCAGAGCATCGGGCTGCCACACACAGCCATGGAGGAACCGGTGGCTGCTGCTGAAGGCCTTGGCAGCCTCCTTGCTGTCCTCCCATGTGGGGAGAAAGAAGAGCAGCTGCTAGCCTGAAGCTCCCTACAGCCTGCTCCCCAGGGTAAGTGACTCGCCTTTGGGTGTGGAGTGGGTGGGTTTATTTTAATGTGTATTTAATGTGTATTTACTTTAATGTGTATTTTTATGTGTTTTGTGTGTATTTAATTTGTGTTTTTACGTGTTTTTATGTCTATTTAATGTGTATTTATTTTTAATGTGTATTTTTATGTGTTTTATGTGTATTTAATTAATATTTTTATGTCTGTTTAATTTGTATTTTTATGTGTATTTATTTTTATGGTTTTTTTTTACTTTGACTCCGCCCATGACATTGGCTCTGCCCATAATGTCATGACATTGGCTCCGCCCATGATGTCATGACATTGGCTCAGCCCATGATGCCATGAGATTGGCTCCGCCCACGACATTGGCTCCACCCACAGTGTGGTAGTAAAAATTTTGGCTGCCCACCACTGATTCAGTGTAATGTGTGTGGTCACATATTTCATGCCAGGATCTCTTTATTGAGTCACCAAAGACACATCCAAACAACTGAGAAAATGACTTCCAGGAAAAATGTATGCTCTCAGATATGAGTAGCAGCCGACAATGACAATGAGTGTAGGAAATGACACTACAGCAGGTGTAAAAATGTAGAACCATTGAATTGATGCGGATTTGTGAGTCAACTCATCTGCAAGTTCAACTGATTCAAAGAGTAGGCCAAGTGAATCAATGAAACATATGTAAGTTAGAATAGTAAATCATGCTAGAGTGTGCCAATTGACATGTAGCATCAGCATTTAGCATTTCATCAGTATTTTATCCACAGTCTATTCATTCTCCCTACATAGAAAGCATTAACAAGATTATATACTTATAGCCGTGCCACCCTGGACATGCTCCAACTTGTCTAATCTCAAAAGCTAAATGGGCCTGAGCTTGGTTAGTACTTGAATGGGAAATTCACATAGAAAGTTGAGCTTCACAGCTACCATTAGTACGATTTTTTTTTAACAAAATGCATTGATTTTGTTTGGTCTCCTCCAAGGGAGGAAAGGAGAACTCTACCTAGTCTTCCTCAGATGCTGAACTTGACAACTGGAAGGTCAACAGGTCAGCAGTTCGAGACCCAAGTACTGCACAACAGAGTGAGCTCCCGTCTCTGTCCCAGCTCCTGCCAAACTAGCAGTTCAAAAGCAAGATCTTGCAAGTAGATAAACAGGTACCACTTCCGTGAGAAGGTAAACAGCATTCTGTGCACTGCCTGCCATATCTCCATGGAAAGGTTTGCAAATGCAGACAGCATTGGCTCTTTGGCTATAAATGGAGATGACCACTGAACCCTAGAGTCGGATATAACTAGCTTTTGAGTAAGGGCAACCTTTACCTTTACAGCAACTAGGCTATTAACTGATATTAACTGGTGCCTCCCATAATGGTTATATGACACTGATTTTGTGGCAGATGCATTAGATGCTGGACATTTTCTACATGCAGTTCAAGGTGTCGATACTACCTTAAAGGTCTTACATAGCTTGGGACACACTTACAAACTGGGAGTTATGTAGCATTCTATACAAAACCTATGCCTTTTTCTTTTACATCTCCTCGCTTAGGGTGTAAATCTAAATAAAAAATGTTGAAACAAGCCTCATTGATGCACTTTGAATTCTTCTAAACTTCCTAGGAGAAGGGTTTTTTAATAGTTGACCTATTTTAATCTGAATATAATGTTCCTGCCTGTTTTCCTGAGTCCCAGAAAAAAATCTGTCTGAGCTGAATGGTACTTATTCATCATCCATTTTAATTTAAATTAATGATTATCATTTTCTGGCATAGACAACGTAGCATAAATCTCAATAACAGTTACAATTAATTTTCTCTTTAAGCCTTCCCTTCCTATGAAGTGTCATAATGGCCACTCCTTGTAAGTGCACTTTTGCAGAATCACCTATTACAGTGAATGTCTCTTCTCTGCATGTAAGGCTTCTGATTATGTTAGCAAAATCCTTATTCTACATAAAATGTATTACTCTTTAAAGATGCCATAAGTTGCTTGTTAGTCATGAAAAACCTTGATGAAAAAGAAAAGTAAAAGTATAACTTCAATAAGTAATTTTTTTGGAATAGTAGGCATGTTAGTCTGTGGTTCAGGCATATCAGAAAACAAAATAAAATAAAACAAAATAAAAAACACAGTAACACTTTAAAGACTAACTGCTATATTTTTATTGTTAGCTTTTGTGGATCAAGTCCACTTCTTCAGACAAGGAGTGAAACTTACAGGCATGGTTTTTATACATCAAATTCAGGGGTCAAAGGGAGAAGGATGTGCTCAAGCAAAATGACAGACAAGCAAGCACAACAATACAGCTTCCCACAGCCATCAGCAACAATAGATTATTCAGATCAGCTCTAAATGTCTCACTTTCAATCTCAAAGGTGTTGAGAAAACCCATTCTGGTCTCTGATCAACCTTTGACCTGCATGTCAGAAAACAAGCAAAAACACTGTAACTGGTTACTTCTTGTTATGCTAAAGAGAATTGGCAGGAAGGTTGTAATATAATATATAAAATATCTAGCAGCATATACCAATCTGTGCATCAAATTTGATAATGTCCCAGAAACCCTTCACTAATATTTTACTTGTGCTTCTGCCAATGTGGTTTATGCCATCTCTTGCCAAAAATGTCCGTCTGTGCTTTATGTAGGACAAACAGGACAATCTTTACGCAAAAGAATTAATGGACACAAATCAGACATCCAGAATGGCAACACAGAGAAACCTGTCTCAAACCACTTCACTCTAACTGGACACTCTATCCAAGACCTAAAAAGTTACAATTCTGGAACAGAGAAATTACAGAACTAGGATTGAAAGAGAGACAGCAGAAATCAAATACATCCATCTGTTAGACACCCATCGCAGGTGATTAAATATTAGTGAAGGGTTTCTGGGACATTATTAAATTTGATACACAAATTGCTATATGCTGCTAGATATTTTATATGTTATATTACAACCTTCCTGCCAATTCAATAGAAATAAAAATATTTCAATTCCCCTGACTGTTCACAGACAATCAGGGGAAATGTTCAATTTCTGATTCACTGAAGTATCTCATAAGCTGCTACACAACATCAGATGTTTCTATCAGAAGCAGCTTTGACCACTGCAAGGCTTTCTTTTAGCTAATTTACAGTGTCACATTTACTGGGGACAGACTAAAGCCAGACACACCATAATAGTAGAGCCCCCAATGAGGGTTCAAAAGTCACATGTTGAGGGTCAGTTGTTTCAGGTGGACTCTAAAAGTTTTGACCCCCTTCCCATCTCTGATCTCCCATCAGGCTGGTGGCCCTCAAACCAAAACCATTCAGAGTACAGTAAAACCCCAGTTTCAGTCCATTCCAACAGCCTTAGTCATAAACCAAAAAAAATTGTAAACTGAAACACATTTTCCCAAAGGGATGCATTGAATTTTTTTTAAAAAAAAAACTAGTTCTGACCAGACCAAAAATAATTTTAAAAAATACAAGAAAATCTCAAAAAACAAACAAACACAAATTACACTGAATAAAAGATGATGCAACACCCCCTACCTTTTCCACTGCTTGACTTTCTTGGGCTCCAGAGTTTTTCCTGGTAGTGGGCATCGGCCGTTCCTCCCTTGCTGATGTTGGCTGGTCTGTGTAAGTAGACTTGAAGCTGTCTGGACTTCCCCAGGCCATTCCATCGTAGAGCCGCCAGCAGGAGGGTTGAGTCCTCAGCTTGCCCAGCGTTCTCCTTCTGGTGGCTGCTTTAGCCGGACTTTAGTGAGGAAGGTGCCACCAGGGTGGGTTATTTTTGTGGGCCGTTCTGACGTAGAGCCACTTGCAGGAGAACACTGGGCAGACCGAGGATTCAACCCTCCTGCCAGTGGCTCTATGTCAGAACGGCCTGAGGAAGTCCAGGCATCCACAAGTTCACTTGCAACAGTGGCACCTTCCTCACCAAAGTCTGGCTAAAGGAGAATGCTGGGCAGGCCAAGGACTCAATCCTCCTTCTGGCCAGTGCCAATGAAGATCCACTGGCAGGAGGGTTGAGTCCTCGGCCTGCCCAGCATTTTCCTTCTGGCAGTTGCTTTAGCTGGACTTTGGCGAGGAAGGCACTGTCGGGGGGGGGGGTTGGACTTGCGGCTGCTTGGACTTTCCTGGGCTATTCTGATGTAGAGCCTCTGGCAGGAGAACACTGGGCAGGCCAAGGACTCAACTGTCCTGCTGGCAGATCTACGTGAGAACAGTCCAGGCAGCTGAAAGTCCACCCGTCCCAGTGGCGCCTTCCTCACCGAAGTCCAGCCAAAGCAGCTACTGGCAGGAGAACACTGGGCAGGCCAAAGACTCAATCCTCCTGCCAGCAAATCTATGTTGGAATGGCCCAGGTAAGTCCAGGAGGCCGCAGGTCCACCTGCCCCAGCGGCACTGAAGGCTGGCCAAGGAGTCAACCTTCCTTCTGCCAGCTCAACATCAGCACTTGCCTGTTGTTGACCTTATTTAGCACGGGGCTGATTTTGAGCTGGTGGAAGGATTGTTCAAAAAGTAAAATTTTAAACACAAAACGTCACATTTTTAAACATCACACATCTAGTGAAAAACAAAACACACAGCTAAAATAAAGTTTTAAACATTGCACAATAAAGAGAAACCTTGTTTCTGTTCAAAAGATTTATTAAGTGCACCATTAAAATAATAAATAACAACTGCTCAAGCAATGAAATTGCAAACATCAAAACTCAACATTGTGAACATGACACAACCACAGTTAAAACATTCCAACATCTGGGGAAATTACACATTTCTCTACCCTACATGTCTATTTCCCTTTAGGAATCCTGTAAAAAGTGCACCATTAAAACCATAAATAACAATTGCTCAAGTAATGAAATCTTAAAACATCAAAACTCAACATTGTGAACATGACAGTTAAAACATTGCAACATCTAGAAACATGAAAAACATTGTGAACTTGAACTGTTCTATAACTTTGCAAAATCATACTGTTTAGTACTGTATACTACTGCTTGGAAGTGGAGGAGGAGGATGGCAGCTGGGCACCACTGGCAGAGGCAGGTTTTTCTTCAGTTCTGGGCTTCTTTAGAAACCTGCCCAATATCTGTTGCCTCTGCCACCTTCTAAGCATCTTTTGGAAAATGGAGGTCTCTCACCTACAGAACAGACTGGGTGGTGCCACAGTACCTGTTGCTTAACTTGTTCCCACTTTCTCAACAAGTCCCTACGTTTGTTAGTGGACATGTGTTCCTCATCATTTTCCTCCTCCTCAATCGATGCCTCTAGGGCCTCCTGCTCATGCTGTAATTCCACCAATGCCTCCATGGTCAGCTCCAATTCATTTGCCTGGACCAACTTGGTGACATCCTCCGCAGTCACATCCAGCCCTGTAGCCTGGTCCAAGGGCACAATCACCTGTATCACTTCTGAGTCTTCTTCTGGTGAAGAAACAACAGGCTCAGATTCCAAATCACTATTGGGCCAGAGGTTGTGCCAGGCTGTGTTAAGGTTGTGTTGGCTAACCCTGCCCCAGATGTGAGTGATGAGCTTCAGGCTGCCAACGATGTCGAAGTGGTCCCTCCAGAATTTCTGTAGGGTGAAGTTGGTGCTGTCAGTCACCTCTCTGGTGTACAGTTTTTTTAAGTTGGCAATCACTTGCTGGTCCATGGGCTGAAGGAGTGGGGTGGTGTTTGGAGGCAGGAAGACCACCTTGATGAATTTGAATTTGTCCAGCAGGTTGTTCTGCAGACCTAGCGGATGAGCAGAAGCATTGTCCATAAGGAGGACAACCTTCAAAAGCAAGTTCTTAGCCCAAAGGTACTGCCTCACTGCAGGTCCAAAAATCAGAGACATCACATTGTGAACAAAAATTCGTATAGTCAAAGCAATGGTATTCCTGGTGGCAATGTATGGTTGTGAGAGCTGGACCATTAGGAAAGCTGAGCGCAGAAGAATAGATGCCTTTGAGATGTGGTGTTGGAGGAGAGTTTTGGACAGCAAGGAGAACAAATAGGTCAATCTTAAAAGAAATTACCCTGACTGCTCCTTAGAAGGTCAAATTGTAAAGATGAAGCTAAAGTACTTTGGACACCAAATGAGAAGAGAGGATTCACTTGAGAAAGCCTTGATGCTTGGAAAGGTTGAGGGCAAAAGAAGAAGGGGGCGGCCCAAAATGAGATGGCTAGATGGTATTGTAGACACAATGGGCACAGAGCTGAGCGAGTTGAGGAGGATGGTGGAGGACATAAGTGTCTGGCGAACAGTGGTCCATGGGGTCGCAAAGGGTCGGAATCGACTGTGCGACTGAACAACAAAATAATTGACCAGAGTACATTTCCTGAGCAGAAAGCAAGCAATTGGCCTGCCCCTAGTACATTATGTACCATGGAAACCACTTGACTGTTTAGCTGTCTGCTTTGTAAAAAATCACTTTTAGAAGCCCAGGGATTTTTAACTCAGTTTGCAGCTTGCATCTGATATCCTTAAAATACAGCTTCCAGTCTTGAGGGAACAATGTTCCTAATACAGTTGTACCTTGCTTAAAGAGCATAATGTGTTCCACAAGATTGCTCTTTAAACGAAACACCATTGTAAGTGACCAATTGTGACTTCTGGTGGGGGGGGGGGGATTGCGAACCCTGATTTATTTGTTAAGCAAGTTTTGGGTTGGTTTTATTTGTTAAGCGAAGCGAATATTCAGAGAAAATTCTGCTCTTTAAGCGAGTTACTCTTTAAGTGAGGCGCTCTTTATGCAAGATTTGACTGTACACACACACACACACACACACATCGCACAGAGGACTGTGTGTGAATGATGAAATGATGCAGGTGAGGGTGATCACTTGGGCTGCTTCCATAGAATCACTTGTGTCACGTACCAGCCGGCCCTCACACTTCTGGAAAACCCCCTAAAACCAAAACAAACCTACACAGGGCGAGCTGGACGGCAATAAGAACTTTTCAGCTGCTTATCAGCTGCAAGGAGGTTTTATTTGGGTAGCGTGTTCAAAGATTTGTGTGTGTGAAATACAATGCTGCTCTTACCCTTTTAGTCCAATGAAGACAAGTTGTTCAGAAAAATGATGAAGATTTATTGATCAGGTTCATAAAGCATAAAAGTCAGTAGCACAGGTCAGTCCAATAAAGTCCACAGGCAATCTAGGTAACCATTTTTAAGGAGCAAAAATGCATAGCTCCTAGGCTAAGGATGTTAGCCCATAGAGAACCAGAAACAAAAGCTCTCTAATCAAAAACAGGTCTTAATCCATGAAGAAGCAGAGACGAACTCTTTCTTCTCCCCAAAATGGAGAATTTGCAGTCAGGTGGGACAGCTTAGCCAATCACGTAACAAAGAAAACTTTCTCACAACAATAGTTGTTTACATTTATGTAAAGACACAACATGGCTAGGTTCTGCTGGCTAGGCCGGCTAGAAAGATAACACGGGTACACTGACACTGAAAACATGGTTGAAAAACATGCTGTTACACAGCCTTGAGGCTCAGAGAAGACAAAGGATTTTTTCTGAGGCCTATTTCAAACTAGTATTTAATCAAGCTTTGTGAGCATTAGGAAAATGATGCCATTTCCTGACAACTTGAGGTCAAGACCTGTGCAATTAATGGTGTGTCCATTTTGTTCACACTCAGTCTTGACACAAATATTTGCCTCATGAAAATATAATGCATTTTTTAAAGATTGAAGAATAATAGTTATGGGGGTGATAGGTGGGTGGGCTGGTTGTGTGTGTGCATGGATTGGTTGGTTGGTTGGTTGGTTGAAGAAGGCTGTATCCAAAGGTGCCTTGCACTACTTGTGGTGGTGAGTGCAAGGCACAGCACAGGTGGGGCAAAAATGACCAGAAAAATATTTGGCACAAGGAGATATTCACTCTCTCTCACACACACACACACACAGAGAGAGGGGGGGGGGGAGATTCAGCAGGTAAGCAGATACTTACATATACACTGAGCAGGAAGGAATGCTGTTGAGAATGAGATTGTACTCACTTTGTTAGAGTTAAGACTCTGAGAAGACAACTGAAGCAGTGCCAGTTTCAATAACTCTGCCAGTTGCAGAAAAGTTTCTGTGTCCAAGAAGCCCACAAAATGGAAATTTTAGGGGCCATGTCTGACCACCCTTGGATTGCTCCTGCCTGACAGACCATGGGATGAAGGGAGAGACCCTAACTAGACACGAAAAAGAGTGAGGTGATTGGACAGAGGTTCACAAGGAATTGCCTGTAAATAGTTGAGGAATAAAGTTCAGTGTTCAGGCAGCGTAATACAATCTGGAGAGTTCTTGATGCCCATGTACCCTTTGGAGAGGCTGGGAACCACAGAGAGAGCAAGAGAAAGACTTGATTAGTTTCTCATTGCTTCAGTAATCTCTTCATGTTGTGATTTTCCCCATGGTCATACCATGGCCCATTCATGGAGTACAGAATAAATGGCCTTTCCCAACCCTATGGTTAAAATTGCACAGCATAGGTAAACTTCTCCAGTGATTTAAGGCACCTAGGTAGGCCTGTGCTGCCACTTGATGGTTGCATCGTGAACAGCACACTATCATTGTTATCATGGAGAGACCATACCATTTCTCCATTAGCCATCCTACTGACACTGACAATTCACACAGGCCAGCTTTAATAAGCTTGCTCTCTAGATGGAAATGGATGTGTTTATATGCTGGATCAAATCTAACCAGCTTGGCTCCACAGCTGTTGAAGCAGAAGAGAATGGTGCTGTTACTTATTTCTATTTCTATTTGGGGAGGCACTGGTACCAACTAATTGCAGGCAGGTCCACCATGAATACATTTAGAATATGAATTAAGACATTTGTTTGCTTTGATGCATTTAATTGACAGTGATTAAGCTAGGCACTTTACTGCAGGGGTAAATAATTCATGACCAACACAATCCTTAATAGCCAGCCATCAGCCATATACAGGTGGCCCATCAAGGCCTTGATAAATTGGTTTGCCCTGTTTGTGTGCAAAGCTGTGAATGCCACTACATCTGTCCTAGATACTGCCTGATGTTTACTGATAACAAGTACTGAAAGATATTTTAAGTAGGCTCTCTCCTATGGATACACAGAGCTGTGCTTTGGGGCACTCCAACCCAGTTTCCCTTGGTTGGGAAAATATAGATGGTGAGGCTGAATCACAGAGGGAACACTAGTGCACACTAGAGATAAAGGCACTCTGTCACCCTCTGGAGAACTTGGTATTCTGTTTTAATTTTTATTTCATTCCCTCTCTTTTTCCAACCACAGGGAGAAAGTACTAGTCAACCCTCTAGGGCAGCTAACCAGGAAGACAGTGAGTGTAGAACTTTAGAAGGGTCATGGGCAGAACTGTCTCTGGTTTATTCTTAAAATGACTTCAGACAGCTTGTTGTTTTGTAGTTTCTAGTTTTCCTTTCTCCTATTCTCCCAGTTTCATGGATCTCAAAAGAATGGTATTGGGGCCGCATTTGATAACATTGAAGAAATATTACAAGAACACCAAAAAACACTTACCAAAGGGGGGGGGGGAGAACTAGAACTGCTGACCTGCCAACCTTCCTGTCATCAAGTTCAGCTTTTTCACCATTAAGCCACTGCAGCCCCCTCCATGGTAAACCACTTCTGGTTTATGCTTATGAAACCCTGAGAAAGGTCACCATAAATCAAAAACAGCTTGATATTATAATTATAATAATCTGTATTGTTACCATGTGTCATCGGGTCACTTCTGACTTTGGTGACCCTATTATTAGTAACCTCCACAAGACTCTCAGATTAGCTTCCCTGTTCAGGTCTTGCAAAATAAAGGTCACGGCTTCATTTTTAAAGAAGTTATTTGATTATGAACTGCCAAGAGTTCATAGAAAGTGGAGAGGATAAAATGACTGATCTCAGAATTTAAGTTCCTTATGTTTGTCTTCTATACTGTGGGTGAAAGCTTCCCTGCTGTAGGCCACAGATCAAATATTTTATATAAATGAAGGAAGCACACTTAAGAAGCAGCTTTATTTAGTTAACCAGATTGCTCAGAAGGAATTGCTTTAGCAATATACGCCCTGAGGAATATTACATTCCAGAGACATAAAAGATGAAACAATTCAGGAGGAAATGTAAGTACTGTATGTGGGAGTGCTTAAGAAGAGGATACCGTACTAACGATTCCTTCTACTACTGTATATGTGTGGCACCAAAAATCTGGAACCTAAAGTAGCCAGTTTACTGTTGGTTGGGCAATTTCTAGTGAAGAGAAACTGCAGATTAAGAAGAACAGAGAGGCAGAGAAGTGAGTTGTGGGTCTGGAAGCTAATCTTGGGAATGGAGAGGGCAAGAGGGAACTTTTGGCAGGTGATGTTTGTCTGGAAGCCTGTCACGCCACCAGCCGGCTCCGTCTACCCTGGCTCCCCTTGACGTTCCTTACATTGGGAGAAATAGCACCAAATCTCCCCAGAACTCACTAAGGCACCCAGGGGTGAGCTGTGCGGCCTTCCAGCTAAAAAACTACCTTTAGCTGCTTCTTCATGGACCCCTTCAATTCCATGAATTTATTTATTTATTTATTCAGATTTATATTGCCGCCTACTTGCCGAGGCGACTCAGGGCGGCTTACAGTCAAAATAGCAACAGTACAATACAAATTATAAAATATAACATGAATCCTGGGGTATCCAACAAGGAAGTCTGTGGTAGCTTATCGGAGGCTTGCATGTGCGTGCATTGCTTCTCTTGCCTTGCCCAAATAAAAAGATGTTGTTGAAGAAAACAAAGATTTATTGTTTCATAAGCATAGTTCATAAAAAGCGCTGATTAATAATCTGGCTACATAAAAATAAGTCCAGCATTCAAAAGCATCTATACTAAGTAGGCATCCTGCCTACTTAGGGGTTCATGGGCTTTGGTGTCCAACCCATGGCGAATCAGTTCCCCTTCGAGCATGCTGCTCCTTGGGTAACCCAAAACAAACTCCTCTCCCCCTACCAAAATGGGGTTTCTCCTGACTAGCTAATTTGAATATAACCAATCAGAGTCCTTCCTGCTCTGCTAGGAAAACTTTCTCAAAACAAATTGATGTTTTTCCTAGGTTTTGCAGCTGTTGGTTCTCAGGGTCATTTATAGCCACAACACTGCTCCACTAGAACAATAACATAAGGATGGAATTTTACAGGAGCTTGACAATAACAGGGTCTGCTAACACAGAGAAGAGAAAGGATTTTTGGAGGCCTAGAAAACCAGGCTTACTCCATTTTGGACATGTTAGAAAATTATGCCTTTCCATTACAAAGCCTACCAAGCATGCAAGACTTCTGTCCCTATTGTCATATGGCCATATTAAGCATTTATTGGGAATGACACATATGGGAGCATAGCAGCTTCAAAGCTGCTCCTCCTCCTCCATGTCTAGGCCAGACATGAAATTGCCAAAATGAAGGCACCTTTTGGTGAGTTCATTCTGCAGTTCCTTTCACCTGACCTAGTGTGATTAGACAGCAACACAAAGTTGCCATTACCAGGGCATACTCATTACCAGGGTATGTTTGATTGTGGTTCAAGAATACCACAATCTTCGAGGAGGCTCTTTGTGAGTACTCCAGCACTGTCCCTGATTATATGTGAATGGACAGGAAAAATGGCATGGGGAGGGGGACTTTTTACATCTGCTGTCTAGATCGTCACAAGATTCCCTAGTGGTTGAGAAAAGGGGGGAACGTGCTCCCATTCTGATGACATGGTTGCAATGGTAGAAATCTCGGTGGTAGAAGACTACATTCTAAATCAGGGGTTCCCAAACTTTTTGGCTGAGGGCTGGTCACGTGGTTGATCATGCCAGACATGAGTTTCCTCCCCTATGACAGCTGCAGGTCAATTTATGGCAGTGTTTTGTGCATGCGCTGGTGCATTTTACTTCCACTTCTGGGAGTGGCATGGTTGGCATGGGCCAGATTAATAGGTGATGCAGGCCGGATCCAGCCCATAGGCCATAGTTTGGAAACCCCTGTTCTAAGCACTTCACCTAGTGTTAATCATTAGCTATCTATCTAGCCTATTTTGCAGCATTGCTGCAAGGATAAAATGACAGGTTTTTACTATACTTTTAGGCATAATTTTTCAGATGTAAGTACTTAGTACCTACACTTAGTGATCTTTTCTAACTGCCTAAAGAAGGAAGCTTGTGTATGTTTCTCTCCTCAGTACCCTTGAGGAAGGGCATACTAATCAAATAAAAGTCATTTGCATCATTTCTTTTTTAAATTAGACAATAAGCATGCCAATCTCATACAATTTTTATAATGGATGTTAAGGGAGAATTTCAGAAAATAACAGAGGAGCTACATTAAATCTTATTAGTTATAGTGGTTGCTAGGTGCTGGGAAAGTAAAGATAAGGAAATAGAAGAATAGCTGTATAATGTTTTGAAGATAGTGAGAAATAATTGAATTAATTAACTTTGTAAAACAGTGCCAAAGTTTATATTTGACTCCTTTCTCAATTGAAGAGAACTATTAGCTTGTAAACCACTCAGATAGTGTACTAAGCGCTATGGGGTGATATATAAGTGTGATTGCTTTGCTTTCTATATTAAAATTCAAGAGAAAATATGTAGTGTGTTTTTATCATTGCAATAATGCTTAGTACTGTGAGTTTGTTTGTTTGTTTGTTTGTTTTTTCAAATTTCTATTCCGCCCTACTCGGATGGGTGACTCAGGGTGGATTACAACCAATCAAGTAAAACATATAAATACGATTAAAAATCTAAAAACAATTTAAAACAGCATCTCGTTCTTTTACATAAAGGAGAGGGTGGGTATAAGATGTTAAATAAGCCAGCGGTGTGTGTGTGTCAGTGAACAATCACTTCCCCACACCAGTCCCGCCAGCCAAGTCTTCACTCCCTTCCTAAAAGCCAGCAGCTCCATCTGAAGGCATAACTCTAGAGGCAGGTGGTTCCACAGGGCTGCAGCAGACACGGAGAAGGCCCTCCTTCTAGTGCTAGAGAGTTGAGCCTCTCTAGCTGATGGCACGGCTAGGGAGCCTCTCCAGTCCACTCTGGTGGGATGGACAGATAACCTTGGGGAGATGCGGTCTCTTAAGTATCCTGGCCCACTACCATATAAGGCTTTGAAGGTAATGACCAGCACCTTGAATTGCACCCGGAGGCAAACTGGTAACCAGTGCAGCTCCTGGAGCAGTGGGGATGTACGAGAATAATGCCCACATCCCAACACCACCTGGGCTGCCGCATTCTGGACCAGGTACAGCCTCCCAATTGTCATCAAGGGCAGCCCCATGTAGTGCGCATTGCAATAATCCAATCTGGAGGTGAACTGAGCATGGGTGATCATGAGTAAGGAGTCCATGTCAAGGAGTGGGCGCAACTGGCAAATTACATGAAGCTGTGCAAAAGCCCTCCTAACCATGACTGCCACCTGCTCATCGAGCAGAAGTTGTGAGTCTAGGAGGAACCACAGATTGTGCATGGGTATATTTGGGACAAACTAGACCCATCCAGAACCAAAGATGGTAACTCCTTCGTTGACATGAACCCCCGACCCACAGCCACTCAGCCTTGCCAGGATTCAGTTGTAACCCGTTGTCCCCCATGCAGACTCTCAAAGCCTCCAGACACCTGGATAGGACTCTGACTGCATCACCAGGGTTCTCACAGGCCGAGATATACAGCTGAGTATCATCTGCGTACTGATGGTACTTCACCCCATGGGAACGGATGATCTCACCCAGGGGCTTCATGTAGATGTTAAATAGGAGAGGCGAGAGAACCGAGCCCTGTGGCACCCCATAAGGGAGGGGCCTTGGGCTGGATCTCTCCCCCTCCAACCACACAGACTGAGTCCGGCCCGTCAGAAAAGAGGCGAACCAGGACTACACAGTGCTCTGGATCCCCAATCCTCCTATCTGCCCCAGAAGGATACCGTGGTCAACAGTTTCAAAGGCCACTGAGTGATCAAGAAGAGCCAGGACGGTGGGGTAACCTCCATCCCGCTCATGCCAGAGATCATCCACCAGCGTGACCAATGCAGTCTCGGTACCATATACGGGCCTGAACCCTGACTGGAAAGGGTCCAGATAATCTGTTTCATCCAGGATCTCCTGTAACTGCCGCACCACCGCTTTCTCCAAGACCTTACCCGTATGGGCATGTTTTACTTCCACTTCCAGGAGCGACGAGGGCTCCACGGGCCAGGTGCATTGGCGGCGGGGGCCACACCCGGCTCCCGGGCCTTAGTGACTGGCTCCCTAAACCACATGATCAGCCCACAGCCCAAAAAGTTTGGGCACACCTGACCTAAGATAAGGAGAGAAGTGTCAGCAGACACTGAGAGAACTAAGCAAGAGAATGACCCTTAACATCCTCTGAATGGATATGTGCCTCAAATCGCCCAACTCAGATGCAGGAAGAGTTTTATGGCAAAATAGATGCCTGAACAATGCAAAGCTAAGCACACAGGATTTTGGCTGCCAAGCATGTTATTTATAACCACCTCTGGGGGAGGGTGTGTGTTTATTTTCCACCAATTCCTGAATTGGTGTTTATTGGGATCAGTTTGGGATGTATGAATGCCTGTGTCACATATGCAGGATAGCATATCCACGGGAAGAAACTCGTTAGATGTTGGCAGCGGCAGCTGCACTCAAACCCCTGGAAATTCCTCTTGCAGGCGGTCACTAGCTTTTCTTTTTTTAAATCTATTTCCAATAAAGCACAATGCCAATCCAAAGAGATATGAAGAAAATAAAGCGATCAGAATTTGCTCTGATCATATCATAGCATCTGATAAAAATCACCAGATGAGACGGCATTATGAAATTAGCTTTTTATCTCCTCTCCTTCTCTCTTTTGTTTCTGCCCTTCTGTCTGCTGCTTCCTGAGCCTGTAAACAAGGCATGACATTGGAGCCAGTTTTCTGGTGCAGTGGTTAAGCTGCTGTACTGCAACCAAAGGTTGTGAGTTTGATCCTGACAAGGGATCAAGGTTGACTCAGCCTTCCATCCTTCCGAGGTCAGTAAAATGAGTACCTAGCATGTTGGTGGCAGAATGCTAATTAACTTGTGAACTGCCTAGAAAGTGCACTAATTGCTATGGGGTGGTATATTAGTGTGATTGCTTTGCTTTTTTTCTTTTTCTGTTTCAGCACTATGCCAGTTTGAAGATAGATAGATGGAGAAAGGGAAATGGAGAAGTGCTACAGGAAGGATCCTTAGAGCAAATGCTTGAGACAGCCAGCACTTTAAAGATTATCTACAGAAAGGTGAATTCAAGCCATGGTTTCTTGAAAGGAAATCCCTCCAAGACCTCATCAGCAGTCCTTGTAGAAGGAGTGGAGAAAAACCCCTTCACTGGAGTGCCAAAATGCCAATTCAGCAACAGTTTGATAAACCCATGTCATCCCACTAACAAGTATACTGCACAGGGGGAGGAAAACAATCCAACAGATTTCACAATGGACATGTGCACCAACTCAAACACCACATGACCTTAAGTCAAGGTCACAAAATCCCAATTTGTATCCTGACTTTTTTACAGTCAAGACATGCCCTCTCTGGTCCTTCCAGCCAGCAAAGTTAAAAATTCAGAACAAGGAAAAGTTGGTTTTGAGGTTCATAATCTCTAGGATTCTCCCAGTGTCCATGTTCATTACCAGCACACAGAGTGGCATTCTGAGAACTGCAGCCTACTGGCTAGAGGATTCTGAGAATTATATACCCAAATAATAACTTTTCTGAGATCTTGGGTTGTATGGAGCACATAGAGAGGACCACACACTATTTTTCCGTGGTGATTTTGAATTATGTAACACAGTCCTACCTGGCTTCTTTTGTTCTGTTTTCTGCTTTAATCAATCTTGGCAACTAAACCTTCCCAGCCAAGAGGTACATAATGGAAGAAACCCTTTGTTATTGACAATAACATTGAAACATATTGAGTTAGGCTGTTGGGAAACTGAATCTCCAGTGTGCTCATAGTCACAAATCAAAGCAAGAGAGACACAGTTGACAGTGTGCAAATGATCCATTTCTTTTCCCTTCAGTGTGTCTTGAAATTATCTGCTCTGAAACAGCTGGATCTCCCAAATGAAAATCCCTAGGTGGTGGTGGTGGGGAATAACTTTTTAAAAATGAAGGTTAATTAATAGGCAAGGAGGCTCAACATAATTACTGGAAATGCTGTGCCTACTGCTGAGTTGCAAAGCTTCACATCCAAACATTGTTTACTGCTTCATGTCTGGGCCTCACTAGATTTTTCACAGAGAGATAATGAAGCAGACGGGGTAGGAAATGTGTTTGTTTTCCTGAAATGTCTTTGCAGATGTCTTACAACAGTGCCAACTCATGGAGACTTTGTTTCTGAACTACAACAGCAAAGCATGGCAACAAGACACAAAGCCAAGACCACATTCCTCAAGTTTGAGAATCCGTTACTCTAACACAGGGGTGCCCAAACTTTTTGGGCTGTGGGCCGATCATGTGGTTCAGGGAGCCGGTCACTAAGGCCCGGGGGCTGGGTGCAGCCCCCAACACCAATTCATCTGGCCTGTGAAGCCCTCATCGCTCCTGGAAGTGGAAGTAAAATGCGCCCGTACAGGCACATTTTACTTCCACTTCCAAGAGCAACGAGGGCTTCACGGGCCGGATGAATTGGCGTCAGGGGCCGCACCCAGCCCCCAGGCCTTAGTTTGGGCACCACTGCTCTAACAATAATCATGTGCATCAAGTTGGTTCCAATTTATGGTGATCCTTTCCAAGGTTTTCTAAGTACATAGTGAGTACAATACAGTACTCAGAAGTGGTTTAGCATTCCTTTCTTCTGGTGGCTTCCTGGGTCTGTACAGCATGGCAAAGGCTTTTCTCTCAGGAGGCACATTGAGGAACCGAACTCTTGACCTCTGGTTTACCAAAACTACTGAGTGACCCATAGAACAAATTAAGTCCAATAGTAATAGGGCCCAGAGAAAGCCCACAAAATCTGTGAACCACCCAGCAAAAATACAAATCCATCAGTTAGGTGCTGTAATCTTCCAGATGTTTTCCAAACCTCGGGGCCCAATTTTAAAGCCCCAGTTCCATAAGTGGAACTCCTAGTTTGGAGTCTTTGAAAGTACCGTATTTGCCAGCAATTAAGATACATCGGAGTATAAGAAGCACCCTGTTATTACTAAAATAGCCTATTAAAGGCCACAAAACCTGGGGAACATAGTGAAAAGTAGAGACATCACATTGCAAACAAAGATTCGTCTAGTCAAAGCAATGGTATTCCCGGTGGCAATGTATGGTTGTGAGAGCTGAACCATTAGGAAAGCTGAGCGCAGAAGAATAGATGCCTTTGAAATGTGGTGTTGGAGGAGAGTTTGAGAGTACCTTGGACAGCAGGGAAAACAAATAGGTCAATCTTAGAAGAAATCAACCCTGACTGCTCCTTAGAAGGGCAAACAGTAAAGATGAGTGAGGCGAGTAGAGAGGCATATAAGTCTAATTTAATAATAATAATAATAATAATAATAATAATAATAATAATAATAATAATAATAATAATAATAATAATAATAATAATAATAATAATACTTGGAAAGGTGGAAGGCAAAAGAAAATGGGGGCAGCCAAAAATGAGATGACTAAATGGTATTGGAGAGACAATGGGCACAGAACTGAGCGAGTTGAGGAGGATGGTTGAGGACAGAAGTGCCTAGCGGACAGTGGTCCATGGGGTCGCAAAGGGTCTGAATCGACTGTGCGACTGAACAACAAAAAATATACAGTACAAGATGCACTCCATTTTTCCAGTGTATTTTTTCGGGGGGGGGTGGTCTTATACGACAGCAATTACGGATAAAATGTCGGTCTTTTCAATTTATATGATATTTTAAAACTAGAGATGTTTTGGGTCATTTATGAACAGAAGGAGGTAAAACCATAACTTGTAATGCCTTTTCCCAAAGGCCTCCAAATGTGGTACAGAGCAAGACCAGACTGTCTGTTACAACTGAACCCAATTCGGAGCTGATCTAAAGCCCAGTTTAAAAATCATCAGGGTTGTTTTTTTTTTTGGGGGGGGGGGAGGAGAGGGATGAAGCATTTCCTTTGGGCTGCTGAGCAGAGTGGTGGGGCTAACTTTGTGCTGGGAGAGGTTTATCAAACTGTTACTGAATTTTCAGAATTGCCTTACAGCAGGGGTCCCCATCCTTTTTTGTATCATGGACCAGTTTTATCCTAAACAATTTTATGAGGGACCCAGCTGCCTGCCAGCCGCACCGTTCAACTCAGGCAGTGAGGAATCCCATTGCAGTCCCATCATAGTTAAGCAACGTGGAGGAGGTCCCAAGTCACCTGCCTATCTGCTATGTCTGACACCTATGCTCTTGCTCTGTTCACTGGGCAGATCCGGCGGAGCACATTGAGGGCAGAAGGTTGCCATTTGGGCTCCTAGCACCACCCACCCCTGCAGTCTGGTTCAGAACAGCCTGCAGCCTGTCCACCAGTCCATGGCCCAGTGGTTGGGGGCCCCTGCCTTATAGGGTGTTAATTTGCTCTACTAGCACAAGAACATTGCTGCCTTCTCATGCCACTGTTTTTCTTGTTGCTTTATTTCTGGAGGCTTCTTGAGTCCATGGAATAAAGCAGCTTAATGAAAGACAATGCAGTCCACTTTTAGATAAGGGATATGCACACTGCTTAGAAAGCTATTCATAAATATAAGCCTTCAATTTCAAACTAAGCCAGAAGAGCTGGGCTAGCATTTCCACAGAACATATACTGGTTTAATACTTCCCTGAATGCATGCCTGGCAGGAATCAGAGGATCATGTCTGACTTCATAAATGTTTAATAATCAGCTGGTACATGTGCCATCAGGTTTACATGAGGAATTCATGTTTTCCTCTGGGATCCGAAACATTAAGCTCGGTAAACACTTCACACATCAAAGGAATGACTCTAGGCACAAGGGAGCCACTTAAAAACCAAACAGATTAAATATGAATAGATTTATCTGCTGCATTTAGTAGCAAGGCTGGAGACCGTCTATTGTGGTAATGTCATGTCTTCCTGGAGCCCTGGAATAACATTTTAGAATTGTTTTAGTGACAGATCCTAAGCGCCAGAGGGTATGTTTCAGTATTTCGGCCACTCAGACTCATCTTGTCTTTGCTCTGCAAAGTTTCCAACCTTGATCAGATGACATGAGAGTAAGATATGTTTAAAGATAGTAAGTATTAAGCTGCAATCCACTTAACTGGCAATAAGGCCCATCAAACTCTAGGGTTTAACTCTGTCTAGTTGTATATATATAGTGTAGTGCTGTTAATATGGTTGAAAATGCCTTATGCTTTCTGCTGGGGATAGGGAGAAAACACTTTAACCTAGTAAATGAATATAATCTTGCAAAAACTTGGAGGGGGGCATTCTTTGCAATTATACTCTAAGCATATAATGCCTTCAAATGTCTAATTGGAACAATTTTTAACTTAGATTTTCAAGGTCTGAAATGCAGAAGAAATAACAAGGCTGTTGCCATCAATTTGCCTCCAATTTACAGCAACCCTGTGAATGAGCATTCTCCAAAATGTTCTGTTCTCAGCAGTCCTGCTCAACAATTGTACACTCAAGCCTGTGGTTGAAGGGAGTCAGTACATCTCATTTGGTCTTCCTCCTCTCTTGCTGCCTTCAACCTTCCCCAGCTATATTGTCCTTTCCAGAGAATTCCACTTCCTTATGTTGTGACCAAGGTAAAATAGCCTGTTTCATCATTTTGCCTGCTGAGATTGCTCTAAGACCCATTTGTTTCTCTTATTGACAGTCTAGGGCAGTGGTGGTGAACCTATGGCATGTGTGCCAGATGCGTCACTCCAAGCCCTCTCATATGTGTCATCACCCCAGCACAGAGTTTGCCCCACCCCTCTGCCCAGCAGCCCAATGGGACTGCTGCTTCCTCCTCCTCCTCCCCCCCCCCAGCACAGTTTGCCCCACCCCTCTGCCCAGCAGCCAAATGGGAGGACTTCCTCCTTCACAGCACAGTGTTCAACTCATCCCTCTGTTTGGGCACTTGATCTCTAAAAGGGTACTACTGTATTTGCAAAGCCATTCTCTATCACCATATTTCAAATGAATCACATTTTTTCCAGGACCACCACTGCACCCACTTTATAAGAGACAACAGTGGGATAGGCACAGCGGTGGGATGTCAAAATTTTTACTACCCCACCATGGTGTCATCACAGTGTGGGCAGAGCGAACGTCATGACGTCATGGGTGGGGCATAATAATAATAATAATAATAATAATAATAATAATAATAATAATAATAATAATAATAATAATAATAATAATAATAATAATAATAATAATAATAATAATAATAATAATAAATCACGTGCACACACACCTCAACCCACACACACACACACACACACACACACAACACAAACCCATAAATAAATTAAATAAATAAATAAAATAAAATTACACTAAAATACACCCACCCCAAACATAAATCAACCCACCCACCAAACACAAACCTGTCACCTGTTAGTATAAGTGCTTGGGCAGCACCATGTTGCAAGATGGATATGGTCATCATACCGGTTCTCTAGGATAATATCCCTTAATGTAAACGTAAAACATATCTGGAACTTTCACTCCTTGTCTAAAGAACTGGACTTGATCCACGAAAGTTAACAATAAAAATACAGTCAAACCTCGCATAAAGAGCTCCTCGCTTAAAAAGTAACTCCCTTAAAGAGCAGAATTTTCTCTGAATATTCGCTTCGCTTAACAAATAAAACCAAACAAAAACTCGCTTAACAAATAAATCGGGGTTCGCAATCCCCCCCACAATTGGTCACTTTCAATGGTGTTTTGCTTAAAGAGCAAACTCGCTTAAAGAGCGATCCTGTGGAACATATTATGCTCTTTAAGCGAGGTACAACTGTATAGCAGTTAGTCTTTAAAGTGCTACAGTGATTTTTATTTTTATTTTGTTTTCTGAAGTTGGTTGGTTTCTGTATGGAAGAAGGGGTTGTAAAGGCTTGCACTATTTACTCACCTTCTGATGGGAAAATGGGAAAGAATTCCTTGCCAGTTTTAATCCCATATGTTAGCATGGTGGACTATTTGCAGGGAAACGGGGGAAGGAAAATGCAAGCTGCATTCACTCAGAGGCAATGCACACCCAGAGGGCAAAGTGCATAGGTTCTAAGCTTAGATTTGTACAGCAAGAAAATTGTGCTCATCTCCATTTACAGCCAAAGAGCTAGTACTGTCTGTGTTTGCAGATATTTTCATGGTCATGTGGCAGGCATGACTAGATCGCCCACCCAGTCACATGGCCATGCCCACAAAGTAGGCCATGCCCACAGTAGGCCATGCCCACAGAGTAGGCCGTGCCCACAGTGTGGTAGTAAGTTTTTGGAGCCCACCACTCAGTAGCGTTGCATGGATTTCAGCCACCAGGTGCTTAAGCCAAATTTGCCGCCCCTTGGTGGACGCTGGCACCTGCTCCCGCTAGGGCTTCTGGAAATTGTAGTCCAAGAACACCCATAGCCCAAAGGTGCCATCCGGGGCGAGCTTCCCCCCCAACACTACGCCACTGCCACCACTGCTCATCAGTAAAATCAAAAGCTGAGACATACCCATTTCACTACAGCAGTCCATAGCTGTGCCAGTTACAATGTATTTCTATGGAGTTTTAACATTATCCGATGCATCCCATAGGATTTTAATGTTATCCGATGCATGCATTAAACATTAAAAATAGGCTAACACTAAGACTTGTGGAACCAAGTTTTAGCGTTATCCAAGGTTTTACCGTATTTGAAGGATGCTATCATCTCCCCTCTCAGCCTCCTTTTCTCAAAGCTAAACATGCCCAGTTCCTTTAGTCTTTCCTCATACAGCTTGATTTCCAGTCCTCTGATCATCCTTGTTGCCCTTCTCTGTACCTGCTCTAATTTATTTGCATCTTTCTTGAAGTGCAGTGCCCAGAATTGGACACTGTACTCTCGATGTGGTCCTACTAGTGCTGAATGGGAAAATGAACAGCCCCTCACATCTGCTCACATATATACAAGGGGTTAGGATCATTCAAGAGCAAGAAATTGAAAGCAGATAAATAGGTACTGCTTCAGTGGGAAAGGGAACAGTGTTCTGTGTGGTCCAGCATCTACCACATGACCACGGAAACATCTGCAAACACAGACAGTACTTTGTCTTTGGCTGTAATCAGATATGAGCATCACCCCCTAGAGTCAGACACAACTGGTTATAAAACAAGACAAACCTTTACTTTGAATAGCTCAAATAAATATTGGCTGCAGATGCCAAAAATGTATACACATTTTATGAGATGTTATCTATGTCTTACTTTTTGAAGATGAATTGAATTACAGTAACAATGTGTAGCGTAAGATTCGCTCAAAAGAATGTGACAGGTAGAACAGTCAAAGGAAATGGTGGAAGCACAGTTGTCATTCAAGGAGCACAAGACCATTTTGAAGAGGTGAAGTTGATTTTCCCCATATTCTCCTGACTTAACGTCTGTGACTTCTATCCTAAAGACCTTCTACCTGTGACTTCTACCCTAAAGGCAGAGATGTAGCATAGTGGGGGCAGTGGGGGCAGCCCACCCCGGGCGGCACTTGGGGGGGCATGGAAAATTTCACAATAAATAATAATAATATCTTGTAATCTGAACTAAAAATGTGAACCATTTCATTTCAATTTTTTGTTGTACCTACAATTTGGACCGATTGAAATGAGCACAGACCTTTTTATTATTTAATCTGTGATGGAACCAGTGAATCACCTTTCTTTAAATGAGTGTAGTCATCTCACTCTAGCGACTGGCAACACTGTCTGTACTAACCAGTTGTCTTGTGGTAATTACTTGTGTTTTATTTTGTGCTCGGATTGTTCACGATGAATATTCAGTGAGAATTAATTATTTCATATAAAGAATAGAGTTCAATATTGTCTAATAACACCTGCAAATTAAGATACGGTGCAGGTAAGTCCCTTCAGGGAAGCTGTGAGTATGGCTTTGAAAATTAAAAGAAACTTTTATTCATTGTTCTATCATCAGTCGTCCAATTCACATTGACTCAATTAACCTGGCACAATTCATGATTTTCTTTAAGTGCGTACCTAAATAAGGGGGCAGCAAATTTGAAACCCATGCTACGCCACTCCCTAAAGGATGTGTTGTACTGTAGAAAATTGGCTATGCTGGTGGTATTTTGGGAAGTGAAAGAAGAATTGAGATATTAACATCTACAAGATACTCAACTTATCTGGGATCATATGTACAATATGAGCTGGTATGATTTATGCGCTTTGTTTACAAGTTAGTGTGCGTTCACGTGTATGTGAATGGGTGGGTGTATTCACAGATGTCATTATATGTACAATTTTGGTTTCTGTTCACTGTTTATTTATTTATTTTTTGTTATAATATTGTTTCACATGTTTGTTGCAATATATATGTGTTAATAAATAAAAAAATATGATCTCCCCCCAAAAAAGGGAAGGAATTGAAATGTCATGCACAATGATACAAGTGGCTCAGTGGGTAAAAGCACTGTGCTTGGAGACCGAAAGGATGGGGTTTGAGTCCCTGAGAGCTGCACGGGTGTCCCCTACAAAAATCCTTTCAACCCAGAGTAATCTCTGGCACAAAAACACACACACTTTGGTCAATGTTGTTCAAGCAGTAGTGTGCCATAATCAGAAGTGCCTGGATGATGCAAGTTCTTTCTTTCTTCATTGTTTTCTAGCAGGCTTCACTAAGTCTTAAGACGTTCCTTAGAATTATGCTATCTTCATGCTCAGGATTGGAGCAAAATGTTGACCAGTTTCAATATGGCAGGTTTAGATAGCACATAACCAGACACACCCAACAGCTGAAATCATCAACTGATCCTGATAATATACGACGAAATGAAGGACACTGTCACACCTCATTATCTTTTATTTCCATGTGGTAAAATCTATGAAAAAATTTACATGGGAACATAAAACATATGTGGATATTGTAGGCATGGATCAGTTTAGCAAAACCCACATCTATCTTGCATTCTGGTGTAGTATTTTTCAAGGGAGTTCTTCCATTTAATAGTACTGTATTTCATATACGAAAAGGGGCTGCGATGGTTCAGTGGTTAAAAAGCTCACCTTGTTAGCTAGAAGGCCGGCAAGTTGGCTGTTCAAGACCCAAGTACTGCATGACAGATTGAGCCCCCGTCTCTGCCCCAACTCTTGGAGACGTGAAAGGAGTCTCAGTTGGCTGTTCCCTGAGCAGAGTTTCTTCCACAAAAAAATCCTTTCAACCTAGAATAATTTCTGACATGAAATTATTATTATTATTATACTGTATAAGAAAAAAATCCATTAACATTTAATGCGAAGTGGTTGTAACTGTAAATGCATATTCTCCAGAAATGTTACTTTCAAGGACTTCAAATCCCAGAATTCCTCCTGGAAGTTATAGTCCCCCACTCAAAAAAAAATCAAAACAGACAAAAAAAGAGTCCACCACCTTTCCAAGCTCTCAAACTCTTTTCCCAGATTACTAATAACCACCTCACCGTGCCTAACAATATGACAGAAATATGAGGGATCAAAGTATGCAAATGTCATAACACAATGTGAGAACACGTTTTTCAGGTTGTTGAGAAATGTGTTTATTAAGGAGATGCAACCTGCATTGATGTAGGTACAAAGGAATGTACTTTTGATATATTGCTTCTTTTTGTACAAATAGATCTTGCAGTGACTAATAAGAGCAGAAGCAGTCAAGGATATTCTTGGAAATATTCCTTTATACTGATCCCTTTTCAAAATAGAATCTGGATACAGCATTGGGAACCTGCTAACAGCTCATAAAGAAGAATGCCTCTGTGTTAACGAAGGCAAATAGGGGTTACAGTGGCTCAGTGGTTAAGAAGCTTGCCTTGTTATCTGGAAGGCCAGCAAGTTGGCAGTTCAAGACCTGGGTATTGCATGACGGTTTGAGTGCCCGTCTGTCCCAGCTCCTGCTAACCTATCAGTTCAAAAGCAAGTAATTGCAAGTAGATAAATAGGGATCACTCCAGTGGGAAGAGATCTTGGGGATATGAAAGGAGCCTCATTCAGGCATCCCATGAGTGGAGTTTCTCCAGCAAAAATCCTTTCAACCCACAATAATTTCTGACACAACATTATTATTATTATTATTATTATTATTATTATTATTATTATTATTATTATTATTATTATTATTATTATTATTATTATTATTATTATTATTAATGAATGCAAATAGCGCTTAAAGTTAGTTTTCATGATCTATCTGCTCTACAGGGCATTCTTAATTCTGGATAAGAATACACACTCACACCCAGCCAGATGTCCCCAATGTGCTAGTTTGACATGGTATCATCTTGAGTTGACTTCTGCAGCTCTGTTGTCTTTCAAAGTTTTCCAGTTGGATAAAGTTCTTTTCTACAATTGGCAAAGAAGGGCAGACATTTCCAATGTTATAAAAACAACAAACAAAGTGTGTAAAGACATGTTTAGTATGAAAGGGCCTCCTTTGGGAGACATGCTGCTTAATATCACATGCACTATTTTCGGTACCACTGATGTTGAAACATTAATTATCCCTTTGAACTCAGCATTTACCAAGATTTCATATCTTCTCTGTGGTGGCATAGCGGTTAAGACACTGAACTTGATGACTGGAAGGTTGGCAGGTCAGTGCTCAGAGTGCTCAGTGATGGGATGTAACAGGTTCGCACCAGTTTGCCAGAACTGGTAGTAACTTTTCCCAGTGTCCCCGAGAACCAGTAGCAGCTTTTGGGGGGAACCACCTTTGGGGCTTGCCTTTTCACTGGTTCCCCCACTGAGCATGCACGCCAAGCACTTGGGTGTGCATGCACGCCTACAATGCTTGGCGCGTATGCACGGCCTCCTTGCTGTCCTCCCAAGCGGGGAGGAGGAAGAGAAGCTGCTAGCCTGAAGCTCCCTACAGCCTGCTCCCCAGGGTAAGTGGCTCACCTTTGGATGTGGAGTGTCTGTGTGTATTTTAATGTGTATTTAATACCTTTACCTATATTGACGTACTATCACAGTTACTAAAAAGGCCTAGCGGCCTGGCTTGGAGTTTTTAAGCAAAGTCTTGGAGTTACCTCATCAATAAGCTACACCTGTGCTGTTCCAATTGCTGTTCCAGTTGGAGAACCCTTAAGGAGGTACAGCTGTTTTACATTTACAGCGAGGCATATTATCCTAGAGAACCAGTACGATGACCATATCCATCTTGCAACATGATGCTGCCCAGGCAGTTATACTAACAGGTAAGTGGCGGTTTTGTATTTGGGGTGGGTGGGTGGGTAGGTTAATTTATGTTTGAGGTGGGTGGGTGGGTTTTTGGATGTGTGGGTGTATTTTAATATAATTTTTATTTATTTATTTATTTATTTAAGTTATTTATGGGTTTGTGTTGTGAGTGGGTTGAGGGGTGTGTGTGTGTGTGTGCTTATTTTTATTTTATTTCTTTGGCCCCGCCCATGACATCATGTTACCTCCACCCACACTGTGATGATGTCACAGTGGGGTAGTAAAAATTTTGACATCCCACCACTGAGAGTGCTGCATGTCGGGGGTGAGCTTCCGTCTGTCCCAAATCCTGCCAACCTAGCAGTTCAAAAGCAAGAAATTGTAAGTAAATAAATAGGTGCCACTCTAGTGGGAAAGTAGCAGTATTCTGTGCACTCCCATGTATAGTCATGCCTGCCACATGACCAGGTTCACAAGCAAGAAACTGCAAGCAGATAAATAGGTACCACTTCATTAGGAAGGTAACAACGTTCCAATCCCTCTCCCTTCTAGTCACATGACTATGGAAACATCTGCAGATGTACAGTAGCCATAAATGGAGATGAGGACCACCCTCTAGGGCAGAGTCAGACACAACTGTCTTTTGAGCAAGGGAGACACATTTACCATTTACTTTTTAGGGTTATTTTCCCCAGCGAAAGGAAGCATAATTTTGTTTACTGTGAATACAATTCCTGTTCACTGTAATCTTATCCAGTAGTGGAACTGCTTACTCCCAATACAGTACAGTACTATGTACAGGTGGGAAAACTGGACGATGAAGAAAGCTGTACGGGGGTGGGTAGGTGGGTGGGGGGAGACTGATTTGTTTGAAAGGTTGGAGGAGAACCTGGACCATCATCAGAAAGGACAGGCAAATGAGTTCTAGATCCCGCCAGGTCTAAACTCTCTCTAGATTAGAAGCTCAAACTGAAGCTCTCCTACTACTTAGGGCACAAACAACGAAGGCAACAAAAGCTGAGAGACATCCGGAAAAGAGGAGCCCCGGATATGCGATGGAGCGACTCAGTAAAAGAATCTACGGCGTTTTGCAAGACTGCTAACGCTAGGGCACATTTGGGAGGGCGTGAAGCGGGGGGGGGGGGGCTCCCTGAGTCGCAGGAGACTTGGAAAGAAACCCACAGCAGCTTCAAAGGGGAAAAGTCTCTCCACTCTGTGTGTGTGTGTGAGAGAGAGAGAGTTGACGGACGGGAGCCGACGTCCCTTTAAGAAGGAGGGCGCTGGGCAGGCAGGCAGGGCGGGGCGGCCCTTTCCTCCTTGCTGCCTTCCTTTCACTCCCAGGCCCTGGTCGGCCGGTTCTTCGGGTGTGCATCATCACCCGCCCGCCCGCCTCTCTCCGCCTCCTGCGGCGCCGGCGCTGCGATGCTTTGGCTAGGCCAGCCTTGCGCTCTGCACGCGCTCCGCCCCGGGGACCTTTTGCCTCTCCGGCCCTTGTGCCGGAGCGTTGTTTTGGGGGAAACGACCACTGGCCGGACCGCCCCGGCTGCCCTGGCCCTCGTGGGGCTGCTCTCCGGCCGGGGAGAGCCGGGGAAGGAGAAGCGGCCCCGGTCGCTGCGCCCTTCGGGTCGCCGCTGCGCTTTGCGCCAAGCGTTGCGCACAAGCCGGGGCCGGTTTTGGTTCCCCTTTGGTGCGGAAAGCCCGGGGGCCCGGCGGGTGCTTCGGCCCCCCTTGGCAGGGGTGGGCCCCGATCCTCTCTGGCTGCATGCCCAGATGAGTCTGCAAGCAGTCGGGAGTGACCTCCCCGCCGGAGGCGAGAGCAGCGGATCTCGGAAGGTGGGTAACATTTGGGGGGAGCTTGGAACCAAGATTTCCCCGTCAGTGTCTGAGAAACGGACCTAAAACATTAGAATTTATTTTAGGGCATCATTGGCCCTAGACTGAGCAGGAGGGCCTGGAAATGAAGACAATAAAAGACATCGGAGTAAAAATACACACACACACACCCGCATTGCTGATCCGTGTAGACCCATTAGATCAGTGGGATTTTATCCGTATTGACATGTCATTTCATAATTGAATAAGCAGAGCTACTCACTGGGACCCCCCCAAACTAGAGATAGGTCATTGGCATCTCCAGGCGGGCTGGTCTAGAAAAAGCCGCCTGGAAGCCACCCTGAGAAAATGGGTGATGAGAAAACAGTGGAAAGAGGGTCTCTGAGCATGTGTGGAATAGTTTTTGCTGGCTGAACATCAGTGGTATGACCTGCTTTCTTGGCTGCTTTAAATCTTGGCTCTCCTCTTTTAAAGGTAGTGGCATAGTGGTTAAGATACTGAACTTTATGACTGGAAGGTCAGCAGTTTGAGACCTGAGTACTGCTTAACGGAGTGAGCTCCTGTCATCTGTCCCAGCTTCTGGCAACCTAGCAGTTCGAAAGCAGGAAATTGCAAGTAAATAAATAGGTACTGCTTTGGCAGGAAAGGTAATAGCGTTGCATGCGCTCTGATGTCTAGTCATGCCTGCCACATGACCATGGAAACATCTGCAGACACAGATAGTGCTGGCTGTTTGACTGTAAACAGAGATGAGCACCACCTTCTACAGTGGCTTTCGAACAAGGGCAACCTTTACTTTTGTCAGATCTGAGGAAATGTGGATAATCTCTTGTCTTTTTTTAGATTTCCTGGTTTTGTTCAGTTTTCACAGGGGGAGGCATTTTAAATGAGACCTGTTGGTGTGACTGATAAGAGATCCAGGAATGCAGGAGGCCTGGATCCTAATTGTTGCTCCGTTTTGGAAATTCAGTCAGCGTGGCAGTAGTTAAACATTCTGACCTCTCACATACTTTGACATTCTTGTTAACATAAGTGTAAGGTGGGTGTGATTTACGGCATATAATAACATGTCGGTCTCTTGCAGTAAAGCCAACAAAGTTTTGTGGCAAAAAATTTTTATGACATGAACCTTCCACTTACAACTGAGGTTTTTATTACACAAGTACTTCATGTAGTATTATCCGAAACATCTGTTTAGCAATCATTTGATTGGCAGGCTTTAGTTCAGGGTATTGAAGCTGTATCTTCTGTAATTGCTAGCTGCTGGTTATGCTGGCTGGAGTTTCTGCAAAGGTTTATGTGGCCACACAATGTGGAGAGTCTGCAGATGATGAAGAATGGATGTTTTGCAGATGTTTATCTGCTAATGTTCTCAGAGTGATAGCTGAGTTTTGTTTGTTTCAGCAACAAGAAAACAAACCAAGAAGAGTGCCCAGTTCATGGGAAATACTGTAGTAAGGAAAAGGTTTTCCTTGCTCAAAGCTAGGGGCCGTGCACATCTCAGTTTACAGCCAAACAGTCAGCATTGTCTGCAGACGTTTCCATGGTCATGTGGCAGGCATGACTAAATGCCAAAGCACACAGAACATCGTTACCTTTCCCACCAAACTGATACCTATTTATCTATTTGCAATTTCTTGCTTTTGAACTACTGTACTAGGTTGACGAGCTGGAACTGAGATGCGAGCTCACTCCATCACCCAACACTTGCGTCTCAAACTGCTGACTTGCCAGCCTTATGGTCGTTGAGCTCAGTGTCTTAACCACTAAGCCACCGTGGTCCCCTATGGGAAAAAGTAGTCCTGCTCTATTTTGATTTGATGAAACCTCATCTGGACTGCTGTACCCCATTTTGAACATTACAGTTAGGACGGATTATGGACAAGTGGAATGGGGCCAGAGGCTGGTGACCAAAATTGTGAAGGGTCCTGAAACCAAACCGTTTACGCAGTTATGGCGAACCTTGGCACTCCAGCTGTTCTTGAACTTCAATTCCCAGAAGCCCTGACCAGCAAGAGTGCTGACTTAGGCTTCTGGTAATTGAAGTCCAAGAACACCTGGAGTGCCACGGTTTGCCATCACAGGTTTAGGGAATAGTGGAGGAAATTAGATGTGTTAAAAGACAATGTGGTAGCTACCTTCACATATCTAAAAGACTGTCACCTGGAAGACGGAGTGAGCTTAATTTCTGCCACTGCAGGGGTTAGGACCTGAACCCTAAGCAAGAAAGAGGTTTTCAAATAAAACGGAAGATCTTAACACAGTGATGGCACACCTTTTAGAGACCAAGTGCCCAAACTGCAACCCCAGACCCACTTATTTTTTGCAAAGTGCCAACACAGCAACAGAGTAGGAAGGAAACACTCCTATTGGGCTACCTGGCAGAGGGATCAGGTGGACTTTGCTGGAGAGGGATGAAATGCTCCCATTGGGTTGCTGGGCAGAGGGGCTGGGCGAACTGCTGGGGTGACTGCATGGGTCCCCACAGAAAGGTCACCAAGTGTCACCTCTGGCACGTGTGCCATAGGTACGCCACCACTGTCCTAACAGAAGGATTTGTTCAATGGTAGCAATGAATTGGCAACCGAAAAGTCGACAGGTCAGCAGTTCAAGACTCACGTACTGCATGATGGAGTGAGCTCCCTTCGTCTGTCCCAGCTCTTGCCAACCTAGAAGTTTGAAAGCAAGAAATTGCAAGTATATAAATAGGTACTGCTTCAGTTCCAAAGGTAACAATGTTCAGTGTATGAGGTTACATAAATCCCTGGACAGTGTATATAGCACAAGAGTGATAATAATGATGTAAAATGTAACAGGGTAAGAGAATATTATGTATTAGTCATTGAAACTGTGAGAAATTTTATTTACATTTATTTTATGGGTATTGGATTTTCTTTTTCTAATGTTATACTGTTACTCTTCTATTTTATGATTTTTATGAATTTATGTTTACTTGTATTTGTCTTTTCTTTTATATACCTAATAAAAAATAAATTTTTTTAAAAAAACAATGTTCAGTGTGCTTCAGTGTCTAGTTATGCCTGCTACATGAACTGGCTCTTTGGCTGTAAATGGAGATGAGCACCATCCCCTAGAACAGTGGTGCCCAAACTTTTTTTTTCTGCGGGCCGGTCCCACCCCCAACATGCAGCTGCGGGTGCCAGAGTTGAGCTGCTCCTACTGTTGACCGTTTCGTGCTTTGTCCCTGCTGCTCTGAGCAGCCTCTGGCTTGGTCCCATCGCTTCAGCAGCCTTTGGCAACATGGATCGCTGCATTAGAGAAATTTTTGGAGCCTTCTCCATTTCAAAATCCATGGTGCTGAAAGGGTAAACTTGGCATGCTGCAGTGATGTCAGCCTCGGTGCGCCAAGGGGCTGTCCCAGTGCTGTGGATTTTGAAACAGAGAAAATTTCCCCAGCGCAGTGATCAGCATTGCCAAAGGCTGCTGAAGTGATGGGACTGAGCCAGAGGCTGCTCAGATCAGTGGGGACAAAGCATGATCACTGCCGCTGCTGACATCGAAATGGTGGGGGCGAGTGGTGGCTGCTGGTGTCAGGCAGTGGGGGCGGGTGGAGGCCAGTCTGGAGAGGGCCCAGGTTCTCAGCCCAGGCCGGATTAATGAGATGTACAGACCAAATTGGGCCTGCGGGCCATAGTTTGGGCACTGCTGCCCTATAGTCAGACACAATTGGTTTTCATGTAAGGGAGACCTTGACCTTGGGATTGCCATTTGCCAGCAACGCTTTTGAATATCCTATCAATATTGACAGATCAGACACAATGACTCTTGGGGTTATCTTCCAACTTGGTTTTCAAGGTATGACAACACTTTGGGGAGTTTTTCTGGCTTCTTTAATTTATGGCAGGTTAGGGAATTAATGTGAACTCACATCTTCCCCAGCTGGATTTTATCTTTGTGCATTTGAAAGCTGGACTCCACTAACTTATTTATTCAGATTATCCAGTCTCCTCCTTTCCATGCAGTGGGCATTAATGAGCCTTAGTGAGTCCCAGGTGGTTTACAACTAACAGAATAAGCAAACATTATGCATTTTTTATTATAAAGATGTGAGCGTGAATGTATCCAAAACGTAAATTTTGTGAGTTCAGAAGCAAGTTGGAAGGAAATGTTTATACTGTATATTGGAGAAAATGCTATCAAATTGGGGGGCAGGAGGGGAAAGAGATTTTTGAACGTTAGAGACCTTCCATTGGGATCTATGAAGGGGATGATAAGAAAGGAGATCCTCCTTATTTTCTGGTCGCTCAAAGTTTGCAGGAAGGTTCAGGTATCCTGCTTATCTGGGACTTCCAACATCAGTCTGTACACCTTTTCTGTTGCTCTTCCATTCTCTGCACTTAAAACACAATTTGTGCTAAATTTGAAAGGTACACCAAAACCTCTGGTTATCCAGTGACAGATAAATGGCCCAACTGCATGGCCCAACTGAGTAGGGCGGTATAAAAATTGGAGAATAAATAAATTGGAGAATACACATAGCTGCCCATAGTGGCCTCCCGATGCTCGCCCGGTGCCCATAGTGGCCTCCCGATGCCCGCTGTTGCCCATAGTGGCCGCCCGATGCCCACCCACCTCATTCTACATATCATCCAGTATCGCATGGTATCCAGCATGGCTGCGGTGAGCATCAGCAGTGAGACAGGCGTGTCAGCCTTTTCGGCATGACCAGCCCGTTCTGCTCAGCGGGAAGCAGCAGTGCTCCGCCCTGCCCCTTGTCTACGCAGAGCTCGCCCATGCGCACTAGTGCCGGCCACAAGGAGATGTTGAAATCAAATCTGATGTTCTTTTATGTTTTATTTGGTGTGTGGAAGGTGTGCGGAAGAGGGGGTAGTCTTATACGGCGAGTATATAACAAACTATATTTTGAGTGGAAATGTTGGGGGGTCGTCTTATACGCCCAGTCATCTTATACGCCGGCATATACGGGTACATATGTAGTAAATAATTGATAAATAGCAATGGTATAGGGCACGTAAGGTTCAACTTTGTTGCAATAGGCTTCGTTAATATAGTTGGCATTCTTTGGTCACTAAAAGGCCTTCTTAGATTGAGTTTCTTCCTTAGGTTGATAGAGATCTTCCCAATACAACTGAATCTGGTGCTACAACTAGTGTAGGTTTTTTTAATTAAATATAAAGAATTTTAAAAACAACATAAAATACAGTATAAAAGAAAAAAGAATGCACAAAATATTTTCAAAACTATATGAACTACTGTGTGAACCCACCATCAGTGGGACATTTTATACCTTCATTTAGCTATTCTCTGTATAACATTTTTATTTATATATTTGTCCTCTCCTTCCAAAAAGATACACAATCTTGCCCTGGTCCTACTCCTTTCCCTTTCACTAAAACATATTCAACTAATTATCCTCATATTTCTCTGTAGTCCATCTGTTTTAGTAATCCTTTTTTAATTTTAATTCACATGTCAGTCTGTCACTTATTGCCATGTTCCATATCTTTTTATACCAATCACCCAATCCAAATTCACAATCTACTTTCCATTTCTAACAAATACTAATCTCAAAGCTGTTACCAATATTGTTGTAGTTTTGGGAATTTGGCAGTGTTATGCTCTGCAAGCATATCAGTCACAAAACAAAAGGAAAGAGGAGGGGGAGACAAAAAACGTGGCACCTGTAAAGGCAAGATTGAGAAAGCCGATCCCCCTCTTGGGAACATTCTCTTCCCGTGTTTAGGTACCCTGGCAGGGAGGAGGCAGGTTGGGGGAGTGGAGATGGCTCCGCTTGGTCCCAGGAGTTATCTATAGAGGAAGGGGCTGGTTCTTAGGGACTGAGAACAGGAGGGCAGAGGACTCTAACTTGAGTGACTGTGGTAATTAACCCTGAATGAGCCTGGTGATTGGAGGGCTTATGGCGGGAAGGGGGAGCATGGGATCAAGAGTGAAGTACAAGTAAAACCTCATATAACACTAAAACCTGGTTCCACAAGTCTTCGTGTTATATGATTTTTCGTGTTATCTGATCCTCTATGGGATCCATAGAGATACATTGTAACCACACAGGCTTTCGCAGTTGTTATCTGAAGCATCCCATAGGATCTTAATGTTATCTGATGCAATTCTTCCCCCCAGATTCCTTGATGTTATGCGATTTTCGTGTTATTCGATACTAATGTTATATGAGGTATTACTGTAATACTATAAAAATGCATGTAATCCTTTGTTCTGGGCGATGCATGCTTTGCTCATTTTGAATTCTCTTTACTGTATTCTTTTTCTGTGCTTTATTGAACCATGTAGGGAGAGGAGGATTTTGAGGCCCTGCTGGCCTCTAGCTAGGTTCCTTATTTTGACACTATTTCGCCTATGTATGCTCTGAAACCTTTGCCTTGCAATAAACATATAGACTACTGAAGATCGTGTGCTTTCGTGGATCACGTCAACTTCCTCAGACAGTTGTCTTAGAGTTGCTATTTCTAACAGAAAATGGTATTGAAATGTTGCATTTGGATAGATAATTTGAATTTTTATTATTTTTCCTTGACATCTGTTATGTAGCCAAGAAAACAAAGGCTCAAGAAAGATAAAAAGCAATTGGTATGGGTTAAGGATTGGACACCACAAAAGGGTTGTTTTCAGTTTGTTCTATTTTTGAGTTTCAGTAGCCTGTGGATATAGTCTAAAGAAAAGTTCACCTTTTAAAATAAACTTTATGCAGGGATTTCTTCTCATGTTCATCCTTGACAGAAAGGGACAGAATTTCTTGGCTCATTGGTGCCCCTTCCTTGGCTCATTGGTGCCCCTTGAAAGCTGTGCTGTGTTTTTCGGCTGGAGGCACTCGAAGCTGCTTTGAAAAGAAATGTTGGAATAGCTCAGCATAATGATGAGGCACTGAATGGTTGCCGGTTCCCATCACTGAAAGTGCTTGACATCGTTTCTTTTCTTTTGATCGCCTAGTAAAAAGAAGGTTCTTACCCTCTTGCCCGTTTATGGTTGTGTCGACACACTTCGTCTGAACCCCTTGTTGCCATTACTTTCAAATATTCCTTGGAATATTTGTTTTAGCAGGCCAAAGGGGTTTAGCCAAATTGGCAAGTGGTATTTAAAAAACAAACAACCCCCATACACAGGCATTTGAAGACTGTCGGAAGAAGAAAGGGGTTTTCTTGAAGTTAAAATGATTGGTCTTTCTTTCAGATGTGACTGTTTTAGACAAGCTGATTTTCCTAAAATACAGATCACATTCCTCCTTTTTCATGTTAAAAGAATATGTGGATTATCAGAACCTCAACTAGGTAAAGGTAAAGGTCACCCTTGCTTGAAAGCCAGTCATATCCGACTCTAGGATTCAGTGCTCATCTCTGTTTATAGCCAAAGAGCCAGCGCTGTCTGTGTCTGCAGACGTTTCCATGATCATGTAGCAGGCATGACTAAATACTGGAGTGCACGGAACACTGTTTACCTTCTCACTGAAGTTGTTTTGTAGTTGTTTTGCTTTCAAACTGCTAGGTTGGTAGGAGCTGAGACAGAGATGGGAGCTCACTCCGTCATGCAGTACTCATGTCTCAAATTGCTGACCTGTTGACCTTCTAGTAATCAAGTTCAGCATCTTAACCACTGACTCGGCACGGTCCCAAACCTCAACTACCAAGTTTTTTTCTTCAGGCAAACTTGCAGTTTAATAAATAAAAGCTGCTGCTGCTTCAAGTGCTGTATCCAATGGATAACCCAGTGGAACCCCAGTTTACGGATGTCTCTTGTAATGGAAAACTTGACTTACGGAAAGAAATCCATTGAAAATAATGCCTTGGCTTACAGAGTTTTTTTTTAACAGTTCCCCCATGCATTCCTATGGGAAACTGTGCTTCACTTTATGGAAATTTTGTTTTCAATACATTCCTATGGGTGCTTCAGGATAAGGAATTTTCGCTATAAGGAAAACCCCACGGAATTGATTAATTTCGTAACCCAGGGTTTTACTGTATAGGCAATCATCATGGCGATCAGCCATGAAGACTGTCCTGAGAATACAATGCAGTAGCCTTCCATTTGCCTTCCGCATTGAGCTGAGGGGACTGCAATTAGTTACCGTGATGTTGGACCGTAGCACTCCAGATGTTCTTGGACTTCAATTCCCAGAAGCCCAAGCCCCCGTGAATCCACATGAATGGGTTTGCTGTGATTCATCTGGCCTGCGCCACCCTGCCCTTGTTGCTCCTGGAAGCGGAAGTAAAATGCACCCGTATGGGCGCATTTTACTTTCACTTCCAGGAGCGACGAGGGGGCCACGGCGTGGGCCGGATGAATTGCAGCAAACCCATTAGTGTGGATTCACGGGGGCTTGGGCTTCTGGGAATTTAAGTCCAAGAACATCTGGAGTGCCATGGTTCAACATCACGGATTAGTTACTTGCCCTTCCAAATGTAGTACAACAGCGCTGAGGATCTATCTATAAGCCAGTATATTGACTGATCAGTGCTTTGGGGAATTGACTTAAGCTTCTGGGAATTGAAGTCCAAACACAAGCATTTGGGAAACACTGCTTTCAGCTAATCATTGAAATACTCCTACAGTCTCTTTTGTTTCTGTTTGCGTGCCTTTTTTAAAAAATCAAAACATATTAGCCGTTCTCCAATTTACTTGGCTAGATGTTTGTTGCTAACTAACTGTATGAAAAGCTTTCATACCCAGAACCGAGGGAGCGACTGTCAAGGCAAGAACATAACAAACACCCACACACCCGCCATTGGCTGCCTTGTGTTATTTTGCAGCATTAAGCTACCAGGACACAAATAATAACCTTCCAAAGTGGTCTGCCATTTGCTTTGGAAAACAGGAATTTGCCCCAGTGTGGACTACTATGACAAGAACTGGTTCCTCAACCTCTGTGGAAAGATGTGTGGACTGATTCTGCAACCTATGTAAGGCTTGCGATGTCTGTTCCTTACCACCTGAGTAGCACTGGATGCCGTGAGAACTAAACAAGAGAATGACCCTCAACATCCTCTGAACGGACATGAGCCTCAAGTCTGCCGACTCAGATCCAGGAAGAGCTTTATGGCAAGAACAAACATTCTTGAGGGTACAAAAGAGCAAAACCAAATTAGAAGATGGAGGAAGGAGCTCACTGGACAAGGAATAACATTAAAGGAGGATATAACTGAGGAATTCAACCTCCCTTACGTCACTTGGAGGACCCTGAATAAGCTGAGGGATTTGAGTTCCTCAACAGCTGGGGAAGAAGAAGCCAGGGCAGGTTGAGGACTTCGCCACCCCTCTTCCTAAGCCCCCATCAACATATTGTATTGTAATATAATGTATTGTTTGTAAGCCACTCTGAATCACTATGGCGAGTGGGCGGCAATATAAATTTGAACTAATAAATAAATAAATAAATGCAAGACCAACATGTCATAGAAAGTCCCATTTGAAATGTGCTTTTCTCTGATCTCTTAATAAATTTAATTAACCTGAGACCCTTTGTGTCTTTTGAATTGGGACTGGGGTTGACCGGACCACACAATTGCGGCCACATCTAGCTACCTAATTCAGATACCCTGCACTCTCACTAGCCTGGCCAAGTGAAGCCAAGGGGAACTCATAAAGGGAGTTGCCCCAACAGGATGGGCAGACGCTGCTGGTAAGAAGGTAAAATGGTGAGGGGTAACAGGAAGGCATGTTAAGGTACCCAAAACTAGGGTCCCTTATATGACACAACATGCTCAAGTTAGGGCTGCTGGAGGGCAACAACATGCTGTATGAATGTGGAGAGATACAGAATCCGGCTCATTTGCTGCTCTGCTGATTAATACTGGAAACATGTACCGATGAGGTTTTAATTTTGGCCAATGACAAAGCCAAGAAGGTGGCTTCATTTTGGCAGTTCAAAGTTTCACCTGGACATGAAAGTAGAAACACTACCAGACGACAACTTTTCAAGTGTACTTGAGCCAAGAAACTTGGATAGCCATTTGCCTTGCTTAACTCTTCATCTTTTGCTCCCCACCCACCTGCCCCGGTCACTGTTATTCTGATAGGATCACAAAAGCTCACAAAAAGAGTTCAAACCATTCCAAATTCCCTCGTGTGGACAGCTCTCTTGGCTTTCTTGCTTTCCAGACATCTGCTTCCTCTCTTTCTACCAAAATCTCTCCAGTTCAAAATAAGAATAGGCTGGATTTGTATTTCAGCCCATTTCTCTCCAGGTGATGGTTTATGCCAGGGGTTCTCAGCCTTTTCATGCCATGGGCCGGACCACACCCCCTCGGACAGCTAAACAGGCCAGACTGGTGGTTCCCCTGCTGTAAACGTTACCGTAAAACGCACCCATGGCCATCGTAAATGCATTTATGACAGCCACAGGTGCATTTACGGCTGTTGTAAATGCTTCCGCTTGTGGCAGCGGCATGGGGCACATGAAATGGTGCCATGGGCCGGGTCTGGCGCACAGGCCGTAGGTTGCAAACCCCTGGTTTATGCAATTAGAGTAGGACCTTTTTAGGAATTTGTTTGAAGCCTTCTCCAGGCATCTGGAGAGCCAGAACTAATTCTTAATGACAAAAAGATCAGAAATCAGTTCAGTTCAATTCTTTATTAGTTGATTAGTGAGCTGACCATATCAATCTAAAACATAATATGTTGGGTTGAATAAAATACAATTGTATAAAATGGGGTAATAAATGTGAAGGTGGTGTAATATCAATAAAGTGAGATGCATAGGAAAATACAGTAATATAAAATAACTATTTACAATTCAGAAATATTCAATTAAATTCATCACCTTTACAAGCGACCCCTATCTGATCAAAAAAAGTCTTCTCAATTTAGTTCTGACAATAAATTTGACAATTCTGATAATTGCAGTTCTGTTTGTGCCTTGAAGGAAGGAGATTTGATCAGAAATCTAGCACCACAAAAGCTGGCAACAGAGGTTTCTAATTCACAAAAAGAAAAAAGATTTACCTTTGAAGAGACCACAGTATTGTTGGTCATCCCCCACCCCCTCCATCCATATCTCTCTCTCTTTTTTTCCTTTGACTTCTATCTCACCTAGCTGGTGTAAGCACCATCCTGGGTGGCTTATAGACAATACATAAATCAACATAAAAGAGATGTAACATCAAAAACAACCAGACATAAATAAAATCATAAAAACAAAATATACCTGCTTAGATGGCATCCATAATTCACATTTTGTACTAATTTTTGAAGTGGTAGTCGCATTAGTCTGTGCAAGAATATCAGAGAGTAAAAATAAAAATAAGTTGTGGCACCTTAAAAACTTAACTCCTATATTTAAATGTGAGCTTTAATGGATTAAGTCCACTTTGTCAGACTAACAGAACATCACCCCCTCCTCTGGGCCCACACCAACAACCTGAGGGAAAAGACACCATGGCCTGACAGGTGGCTGAGGACCTCGCCCCCACCTCCAGGCCCCCATCAACAGCCAGTCTGTGTTCTGCTTTGGTTGTTTTGTGAGGTTGTATTTTATGGTTGTTACTGTACTGTTGCTGTTTTGACTGTAAGCCGCCTTGAGTTGCCTTGGTGAATGGGCGGCTACCGTATATAAATCTGAACAAATAAATAATTAAATAACAGACTGTGCTGTAATATCTCAGCAAATCATTACAGAACCTCATCTTATATTTCCTTACTGTCAAAAATGCAATTGGTCCAGGAAACATAACATGCTTTGATGAAAGCACTCATTCCATTCATTGTCTTCTCTCTCTTTTTTTTTAAGGGCACTGGTGGATCCCCAGCAAATGATCCTGCATATCCCAGCCAGGAGGATGGACAGAAACCCAACAAATCGCAGCAACTGAAGAAAGTTTTTAAGGAATATGGAGGCGTTGCAGTGGCATTCCACGTTGGCATTTCTTTGATGTCTCTAGGAATGTTTTATCTGGCTCTGTCAAGGTATGTTTTCTGTCCTTTTTGGAATCAGGGATACAAGAAAGTGTTGGCAGCTTAATATAGTGTAGCAGCATCCAGGAGAAGGGAATTATTTGGGTTCTTATTGGATGATTTATTCTGATCTCTTATATTTTTTATGGTGTGTGTGTTGTAAATTTCTTTTGTCAGGTATTGTTAAACCTTATTCTGATATAATTGTTCTGAAAGACACCATTTATTAAAAAGCAAGGATTTAACCATGAAAATAAGCCTCAAAAAAGGGGATTTTAAATGGAACCTGTCTGTAGCCAGGCACAGAGTGAGATTACTCCTCCCTGTTTCTAAACAAAACAGGAAAAAGATTTGTGAATGTTCAGTAAAGAATTGCAATTTGTTTTGGAAAGCAATGCGGTGCAAATTTTTACAGAATGGACACATTTTAAATGCATAAGAAATATGACACTTTCAAATATTGTAAGCCCGCCCTTGAGTGTTGCTTGCATCACAAGGGCAGGATATAAATGTATATAAATAGATAATTGCTAACGTTTGGATGTATTAGTTGGCCAAATTAGCAATTGGATCTCTGAACAGCTGGATGGATCCTTTAAGGGGTAAGTGGGGCAAGCACTAATCCTGTCTCTTCAAGAACTGGTTGTTTAGTTTCCTTTCCTTTCCTCCTTTCCCTGCAGTGGAGATGAAAGTAAAGCCATGTAGCACTTGAAGATTCACCTGTATCTGAAAATCAGCCACCTCTTTGCACACCAGCTATGAGTGCTTTGTTTGTTTGTTTTTTTTTTCATAAGGAAAAGGAGTAAAGCAAAGTCAATCAATTTATTGTCTCCACCAGTTTACTTTTTTCCCCACTTGGGGCTAAAGCAGGGGTGGCCAAACTGTGGGCTCGATGTGGCCCATGATGCCAAATCATCCGGCCAGTGCTGCCTTTGCTTATCCCAGAAGCAGAGGTAAAATGTGCCAGTGCATGCATGTTTTACTTGCGCTTCCGGTGAAAGGAACCATGTGACCGGCCTGCAGCCTGAAAAGTTTGGCCACCCCTGGGCTAAAAGAAAGAATTCCCTCCTCTACATTTGTGTCTTTGAGACTTATTTGTTACTTGCTTTTTTAAATGCTTTGGAATAGATAGGCATCCCAGATATTGCTAGAATGAGAAGTGCTTGGATACAGAGTTTGCTAATGACTATGGAGATTTAATTAGATTAGCATTATCTGTTTAGTGAGAGTTAAAAGGATTATGGGTCTGGTAATTCTGTTGTGTGTTTTAAGAGGTTTCATATGCAGAGACTACTATATCCATAATCCCCTGCAACTCTCACAGCATTTAGCCCTGTCTTCTCCTCAGGATGAAAATGGCTGCCAGAGTTTGATTTGTTTCAGCCAAGAACTTGAAAACATCTGTGTTCACTTGGATTTCTTGATTAAAGCTCCCAGAAGTCTGGTAGCAGGAATTGCTGTATATTTTCTTTGATGCCCAATTCCATCACACCTATAATTATTATTTTTTAAACCCATACCTTGTTCTCCCTACTCTTCTAAAGGTGTATAGTAAAGCAGATGATGTGGAAGTACAGTTGTGCAGAGGAGGCATACCTTATAGCAGTGGAGCCCAGACTACACCCCGTGGGCCAGATCTGGCCCACAGCATCAGATCATCAAAACCACTCTGCGCACACCACTCCCAGAAGCAGAAGTAAAATGTGCATGTGCAAAACGCTGCTGTAAATGCACCCATGGCTATCATAAATGCATTTACAACAGCTGCAGCTGCATTTAGAGCAGTGTTTTGTTCATGCATGTGCGTGTTTTGTTTCTGGCGGGAGGAACCACATGACTAGTCTGCTGAACCATGTGGCCGGCCTGCAGTCTGGGCACCCCGTCTTACAGGGCTGATGCCTAAGAAATTCTGATATCAGATACAGTTATGGCATACCCTACAGTGCCCAGATTCTGTCTCCTCTGAGCTGAACTGCAGTCCTTAAAGTACTTGGGAAAGAAAAAGGTTTTGCAGTATTTTTATGCTGTTACTGTTGCAAACAATTGCAACAGGGGTCCTCAATCTTTTTATGTCACTGTTGGTGTGCTGGACCACCCCGCCGCCGCCGCCACCACCACCTCAGTCCTTGTCTCCTCCGCTTGGCTTGGTGTGTCCCTAATGGCGATCCATAGTAGGGCAGATGTTGTAAGGCTTATGACATCCACCCTGCTATGGAGCGCCGTTAGGGAAATGCCAAGCCAAGTTGAGGAGACAAGGATTGAAGTGGCAGCAGTGAAAGTGGCAACTGGTGCAAACCACATGAAATGGTGCGTGGGCCGTAGGTTGATAACCTCTGTATTACAGTGTAGTTTCCTCTTGAACAGGAAATTAACAGCTGTTACAAAAAAGACCTTACAAAAGATCTGCTCTTATCTGTTGATATCACCCAATCCAGCTGTCTTTACAGGAGCGGGCTATGGCAACAGAAACTATTAGCACACCTACACTTTCAAGCTGACTACTGTGCAAGTGTCTTCTTCTTTTCTCCATATAGATGTATCCATACACATTCTTACAAGAACAGTAGGGAAATTAATATTTTGCTATAGGTAAAAAGCTAGTCGTATCCAACTCGAGTTCAGTGCTCATCTCTGTTTACAGACAAAAAGCCAGCACTGCCTGTGTCTGTAGACTTTTCTGTGGACATGTAGCAGGCATGCCTTGACACCGGAGTTCACGGAATGCTGTTTACCTTCCCACCAAAGTGGTACCTATTTATCTACTTGCAATTTCTTGCTTTCGAACTGCTAGTTTGGCAGGAGCTGGGACAGAGATGGGAGCTCATTCTGTCATGCAGTACTCAGGTCTTGAACTGCTGACCTGCCAACCTTCCAGTTGTTGAGTTCAGCATCTTAACCGCTTGAGCCACCGCAGTCCCTAAAATTTGCTATAGGTGCTTCTTAATAGATTAAAACCAAAATACTTTAAGAAATTCAGATGCTACTAAGATAAAATGCATGTTTTCTCTCTCATCTTTTAGCGGAGTGGACATGACCGCCATTCTCTTCAAGCTGGGATTTGATGAAGCTGTGGTGCAATCTAAATTAGCTGCTGGGACAAGCACTTTTCTGTTGGCCTACGCTATCCACAAACTGTTCGCTCCAGTCAGAATCAGCATCACCTTAATCTCTGTGCCATTACTTGTTCGCTATTTCCGGAAGATAGGGTTCTTCAAACCTCCAGCTCCAAAACCATGATTAAAGTCTCCAGAAAGAAGGAGAAAAAGGAGACTTGCCTTGCTTCTTAACAGATAGAAAATCTGAAATTGCCACACTCAGATGGTGCCCATTTGTCGACTCTAGTAACACTCCTGCATTGTAGCTTCTCTGTTTGTAGAGAATGGGAAAGTGGTTTCTGTGCTATAAAGAACTTTCAAATATATTGATACCTCTGTTTCTTAAGGTTGTTGCTAGTTTCTCATGGGATATACATAAGAGCAATTTCTTAAGCATTTATATGAACTTAGGAAGCCGTTTAATATGATGCCAGTTGACTGGTGCAGGGCTTGGGAGATTTATTATTATTATTTTGCATTATAATTCATGGGGTGCTCAATTTAAAGGTTTCTGGGAGTTGTGGTTTGAAAGATAACTTTTCCTAGGTCTGCTTCATCTAGTCCAAGGCTGGAGCATTTCAGCAGGTGGCACAGGACATTTTACAGATTTGCCAGATGTCAGAGGGCCATACTCGCAAGGGGAAGACTAATGACCAGTGAGGCTAGCTAACATTTATTTATTTTTAAAGAATGACTGAACTGAAAAATGGAGTCTTTAATCTTTTTAATGGGGTTTTAAAAACTGCAAAACTACACTTGTGCTGTTTGGTAGCATTTTTAATTAAAATCAACAAAACATGGGGTGTGGAAACCCCTCAAAAATGGCAGAATTGCCCTCTTCCACACCTCCCAGAGTGCCCTGATTCTCCAGTCATAGAATTTCCTGCCAGCTTCTATCTTGCTGTAAGTCTATTTGTTTGGAGATGCCAGAATTTAAAGCCGCAGTCTTCTACTTTTCACAGCATGAATTTATATTGCCAGACTTTGTCTCTTTGTGTGTATGGACTAAATATGCCAATGTTTGCAGCGTTCTTCACACCCAAAATTGCATCTCAAATGGAAGGCAAAAGATTTAACTCCTGTACAAAAATTCAGAAACTGTTTTAGAGCAGAGAGGAGCCATTAAATATAAAAATAATTAACTAGTAGGGTTCAGTGAGTTTTTGAACCTTGGTGTGTGGGAAAGTGTGCAGTTTCTGCTAGATGAACCTTTGAACATCGAATGGTGTGCCTAAATATGCATACATGGACAGAAAATTAATTAGGATAACGGCTTTTTATGATAGCTTTATATAATGGTTAACTGATGGCAGATCATTTGATGGATATTTTCCAACAACTCTTGTTGCTGCCTCTCTGCAGAGGCAGGAAGGAGCAAACAAGAGTTTAATTGGTTTCCAAATATCTTCTCAACTTGAGTAAGCTAAAGATCAGACTGAATTTGACAAGAGCAGGTAAGTAGAATTTGAGGTTAACTCTGCTTACATGGTGCTCATGGGTCAGCAAATCACCAAAAAAGGAACAAATTTGGTAATGCTTTCAGTTCTTAGTAATTGTCAAGAAACAGTCACTACCACTAACAGGAACCTGTTGTCAGAATTTATTTATTTATTTAATCATATTTTATTTAATTTTAATTTAATTGTTCGATTTTTATGCTGTCCCACTTGCCTAAGCAACTCTGGGCGGCTAACAAACCATACAAAAAGAATACAAAATATACAGTTACAATTAAATTAGCATAATGCACAAAACATTTCAGAACTTTCAAAAAAATCCCACTTACAAACCAGTACCCCACAAACCAAGAAACCAAATCAACTTCAAAAATATTTTAAACTATATATTTACCAAACAAAACCCCTCAAAGATTTAAAAGTTTTAGAAAGGTTAAAAAAGTTGACTCAGGGCGGCTAACAAGTTAAAATATAATCATCAATAAAACCAACAATAAGATACCCACCCATCTCAAGAAAAAAGTTAAAATTTAAAGATTAAAAGATTACAAAAAAGAAAAAAAGATTAAAAAATTACAGATTAAAAAACTTACAAGAGAGAGGGGAGTCGTCAAACGAGCCAGCAGGCCTGGGTAACCAACCGGCCCGTATCCCATACCTGCCCTGGCAGCCATATCTTCACACCCTTTCTGAAGGACATCAACTGTCTGGAGACGCAGCTCAATCGGCAGGAGGTTCTATAGGGCTGGAGTGGACACAGAGAAGGCCCTCCTTCTGGTGCTAGAGAGATGCGCCTCTCTAGCTGATGGTACGACTAGAGAGCTTCTCCGGTCCGCTCTGGTAGGATGGACAGATGTTCTTGGGGTGACACGGTCTCTTTAAGTATCCTGGCCCTCTACCATGTAGGGCTTTAAAGGTAGTGACCAGCACCTTGAATTGCAGTCGGAGCCAAATTGGCCACCAGTGCAGCTCCTGGAGCAATGATGAGGCACGAACATAACGCCCACACCCTATCACGACCCGAGCAGCCGTATTCTGGACCAGCGGAACCCCCATGTAGAGCACATTACAATAATCAAGTCTGGAGGTGACCAAAAAGAATAATAATAGCTGTAGTTATATTGTTGCATGATTGCGTTGCCACATTGTTGCTGTTGTGTGGTGTCCTATCATAGCATTGTTTGCCTTATTGTACTTTATTGATTGTATAATTGTTTTGTACATCGCCCTGAGTTGGTCGCACCAAGTAGGGCGGTATAGAAATCCAATAATAACAACAACAGCTGATTCTGTAATGGAAGTGTGCCTAACATACAGTATGATGCAAAATGCTATTCCTCCACCATAAACAATTTTATGTAGTGTTAGACACCCAATGCAGGCTGAATCCAAGTGTTACTCTATATCAGGGGTTCCAAACTTTGGCCCGCAGCACCATTTCATGTGGCCCATGCCACTGCCACCAGAAGTGGAAGCAGATGCATTTACATCACCTGTGAAATGTGCCCGCACATGTGGGCTTCCGCCACCCTGGCTGTGTGGGTGGCTGAGGACATCTCCGCCCCTCCCCCTGGATTTGCTCCACTGGGTCAGGGTGATAAGAGGGCAGCCAGCAGGAGCCATGGCCGAAGAAGCCGCCCCGCCTGGGTGGCTGCTTCCATCATCCTTGCTGTGCAGCGGCTGAGGATGCCCCCCTCCCCCCGAATTTGCTCCACCTGGCCAGGGGGATAAGAGAGCTGCTGGCAGGAGCCACAGCCGAAGACACCGCCCCGGCTGGATGGCTGCTTCCGCCACCCTTGCCGTGCAGGCGGCTGAGGACACCTGTGCCCGAACATCCGAACTTCTGTGACTTTCCCCTTCCTGTTGTTTCTGTTTTGCTATTTTGTAACACTGTATAGCACTCCGGTGTCTAGTCATGCCTGCCACATGACCACGGAAATGTCTGCAGAAGCAGACAGCGCTGCCTCTTCGGCTTTGAAACAGACAAGCACTGAACCCTAGAGTTGGATACGACTGGCTTTTGAGCAAGGGAAACCTTTACCTTTACTATTAACTTTGTAAGCCGCCCTAAGTCGCCACGATGTGATGAGTAGGCAGCTATATAAATGCGAATTATAAAAATAAATAAATAAACACACCCACCCACGACAGTCATAAACACGGATGTGGCTGCATTTATGAAAGCCGTAAATGTACCGGCTTCCACTTCCGGGAGGCGTGGTCAGGCCCCGCAGTGTAAAAAGGTTGAGAACACCTGCTCTATATAGACCAATGTTTCCCAACCTTTGTTTTTTGGATTTCAATTCCCAGAAGCTTCAGTCAATACTAATTAGCCAGTATATTGTCTGAGGCTTCTGGGGATAGAAGTCCACTGGTGGGGCATGGGGCCCCCTGTTGAGAACCACTGAAAAAGACCCACTGAATGAATGGGATTTGCTACAATAAGCCTTAAATCCCATTGATTCAATGGCTATCTTGTAGTTAGGACTTAAAAATTAGATGAGGTAAAGGTCACCCTTGCTCGAAAGCCAGTCGTATCCATCTCCGTTTATAGGCAAAGAGGGGGTGTTGCCTGCCCTTACAGACCTTTTCTTGGTCCTGTAGCAGTTACAACACTGGAATGCATGGAACACTGTTTACCTTTCCACCAAGTGGTACCTATTTATCTACATGCAATTTCTTGCTTTCGAACTGCTAGGTTGGCAGGAACTGGGACAGTCAATGGGAGTTCACTCTGTCATGCAGCATTCAGGTCTCGAACTTCTGACCTGCTGACCTTCCAGACAAGTTCAGCATCTTAACCAGTATTAGTCCTTGGTTATTTAAAATAAGCTTTCTGTAAACAATAGTATTGCTTCAAAAACTTTATTTTAAAGAATTTCATAACAAGACAGACACTTAAAAAAGTATAAATTTACAAAGGTGGGCCCCATCTTTTTCACAACATTGCACATACATTTAACTTCAGTCTGAAAGGGCACAGTTAATGAACATTACTGCACTGATTACTGCTTAATTGCCAATGAAATTTCAGTAAAGACCAATGCAGGATGAACAGCCATATAGCTGAGTTTTCAACTAGAACCCATGTTGTCTAGAGACCATGTGCAAGAGGATTTCAAGTATGTTAAATATTCAGGAATCGTATTACGACCTGTAAGTTCACCAATATGGAGATGCTATAAAATTACAGGTCAGATTCCATACAGTTCATGTATAATACAAGATTCTCTGCCTTATGAGTCCAAGCCTATGCAGCATATGTTTACTGCATTATGATACTCCATCACAGTTCTGTTGTTCACTGCATTAAATTCTTATCACAGCTACTTTGCTTCTGGAAAATGCAGTGTTCACCATGCTATGACTGGGTTGTAGTGGTAGCAGCAGTTTCAGAGGTTCTATGGCTGGGAGATTTTTTTGAGTTTGTGATAACCCACAGATGTTTAAGGACCTCTTCTAGTGGTAACCGGTGGTATGGATTATGCTTCAGAAGCTTTGAAATCAGGTCCTGAGCCCCTTCAGACACAAATGGAGGAAACTTGTACTCTACCTTTATAGGGAAAGAAATAAGGTAAGTCACTTCACAAGATCTTTGTCCATTGGGTCTGAACTGTTAGATTATTTTCCCATCAGGGTTTCAATATACACTTGTAATCTTAGTTATTCAATTATTTTTATCCTGTTGTTTTTAGACTCAGTGGTTAAGAAGCTCTCCTTGTTAGCTGGAAAGCTGGAAATTTGGCAGTTCAAGACCCAGGTACTGCATGACAGTTTGAACGCCCATCTCTGTCCCAGCTCCTGCCAACCTAGCAGTTCGAAAGCAAGAAATTGTAAGTAGATAAATAGGGACCACTTTGGTGGGAAAAGATCTTGAGGACATGAAAGGATCCTCATTCGGGCATCCCCTGAGCGGAGTTTGTCCAGCAAAAATCCTTTCAACCTATAATTATTTCTGACATAACATTATAATTTTTTGATAAAATGTATGGATCAATTGCTTATGCAGCTCACTCTTTTCCTCCTCTCTTTTTTTCACCTAACCCAGAGAAACGCAGCTCTTGTTTGTACAATGCAATCATTTCCAGTCTTAGGTAAAATGAGAGGCATTAGCATATTAGCAAATGACAACATCCATATTATGCTAGGTGAACTAATGAGGAACAGAATTTATTATGGTAATACAGCTAGGAAGTAGAAATTCTAATCACAATGGGACTCGATCCCTACAGCAAATTTAAGGGAAGGATAATAATAATTACATGTCACTGAGTCACTTCTGATGTATGAACTTCCCAGAATTTTTCTAAATAGAGTATTCAGGACTATTTAACATTCCTTTCTTCTGGGTGCACTCTAAGACTATTCACCTCACCCAAATCCCAAAAGCCTGGATTGTGGGAGAATAATTTTATGCTGCCAAACAAATTCTGATTTACGATGACCTTTTCTAGTGTTTTCTAAGTAGAGAGCACTCAGAAATGGTTTACCATTCCCTTCTTCTTTGAGGCACCCTGGGTTTGTGCAGCTTGTCTATGGCTATACAGTATAAGACTTTTCTCTGCATCCAGATACCTAAACCACTGAGCTACCCGCCCTTATAACAGCCAGATGAAGGAAATAATAATAATTATTTTTAAAAAATGAATGATCAAACTATGTTATAATTTCAGGTTACCTTTGAAATGGCTTTGTATGTTTCCTGGTATGTTGGAGCCTCAAAGGGTGGTTTTCCAACTAGAAATTCATAACACAAGACACCGAGGCTCCACAGATCTACCTTTTCATCATGTGTTCTCCCTTCAATCATTTCAGGGGGCAGGTAGTCAAGGGTTCCACAAAGAGTTGACCGCCTAAAACAATGTACAGTATGTGTAAGTCTGAAAACTATAGGTTTCTAATCTTTTTGTCATCACAGGCCTAAGTGGACTGATTTAAACAAAGGCAATTACAATCATTTAAGAAAAACGGAATTTTAGCTTCTTGTTGTTCAGTTGCACAGTCAATTCCGACCCTTTGTGACCCTATGGACCATAGTCCTCCAGGCACCTCTGTTTTCCGCCATCCTCCTCAACCCGCCCAGCTCTGTGCCCATTGTGTCTACAATTCCATCTAGCCACCTCATTTTTGGCCGCCCCTTCTTCTTTTGCTCTCCACCTTTCCCAGCATCAAGGCCTTCTCAAGTAAATCTTCTCATCTCATTTGATGTCTTCTCATCTCATTCTCATCTCATTTGATGTCCAAAGTACTTCATCTTCATCTTTACTATTTGACCTTCTAGGGAGCAGTCGGGTTCATTTCTTCTAAGACTAACCTATTTGTTCTCCTCACTGTCCAAGGGACTCTCAAAACTCTCCTTCAACACCACATCTCAAAGGTATCTATTATTCTGCGCTCAGCTTTCCTAATGCTCCAGCTCTCACAACAATACATTGCCACAGGGAATACCATTGCTTTGAATATATGAATTTTAGTTTTCAATGTGATGGCTCTACTTTTCCCTATGTTCCCCAGGTTTCTCATAGAGTGCCTCCCAAGAAACAGTCACATTTTGTTGTTCAGTCGCACAGTCGATTCCGACCCTTTGCGACCCCATGGACCACTGTTCGCCAGACACTTATGTCCTCCACCATCCTCCTCAACTCGCTCAGCTCTGTGCCCATTGTGTCTACAATACCATCTAGCCATCTCATTTTTGGCCACTCCCTTCTTCTTTTGCCCTCCACCTTTCCCAGCATGAAGGCTTTCTCAAGTGAATCCTCTCTTTTCATTTGGTGTCCAAAGTACTTTAGCTTCATCTTTACTATTTATTGACTGAATAATCACCTTAAACATTTCTTCACTTGTTTCATGAACTAGGATGTAGATATGCATATTGATTTACAATGCAGAGCAGTTTACAATATTCTCTTCAGAAAGTCCTTTGCAAGCAGAACCTAACCCTGTCCTTCTGTTAAAAACTGTAACACAGTTGAGTCTGCTGGGAAAACAGTTGACTAAAAATATGTTCAGCTCAGCTAATATTTCCCTGCTCCTGCCAAAGACCAGTCATCACAGCTAACAATCCAGTGTTATTCTGAACAAACATGTTTTAAAAGCTTGATATTTTAATTGTGTTGCCACTGTTCATATCTCCACTGTTTAATTTTTGAGTTCTGACTGGCACAAAAAAGTTTCTTGGCTATTTATAGATGTGGCTTATACTTTTTTCATGCAGAGAAGCCAATGACATAATTACATTTTACCTGTGCACAGTGTAAATTAGGGATTAGGCCACCCTTGCTCGAAAGCCAGTTATATCCAACTCTAGGGTTCAGTACTCATCTCCGTTTATAGCCAAAGAGCCATGTGACAGGTGTGACTAAACACCAGAGTGCATGAAACACTGTTTACCTTCCTGCCAAAGTGGTACCTATTTATCTACAGTACTTGCAGTTTCTTGCTTTCAAACTGCTAGGCTGGCAGGAGCTGAGACAGAGACGGGAGCTCACTTGGTTGTGCAGCACTCAGGTCTCAAACTGCTGACCTTCCAGTCATCAAGTTCAGCGTCTTAACCACAAAGCCACTGCAGTCCCCTAAAATTAGGGATTAGGTCTCCTAAATTTACTCTTAAACAGTTTCTGCCTGTGGAAGCAAACAAAGGGACAACCTGTCTATTCAGCATGTCTTCCTCTACTACAGTGATAATTTGCCAAAATGTGTAAATTTCTTCACAATAAGTTGATTTTACTTAGTAAGTTACAACTAGAATGGCCCGTTAGAACCAACAAAACGTTCAAAGGAGTTGTTGCATCAAATCTTATACTTTAATGCACCTTACTACACCAAAGAACAGGACTTCAAGTACAGCAGCAGTTTGTTGCAGCTTCCCTATCAATCTACAGTACTTGCTCTACTTAATTGTTAGAACATGAATGCTAAGCTCTATGTATATATGTGACTATAGTAAGATGAGATCAGTTCCTGCAGAAATCCGATTGTCACAAATTCTCAGCCTTAACATTAAACACGCACACACTTACCTAGAGGATGGTGCATGCACAGACCATCCAAAGTCAGCAATCTTTAGTTCTCCATTGGATCCCAACAGCAAGTTCTCAGGCTTTATATCCCGATGAATCACTCTTTTTGAATGACAATATGATAAAGCATCTGCCAACTCAGTCATATACTGTGAAAGAAACAAAGAGCTTTATAGCTCCCAAGAATTAAACTTAACCACGCATGAGCCACAGCTGTGCATTAGATTAACATCCTAACTATGGAAAACAATACACGAATACCCCGGATAATGCTAAAACTTGGTTCCACAAGTCTTAGCTTTATTCGGTTATTAATGTTATGTGATACATTGATTGCACAATGTTAAAAAAACCCCACTGCCCTTTCCAAAGAGACAGGCAGATTGAGCCAAGCGCTGGTTTGGTTGGGGTGAGGGCACGCGCGCCCGGTCTCACCCAACCAAACCAAAGAGGAAAGGGAACATGGGGTTGATCCGCCTGACTCTTTGAAAAGGGCAGCGAGGATTCCATGTGTGGAATCCCCACTGCCCTTTCCAAAGAGACAGGCAGATTGAGCCAAGCGCTGGTTTGTTTGGGGTGAGGGCACGCGCGCCTGGTCTCACCCAACCAAACCGGTGCTCTGATGCTCAGACCACTGAGTTGGTTGGGGGGAGACTGGGCGCGCGTGCCCTGACCCCAACCAACCTGCTCTGAGCATCGGAGCACCCGTTTGGTTGGGGTGAGGGCGCCTGCGCCCGGTTTCCCCCCAACCAACCTGCTGCTCTGAGCATTGGAGACTTATACACTTACCATATATACTTGACTATAAATCATCCCGAATATAAGTTGAGGTACCTAATTTGGACCGCTAAAATTAGGGAAATAGATAGACCTGAGTATAAGTCGGGTGGAAAATGCAGCAGCTGCTAGTGAGTTTCAGTAATTAAAATACATGAAAATACAGTAAAATTAATTAATTTAGACATTTTTTAATGTCTAATTTTTTTTAATGTTTACGTTGACCTGAGTATAAGTTGAGTCCCATTTTTGGACCTCATTTGGGGGGCTAAAAAACTAGACTTATACTCTAGTATATACAGTATCCAACCTGTTTGATTATATAAATCTGTTATGGTCTCTTTATTTATTTATTAGTTCAAATTTATATTGCCGCCCACTTGCCGTGGCGCCTCAGGCCGGCTTACAGACAATACATTACATTACAATATGTTGGGATGGGCACAGGGGTAGGGGTGGCAAGGTCCTCATCCTGCCCTGGCTTCTTCCCCTGGCAGTTGGTATAGGCACAGGGGTAGGGGCAGCAAGGTCCTCATCCTGCCCTGGCTTCTTCTTCCCCTGGCAGTTGGTATAGGCACACGGGGAGGGGCAGCAAGGTCCTCATCCTGCCCTAGCTTCTTCTTCCCCTGGCAGTTGGTGTAGGCACAGGGGGAGGGGCGGCAAGGTCCTCATCCTGCCCTGGCTTCTTCTTCCCCTGGCAGTTGGTATAGGCACAGGGGGAGGGGCGGCAAGGTCCTCATCCTGCCCTGGCTTCTTCTTCTCCTGGCAGTTGATATAGGCACAGGGGGAGGGGCGGCAAGGTCCTCATCCTGCCCTGGCTTCTTCTTCCCCTGGCAGTTGGTGTAGGCACAGGGGGAGGGGCGGCAAGGTCCTCATCCTGCCCTGGCTTCTTCTTCCCCTGGCATCTTTAGGCATCTCCTAAATAATTACTATAATCTACATGCATCTCTGTCCCATTCCGCATTCTTAATTTGTAAAATGGACACGAGCTTTTTGTTTTGCAAACTGAATAAAAAGAACTATTTTGTAACTTTGGCCAGTTTTCATGCCCTCATCCTTCCCCTTTGCTTGCATTTTAAGAGAGCCTTCAAGGCTTCACGGACTAGCCAAGATGTTTGCATATTTTAGAGCTTTGTAAGTCTTCATGGTTACATTTCCTCAAATACTAGGGCTTAAAAGCCTCCAGGGCTGTTAAAATGCAAGCACAAGAGATTTTTTATTTATTTATTTACTAAAAATACATAAACCTACAGACATATTTCTTTTCATAATATGCCAAATGGGCTAAGGACCAGAAAGTGACCCGTGGAACTGAACCAGTGTTATGGGAATCATGCTGTGATGCGGAAGGCAGATGAAAGGCCACTGCATTATATTCTCAGGACAGTCTTCATGGCTGATTGCCATGATGAACGCCTATATTTGGATATGGCAGAAGAATATGCAAGTAAAAATGTATCCATCATCTCACTCAACCACTTTATAAAATAAACTGACAACAAATCCTCATGCATCATTTTCTACAAATACATCACCATCCAGATGAATAGCAAGGGCATAGGTAGGGATCATAGGAACTCTGCTAACAAAATCCCCTTATCGCCCAGAAAACCTACACATTCTGTGTTGCATGATTCTTAGCTGTTTTCTTTGAGAAATCAGCTGAAGAGGGGACAGAAGCAACATAGCCAAGGGACTGATAAGGGACAGGGTAGCCCATGTACACCCTCTTTCTAAATAAGCTGTGTTACCAAGGAAAGAGAAAGACCTGCACTGTTTTCTATCCCTTTGATACTGAAATTCGCTTTTTTCACGATCAATTAAATCTGTGAAGTACGTCCCTGCCTCAGGTCACTCTACAAGGGGCAGAGGACTGTGCAGCTACCAACAGCCCTGGAAACACTTTTTTTCCTCTTGAAGAAGGGTTCAAATTATGATAAGCAACTTTCATATCAGTTGGGGTCACATTTACAAAAAAAAATACACACAATAACATACAGTAGCAGTGCGTTGATCATCAAATTTCGTAAGCTTCTGGAGCTCTCTATATACTTCTCCACGAGGTGCATGCTCTAAGATTAGATAGACTCTTGTTGCATCATGAAAGTAGCCATATAATCGAAGAATATTGGGATGCCTGCAAAAAAACAAATACAAGCATGTTTTGTGTGCCATCATCAAAAAGGAAACATTTTCTTTCATCCCACTTTGCTAAAAAATTCAATGCATTTTTCAATTAATTACCACCAAATCAGCGGCACTTTCAACTCAAATTATTTGTACTTTCCATTTTATCAACAGGAGCTATGAATACACTTGATATCAGAAAAATGCAGTTCACTTTTAACTGACAGGTTTTTTTGGACAACATACATAAATTAACAAAGGTGAAGAATGTTTGCTCTTTCTTTGAAGATAGCTTGTCATAGAACGTAACCTGCTCATACTTGGTTAAGAAACTCGCCTTGTTAGCTGGAAGGTTGGCAAGTCAACAGTTCAAGACCCAAGAACTGCATGATGGAATGAGCACCCATCTCTGTTCCAGCTCCTGCCAACCTAGCAGTTCAAAAGCAAGAAACTGCAAGTAGATAAATAGGGACCACTTCAGTGGGAAAAGATCTTGAGGACATGAAAGGAGCCTTGTTTGGGCATTCTCTGAGAGGAGTTTCTCCAGCAAAAATCCTTTCAACCCAGAATAATTTCTGACATGAAATTATTACAGTAAAACCTCGGATAATGCTAAAACTTGGTTCCACAAGTCATAGTCTTATCCGATTTTAGTGTTATCTGATGCATGTTAAAATCCTATGGGATGCATCGGATAACATTAAAACTCCATAGAGATACATTGTAACTGGCACAGGCTTTATCCGATGCATCCCATATGGTCTTAACATTATTCAATGCAATTTCCCCTCCAGATTGCTAAATGTTATGCGGTTTTAGCATTATCTGATGCAAACGTTATCTGAGGTGTTACTGTATTTCCCAAACCAACAGATTCTGAGTAGTGACTGCAACATTTAAGACATTCATTTTTTACAATAGCTTACTTTACATCTAATCCTCGCAATACTATGAAATCTTTAGATTCCTACAGAAAGATACTGGTCTTTGCCCTTGAAAGAATTACCATGGCAACTGCAAAGCTTCTGTAACCAGGTGAGACTATTGTCTCCCATACTTATTAGAATAAGCAAAGCATTTTGAACCAATAGTAACTAATCCTTTTTCAGAGGGGGGGGGGGGGGACTGTGCAGCCTTCAATATTTTTCACAATCACGCCACCAGGTGTCCTTCAGGGCTTAATCAGGTTTTGGAAAATAGAAAGTGATCTTCCAGTCATCTTAACTTCAGCAAAGAATGCGTCCTGAGAGCACCTGATGTAGGGTTGTGAAAGACGGAGCAGGGGCCTCACCCCTACTTTAGTAACACAGAAAGGGGAAATCCAGTCAGTGGAAACATGTCTCCAATCTGAGGACAAAATATGTAGCTTGCAAAGCATGGGCTCTATATAAAAATGCAGATTTCTGTAATGGAAATCTGCAGTTAAGGTTCAAGTGACAGTAATGGGAGAAACTTCAGCCTCAAAAACTCATGTTTCAAAATGTGTAATTGAAAATGTTGGGAGACTGTGCCTTAACTCCCATCAAAGAACTTCTATTTTTATAACATGCAAGTGTCATTCTGTGGGGAACACTTAAGGATACTCCTCTGAGGCATAGCTTTTAACATTTCTAAGCCATTTTGTAGGTGAATTTCAACATTGCTGCTCCTTTAGCCATTTTAAATAGGAAGGCCAGCAACTAGATGGGAAGACCAGTTAAGGGCAAAGCTCCCGAGGCCCTGGATGAGACTGGCATGGGATCTGAAACAGTGGGAGACAATGATTTGATCTGCCATGTCAAACTATGTATATTGACGTGTGAAACATGGATCAACCAAATAACCAAGTAAGTATGTCAACACTGAAAAGCTTTATTCAGCTGTCTTGAAATTATTTAATTTCTTTCCATTTAGTTTCCCTAATGGTTGACCATACTAAACCTTATTAAATGGAAGTCTGGGGTTTGGTTGCATATTTTGAATAGCTCAAGGATCTGCCCTTGCATAGCAGATGTTTCTTTCATCTCATATACTTTAATCAATATGGAAACAAACCTATTTGCTCAGAAGCAACTAAGAAATTTTAGTTGGTAGAACCTTTCCAGTTAGGACATAGCGAATTTGGCACTCCTCCCCATAAAAAATAATTAAAATTGAGAGCTAGTGGCAGCTATAAGCAAAAGAAACATTCTGCAACCTGGCCCCATCTCACAGGGCAGTTAGACATACTTTCCACAAAGCTAAAAATTAAAGGTAAAAATCTTTCCAGCACATTCAAAACATACAAAATCCATCTTACCGAAGATGAGATTGGATTTCTACTTCCCGCCGCAGCTGATGTTCTACACCTGCTTTTTCCAACTGTGTTTTAAACAAGACTTTCAGTGCCAGAATGAATTTGCTCTCCTTTTCACGAGCTAGGTACACATTCCCAAATTTTCCTTTCCCCAAGGGACGTCCAATTTCAAAGTCATCTAGGGACCATTGTTTTCTTTTTTAAAAGAAGAGGAAGAAGAGAAAGCTGTAATAAAACTGGGGATTAAAAAGAGCAAGGAAGCCTTCATGTTCCTCTCAAGTGAACAGGGAAGTCACAAGCAAATCAGGGTAGAAGAAGAGAGATTAGCCTTTCCCTCCTTCACCAACCTGTTTACATCCTTCCAGGGGTTCCTTTCTACTACTAGAAACCAAGCACATGATACAAGCATCTCATCTTTTGTAAATGACTATTTCAAGCTATTTCAAGAAGCACACAGTTTTGAAAATTCCAAACTAACCCATCCTAGATTTGGGGGTGGGGGTAGGGATTCTCCACCCATCTTCTGAACATTATTCCTATACTCTAGCTCAGGAAATAAGATTCTATCAAGAGATGCTTGCTGTATAGACCCTTTCAAACTGCCACGTTGGTAAGACAGAATATTCCTTAGCAGAAGCACTATTGTTTCCTACTCAGCCAGGCTTATTTTCATGCAATTAGTTTGTACTCTTCTGTTTTATTTCATAAGCCAGTTATGCTTAGAGTGCCTATTGGAGAGATAACATCAAAGAAACATTACATGAACACCAAATAATGCCAGTGGAGGCCACTAGAAGTGCCAGAGCAAGATCTTTGTATCTCCCTTGAGACCCAAAAGCTTAAAAGAGGAAGCAAAGAAGAAGTTTGTAACCTGATGTTTTCAACCACTTCGCTAAAAGATCTGTGGTTGCTAGGTCTCCTGCACATGCTGAACAGAGGAACCACATTCCTTGATACCAGGGATTAGAGAGCAACAGAGGTGCACAACTCTGTCATGCTCCAGTTAATTCAACCAGGTTCCAATTTTTTTCATTATGAGTCTCATTCCAAATAGATATGTGAATATTTCCTTCTGTATAGATACTTGAGAGATTTAAGTGGGATTTTAATGTATTTTTATCAAAATATAAATCAGTTATTTCCCTCCCAGCCTAGACAGCAATTTCAGCCTAATAGTTAATTGATAGCATGTGATCAATCTTTTGTTAAACTAGTTAAAAGAATAACATTTCACAAGCAATTTTCAGCCTTATTCTTCAATTATGTTTCCCTGGCCCACACGTCACTACTACATGTAACAGACTAAGCATACTATTCCACCAATGGAAACACATTAAGTATATAACTTACTTTTTTGTTTCACTTTTTGAACTTGACTGCCCACTGCTCTCTGTCTTTAAATTAGATTTTTCTTTGTTCTCAGTCCTGTGATCTGATGTGTTTTCTGGTTTAGGCTTTTTTTCTACAGATACAAAAAGCTGAATTTGTAATTTATAAATACCCAGTGTAATGCTGTATATGGATCACTGAGTAGAAAACAGATGCTTCTTTATTAGAATTTTCTTATGCTCTTGAGGTACACATCCAATTTACTATAATACAGTGGTACCTCACATAATAATAATAATAATAATAATAATAATAATAATAATAATAATAATAATAATAATAATAATAATAATAATAATAATAATAATAATAGTCATACTTATCAACCGCCCTCCTCACCGAGGTGAGATGAATGCATCGTATAGCAAAAAAATTGCACAATGAAGCGTTCATTATGCAATGGCAATACCCCACATAACAAAAATTTTTCATTATGCAGGGTTTTTGGTAACTGGGGTATACCCACTTAATGGGAATCTCGGTTAATGAACATTTTCCCCATTATGTGGGGCATCTCCCATAGGGAACTGCATAACAAAAAAACCGCATAGCGAAGAGCTCCGAGGAACTGAGTTTTTCCCTTATGTGGGGTTCTACTATATACCGTGTTTTTCAATACCATTGTGAAGTTCATCTTTTGTGTATATAACAGCACTAAAATTAGCTACAAAAGTCGAAACAATTAAACAGTACTACATACCAGACAGCTGGGGCTGCTGAGAGGTTGTAGCAGATACACCCTTAGATGTTGGTTGCACATGAGATATTGGTCGCCATTGACTTATTTGTTGCAGATGTTTTGAAGTGGCAACAGCAGGTTTCTGTGTCTGTTGCATAGGCACTCGCAGGGGAACATTGGGAGTAGTCAGGACCCGCTGTGGTTGGACTTTAATTCCAGTTGTCCGGTTCTGCATTATAGGAACACGTTTAGGACCATCTGCAACAGGTGGCTGTTTTTAAAAAAAACATCTGTAAATATTTTTACGTGAACATAACTCCATGAGCTATAATAGCTGCAACTATCATGAAACGTATAAGGACTTCCTGCCTTTTCAAAGGCTTCTCCATGCAAACAAGAAAACACGTTTTCCAGGATTTAGCTTGCCTGGAAAGATTTTACATAAGCAGTCTCGTAAAGAAAGCAGGGACAGAGTTGGGTGATCTGCATTTACTTTTCTGCATATTCAAATCATTCATTTCATTCATTTATTCACGTTTGCTATCCCGCCCCAATCGGGTAAACCCGACTCTGGGCGGCTTACAGCATAGCTAAAAACACAGATTGAATCTAATAAAAATAGTAATATTTAAAACCTTTAGGAATTCATAGGAAAGAATTCATAAGAAAAGATTAAAAACAGCGTAACAGATAAAACCCGGGGCAGGAGGGGTGGGTGTCCCTCAAATCAACCAGCCTGTATGGGATCCCGTGTTACTGGGTCCCCACACATGCTCCGCCAGCCAGGTCTTTAAGCCTCTTCGAAAAGGCAAGAGCTCTGCCTGTAGGCGCAGTTCAGTTGGGAGAAGGTTCCACAGGGCCGGGGCGAACACAGAGAAGGCCCTCTTCCTAGTGCTCGTGAGGCGAGCCTCCCTAGCCGATGGAATAACAAGAGAGCCCCTCCGGTCCACCCAGACGTTCTTAGGGTGACGCGGTCTCTTAGGTAACCTGGCCCACTACCATATAGGGCTTTAAAGGTAATAACCAGCACCTTGAATTGCACCCGGAGACATACTGGCAACCAGTGCAGCTCCCGGAGCAGTGGTGCGGCACAAGCATATCGCCCGCGCTCCATCACTACCTGGGCCGCCGCATTTTGGACCAGCTGTAGTCTCCTAATGGTCACCAGGGGCAGCCCCATGTAGAGCGCATTGCAGTAGTCAAGTCTGGAGGTGACCAGAGCATGTGTAGCCATGAGCAAGGCGTCCCGGTCTAGGAGTGGGCGTAACTGGCGTATTACACGAAGTTGTGCAAAAGCCTTCCTGGCCATGACTGCCACCTGCTCTTTGAACAGTAGTCGCGAGTCCAGGAGGACCCCCAAGTTACGCACCGGGTCCGTTTGGGGCAGAATTGCCCCATCCAGAACCAAAGCTGGTAGCTCCTGTGATAACACGGGGCCCCTTACCCATAGCCACTCAGTCTTGCCGGGATTCAGTTGTAGCCCGTTTTCCCCCATCCAGACCTTAACAGCCTCCAGACACCTGGAAAGGACTTCCACTGCACCGCTTGGGTTCCCACGGGCCAAGATGTACAACTGGGTATCATCTGCATATTGATGATACCTCACCCCGTGGGAATGGATGATCTCCCCCAGTGGCTTCATGTAGATGTTAAATAGGAGAGGAGAAAGTATCGAGCCCTGAGGCACCCCATATTGCAGGGGCCTGGGGCTGGACTCCTCCTTCTCCAGACACACCGACTGGGTACTGCCCCTCAGGAATGAGGAGAACCAGGCCAACACAGTGCCCTGGATCCCCAGCCCTTGGAGCCTCTCCAGAAGGATGCCATGATCGACGGTATCGAAGGCCGCTGAGAGATCGAGAAGAGCAAGGACAGACGGGTGACCTCCATCCCGCTCTCTCCAGAGATCAACCACCAACCACCAATCAACCATCATTGAACTCTGCATCACTTTAATATGATTTAACACATCTCAAATCCTAATTCAGCTCTTTTGCCTGGAAAGAATAAACTGCCTTGAAAGAAGTGTACTCCACTTACCCTGTGGGCAAAGAAGAGTATGTAAAATGTCCCTGTAACTTATCACCTCCCTTCAATCTACCAACAAATTGGGGAAAGGGGAGTCCCAAGATCCATAGTTCTTTAAAATGGGAGAAAAATACAACCTCTCCCAGTCTCTGCTGGTTGTAGCCTAACTTGATGGCCCCTTACCAGACCAAAACATGTAACATGAGTGACACAAGAGACAAGAATGTACACTAGTACCTTGGATAACTGTAAAGGCAAGATTGAGAAAGCCCATCCCCATCTTGGGAACATTCTCTCTTTCCCCTTTGTTTCCGCATCCTGCCAAGTGGTGAGGGGGGAGTGGGGATGGCTTTGGCTGGTTCCAGGAGTTATCTCTAGAAGACATTCCAAGGGTGGGGGCTGGTACTTGGAGAGTGAGAACAGGGGGCGGAGGACTCTAACTTGATTGAGTCTTGTAATTAACCCCGAAAGAGCCTGGTGATTGGAAGGCTTACAGCCGGGAGGGGGAAAATGGGATCAAGAGTGAAGTATTATGTAATCCTTTGTTCTGTGTGCCATGCCATGTGGTGCACACTTTGCTCTTTTTGAATTCTTTTTATTCTGTTTCTGTGCTGTACTGAACCATGTAGGGGTGGGAGGATTTTAGAGGCCCTGCTGGCCTATAGCCAGGTTCATTCTTTTGATGCTATTTTGCCTATGTATACTCTGTGAAACCTTTGCCTTGCAATAAACCATTCAACGACTGGAGATCGAGTGCTCTGTGTCTAAGTAACAAGAGTTGGACCCGGTCACGCTCCCTGAAGAAAGACCCAACTCTTATAATAACAATGAGATTTGGTTCCTTAAGTCTCATCATTACCTCGTTTTTAACATTGTGTGATGCATTGATCACACAACATTAAAAAAAAAGCCCACAGGGGGGCCTGGAATCCCCACCACTACCCTTTCCAAAGAGGCAGGGGGATCGCAGTGTGCAGTCGGCGCTTGGGTTGGGGTTTGAACCGGGGCACACACCCATTCAACTCCCTAACCAAAGTGCCGATAATGCCTGCAATTACAACGCCTGGGTAGGTCAGGGAACATCAGAAACAGCGCGGATCAGGTCCCCTGACCTCCCCAGAGGTAGCAGGGGCAGCAGAAAGCCCAAAATAGGTGAAAAAACCTCAATCGGGATGGATTTCCCCTCCACCCATTTTGGGCTCTCCGCCGCTCCTGGGAAGGTTGGGGGACCTGATCCTCAGACCTACCCTGGCGCTACAATAAGGCAAAACACCAGGGAAATAACCCCAGCGTTTTGCCTTGCAGCACCGCTCGGATAGGTCTGGGGACGTCAGGAACAGCGTGGATTGGATCCCCTGACCTCCCCAGAGGCGGCAGGGGTGGCAGAGAACCTGCAATGGGCAGAAAAAACTCCAGTATTTTTCACCCATTTTGTGCTCTCCGCCACCCCTGCCGCCTCTGGGGAGGTCGGGGGACCTTATCTGCGCTGTTATCAATGTTCCCAGACTTACCCAGGCGCTACGATAAGGCAAAACGCCGGGGTTCTTTCCCCGATTTTTTGCCTTATTGCACCACCCGGGTAGGTCTGGGAACATCAGGAACAGCAGGAATCGGGTCCCCTCCCCGGAGGCAGCAAGGGCAGTGGAGAGCCAGAAATGGACGGAAAAAACTTGGGAGTTGGTTGTTGTTGGTTTTTGCCCATTTCGGGCTCTCCGCCACCCTGGCCATCTCTGGGGTGGTTGGGGAACCAGATCCATGCTTCCCAGCCCCCATCTGGCTTCCCAGCCACGCCGTCACTACGAACAATTACCTTGGATAACACTAACAGATCGTTATCCAATGCAAAAATTTTTACAAAATTTTGCATCATTATCCGATTTTAGTGTTATCTGATGTAATCATTATCCGAGGTATTACTGTACTAGATATACAAAGTACAATCAAGCAAGATATTATAATTTTTTTAAGTTTAAGGAGGAAGAAATGTGGCAAGTCACATAAAAATAAGCCCACAGATACATGAATAACTTTCCTTCTAGATCCCTAATGAGACATTCCAAACTCAGCAGAAAGTAACAGAGGCTACTCAAGAGAGTTACAAAGGTACAGTACAGCACAATCTTTCTCCTGGAGATTTAAGAGGAAGAAATTTACCAATCAGGTTGGCCAAGAGAGGCTGGACAAGGTTATTTTTTCTTTCTTTTTAATGATGAGGACAACAATTCTCAGAAATGATGGCCCATTCACATAATTTTTGTATAAATTAGTAAAAGAATCCTTAACTTGTGTATATGCGGCTTGGGATTTGACAATACTGCATTGCTAAAACAGGGGTAAGAGTATTTTTCTAGAAAGATCAGATGCATCAGAAATCTTATTCCCCACCCAAAAAAATTAATTATGTACTCAGTACTATAGAAAAGCTAGTTTGCCCTTAACCATCTCACGCAGAAATGCCCAATGGCAAACTATCTTTTAAGATTAACACATCTGGATGTGTATTGTTCAATACCCGCAAGAGGTTATCTTACCTTGCTGTGATGACATGGATGTCCCTTCAGGTTCTCTTTGCCAGGCTTATCCATTTTTGCCTAGAGAGGGAAAAAATGAAGTTTAATTATTCAGCTCTCCAGAGACTTAAGAGCATAATTTTTTACCATGTTTTTCAGATTTAACACTTTTGCCATTTTGGGTCTGTCAAAGAATTGAAGTCCCACTCAGTAGTTATCGCCATTACAGGATTGCCACCCTGGGTCTGGAAGTGGGACTGTGTACTGTTTTTAATTTCTGTGGTAATATTTTGATGACCTTTTAACTTTGATGTTTTTAGTGGTGTAAACTGTTTTTATGTTTTTGCTTTTATTTTTAGTGTCTTGTAAGCCGCTCAGAGTCGGGTTCTCCCGATTGGGGCGGGGTATCAAGTGTAATGAATAATAATAATAATAATAATAATAATAATAATAATAATAATAATAATAATAATAATAATAATAATAATAATAAAACCCCGTATAACGCGAGTACCCAATAGCGTGAAAACTGAATAACACGACAAGATTTTCGGGAAAATCTTGTATCGAATAACGTGATTTTCACGTTATTCGATACAAGCGTATGCGTGGGGGGGCAGTTGGATTGGGTAGAACATCTACCCAAACCCACCCACCCCCCAGCGCCCACCCCCACGATGTTTGGAAAGGGTACGGGGATCCTTACCCTTTCGAAACTTCGAGTTGCGAAAGGGTAAAGATCCTTACACTTTCGCAACTTCAAGCGTGCTCGCGCGTGTCGTTCGGGGTTAGGGCAGGAGACGGGAAAGACACCCGTCTCCTGCCCTAACCCCGAACGACATGCGCCCGCACGCTCGAAGTTGCGAAAGTGTAAGGATCTTTACCCTTTTGCAACCTCGGGCGGCTTGGAGGCTTGCGCGGCGGCGGTGACGGGAGGATGCGGGAAGGTCCCTCGCATCCTCCCGTCACCCCGTCACCACCGCCGCGCCGCACAAGCCTCCAAGCCGCCCGAGGTTGCAAAAGGGTAAAGATCCTTACACTTTCGGAACTTCGGGCGTGCGCGCGCGGCGCCGGTGAGGGGAGGATACGAGGGACCTTACCGCATCCTCCCGTCATTGCCGCCGCGCAAGCCTCCAAGCCGCCCGAGGTTGCAAAAGGGTAAAGATCCTTACACTTTCGGAACTTCAGGCATGCGTGCGCGGCACGGGTGAGGGGAGGTTGCAAGGGACCTTACCGCATCCTCCCGTCACTGCCGCCACGGCGCGCAAGCCTCCAAGCTGCCCGACGTTGCAAAAGGTAAAGATCCTTACACTTTCGGAACTTCAGGCGTGCGCGCGCGGCGAGGGGAGGATGCGAGGGACCTTCCCGCATCCTCCCGTCACCACCGCCGCGCAAGCCTCCAAGCCGCCCGACGTTGCAAAAGGGTAAAGATCCTTACACTTTCGGAACTTCGAGCGCGCGCACGCATGTCGTTCGGGGTTAGGGCAGGGGACGGGGGTCTTTCCCGTACCTTGCCCTAACCCCGAACGACACGCGATAGTGTGCCTACCCGGGGGGGGATGCCGAGCTTTGCCTCGGAGTGGTTTGTCCCTGAAGTCAGGGATTTTTTTTAGCATTGTTCGATCAATGTATCGAACAACGTGAAAAACCGAACAACTTCATGACTTGTGGAACCATGTCATCACGTTGTTCGGGGTTCTATTGTATTTTAACAGTTCAGCAGCAACACCCACTCAATGATAACTGTGTGATTTCCCTAAGTTCTTATAAAAGACTTCCAGCTAGCCAAAAGAAAAACAACAACAACCCACAAGCTGGAAAGTGATCTATCTTCCTGCTTCATTATTAGTATTGAAAATGATCCTTCCTTGGGGGTCAGATAAAAACCAAGCAATTGGTTTAATGAACCAAATAAAGGCTGTAAAACCTTCCAGTATTTTGCACTGTGAGTTCTAATTTATGACAACCCTCCTTCTTAACACCACCACAGTGGCTGAAATCCTGTTGCTTTAATGCAGGGGGTGGCCAACCTTGGTACTCCAGCAGTTCTTGGACCAGAAGCCCTGATCAACACGTCTACTGACTTGGGCTTCTGGGAATTGAAGTCCAAAAACATCTGGAGCTCCAAGGTTGGCCACCTCTGCTTTAGCATATTAAGTCTGAACTAGAATAGGCACACTAGAGCCAACCCAATTTAGACCTGACTCAGCAAATCCCCAACAATTTAATTTATTTATTATTTTATCACATTTATATCCTGCCCTTATCCAAAGACTCAGGGTGGCTTACAAAATTAAAAACACAGTTAAAACACATTGATTGCATTAAAAGGTTAAAAAAAAGTTGAAAGGGTTAAAAAGTTAAAATGGGCCTACTCTAGTGCAACAACCAGATTTCAAGCATTATGTCTCTTGACTGCTGCTAGGTGCTTGAAAATTAGAAGCAGCACTACACAGATTTCACCTATTCTTCTTCAATTTAAAAGCAATCACAATTATATACCACCCCATAGTGCTTAGAGCACTCTCTGAGGAGTTCCCAAGTTAATTAGCATTTTGTCCTCAAGATGCTGGGTACTCATTTTACATCTGCCTACTTATGCTTGTTCCTTTTTCCCATTACAAGCACTGAAAGAGGAATTGTACAAAATACACACAAACACCAATCTTAATCTACACAACTCGTTGTTTTATCTACAGAACAACACAGGCAGGAAGCTCCATTTAAAAATAATAACCGACAAGCTTAAATGAAGATTTTCACCCTGACCCTCTTGAGACTCCATTGGACACGTATTCACCACACAAGTTACTTTTATTCTGCTCTCTGGGGTACACAAAAAGATCCTCCTCGAAGTTTGTGGCATTTTTGAACCACAATTGGGCGTACCCTGGTAACAGCAACCTTGTGTTGCCAGCTAATCTTCCTCACACTAGGTCAGGCGAAAGATACTGCAGAATGAACATACCAAAAAAGTACCTCCTATTGGGCAGTTTCACGTCTGGCCTAGACATGGAAAAAGGGGGCTGCGGTGGCTCAGTGGTTAAAAAGCTGGAAGACCGGCAAGTCGACAGTTCGAGACGCAGGTACTGCATGACAGACTGAGCGCCCGTCTCTGTCTCAGCTCTTGGGGACATGAAAGAAAGGAGCCGAATTCGAGACTTTTCAACCCAGAATAATTTCTGAGGAAACGTCTCCCTCTGTGAGATACACTCACATCTAGAATTTCCCAGCTCTTGAACGTGAGGGCCTCGCCTGTTTCGGACGGAAAGTTACCCAAAAAAAGCGAGGTAAAGGTTTCCCTTGCTCGAAAGCCAGTTGTATCCGACTCTAGGGGTCAGTGCTCATCTCTGTTTCTAAGCCGAAGAGCCAGCGCTGTCTGCTTCTGCAGACGTTTCCATGGTCATGTGGCAGGCATGACTAGACACCGGAGCGCACGGAACGCTGTTATCTTTCCACCGAAGTGGTCCCTATTTATCTATTGCAATTTCTTGCTTTCGAACTGCTAGGACGGAGGAGGAAAAAACGCCAAACTTACCTCAGCCATTTCGCACACTAACGGGCTAAGGAAACCGTTTGAATTCAAACCTTCGCCCGCCTCCAACGCCCTTTAAACCGCCGCCGCGTCCTGATTGGTCGCCATGGGCGTCGTTGATTCGTTTCCTCCGCGGGAGGGCCCGCCCACTTACTGGCTTCTAACAGTCAACGCCGAGGACGGAAGGGCTGGGCGGGGGCGTGGCCTGGGCCACCAAACTTCCCCTCCCCCTTTTTCCTTGATTGGTGCAAACCGGCACAAGTGCGCAGACCCTTTCCGCCCGCCTTCTCAGCTTCTAAGCGTTACGCTCTACGGCAGCTGTTCTTTGCCGGCGCGTTCTACGCCGATTGCGTAAGGGCAGCGTGTATTTGACCGGCCATCTTGACGTTCTGAGAGGATTCGTTTATACATCTTTTACGCAGTTTGCGCTTCCCTTCACCACATAAAGCCCGCCTTAACGGTGACAAGCAGGCGTACATCTTTCCCTCCCCCAGGCCGGTAATAGGCTGTGAGGGGCCAAAATTGACGCTGAGGGGAACTTGGAGCTGCCTGTTCCTCTTTTTAAACAAAAGCCCCTTTCCTTAAGTTTGCTTTAAGAGAGAGTTCTATCTTGTCCCCGTCATGAGGGCAACTGGCCAACACTGCGGGGTTGTTGTGGTCGGTTTATTATTCTGGGGTGGCGACGAGGTGCTTCTGTCGCAGTGAATTTCGGGTACAAACGTGTAATAGTGCAGCTAGGAAGAAGTAGAGATAGAGAAGTAGTGCAGGTAGGAAGAAAGTTTGTGGCCTCCATTTGCTCTTTTCAGCTTCAAAACTGAGGGGGGAAATTAGGGGCATAAAAGTACATTACTTTTAGCCAAAGGAGTTTTCCAAGGCCACATTGTCACTGAGTGGGCATTAATACAGTCATAAGTTACGAATAAAGCTTGGCCCACAAATCTGGACATGAGAGATGTCTTTTGTGCACAAACAAAATGTTTGCTGACAGAATACTAGACTTGATACCCCTTGTCTGTAAATCATAAGTGTTTTTACAGTCTCCAAAGGGATGTTGGGTTCCTCATGATCTGTAACTTTCTGCTTTGCCAATGCTTATAAGGGACAGTTTTATGGATAGTCTGGTGGGTCAACAACTTAGAATATGCCTGAAAGATAACTTGGCTCTTATTTTCTCATTGGAGTAAGGCTGGTTACTGAGTAGAAATAAAGGGCAACTTGTAACTAATGCAATAATAACCCCTAGGTGGGAAGAAGAGCAGTGAAGTAAGTTTTTTAAAAAGGAAGAGAAACTAAATTTCCCACAGTAACAGCATACTCTGTCACGAGAGACATTGTGTTTACCACACCAAAGGTGAAGTTAGATCCAAAAAAAGTTTCTCTGAGATCGGTTTTGGAAAAGCAGGGCAGACATAGAATTGATAGCTGTTTTAAAAAGTGAGGTAGAAGGGGCTTTGCAAATAATTGGATTGCTGAGGACAATGAGAACATTTTGGAAGGCACTGGAAAAAGCTTCGATGTATTAGTGGCATGAGGAAGAATGTCAGCTCGGCGGGTCGCTCCCCCATGTGACATGCGGCAACTTGCATGGGGCATGAACAACATGGTCTTGCCAACCAATGAACCACGGTTAATGCGCCTACCGTTTCTTGAGCAAGACGTGAGTAGAACTGTTCCTTGAAATGGAGTAATTGGCATGGGTAAATGCTGTGCACTGCGGTGGCTTAGTGGTTAAGACGCTGAACTTCAGAACTGGAAGGTCAGTATTTCGAGACCTGAGTCCCAGCTCCTGCCAACCTAGCAGTTCAAAAGCAAGAAATTTCAAGTAGATAAATACAACTTTGGTGGGAAGGTAAACAGTGTTCCATGCACTTTAGTGTCTAGTCATGCCTGCCACATGTCCACATAAATGTCTGCAGAACACAGATAGTGCTGGCTCTTTGGCTATAAACAGAGATAAGTGCTGAACCCGAGGCTTGGATACAACTGGCTTTCAAGCAAGAGGGAACTTTACCTTTACTGTACTTAAATGCTAGGGTAAACAGAAAGAGTTGCCTCAAAGATTATGGTATTTCTGAACCAAAATCGGGCATACCCTGGTAACTGCAACCTTGTGTTCCCAGCTAATCTTTCTCACACTAGGTTGGGTGAATGGAACTGCAGAGTGAACTCATCAGGAGGTGGCTTCATTCTGGCAGTTTTTTGTCTGGCTTAAAAACAATAAGACCTAAATGCTGGTATTGAGACAAAACATACTCCAAGGTAGAGCCACAGTGGCCAACTAAAGGACTTGGGGAAGTCCGTAAGTGGGACACAAAGACAATAGCTCTCTCCTGTTCCTGGGGCTTCTGAAAAATTCAGAAACAAGACAACTGCATCCCACTCATGTCCCCCTGCAACTGGCAATGGGAGGCATCACAATTAGAAGACTTGATTATTTTTATACTTGGCTCACATATATCCATGTTATAGTTCATCTTGGGGGAAAGTGCTCATTTATTTCCCTTGTAATTGTTTGAGTTTCAAAACTGCAGTACTTTGGAGAGAGTGAATGAACTAGGGAGGATGGAAGAAAACTGATTTTGGACAGGCTCCAAGCAAACAAATAATCAATACATATTAAATTGATATTTTAATTGAATGGGCTATGACATTACATACAACAAACTCAACCCCTGTTTGCTGTTTAGAATGACGGAGCACCTTTAGATATTAGCAACCCATTTGAAAGAATTGTTTTAGGTATTTTATGTCATTATTCTATACAATTAATGTAAAAATTGTCCAGAGTGGAGAACCTTTGTTCTGTAATGGGGCAGTATATAAATGTATTTATTAAATCCATCAATGCAATATAATAGTTATATCTCAAACTGAAAAAGAAAACCTACGGGTTCTACTTTTTATTCTTTTTAATCTCCAGAACCTGTCTATCCCTTACTAACAGTGGCTAAGATGTTGAACATGATGCCTGAAATGTCGGTAGGTCAGCAGTTTGAGACCTGAGTGCTGCACGACAGAGCAAGCTCCCATCTCTGTCCCAGCTCCTGCCAAACTAGCAGTTTGAAAGCAAGAAATTGCATGTATTGTAGATACTGTATATACTCAAGTATAAGCCTAGTTTTTCAGTCCTAATAATGAGGTCAAAAAAGTGGACTCGGCTTACACTTGGGTCACTGTCATGGAAAAAGGCGGTGGCGGCTAATAGCCTTCACCACCCACTTCTCACATCCTGTCGTTGGCGCATCACAATCAGCATGGAGAAAACTCCTTTCAGCTACATCTTATTTTCATGTACCGTATTTTGATTATTGAAACTCACTAAGCAGCTGCTGCATTTGCCTCCCTCAGCTTATATTCGGGTCAATCTATTTTCCTGGTTTCTCAGGTCAAAATTAGGTACCTCAGCTTATATTCAGGTTGGCTTATACTCGAGTATACATGGTAAATATGTGCAGCTTCAGTGGGAAAGGTAACAGGGTTGTGTGTGGTCCATGCCTGCCACATGACCATGGAAATGTCTGCAGAAGCAGACAGTGCTGGCTCTTTGGCTGTAAATGGAGTTGAACACCACACCCTAGAGTTGGATACAACTGGCTTTCAAGAAAGGGCGGCCTTTACTTTTACCTAACAAACTTCCATTTTCAGGATATCAGTGTAGTTTCAGCTTCCTGGTTGGGATATGCAGAAAAAGCCTGGTCAAAGAATGTGGTATTTTTGAACTACAATGGGGCATAACCCAGACAAAAGCAACCTTCTTATGGTGCCAGCTAATCTTCACACTAGGTCAGGCGAAAGGAACTGTGGTATTAATTCATCAGAAGGTGGCTTCATTTTTGGCAGTTTAAAATCTGGCCTAGACACAAACGAAGAAGCAGTAGCTTCCTGCTTTTTTTTTTTTTTAAATCTTGGATTAAATTGCACCTCCTTGAAACGTGAATGAGTATTCATTGTGCACCGATGTGTGAAACCAAGTTGCACGATGAGCCGGATTTTAGCAATATTATTCTTATACTGCCCCATAGCGCTTAGTGTACTCTCTGAGTGGTTCACAAGTTAATAAGCATTTTGCCCCCAACATTCTGGGTGCTCATTATAAAGATGGAAGGCTGAATCTACCTTGTTGCCCTTCAGGATCAATCTCACAACGTTTTGTGTGCAGTACAACATTTTAACCACTACGCCACCGCACCAGGACTTTTGGTCAAAGCTCCCTGTTTTTTCTCCCCTGCGAGCTCCTGTTTCTGAGGTACACGTGACTGCTAGATATGTGAGAGCAAAACATATCCCTGAAGGCACGTTGCTATAGAAAGCTTTACTTTGGCGAATTTCTCTCGCTTAAAAACCTTGTGGGGCATATTTCCAGATTTAGTTTTAGCGTCGGTGGGTTACGATTTCATTCCTTAGGAGTATTTCATTGAAGGAATGCTCAAGGTAACACAAATCTGTCGTAAAAGTGCGACAAAAGCCTCGTCTTTGGTTTGTTTTTGATGCTGTAGTAAGATTAGCAGCGACTTCCTCTTTGGAAACTAACAAATTCCAAGGACCCGCCTCGTGGGTGCCATAGTTAATGCCGGCGCATGCGCACGACCGTCCTTTAGGTGGCCTTTGCTGCCATCTTTCATCCCTTTCTTTCCAGCTGCGGCTTCCATCGATGTGCGGGAGCTCGATGCCGCCGCCTGTTCGACGGGGCGGTCCTCGGTCCCGGTTGCTACCGCCGCCGCCACAGCTGCCGCCTGCTCCGCTCTCGCTGCCTTTGCCGCCCCAAACGCCGATCGACGCCGCCGGGCCTCCAGCAGCCCTTCCCAGCGCAGATTGGCCAAGGCCAAAAGACGGGCTGGTAGGAAAACCTGGGTTTAGCCCTCCTCCGGGGCCCTCGGTTGTAACCGTTCCCGCCTTAGGCCAGGGCGGACCCCTCCCTCCCTCCTCTTCGGCCGTCGGTGGAGACTTGTGCTTTCTGTTTTAATCGTGGGCAGCCTCGCGATCTTCCTTCTGGGAAGCTTGTAGTCAAGTGAGGAGGTCTGGAGTTCTCGGCGTCTTGTCTTATTTTACAGGGTAGAGTAAGAACAAGTGGAGAAAGAACGATTGGATCTAGATTAATCAGTGTTTTTCCCAACCTTTGGTTTTTGGACTTCAATTCCCAGAAACCCAAGTCAGTGCATTAGCTGATCAGGGCTTTGGGGTGGGGGAATTGACATAGGCTCCTGGGAATTGAAGTCCAAAAATCAAAGGTTGAGAAACACTTCTAGATGGAAGGAACATGTGAGCTGCATTGTGTAGCCTGTTTCACTGGAGCAGCTGCAGTTCTGTACACAGTTATCTAAGAGTGATCAGTGTCTTATTGAATGGAATTTGCTTCCAAAGAACCATGCACAAGGTTTTGCCATTCTTTTGCTAAAATTGCTCGATTGCATATCTTGTTTAAACTGTGTCCTGTATGTATCACCATAAGCCCACCTACTCCACTATTTGTTTCTTACTGTCTTCTGGGAACCCTGCAGATAGGCCATGAGAATAGGAGCACCTTCCATTCTCACAGCAAAGTGTTGTAATGTCCCTTAGTGTCACAGTTGCTTTGAGAGGGCCTGAATAATGCTAGCAGATTTGCTCATTAATTTTTAGGGCACCCTATGTATTATTCTGTCATTGTGCTTTGTGTCTATGACTTTCCCCCTTTTTTTTGGGGGGGGGGGTTATAATTTTCGACTGTAAAACAAAATCATGTTGGCTATAATGTAGATTTCAAAAAATTTATTGTAATAATTCTGAATAAAGGATTGTTGCAATGCCAGTTTTTGGACTACTGTTCCCACAGCTAGCATGTCCAAAAAAGAAACTTCTTTTGGTGTATTTGTTTAAACCTGCAAGATTTTAAAATTGCTTTCAAAAGCAAATGATCTCAACATATTGATTGGATAAGCCGCATTTGCACAATTTTTATTTTCATTGCTCATTTGACTGTTTATTAGAGAAGTCTGTCACTTTATTTACAATATTTATGTCCACCTTTTTATTTCCTAGGGCAGGGATGTCCAAACTTTTTGGGCTGTGGCCCAGTCACGTGGTTCAAGGGGCCAGTCACTATGGCCCAGGGGCTGGATCCGACCCACACAGCTCTTGATGCTCCTGGAAGCAGAAGTAAAACGTGCCCATAAGGGCTTAGCAGGCCAAATGAATTGGAGTTGGGGGCCGGATCCGGGCCATAGTTTGTGCACCCCTGTCCTAGGGCATCTAACTAATAAAACATATTAAAAAGAACAGTAAAAACTGATTCTATCAGTAGAATCAGGTAAATGGACAAGACCATAAAAATTCTTAAAACGAATAAACCTAAAAACAATACAGTAATACGTCAGCTTCAAAAAGCTTCAGAATCTTTGTAAAAGTGAGAATGCAAACTTTGCAATTCTGATGAGAATGCATTCTACAAACAGAACCATGCAAGGGGGGAATTGTCCTATGGGCCTACCAAATAGTTCTTGATATTATCAGAATGGTCACAGGTGAAGATCTTAACATCTGAACAGGTTAATAATGAGGCAGGTGATCCTCTAGATCAGGAATTTGCAATGTTTTCCCATCAGGGGCCAGTTTCTGCCACCATGCTCAGCTGTGAGGTCCAGAGGCATATTGGTGCCCATTGCTTATGGCACCATTGCACTGTTTTTATGGCTTCCACAGCCTCCGGTGCTTCCCAGGGCTTCTGAAGACTTTGGGGAGCTTTTTCACTCCATTTTGGAATTTTTTTATTGCTTCTCTGCAGCTATTCCATGGCAGTTGGAGACTTCCTGGTTCCACGCTGGGAACCCAGGCGCTGACGTAGCTCCACCCAGCACTGGAAGTCACCAACCGCTGCAGTTTCGGTGCTGAAATGCACTGGAGAAGTGGCAGAAATTCCCAAAAACAAAGCAAAAATGCTCCAAAAAACCTCCCGCCACCCTGGGAAGCGGTGGAGGCTGTGTAAGAAGCTGTGATAATGGTGCAGTTGCCATGGTGGTGGTAAGTGACATATTTCAACTTCCAGTGGTAGTGGGCGGTGGTGAGTGATCCTAGATGTGCCAGGGTGGCCACCATGTGCCGGATTAATGAGCTCTGCAGGCTAGATTAGACCTTTGGGCCATAGGTTGTGAATTCCTGCTCTAGATTACTGATCCCTAACCATTTACAGCTTGAAGAGTAAAACCATGATGAACTGGGACTGGAAATATTGTATAACAAGCAACTAGTGCAGGTTCATATGACCATGATATGCACCCAACAGCTTAGTTGCTATATACTGCATCTGCTGAAGATCCCAGACCTTGAAAGGCAGCCCCATATAGAGGAAATTGCAGTAGTCAGGATGCAGTGTAACTGACAGCTCCATTGATGTCAGGTGATTAGGACACAGCAGAACAGAGTGTTGGCAGTATTAACGGATACAATGATGTCAGACTCATTGGCTGTTTTACCTGCCCATATACAGTGGTACCTCGCTTAAAGAGCATAATGTATTCCACAAGATTGCTCTTTAAGTGAGTTGCTCCTTAAGCAAAACACTTGGAAAAAGTGCCACTGCATTGATTGTGGCTTCTGGTGGGGTGGGTGGGTTGTGAACCCCAATTTAGTTGTTAAGCGAGTTTTTAGTTGTTAAGTGAGGATGATCATTCAGAGAAAATTCTGCTCTTTATGCGAGTTAGTCTCTAAGCTAGGCGCTCTTTATGTGATGTTTCACCGTATGTTGTTTCTAGTACTCCTCCCTTATTTCCTCCCATTCAGGCACATTTTTGCAGCCTTGTGCAGATACACTGAGGTAGTACGTCCTCTGAAACAGAGACAGCACAGTTTTTTCTAATAAAAAGAAATGTTCAGAGTAAGTGACTCCAGGATTTAAGGCTCCCCAAGAGGTATCATCCACTGAGAGCATCTGTGCTGGTGTCAATCTCATATTTCATGGTTTTTTTTAATTGCTCAGTGGCTTAGAGGTTAAGGCGCTGAGCTAGAGACTGGAAGGTTGGGTTTCAATACCAGAAAACTACACTTGGGGACATGAAAGGAGCCTCATTCGGGCATCCCCTAAAAATCTTTTCAACCCAGCATAATCTCTGACACAAAATTATTATTATTATTAACTGTTCCCTTTATACAGTTTAATAGGCAGAATATCAAGAAGCTGTTAAAATGAGTTCTACACATTTAATAGGTCAGGATCACACAATTTAAAGATCAGTTTTCTCCTCCAGTCAGTTATAGACTTGGATTATTGCACCAACATCTGTATTGGTGAAAATCTGCAAATACCTCCTTTATGTCTGTGCCCTCAACTTTGGAGCTTCGTGCCCTGGGAAATTAGTCTGATATTTGCCTGATTAATATGCTTTCTGGCCTGTTTACATTTTATGAATATTTTACAACCTTTTAAAAATGTTTTGTTGTGAGCTACTTGGAGCATTTTTCTAGAAAACACTAAAATAATTAAATAAAAGTGAAAAAAGAAACATTTTCTTACCATACTTCTCAGCAATTGTTTTCTCTTTGTTTCAGACTTCTGGAAGACAGCCACTACTCACAATGTATAGACCAAAAGTGAGCTTGAAAGACAGGCAACAACTGTACAAGCTAATAATTAGTCAGTTACTGTATGATGGATATATCAATATTGCTAATGGTCTGATCAATGAAGTAAAGCCACAGTCTGTGTGTGCACCCTCTGAACAGTTATTGCATCTTATTAAAGTGGGTAAGCTGTAATCCCCAAACAGAATTACTCTGTAGTTTTTAATTATATATATAAAACATTAAGGTCCTATGGGATGCATCGGATAACAGCCCCTAAAGCCTGTGCAGTTACAATGTATCTCTATAGAGCTTTAATGTTATCCGATCCATCCCATAGGATTTTAACATGCATCGGATAACACTAAAAATCGGATAACACCAAGACTTGTGGAACCAAGTTTTAGCGTTATCTCAGGTTTTACTGAATACGTAAGCTTAATTTTGTATTATTTACATTATTAAACCCACATTTTGATCTGTCAAAATATCAGTAATCAAATTTCCACAAAGCATGTCTATAATAGATCTGACATTCTGTTAAAAGTGATACTGAGCAAATGCACATTTCAGTTGCCCCAGATTTATTTATTCGTATTTATCCACTGTCGTCCTCCCCAAGGTGACTCAGGTTCTCAACCTTTTTAAGCTGTTGAGCTTGGTCACACTCCCTCAGACAGCTTCAGGGGCAGGGCAGCCATTTTGATCTTCCTCCACCACATGGCACTTCCAAGTGTGATGGAGGTGGGGGGCACATGAAATGGTGCCATGGGCCGCATCCAGCCAGCGGGCTGCAGGTTGAGAATCCCTGCCCCAGATTATTACACCACAATAATAGCAGAAAGTGAAGACCTAAAGAGCTTCTTGATAAGGATTTTTCTTCTTCCATGTCTAGGTCAGACATGAAACTGCCAAAATGAAGGCACCTTTTGGTCGGATCATTCTGTAGTTCCCTTTGCCTAACCTGGAGTGAGAAAGATTCGCTGTAAACAAGGTTGCCGTTACCAGGACACGCCTGATTATGGCTCAAAAATACTACAATATTTGAGGGGGCTCTTTCTGTGAGGAGGATAAAAGAGGAGAGTATAAAAGTTAGCTTGAAATGTAACCAAAAAACCCTCAACTAAGATCATGGCATTCAGCCCCACCACTCCCTGGTAAATCGAAGGGGAAGAATTGGAAGCAGTGACAGACTTTACTTTCTTGGGATCCAAATCAATGAAGACGGTGAGCGCAGCCATGAAATAAAAAGATGCTTACTCCTTGGGAGGCATGCTATGGCAAACCTAGACAGCATAATAAAAAGTGGAGACATTACCCTGCCAACAAAAGTCGACATAATTAAAGCAGTGGTATTCCCAGTAGTGATTTATGGCTGTGAGAGCTGGACCATAAGGAAGTCTGAGTGCAGACGAATAGAAGCCTTTGAACTGTGGCACTGGAGAAGACTTTTTGAGAGTCGCCTGAACTGCAAGGAGATCAAATCAGTCAATTTTAAAGGAAGTCAGCCCTAACTTCTTGGAATTATTTATTTTTTTGCTTTGCCAGGGGATTGGAGTCTGATTCTTTGATTGTGCTGTTAATTATCAGAAGTCTATCACTAGGGACACTGACTGGGCTTTTGCCATGACTCTGATTACTGCCTCTTAATCAAGCTTAAAAACATGATAGTGAAGTGAGAGTTGGAGTGTTATTTAATAAATAACATTTGTTGTCAGCCACAACTCAATCAGAGTTTGCTTTTTATCCTGCCCCAGGGCACCAGAAGGCCTGGTCTTGGATTCCAGCTGGTTCTGGGCCACCTTCACCCTCTGAGGCAAGCAGGAAAAAGGCCACTGGCGTGAATTTGTGTAAGATGGATCCCAGCTTGCCATGGAGTGACCCACACACTATGATCTCGGGGCCATCTCCTGCGGCACATATGAAATGAGACTTGCAGGATTTAACACTGGGATTGCAATGGACTGCTGCAGCCTTGAGCATATTATCAAGGTGCATCTTCACAGCCAGTCATCTGGCATGACCTCTTCCTCCTCAATGACTGTTGGGAATCAGAATTCCTTCTCCGCTTATTTTGCCGTTGGCCCCAGTATGATGGTTTCCAATGTCATTTCTTCCACTGAGGGGACCAACACCCCACCTAAAGGGGCTCATCTGTCCATAGCCGTTGGCCCCTTTAGGCAGTCAGGTTATTTACCGCCACCCAACACTCGGCGTTGAGTAGCTGGCTGGCTGGTCTACTCCATTACTGTAGTGGGATATCCAGCCAGACAATGAATAAATAACAAAGCATATTAATGATGTTCGCTTTTCTCAGAAATTCAAAGCATGCTTGAGAAGTACTGGTATTGTGCATCTTTAAATTTTTGAGGAAAAATCTCTTCTTTTCCCCAACAGGAATGGAAAATGATGATAGTGCAGTTCAGTATGCAATTGGGCGCTCTGATACAGTGGCTCCTGGTACAGGGATTGACTTAGAGTTTGATGCAGATGTGCAAACTATGTCCCCAGAAGCTTCTGAATATGAGACATGTTATGTCACATCTCACAAAGGACCATGTCGTGTTGCTACATACAGCAGAGATGGACAGTTAATAGCTACAGGATCTGCTGATGCTTCAATAAAAATACTTGATACGGAAAGAATGCTGGCAAAGAGTGCAATGCCTATTGAGGTAAATACTCAAACAGTAACAGATGGTATCGTAGACACAATGGGCACAGAGCTGAGCGGGTTGAGGAGGATGGTGGAGGACGGGTGCCTGATGGGCAGTGGTCCATGGGGTCACAGAGGGTCGGAGTCGACTGTGACTGAACAACAAAAACAAATCCCTAAAAGTTCATGTTAAATGTTTCTTTTTAGTTATAGTGGAAAATCCTCTTTTCCCAAGACTTTGAAAAACTTAAGTAAAATACTGATCTAGTTCTAGTCCAAATACAAACAAAAAACCACAAACATGAAAACATTTCAGTTAAATAAGATTGTATATTTATCATCTTTGCTTTCTCTTTTACCCCATTGTGTGTCAAGGGAGATGCATGAAAACATTCCATTTAACTCTAGGAGTGTTCATGATTCAAATGAAAAATGCCAACTTTTATGTCCTTGTTCATGTTTATATACCACCAAAGAAAACAGTCAAAATGCAGCTGACAGTTGGTATTGTTGCTCACCAAATTTATTTATCATTAGATCTATAAAAAAACGTACTGGTAACAATTTTTATTCAATGTTCCATTTTTTTTTTACATTTAAAGATTTTTTTTATGGGGAATTGATGCAAGAAGTTTATTTATTCTGATCTTTTGCTTCTAGCTGAACATCACACAGTCTTGTCTCCTTAGTGCAGGGGTGCCCAAACTATAACCATGGGCCAGATCCAGCCCCTGACGTCAATTCATCCAGCCCGTACCACTCAAGGAAGCGGAAGTAAAACACATCTGCACATTCATGGGCATGTTTTGCTTCCAGTGGGAGGAACCACATGACCAGCACACAGCCCGAAAACTTGGGGCACCCCTGCCTTGGTGTTTGTTTTTCCTAATTGCACATTCAGTTTGTTTTTCTAAGCACATGTTCAACTACTGTATTTGGTTATTGGAGAAAATAATGATCTATATTCATGTGAAATTTTTATGTTATATCAGACATAATAGTCTGGCTTATTAATAATGCAGCCATATCTCTTAGCTACAGATACATATGCACCAATGATCTTTTTGTGACTTACTGCCTAGCAAGTGTTACTAGGATTGCATCTTAAACACAGTATAATTACTAGACTTACTAAATTGGATCTTACACGTTGTAAAGGCAGAAGGAAAATATTAGGAATATTTCCTGAATTTATCCTGAGTCGCCATGGTGAGTGGGCGGCAATATAAATCTAAATAAATTTTGTGCTTTAAAATATAAAAATCCCCCATTACTGTTTACACTGAAGTAGAGCTTCAAAGTAAGTTTTTTAATTCTACGTTTTTGCTGTCCTAAAATCATAAACCTAGGGAAAGCATACAAATAAGGGGGAAATGCCTACAAATAAACAATTAGAAAGTCATTAACTCGAGGAACAACATTTTATCTTTATCTTTAAGGGTTTTTAATTGTTTTTATATTGGTTTTAACTTGTTTCATTATATAGTCAGTGAGGTGCTTGCAAGCCTATGCACACTGCCCAGAGTCCAGATTAGGGCAGTATATAAATCTATTAAATAAATAAACTGGAGAAGGTCTCAAGGCCATACTTGCAAGTTTAGTACACTAGTACCCCGGATAACGTTATGACTTGGTTCCACAAGTCTCGTCGTTATCCGGTTTTTAACATTGTGTGATACATTGATCACACAATGTTAAAAAAAAGCCCTGTTTCCCTGGAGGCTGCAGCAAGCCAGAACGTCGGGATTTGAATCCTGACATTTTGGCTTGCTGCAGCCTCCAGGGAGGTGGGGGAACTTTGGAAACAGCTTGGATCGGGTCTCCCCACCTCCCTGTACCTGGCCGGGGGGGGGGGGGGGGGTCAGAGACCCCAAAATTGGTAAAAAAAAAAAAGTCCGTTTTTTTTTTTACCAATTTTGGGGTCTCTGACCCCCCCCCCCCCGGCCGGGTCCAGGGAGGTGGGGAGACCTGATCCAAGCTGTTTCTGGGCTTCCCCGACGTCCTCAGCCAGTGCAGCAAGCCAAAACGTCAGGATTCGGATCCCGACATTCTGGCTTGCTGCAGCCTCAAAGAGGGTGGGGGAACTTCAAAATTAACGCATCGGGTCTCCCGACCTCCCTAGAGCCGATGCGCGCTATTTTTGAAGTTCCCCCACCCACTTTGAGGCTGCAGCAAGCCAGAATGTCGGAATTCGAACCCTGATATTTTGGCTTGCTGCACTGGCTGAGGACGTCGGGGAAGCCCAGAAACAGCTTGGATCGTGTCCCCTGCCTGCTCCAGAGAGATCAGAGGACCCGATCTACACCTGCAGGGCGGCTGAGGAAGCTGACGGGGACTCCATGTCGGCTTCCCTAGCCACCCGCCCTTGCCTCCGCAGCTGTGGGGTGGCTGGGGAAGCCGACGGGGGAGCCCCCCGTCAGCTTTCCAGCCTCCCCACCCCTGCCTCCGTAGCTGCAGGGTGGCTGGGAAGCTGAACGGAAAACCCCGTTCAGCTTTCCAGCCACCCTGCTGCTAAGAACAACTGTATTGGATAATGTTAAAAATCGCGTTATTCGATACAAGATTTTTCTGAAAATCTTGTAACGTTATGCGGTATTAGCGCTATCCGGTACTCGCGTTATCCGGGGTATTACTGTATGTTAAATCTTCATTAATTGTTATAGTTTGGAAAGAAATTTGCTATTAATACTAGAAACGTAATTCACTAAGCTTGCTCTTTGGGTTTTTTTTTCTTGTTGGGGGGGGGGGGTAATTTAAGAATGATAGACGTTGGTTTCCCAGTGATATTTTTGATTACGTGAAATATCACATATATACTGTATTGCATAACTGAATATGTGACCCTGATATTTATAGCAATCTATAGTATTAGCTCTTTGAATGAATCAAATGCTAGCATAGCCACAAACAGAAGGTTTGAACCAGTTCTAAATTTCCAATATAATTGTTCTTGTGTAAGATAGCCCAGTTAAGAGAGCTGACTTGAACATGAGAGATTGTTCTATTAAAGGTGCTGTAAGAAGAGATGTAGAAGGATGCTAATTGAGCATCCCATGAAGATTTAATTCCATTCTTGTATTCCTTTGGGTCTTCAATCATATATTCAAGTTATAGTTGTGGTCTTATCATTTTAAATTGTTTTCTTTAGGTCATGATGAATGAAACAGCCCAGCAGAATATGGAGAACCACCCAGTTATTAGGACTCTATATGATCACGTGGATGAGGTGACATGTTTAGCTTTTCATCCAACAGAACAGATCCTTGCCTCAGGTTCTAGAGATTACACACTTAAATTATTTGACTACTCAAAACCATCTGCCAAAAGAGCCTTCAAATACATACAGGTTAGATAATTTAATTATATGTATATAAAAAGAACATCAGATGATTCAGAAGTTTGACTTGGAAATCTTGCTTGAATGACTCTCAGAACTGAGACCATTATGGGGTTGAGAAACCAAGTTTGTAATGTCAGCTATGCGAGTTTTCCCCATAGAAACACTCGTTATGCGAATTTTTCCATAGGGAAAAGTCCAACTCGCATAGTGAAAAATTTGTTATGCGAGTCAGACCGCTTAGCAAAAAACTTGCTCGTTATGTGAGTTTTCCGCTAAGTGAAACGCTCATTATGCAAGGTTTGACTGTGTGTTTGTGTATATATGTATATGTATTTGTATATCATACTTGTAGCTGTAACTATTTAAATTGCTACTAATGGCATAATGCTCAGTATCTGTGATAGCCATTAGTTTCTGTAACTTTTCTTTGTTAAACCAAAAAGTGGTATCAGATGCTGCAGTCTCTTTCAAGTATAAGCTAGCTTTACAAAATATTTCACAGAATACAGTATATAAATTGGAAGCAACTATTGTGCACAAACAATGTTTTTTATTATGTTTTTTATTATGATGTTGTTTGACACTTGTTATCAAGCCTTGTCCTATCTGGCTTTTTTGTGTAGCAGTTGTCTTCAGGGGGGAATAAATTCATTCTTTGTTTTATAAAGCAGTTAGTAGCAACTTTGGATTTTTAAATGGTTTGTTTTAACAAGCGAATGCCTTTCAGTGTAATTATGCATTTTCTAACTAAACAGGAAGCAGAAATGCTGCGTTCAATCTCTTTCCATCCTTCTGGTGACTTCATACTGGTTGGTACCCAGCATCCTACCCTACGACTATATGATGTCAATACATTCCAGTGCTTTGTTTCCTGCAATCCTCAAGATCAGCACACTGATGCCATATGCTCAGTTAATTACAATGCAAGTGCTAACATGTATGTAACAGGCAGCAAAGATGGTTGTATCAAATTGTGGGATGGTGTCTCAAATCGTTGTATCACTACATTTGAGAAAGCACATGATGGTGCTGAAGTCTGTTCTGCCATTTTCTCCAAGAATTCCAAGTATATTTTGTCAAGTGGAAAGGACTCCGTAGCCAAACTATGGGAAATATCTACAGGGAGAACACTAGTCAAATATACAGGTGGGTAAAAGCTAAGATGAACATTATAGTATTCCACTTGCATAACCCTAGCAATCTTGTTGGCCTTGCACCCAATTAAATGTATTTAAACTTCTTATTTTACTTTGATGCCCATATGACTTTTAGCTGTATATAGAATCAGGTAGCTTCTGAGTTGCTTTCAATTTTTACACCTTGGTTGCTAAGCAAGTCATGGGAAGGATGCTTTGTAAATTTCTTTGGAAGCATCTTAGTTTGAATAACCCAGTATTTAACCCGTGAGTGGAACTGGAAAAGGTGAGAACCAACAACAGTTTGTATGCTCAGTGGACAAACGAATCTCACTACCATCGTTTAATTAAAACTTCTCTAATGGGAGACTTTACACATGGACATCACCAGATGGCCAACATCGAAACCAGATTGATTACATACACTGCAGCCAAAGATGGAGAACCTCCATACAGTCAGCAAAAACAAGACCTGGAGCAGATTGTGGCTCAGATCATAATCTACTGATTGCAAAGTTCGGGCTTAGACTAAAGAAAATAGGGGAAACAATTAAGCCAGATAGGTATGACCTAGACAATATCCCTAAAGAATACACAGTGGAGGTGTGGAACAGATTTAATGGCTTAGACTTGATAGTGCCAGAAGAATTATGGACTGAGGCGCAGGACATCATACAGGAGGCAGCAAGGAAAGCCATACCAAAAGAAAAAAAGTGTAAGAAAGCATATATTGGCAAAGTGGTTGTTTGATGAGGCTCTTAAAATACCAGAGGAAAAAAAGAAAGCAAAAGGCAAAGGAAAAAGGGGGAATCAATCAATTGAATACAGAATTTCAAAGGAAAGATAAGGAAATCTACTTCCATTTCATTAACTACACCAAGGCCTTTGACTGTGTGGACCACAACAAAATGTGGCAAGTAATTAAAGATATGGGAATACACCTTATAGGCCTCATGAGAAATCTGTACACGAGTCAAGAAGCAACAATTAGGACAGAATACGGAATGACAGAGTGGTTTGGAATAGGAAAAGGAGTAAGACAAGGCTGCATTTTGTCACCCTGCTTATTCAGCTTATACACAGAGCACATAATGCGCAATGCAGGGTTGAACGAATCACATGTTGGGATCAAAATTGCTGGGAGAAACATCAACAACTTGAGATAGCAGATGATACTACCCTAATGGCAGAAAGTGAGGAAGACCTGAAGAAGCTTCTGCTTAGGCTGAAAGAAGAGAGTACAAAAGCTGGCTTGAGACTCAACATCAAGAAAACCAAGATAATGGGAACAGGCCCTATCAGTCCTTGGAAAATAGATGGGGAAGAAGTAGAAGCCGTGACAGATTTTACTTTCTTAGGATCAAAGATCACTGCAGATGGTGATTGCAGCCATGAAATAAAAAGGCGACTGATGGGAGACAAGCCGTGAGAAACCTGGGGAACAGTGAAAAGTAAAGACATCACCTTGCAAACAAAAATTCAGTAGTCAAAGCAATGGTATTCCCGATGGTAATGTATGGTTGTGAGAGCTTAATCATTAGAAACGCTGAGCGCAGAAGAATAGATGCCTTTGAAATGTGGTGTTGGAGGAGAGTTTTGAGAGTCACCTGGATTGTGAGGAGAACAAATAGGTCAATCCTAGAAGACAGCCCAGAGTTGCTTGGTGAGTGGGGCAGCATACAAGTCGAACAATAATAATAACAATAACAATAATCAACCCTGACTGTTTATTAGAAGTTCAAATAGTAAAGATGAAGCTAAAGTACTTTGGACATCAAATGAGAAGAGAGGATTCACTTGAGAAAGGCTTGATGCTGGGAAAGGTGGGGGGCAAAAGAGGGGGGCAAAAATGAGATGGCTAGATGGTATTGTAGATGCAATGGGCACAAAGCTGGGCAGGTTGAGGAGGATGCTGGAAGACAGGTGCCTGGCGGACAATGGTCCCTAGGGTTGCAAATGTTCAGAATCGACTGGGTAATGGAACAACAAAAATGGGAACAAAAGGGTTTTGTTTTCTGAGCTGTCTTGAAAAAAATTGTAAGTTCAAAGCGTTATAATGTAGACTTTATAAAGTCTATAAAATTAGTCTGTGGGGTGACTGCAAATAATTTATCCTGGGCTATAAATAAATAATCTCATGAACATTAATACTTTTTTGATCAAATATATGTGTATTTAATATAATGGTTACTTTCTGCCAAAATATATGTCTTTTAGGTCTTGTAGAAATTTTGGGCATTACCTGTGCTCTTACGCAGCAGCATACACTTGTGTTACTGCACAACTGATTTATTAAATTGGCACAGTCTATTTAGAGGTATTCCTGTCAGTTCCATGGATCAGTTAACTTCCCTTCAATAATACCTAGTTTAGAAATTGAGTTTTTCTTTGCTTCCACAGACACCTTTTTTAAAAATATGGCTGGTGCAGAAAAAGCAGTTTTAGCATACTGTACTTGACATTTTCCTCTTCATTCCTAATCTGAGGTTTTGCTGAAACAATATAACTCCTATGTTATGTCAAATTAACTTCCCTATAATTACAAATTATCTAAAGATGAACTTTTTTATATCAAAGGTTTCAGTTTAGAACATTTCTGAAGTGGATTCCGTGTTAGTCTGTGCAAACATATTGGAGAGTAAACAAAAACCAATTTAAATGTTAAACCAGGAAATAACATGTTGTTACAACATACTAACGTGTCTGGCTGGACATCCCACTAAGGTAATGGAGTAGACCGTACAGCCAGCAACTCAACACCTGAGTGTCAGACAGCGTTTAACTAACCTGACGTCCTAAAGGGGCCAACGACTACAGATGGATGAGCCCCATTAGGTGGGGTGATGGTCTTCTCAGTGGAGGAAATGCCACTGGAAACCATCACATTGGGCCCAATGGCAAAATTTGAACTAATAAATAATAATAAAATGAATGGAGGAGGAACTCTGATTCTCAACAGTCATGGAGGTAGAAGAGGCCATGCCAGATGAAATGGCTGTGAAGGTGCACCTTGTCCATATCCTCAAGGCTGCAGCAGTCCATTCCAGTCCCAGTGTTATATCCTGCATGTCTCATTTAATATGTGCCTCAGAGGAGATGGCTCCATGATCATAGTGTATGGATCACTTCATGGCAAACTGGGATCCACCTTAAACAAATTCACACCCATGACATTTTTCCTGTTTCAGGATAAATGCATTCTTGCTATACGAGTTGCAGACAATAACATACTAAGCCAGCAGGGTGCAGTCAAGACTTGGCATATTGAAGTACAGTACAGTATATTTAAATACTGTGCTGTCTTTCTTTTCAGGTGGTGAAGGAATATAGGGCAGTATAGTTTTTCTGTAGCCTACATACTGTAGTGAGAACATGGAATTTCTGAAGAAACATATTACTTTGATTTTGCAGGTTTTTTTCTCATTTCATAGCTATCTTACCTGCAATGGTATTTGGTTTCTTACTAAGATTTTCCCCTGCCCATATATACAGTAAGTTGTGTTTGCTAAAGGAGTTGATTTATAAATGTTTAACTACATCTAATTTCCATCAGGAAAGCAGTGTGTAAAATAAAACTGCTACCAAAGATTAATGTTCTATTTGATGTCCTGCCAATCCAACAATCAAAGAAATTTTAGCATTTCAAAATATGTTAAATTATTGTAATGGAGGAAAAAGACCAAAAAAACAAAGAATATAAAATAAATTTATGGTGTTTATTGCAAAAAGAGGGAGGTTTGGGATTACCCAGTGTCAAAAATTATTACAGGGCCTTCCAAATTAAAAAAAATGTTAAAATTTTTGACAAAAAAACATTATTTGGAAACATTGAAATGAAGAATTTACAGCAAATGGAAGACATGATTTTTTTGGGGGGATGAGGAACTGATAAAAGTCAAAATAAACAATTTAAATCAATGATGACTATATGGAAGATTTTGAAAACTTGGCACTAAATATCTCACCATATGAAACTAGAGGATTTAAAAACTTTCCCAATACAGATAAATGTGAAGAGAAAAGAATTAATTTATAAATATGAAATAAACTTGTTGAAAGATTGGATACATTTATGTAGTAATGAAGAGAAGAGAGCAGGAATATACGATCAAGGGGTATTTTAAGGTTTAAGGTGCTGCTGTTTTGTATCTAGACTCACTCATTTATCATGAGCCCTGGTGGTGCAGTGGTTAAATCTACTGCAGCCAGAACATTGTGAGTTTGATCCTGATGGGGACCAAGGTTGACTCAGCCTTCCATCCTTCTGAGGTCAGTAAAATAAGTACCCAGCATGTTGGGGACAAAATGCTAATTATCTGTGAACTGCCCAGAATGTGCAGAATATTCTGAATACTTGGCTACCTAGCATTAAGAATGGTGTGGGGACTTTTGGTACTAAGGAGTCATGCTGGCTGCTTATTAGTCCCCAGATGCAATTCAAAGTTCAGAGGTGGGTTTTGAAACCCTGTATGTGCTAAGCTCTGAGCCTCCTCAAAGACTTACTTAGTTATTATTGAATTTTTTGGAATTAGTTATTGTTACAATTGTTAGTATTGTCATTATCATGGTGATCATCATTTGTGTAAAGATATTTTCTGTAATGGACAGGATCTATTGAATAGGCAAAGGCCCCTTGTCTCTTTTTCCATGATTTTCTAAAGCTCAAGGTTTTTTTTTAATTGAAGACCATTGGTGACTTTATTAATAAGTATCTGCTCAATTATTAGACAAAGGTTTATGATTTTATTTTGCTTTTGGAAAAGGCTGCTTATCAAAGTCGAGAACTGTTAAATGATAGATATAATTCTGGTTTAGTTCTACACATATACTCATTCTTTGTAAACTTTTTGATGGTGTATGTGTATTGCATTTATAGGAGCTGGTTTGAGCGGACGCCAGGTCCACAGGACGCAGGCTGTCTTCAACCACACAGAAGACTATGTGCTACTTCCAGATGAAAGGACCATCAGTCTTTGTTGCTGGGACTCACGAACAGCTGAACGAAGGAACCTTCTTTCATTGGGTCATAATAGCATAGTTCGCTGTATTGTCCATTCTCCCACCAATCCAGGCTTCATGACTTGCAGTGATGACTACAGAGCTCGATTTTGGTACAGAAGGTCAACCACTGACTAATGCTAAAGTTGTGGGTGTTGTCTGGGTGTTATTCATTTGTATTTTATACAGAAAACTGTTTTTACCATGATGTGTTTAAGTAGTTAGTTTAAAAATAAAAGCAATCCCTGCTGGAAGTATAATTTTAATGTCCATATATTGGAAAAAATGAAGAACATCTTAAAACTTTTTTTCTCATCCAGCTGCAGGACTGCCCACTTTCAATTGTCACATTTGGTCTTTGTGGGTTTTCCAACACTTTTTAAATTTTGCTGTATCTCATTATCTCCTTTATTTGTGTCTTGATCTATAACTTTATGTTTTTTTAATTATTGTTTAGTTGTAAACCAATTAAACTAAAGTTCTTTCCATCAGTGTGATGTGGTTTTATCATTATTAGTTTGTAAGGAATAGAAAGTCTTGCAATATATTGAGTAAGGAATGAGTGAATCAGAATATATAAAATCCCCCCCCCCCCGTGACATATTCTTATTATTCAAAAAGTGAACTCCTATTCACATGGAGGAAGCCTAAAAGGCCATTCACTGTTAATAATTCATTCTCAAGTTGCTCACCCTAAAAATCAAATTGTCTCCCATCGGTTGTATGCCTTACATTGGGAACTACGGTTCTAGAGCCTTTGGTTAACCAGGTATCTGTTTTCTTTGTTTTCCACATCTATAATAATACTCTGACATAATTTTGAAGGTGGTAATAACATTAAGAAGAAATCAGATTGTTTGCTGACAGCTGGATATTAATCTGCCCTGTTCCCAAAACTTTGAATTGTCTTTTATCTGAAATCAATTCTAAATAGCTAAAAGTCTTCTTTTAGAAAATCATCTATCTGTACTTGATGATAAGCAACAACTTAACTCAGGGATAATATTTCTGAGGTGGTATAGAGAGCATAGAGCTTTCACAGGGGGCACTTTCAAACAAAGGATTCTCTGTACATGTCTCCCTTCAACAATGCTTGGGGTTAGAATCATTGGACCTCCATGTAGTTCATAGTCTGTATATAACTCTTATGCCCTCCAAAATGTAACTACAAAGATTTTTTATTCATACTCATGCACATATAGAACAGATGGGTTTACTGTATTAACTATGCCTATTGAATAATGATTTCAATACAATTCATATTTACAAGGATCTTCATCCTAATTGTCACATTGATTTGGTTGAGTAGGGGAGGCAGTATAACTTACAGAAATGTATTTAAAATTGCACTTCAGCATGCCACTGTGACCTCTGTCAGCCTGCTGGTTTGTCTCGGCACTCTTCCTGGCTGTCACATGGACCTACCATACTTAGGAGAGGAGACCATCCAGACCACTGCCATTGGACTCTGGCTGCTGCACCAACAATAACAGGGGCCTCTGTAAGTGCAAGACTTTTCTTTCTCAGGCTACTTCCTAAGTACGAACAGCATTCATTGATTGAACAATCGAAAACCAGAACTGCTGCTCGAACTCATACAATTAAAGGGAGGAGTTTACTCATTCTGAAATGTTACAGCCTACTGGAAGATATAAGAAATATGTTACAATATTATTAAAAAATCTGTGCAGAACTTTGCTGGGTCAAACTGAAGATTATAAAGATCAATCTTCTGTTCTTTTAATATCTAACCAAATGCATAGTATGCCCCACATATTCACAGGAGGTGCATTCAAGCTCTTCCACCCTCAAATTGCAGAAAACCAAACCCTGCATTACACATACCAGAGCCATACAAGCAGTTTAGTGGAAAATACCTCTGTCCATCTGATACAAGCCAAAAACTAGAGTAAATGGTGTTCTGCCAAGCAAAGATTTTTCAAATGATCTCATGAAATGGCAACTTTGGAAACACCATTTATTAAAATTCTATTCCTTCTCAGCAGCAACACCGTATATTGGACTGTGGTCAGCTCTGGTAATGGCATCTTGTGGTTGTTTGGCAACCACGGTTTCAGTTATTCATAGTTGCAAAAAAAAATTCAGCAAAATAAAATCCTACTAGGAACCTTATTTGTCAGGTTATCAGTAGCTGTCCTGATTACACACATACAGTCATCCCATCAGATTAATTATCATTTATGCTGACCCTTGGGTTTTCTAGGTAAAGAATACAAAGAAGCGGTTGATAAATGGTCGTTATGGTTAAAAATTGCTTTTGTTTCCCTTTTAAACAGTTGGCAGCTGCTATCTTAAAAACTGACTGCAAAATACAATTTATTCTGTTTGAAAGCAAGAAGTTGCAAGTAGATAAATAGGGACCACTTTGGTGGGAAAAGATCTTGCGGATATGAAAGGAGCCTTATTCAGGTGTCCCCTGAGGGGTGTTTCTCCAGCAAAAATCCTTTCAACCCAGAATAATTTCTGACACGAAATTTTTATCATGTTGAGCTTCTCAGTCCTCCAAAATCTTGCTTGTAAAGTTCTTTGGCCAAACTGCATGAGAACATGCTCTAAAATCACTGAAATACTTTATTCCTCACAGGAAGTGAAACCCATGATGCATATTAACAATGTAAAAAGAAGGAGGCAAATTAGAGCAGGTCCTGCTCTATATAACAATCCTTTTGCTTGTACAGTACTTGACATGTCTTTCTTCATGATCTCAACATCAGCGCTGTTTCAGTATTCATTTTTTTGATTGCTATTGGTTGGATACAAACTCAAATTTAGAGAAGTATTGAAATAATTAAGCTGAAGTCCCTTTGATTTCAGCAGGAGCTGAGTCCGCAGCCAATCCTGTCTCTTATTGGTCATTTTGTACATGCGGGAAAAGAATCAGCACTTTCCAAGCTCAGGAATGAAATAATATATGTTATGGTGTCTTTCACAAGTAGAGGGTAGCAACATAGTTTATACTTTTGCAATAATGGCTGGGTTGAGGGGGATGGTGGAGGACAGAGATGCCTGGCGGGCAGTGGTCCATGGGGTCGCAAAGGGTAGGAATCGACTGTGACTGAACAACAAAGCAAAAAATCCTTTTTGACTACCTTGAGCTGTGCAATCAGAATGACATTGTCAACAGACTGCTGGTGATTAGATAGTTCCTTTTTTGATTTCAGGATGCAATGAGACAAAGTTGTGGACACCCTGAATTTGAAAAGTGGTTGAATCAAAGGCAGTCTTAACCATGATGCCATTCATGTTGCACTGGTGAAGCTAATCAGAGAGAACCCAAAGTTTGATTACGTAACTCTCAGATTCGTCCTGTCAGCGTGGGGCATTACAATCCAGAAGTGGGGAATTACAATCCAGAAAAGTGACTTTCCATGTTCCGATTGTGTGCTTGAAAAGAGACCTATCCATGGGTCTTACTATAAACATCCATGTATGCAACTTTTTCAGCATACCATAAACTAAAGCTTGCTCATTTTTTATAAAAGAAAATTAACTCCCTTGTGTCCAAGACTTAGGAGACAATCATGCAGTCCATAGTAGACAATCGTTTAAGGAAGGAAATGAAGCAAGGGAGCAGATTCAGGAACTCAGATCATTTATTAGGCTGTGCTTCTTTTAAACAATAGTCTAGAAAATACTCCAGATAGTACCTCAAAGTGCTATGATTGATTGCTACATCTCCTGCATATAAATAAGGGGAGAGGGAAAAATAGCTGTTTTGCTTTCTTCTGCTGCCTTGCCTGCTATCATCCAGGCTTAAGCAGCTGTGCCCAACAGCAGGGGGATGGAGTAAGAAGGTCGAGGGCAATGAAGTGAGAGAAATACATTCTAGAAAGAAGGGGAATATTTTTTTAAAGAAGGAAAAAACAACTGATAGGTTGGTAGTATAGACAAAGTAGTACTACCAAGGCTTGGAATCTCATTGTTTGCAATAATTACTCTCCTACATACACACATATTGTAAATCTTACCAAAAAATTAAGAGGGGATCTCCACCCACCAAAAATGCCTAAAGAAGACTAAGTATGCTCAGTATTCTGTAGAAGGGTATTCTTGAGTGGAACAGTGAAAAGGAACAGTCCAAACTATAGTATTCTCTTGTAGGTCTCCCTTTTTTAAAAGCTGATTGGATACTGGAGAAGGAGTTACTCTGGAATACTTATACAGTACGTACATCTCTAACCACTTGGAAGTAAGCTGTTACTTTTAGAGACTGCGATATAAACCTGAACTCTCCTGGGAATATTAGCTGTTAGAGGAAAATGAACCAGAAGAGGGGGAAGATGTGATGGAGCATTTGGGAATTGTCCAATGGCTGGCCTTCTTGATTGATCAATTGTCCTTCGACTTTGTGTAACAATGATCTTGCCCAATAGGCTGCTTTGCAACACATCTGTCATGGTGAGGTTTTTTAAAAATGAATAGTGATGTTAATGTTGCAGTTCTTTACATATGTAAATGTCACCCTTGCTCAAAAGCTAGTCATATCCAACTCTAGGGGTGGTGCTCATCTCCATTTGCAACCAAAGAGCTAGTGTTGTCTGTATCTACAGATGTTTCTGTGGTCATGTACAAGCATGACTAGACACTGGAACGCTGTTACCTTCCCACCCAAATGGTACCTATTAATCTACTTGCATTTTCTTGATTTTCTTGATTTCTTTACATAGGTACTTTGAAGCAAATCCTATTAACCTTGGCTGAGTATTTTGCTTCAGATTTTTTTTTATACGGGTTTCAGAGAACCTAACATTTTCTCTCATCTTTTGGAGAGAAGAAAACTTGAAATTTAAAAATAAATATGATTATGGGAGAAGCTTAAACAGAAATTCATACATCTAGGCCCAGGGGACCTGGGTGCTTAACTTACGAAGTCTGGATTTAAATTCCTGTGTGCTGAATCAGGGTTGCCATATCATCCTTCCAGCAGGACTCCATGTTTTTAACATCTGTGTGGTTGGCGAACACCAACATGATTCATTCACTGCTGGAAATAGCTATACCAAATGGGTTGACTCAATAAAGGAAGCAACAGCCCTGAGGTTGCAAGACAGGAGCAAAAGAATCTTAAAGAACCTTTTGAAGTTCACTCATTTATATAGTTGCCATCATTCAAAAGTGAGTTAATGCCAGATGAAAACAAACTATGGTGAAGTGGCTGACAATAGTTTCACCATAGCAGCAAATGGAAGACTTATTTCTCTTTTGACTCATCATTGAGATGACAGTAAAAAATAATCGCAACAGCAATCACCAACCCAAAGGATAAAAATAATTTCAGTTCCCCTGACTGTCTGGGGATAGTCAGGAGAAGTCTTTTATTTGCCACTACTGTATAGTGAAGTGGCTCATCATCCACTTGGCCAAACAGGCAAGTAGATTGCTGTTTGCTTAGTGAACTTGCTAACCATCAGTTAGTCTCCCCCACCCACCCATTCTCAAGTGATCTTAGCCAACACAATCCCAGATGGCACCACAAGGGGCAGGGTGGACAGCCTCTACACCACACTTGAGAAGGCCTATTAAATCAATGAAGATTAGGTGAGCCAACCCATACGTTCCATTGATTCAAATGGAACAACTAGTTTTTATTTATTTATTTATATTTCATACTTGCTAACCCGCCCCAATCGGGCAAGCCCGACTCTGGGCGGCTTACAACCCAAGTTAAAACACATCAATAAAAAATTTAAAAATTCATAGACTAAAACAGTATCTGGGGGTGTCGTCAGAAGGGTAAAATCCTTAGACTAACCACCCCAAATGGGATCCCACATCCCTGGAACCCCACACATGTCCTGCCAGCCAGGTCTTTAAGCTCTTCCGGAAGGACAGGAGCTCTGTCTGCATGCGCAGCTCAGTTGGGAGGAGGTTCCAGAGGGCCGGGGCGAACACGGAGAAGGCCCTCTTCCTGGTGCTAGCGAGGTGAGCCTCCCTAGCCGATGGTACAACAAGAGAGCCCCTCCGATCCGCCCTGGTGGGACGGACAGATGTTCTTAGGGTGACGCGGTCTCTTAGGTATCCTGGCCCACTACCATATAGGGCTTTAAAGGTAATGACCAGCACCTTGAATTGCACCCGGAGACAAACTGGCAACCAATGCAGCTCCCTAAGCAGTGGAGAGGCCCGAGCATAACGCCCGCGCCCCATCACTACCCGGGCCGCCGCATTTTGGACCAGCTGTAGTCTCCGAATGGTCACCAGGGGCAGCCCCATGTAGAGCGCATTACAGTAGTCAAGTCTGGAGGTGACCAAAGCGTGCGTGACCATAAGCAAGGCGTCCCGGTCGAGGAGCGGGCGTAACTGGCGTATTACACGAAGTTGTGCAAAAGCCCTCCTGGCCACGGCTGCCACCTGCTCATTGAACAGTAGCAGTGAGTCCAGGAGGACCCCCAGATTACGCACCGGGTCTGTTTGGGGCAGAACTGCCTCATCCAGAACCAAAGCTGGTAACTCCCGTGTCAACGCGGGGCCCCTTACCCATAGCCACTCAGTCTTACCGGGATTCAGCTGTAGCCCGTTTTCCCCCATCCAGACCTCAACAGCCTCCAGGCACCTGGAAAGGACTTCCACTGCACCGCTTGGGTCCCCACGGGCTGAGATGTACAACTGGGTATCATCAGCATACTGTTAAATAGGAGAGGAGAGAGTACCGAGCCCTGAGGCACCCCATACTGCAGGGGCCTAGGGCTGGACTCCTCCTTCTCCAGGCACACCGACTGGGTCCTGTCCCTCAGGAATGAGGAAAACCAGGACAACACTGTGCCCTGGATCCCCAAACCCCGGAGCCTTCCCAGAAGGATGCCATGATCGACAGTGTCAAAAGCCGCTGAGAGATCGAGGAGAGCAAGGACAGACGGCTCCCCTCCATCCCGCTCTCTCCAGAGATCATCCACCAAAGCGACGAGTGCAGTTTCAGTACCATATCCGGGCCTGAATCCTGACTGAAACGGGTCCAGATAATCCGCTTCATCCAAGACATCCTGTAACTGCTGCGCCACAGCTTTTTCCAGGACCTTACCTAAAAAAGGTAGGTTAGACACTGGACGGTAGTTGGAAATTACCATAGGGTCGAGGGAAGGTTTTTTCAAGAGGGGGAGCACTAAAGCATGTTTAAATGGTGCTGGAAAATGCCCCTCTTTTAATGAAGCATTAATAATCGCCTCGACCCAGCCACCTGCCACAATCTTGGCAGCTTTAATTAACCAGGCAGGGCATGGGTCCAGTGCACAGGTCGTGGCGCGGACAGATACAAGAAGCCTGTCCACTTCCTCAGGGCCAACTGGCTCGAACTGATCCCAGATAACATGGCTAGACTGTGCCTTGGTCAACCCCAGTTCAGTACCTTCCACGCCGGGATTAAACTTCGAGCGGATCTGAGCGACTTTCCCTGCTAGATAATCAGCAAAAACATCAGCAGACCCCTGCCAACCAGGGCCCGGCCCCTCCTTGCCAAGGAGGGACCTGGTCACCCGGAACAGTGCCGCTGGGCGATTATCTGCGGAGGCAATGAGGGCAGTGAAATATTGACGTTTCACCGACCCCATCGCCACTAGGTAGTCTTTAATAGCAGCTCTAACCAGTGTTCGATCGGACTCACTCCGGGTCTTCACCCAGCGGCGCTCTCGGCGTCTCTTAGCTCGTTTCAGCTCCCTTAGCTCTTCTGTAAACCAAGGGGCAGATCGACCCCCACGAGCGTGGAGAGGCCGTAGTGGCGCGATTACATCCAAAGCTGCGGTCGCTCTCCTATTCCAGGAATCGACAAGGGCTTCGGATGAACCACTTCGCAGGTCAAGAGGACAACACCCCAGTTCCCGTTGGAATCCTTCTGGATCCATTAGTCGCCGGGGGCGGGCCCATTTAATCGGCCCTGCCTCCCTACGGTGAAGTCTCGCCCCCAGGAAGTCCAGAGTCACCAGATAGTGATCTGACCATGGCACAGGAGTGATGTCTAAATTCTGTATTTTCAGATCACTCTGCCACGGCTCCGACAAAAAGATCAGATCTGGGGTGTAGCCACTGCTCCTGGTAGGGCCCTGGATTACCTGGGTCAGGCCCACGGTTGCCATGGAAACCATGAACTCCCGAGCTACCTCAGAACCGATCCCCAATGACGGCAAATTGAAATCCCCCAGCACCATCAGCCTGGGGGTCTCCAACGCCAGCATGGAGACCGCCTCAAGGAGCTCAGGCAGGGAGTCTGCTACTCTGCAGGGAGGCAGGTACACGAGCAAGACTCCCAACTGACCTTTAGGGCCCACACGCAAGAACAGGGCCTCACAACCCGGAATATGTGGAGCCGTGGCCCTGGCCACTCCCAGGGACTCCCTGGCTACTACGGCGACACCACCGCCCCTTCCCCTCTCCCTAGGCTGGTGCCAAACACCGAACCCGGCCGGGCAGAGTTCAGACAGGGGTACCCCATCCTCAGGCACCAGCCAGGTCTCGGAGATGCATGCCAGATCGACCCGCTCCCCCAAGATCGTATCTGCAAGCAGAGGGGCCTTGTTGCAGTCCGATCTGGCATTCACCAGCAGCAGCCTAAAGGAGGGGTCACTCTTGACCGGCTGCACAGGACCTAGAGGTGTAGCCAAGGGGCCAGAACACGGGACAGCAACCAAACATCTGGCCCGCGTTCTCCGAGTGCGGCCCGCCCCTTGGAACCCGCCGTAACACCCCATGCCCGTCACTACACCAATTTGGGCCTCATGAAACCCCTCAGGCCCAACCGGCAGCGCCCAGTCCCCCCCTGCTGGCTGGCAGGTCCTTCCTTGGAACCCCCATCCGTTTCCCCAACCCTGCTCCTGGGACTGTCCATCCACTGCCGCCGCTGGTGGCCACAACAGCAGTGGGGTCAGATGGTCCCGCCCGGCATCCGGCACCCAAGTCCGTGGCGGCGATGGAGGGGCTAAACAGCCCTGCCGCCCTGTTAGATTTAAAACCCCCGCGGAGGCGGGGCTTGCGGCCAGGTGCCCCAAGACCAAGGGGCGGGAGGAACGGCGACCGCGGTGGCGTCTCCGCCCGGCATCCGGCGCCCAAGTCTGTGGCGGCAATAGAGGGGCTAAGCAGCCCTGCCACCCTGTTGGATTTAAAAACCCCGCGGAGGCGGGATTTGCGGCCCGGTGTTGCTGGCGAAGGTGAGGCACAGCAGCTCTCGCCTTTTGAAGCTCCTGCCTGGGTGGGACCTCAGGGTGGAAGGAGGCGGCTCGGCGTGCGCGCGTAGCGACGGCTGCATCGGCTTCTCTCCCCCGGCGCAGGTGTTGCTGGCGGAGGTGAGGCACGGCAGCTCTCGCCTTTTGAAGCTCCCGCCTGGGTGGGACCTCAGGGTGGAAGGAGGCGGCTCGGCGTGCGCGCGTAGCGACGGCTGCATCGGCTTCTCTCCCCCGGCGCAGGTGTTGCTGGCGGAGGTGAGGCACGGCAGCTCTCGCCTTTTGAAGCTCCCGCCTGGGTGGGACCTCAGGGTGGAAGGAGGCGGCTTGGCGTGCGCGCGTAGCGGTGGCTGCATCGGCTTCTCTCCCCCGGCGCAGGTATTGCTGGCGGAGGTGAGGCACGGCAGCTCTCGCCTTTTGAAGCTCCCGCCTGGGTGGGACCTCAGGGTGGAAGGAGGCGGCTCGGCGTGCGCGCGTAGCGGTGGCTGCATCGGCTTCTCTCCCCCGGCGCAGGTGTTGCTGGCGGAGGTGAGGCACGGCAGCTCTCGCCTTTTGAAGCTCCCGCCTGGGTGGGACCTCAGGGTGGAAGGAGGCGGCTCGGCGTGCGCGCGTAGCGGTGGCTGCATCGGCTTCTCTCCCCCGGCGCAGGTGTTGCTGGCGGAGGTGAGGCACGGCAGCTCTCGCCTTTTGAAGCTCCCGCCTGGGTGGGACCTCAGGGTGGAAGGAGGCGGCTCGGCGTGCGCGCGTAGCGACGGCTGCATCAGCTTCTCTCCCCCGGCGCAGGTGTTGCTATTACAGTGGTACTTCACTTAAAGACTTAAAGACTTAAAGACCATAATGTGTTCCACGGGATTGCTCTTTAAGCGGGTTTGCTCTTCAAGTGAAACACCATTTTAAGTAACCAATTGTGACTTCTGGCAGGGGGGATTGCGAACCCTGATTTAGTTGTTAAGCGAGTTTTTGGTTGGTTTTAGTTGTTAAGTGAGGCGACCATTCAGAGAAAATTCTGCTCTTTAAGCGAGGTTTTACTGTATTCTAAAATGGACTGAGGTGGCTCAGTGGTTACGAAGCTTGCCTCGTTAGCTGGAAGGTCAGCAGGTTGACGGTTCAAGACCCAAGTACTGCATGACAGAATGAGTGCCTATCTCTGTCCCAGCTCCTGCCAACCTAGCAGATTAAAAGCAAGAAATTGCAAATAGATAAATAGGAACCACTTAGGTGGGAAAAGATCTTGGGGACATAAAAGGAGCCTCATTCAGACATCCCATGAGTGGAGTTTCTCCAGCAAAAATCTTTTCAATACAAAATAATTTCTGACATGCAATTATTATTCTAAAATATGTTGCAAATACAATAGGCTTAATGGAATTTACTGAAGAGTGGATTCATTAAATCACCACTGATTCAATGAACCTACTCTTGTGGTGACTGACTACTGGATTCCAGCCAATCTCCTTAATTATTCAACCAGTCCTCCTATGTCCCAGTTAACTCACTGGAACTTCCTTCCAAGTATTGATGTGTTCAGGGCAATCTGTGAAGGCAAAGGAGAAATTGGCCCAATCTTATACTGTCTCAAGCCTACCCACTTCCAGTGGCAGAGGGTCAATATCCTGTCAAGTTAGCCTGTTTGTTCAACTCCCAGTTTCACACACTCTGTATAGCTTTGTGGGAAACTAACCAAAAGACTAAGATGGAAGTTATCACAGGTAATAATTTTTGTTGTTGTGAGGAAATGAGTATTTTTCTGTTCCTCACCTGAGTTGTAGAATGGGCTGGAGAATGAATACCTACCTACTTCTCTATCTATGTGTTTGTGTGACAGCTTGCTTGTGGACCTATGGTTGAACATTCACTTTTCAGCTCTGGCTCTCCCTGTCATTCATGGCTCTCCACACAATTGTTGGCTGCACCTGTAAAGAAATTGGGGGGGGGGGGGCTTTGCATGTTAAAGGTAAAGTAGATTTCTGATTTCTTGTTCTCAGTGGCAGAGAAGGAATGTGACCTTCAAAGCAGGTGCTGGGGGGGGGGGGTCTTGTAGTCAAAACAAGCTGTAGAATGGTGGGAATTGAACTAAATTTGATAGTCATTGTATTCTATGCTGTAATTGACTGAAACCCTTCAGAAGAAGGAATGAGTGGCAAAAATATGTTTTGATATGGGAGATGAAAGGAAAGAGAGAAAAGAATTCGCCATTGCTTTGGATAACTGACCTCGCATGGAGAGGCCTGTGAGTAAAGTTAGAAAAATGTAGTCTTTATGTTAATTAGGCCAGGCAAGCTAGCAAGACTTTTATTGTTTTCACATTGAGTGGTATTTTGCAACTATGTTCCTACGTTTTAATCTTCTGGAACTAAATAACTGTACTGTATTAAATAAAACAATAATTTGCATCCAGAACCATGGTCTCTGGTACTTATAGAAAGCTAAGCTGGTTGGAGGGAATCTGGTGTCTTAGTAACACTACCCTAAACTACTTAAGCTACCTTAAGTCATTTAGACTACATCTTCTACCTCTTCTGGTTGGTTTGCAAGCTCAGTCAGTGGGTGATGCCTATCACAGTTACTCTAGCCCAGTGATGGTGAACCTTGGCACTCCAGGTGTTCTTGGACTTCAGTTCCCAGAAACCCAAGTCAGTATTCCTGCTGAGCAGGGCTTCTGGGTATTGAAGTTCCAGAACACCTGGAGTGCCAAGGTTTGCCATCACCGCTCTAGCCTGAAGCAGGTCCATAGGTACCCAGAAACCACACCAAGAGGTGTCGGCTTCACCTAGGAGTGCAGGCCACTGAAGGCAGACAAAGTTATGTGTTAGGGGGTCAAAGGCAAGGGCCTTGAGACCCGTATCACCCCATCGGCCACCTTTACACCTACCCCATTGACCAAATGGACACCAGCTACCACTAGTTCCAGATCACACTGTCAATACTTTATATTTTCCTGTTCTCCTTCACCATCATGAACAAACTCAGGGGCAGTCCACACTTGCAGACTATGTAGCATAGTTGTGATCAAGTTACCATCTGAGTTTTTTAAAAAAAATTCTGTAAGAAAGCATTGTCTCTATTTAAAAAAAAAACCAAGTCCTATGCTACATTCTTAGAAGATATTTGCAAATAGTGAACTGTTCTCTTCCTCCTACCAACTGTTTAAATAGGAACTACAGGAAGATGAAGCAAAGCATAAAAAAGAGGGAGGTTTTTTTCCTGTGTGTGGTTTTTGTTTTGTTTTGTTTTTGCAGAAAAGCTGTGACCAATCATAAGAATTTAGCTCATTTTAAAACTAGCATTCCTCTGCTCTGTTATTTTTTTTTTAATCTTGAGAGTCATATTCAACACTGCTGTGGAACTCCCCCTTTTCCTTTTCCATAGGGTTTTTAGAAGGATTTTGGGTTTGGATCCCTATTCTTAAGAGACCAAATGTGCAATTCATACGAACTTTGCCGGCTGAAGTATTGCCGCTCAGAGGACAGATGATGACACAGGAAGCGGTGCCAATTATTGAGAACAACAATGGACAGAAATATGGGAACCTGCGTACTTGCCAAGGTAGGTCATCCCTTTTTCAGAGTGGAGAATTTTGAGATGAGATCAAAGAGATCCACAATAGATCTGCACAAGATGTAAACTCCACTAAACTCACTGGGGCTTCAACCCAGGGATATGAGACAGGGATCCACACTACAGTTATACCTTTTTAACTCTCACAGCCCTATCCTATGCAGTCCTGCAAAATTTTATTTGAAGAGATGCTTAGGGGGTCAGGGAGTAACAGGGGCTGGGGTTGTATAGGAGGAGATGGTTCTACATATGTCAACAAACCATAGATCCCTGGATTGCACTGAAGAATAATAACTATGTGTTGTCATTTTCATTCTGAATTATGGTGATCCTTTCCAGAGTTGTCTAAGTAGAGAATACACAGAAGTGTCTTTCCATTCCCTCCTTCTTCTTCGGGGGAAGAGGGGCTCTTGGGACAGTATAACTTGCCCATGACTGTACATGTTGGCTTTTCTCCCATGTGCCCCTACTCTTTGTCTCTACCTAAACAATGTAATAAATATATCTAACATGGATATCTCATTCTAAAAACCTATGCCAAGTTTCTGGGTTTGCTAACCCTACTTGCTGGTGTAGGCTTCAACCTACTAGATTTGGCCACCACCTCAAGGATGAAAGTAGCATTTCCAGGGCCAAAGTCTTGCTCAACACTGAAATCCAGCATTGTTAATACACCTCTAATCTTATACTAAACCATGATTGTGCTTTTGTGACGTCTCATTTTATATATTCTTGGTCAAGACTTTTGGTGGCGGCGGCAGCTACTCGTATTCGAGCATACATTTTTTTCCTAAAAGTCATTATTTTCTCCATTGATGGATGTGTCTCTGGTGACTCTATAAGCTGATCCTGATATGAAGCATGCGACCACACACATTATACTGAATAGATGGTGAAGGGCATGGTTGAGTTTGACAAAGCTTTCGTGCCTGTTGCTTAGCCTCTTCATGTCTGCGGCATTCCCCTTCAAAGTGATTGATAGCAGCAGAGATTGTTTGGTGCCAAAGTGGACAATCTTTGGCCGCTGCCTCCCAGATTTGTGGATTTATACCTGACACCTTCATGTTTTGTTTCAGCTGGTCCTTATAACACTCCAAAGGAGCTGCATGAGGTCTTGTACCAGAGCTAAGTTCCCTATAAAGAATTTGGCAAGGAAGCCTGGAACCATCCATACTGTGGACATGCCCTATATACATCTAAGACACTAGTCTATCATGGAAGCTTCAATGCTGTTTAGATTTGCTTTCTTGCGGACTGCAATACTGGTGACATAGTCATCCCACTTGATGTTCAAGATGGACCTTGAACTAGGAGTGAAGAGAAAAGAGAGTGAAGCAAGTAGTGAGAGCGGCAGAGGAGACAGGTCTAAGTGGGGAACAGTGGTGGCAAACCTATGGCATGCCTTCCAGAGGGAGCAGTCAGAGCCTTCTCTGTTGGCACATGTGCCATCACCCCAGCACAGAGTTCACCCCACCCCTCTGCCCAGCAGCCCAACGAGAGCATTTCCTCCCTCCCCCAGCACAGAGTTCACCCCGCCCCTCTCTTACCAGCAGCCCAATGGGAGCACTTCCTCCCTCCCCCAGCACAGAGTTCACCCCACCCCTCTGTCCAGCAGCCCAATGGAAGTGCTTCCTCCCTCCTCCAGCACAGAGTTTGCCCTGCCCCTCTCCCCAGCAGCCCAACAGGAGCGTTTACTTCCTCCCATGTTGCTGTGTTGGCACTTTGTGATAGATAAGTGGTTTTGTGGGCTGCAGTTTGGGCACTTGGTCTCTAAAAGGTTCGCCAACACTGTCTTAGCATGTGTCTTGCTTGGTGGAACAAAACCTTAAGTAGAAAGCAAAAAAAATCAAAGCAATCACACTTATATAACACTTCATAACCCTTAGTGCACTCTCTGGGTGATTCACAAGTTAATAAGCATTTTGCCCCAAACATGCTGGGTACTGATTTTACCAACCTCAGAAGGATGGAGGGCTGACTCAACCTTGTGCCCTGGTCAGGACTGAGCTCACAACCTTTTGGTAGCAGTACAGGTTTAACCACTGCACCACCAAGGCTCAGGTTGGCAGAACAAAACTAAAACAAAGGTTTGGTGCAGTTGAGGAGAAGATTAGAAAGTTTATAGTTAGCATAGGTAAACCCATAGAAAGCACAGACTGCATTTCCCTGTTGATTTCCACACCAGTCTCTGAGATTTTGGGACAGTCCATCATCACAACCTTGCAAGCACATTTAGTGGGAACTCAAGAGAGGCAATTTTTCCTAGCTGTCCCCAGTCTGCCTCATGAAGCTAAGTTGCTCCCTACTTTACAGGCCTTTTACTAGCAGCTGAAAAATCTTCCTTTTCAAGCTAAGATGTAATCGCTGAATGCAGTTGCGGGATTGTAGTTTCTAGGGTCTATCTGCTTCCCGATATGGTAACAGAATGTCAGGCAGTGGTTAACTAACCTGACTCACTAAAGGGTCCAACAGCTATGGGCGGATGAACCCCTTTAGATGGGGTCATGGTCCCAGTGGTGGGCATCAGCAGGTTCGCACCAGTTCACCAGAACCGGTAGCAGAAATTTTGGCTGGCCCCTCTGCCCATCCAAGTTTTGAAATAAAGTACAGTAGTAGTTCTAATTCAGGTGCAACGCAGGGCTTCTCCCCTGGCCACGCTCACAGTGTGGTAGTAAAATTTTTGGAGCCCACCACTGGATGGTCCCCCTCAGTGGAGGAAATGCTACTGGCAACTATCATATCGTGCCCAACAGCAAAAAGAGCAGAGGAGGAACTCTGATTCCCAACAGTCATGGAGGTGGAAGAGGCCATGCCAGATGGATTGGCTGTGAAGGCGCGCCTTGATAATATCCTCAAGGCTGCAGTAGTCCATTGCAGTCCCGGTGTTAAATCCTGCATGTCTCATTTCATGTGTGCCGCGGGAGATGGCTCCGTGATCATAGTGTGTGGGTCACTTCATGGCAAGGTGAGATCCACCTTAAACAAATTCACAGCAATGACATTTTTCCTGCTTCAGGGAAAAAATGCATTCTCAGATATGAGTTGCCATCGACAATCACGAGTTTCTAGGAGATGCCACATATGTTTTATCTGATTTTTTTTAAAAAAAAAAACCTAACATTTTTAACACTGTTTAAGTTGCATCACATTTTAATATTAGTTTCTTAATTTAATGTGCTTCCTAACATGTACCTTTCCGCCATTATATGCTGCCTTCAGTACCTTTGCTGGGTGAAAGATGCAATAAAAGAAAGGAAACACATAAATAATAAACAAGATTAACTAGTGCTGTTAGGAATTAGGGTGCTCAAGTGGCTAACTGAAAGATGACAGGCCAGCAGTCTGATTCCCGAGTACTGTAGGACGGAGTGAGCTCCCATTTTTGTCTCAGCTCCTGCCAACCTAGCAGTTTGAAAACAAGAAATTGCAAGTAGATAAATAGGGACCACTTTGGTGGGGAGGTAAACAATGTTCCATGCACTCCAATGTCTAGTCATGCCTGCCACATGACCACGGAAACGTCTGCAGAAGCAGACAGTGCTGGCTCTTCAGCTATGAAACAGAGGTGAGCACTGAACCGTAGAGTCGGATATGACTGGCTTTCAAGCAAGGGTGGCCTTTATCTTTACCATCACTAGAAAAAAGAGACAATAGGTCTCTCAGTATTAGCTGCTGGTGATGGTGAATGAGAGCAGGAAGTTGCTTTTGCTCTCATGTTCTGCTTGTGGGCTTCTTGCTGGCATATTTGGTTAACCTTGGCAGGAACAGAATGCTGGCTTAGATAGGCATTTGTCTGATCCACTACAGCTGCTCTTAACTTTTTGTGGTTGTTAACCTATATTTAATTGGAGTGTAAGCCCCATTGAACACAGTGGGGTTTTGCTTCAGAGTAAGAAGGCATAGATGTGTCCTGTGAAATTATTAATAAAGACCACCTCTGACCCCCCCCCCCAAGAAAAACAATAAGGAATGCCCATTAACATCATACAAAATGGGCTGTTCAATGCATGTTTCATGTAACATTTGCTTTTGTAAAAATTTGACAATTTTCTCACAATGCCATAAAAGGATGCAGAAGAAGCCAACAGTAAATCACTGCTGAACTCTCTTAATTTGAAAACGCTGTGATGAGATTGTAAAAAATGAAGCAAGAGATAGTGCTGGAAGATGAGGCTCCCAGACCTAGAGGCACTCAATCAGCTACTGAGGAAGAGCACGGGACAAGTGGGAGCAGCATTACTGTTAATGATACAACTAGATTAAAACTTAAAGGACATCAAGTGACTGATGTGCATGGAAGTGAAAGGAAAGCCTGATGCTGCACAAAATCTACCATGAGGATTCTTCCACATCATTCTCCAATCTTCAAGGCAAAGTGGAAACCAAAAAGCAAGAAATGGAATATTTAAATATTGAAGTGTTCGGTGTCATTTTCATTCAGACAATGTCAATGTCTGAGCAAACTTCAGGGCTCCAACGGTTATGATAGCAGCTTTGATTAGTCTCCCAGCCTGCTGTAGCTGCTGAAACCCTCATGATCTCCCCCTGAGAGCCCTTGTGGGAAAAGGCTGAGCCTGGGAAAGGCAGCAATGAAGGAATTAGAAAAGACAATAAAGACTAAAGATATCAGAGACTAAAGGAAAGGTTGCCCTTACTCGAAAGCCAGTCATATCTGACTCTAGAGTTCAGTGCTCATCTCTGTTACAAGCCAAAGAGCCATCACTGTCTGGGTCTGCAGATGTTTCTTCTTCTTTTTTTTTTTAAATAAACTAACAAAACAGTCTACAAAACATAAAAGAAACAATTACACACACACACAAAAAAAAGTAGTTCCCATGTACATCCTACAACGTTAAAAAAAAATGATAAGAGGAAGAGAGAAAAAAAAGATACATGTCAATATAATATAATGTAATCAAACGTTATTTTTTATACATTTGCTATACTGTATATTTTCATCCTTATATCCACTCTCCTCTTTAACCACCATATTACAACTTTAATATTTTGTACATGGTTCCTACCACCCAGTGCACTACAGTCCTTGAATCTACCAGCCACTCCTTTTACAACTCATTCATTCTGCCAAAAATACATTGTATTCGGAGCAGGTTTTTCTCCTTTATTATCCATCAATGTGTGTTGCAAAAAAGGCTTCCAAATGTCCCAAAATCTATTTTGTTTTATTAACCCCCTTTTTATATTTAATTCCCATGTAAGTTTTTCATTTAATGCCATATCCCAAACATCAACATACCATTTACCAATTTCTAAATTCATATCACCTTTCCAATTTCTGGCTACTTGTTGTCTCGCCAATGTCAAAAAAATAGACAATAACTCTTTTATATTTTCCTCTAAATTCAAATCCTCTAAATCCGTTAATAATACTATTTTTTCATTCAACTTTAAACGGATATTTAAAATTTTTTCTACTTCTTGTTCCATTTTATGCCAGAAATTGGAAATAATTTTGCAATCCCACCACATATGTTTGTATGTCCCAATTTCCTGATGACACCTCCAACATTTTTTCGAATTGCTACTATTTATTTGATTTAATCGAACTGGCGTCATATACCATCGCCACAACATCTTGTAGTTGTGTTCTTTAACTTTTGTAGACAGATTTCGCATCATCCTACTTTTCCATTTTTTCTTCCAGTTCTTATCTGTAATAGTAATACTCAAGTCCGATTCCCACATTCTTTTAAGGGTATCCTGGGATTCATCCATGTTGTTTATCATTTTATATAATTTACTTACTATTCCTTTTATCCCCATTGAACCTCTTCTTATTTTATATACCATCTCCTCGAAGTCTGTCAACTGCCTTATTGGCTGTAATTTCATTTTATATTGTTTATTCCACTTATCCAACGTTAGTATCTGAAGCCAGTTCAATTTTAATTCCTTATAAATTTCTTTTTTTGTTTTTTCATTCTCAATTCGATCCAGCCAATCTTTTAATAAGATTATATCATATTTATACATAATATTTTTTATTAATTCTAAATTTTTAACTGGAAATGTTTTAAGATCTTGCAACTCTAATATTGGAGAGGTGTTTGGTGCCAATTTATCTTTCAACTTTATCCATACATTTATCATAGATTTTAGGACATTATTTCTTGGTTTTAAATCAAAAACTGTATTTTCCAGAAATTCTCCCTTTGCACACACATTACTATCTTTCATTTCTATCTCCCTCCATATGAGGTCCTCTATCGTTAAAAGTTTTACCAAGCCTTTAATTTGGAACGCCCTGTAATACGATTTAATATTAGGTAATCCCAAACCACCCTCTTTCTGCGGTTTATACCATAGGCTTTTAGGTATTCTTGCTCTTTTCCCTCCATTACAATAATCATTCAATAGATTTTGAAAAACTCCTAGTTCTTTTTCAGATTGTTTAATTGGAAGGACTTCAAATAAAAAGTTAATCTTGGGTAATAAACTCATTTTACAAATTGCTATTCTACCAAACCAGGAGGTCTTCAATACCCTATATCGAACTATTTTCTTCTTAATTTCCTCTTTCACTTTATCATAGTTTAGTTTCTTCAAATCCTCTACATTGTCAGCTATGTTAACTCCTAAATACTTTATACTTTTCCTAATTTGAATTTTAAATTTTTCCTTAATTCTCCCTATCTCTTCCTTATTTAATTTACTAAAGATTGCTTCTGATTTCCCCCAATTTATTCTCAGGCCTGTTATCTCTTCAAATTTTTGCAAATGATCTTGTATCTTTTCCATATTTTTTATAGGATCTTTCATTATAATTAAAGTATCATCTGCATACAAACTTATTTTTGTTCCATTTATCCCTTCTATGTTCGTATCACTCCTTATAGCTCTAGCCAATAATTCCATAGCCATTATAAACAAAATGGGGGAAAGAGGACATCCTTGTCTCATTCCTGCTTTAATTTCAATATCTTCTGTAAATGAGTCATTTACTCTTACCTTGGCATAACTACTTTTATAAAGTTGATTGACTACATTTTTAAATTTTTCCCCAAATTCTACTTTTTTAATTATTTCCCTAATAGTGACCCATTGTAAAGAGTCAAAAGCTTTAAAAATGTCTAAAGATAATAATCCTATTTTACCTTCTTTTCTCTTGTTTATTTGTAACAAATTTAACACCCTTCTTATTAAATCAGACATATATCTTTCCTTTAAAAAACCTGCCTGATCTGTATGTATATATTCCCCCAGAAAACTATTTAACCTATTAGCCATAATTGCTGTAAAAATCTTTGCATCTTGATTAATTAAAGAAATTGGACGATATGAGTCAACCAGTTCTAAATTTTTTCCTGGTTTTGGTATTAATACTATGATAGACCTAAGCCATGAATTTGGAGATTCTCCCCCCTCCAAAATATAATTATATAGCCTGGTTAATTTAGGAATAATAATTTGTTTAAATTCTTTATAAAATTCCGCTGGTAATCCATCTTCTCCTGGAGTTTTCTCTATTTTCAATTTATTTATAACATCTAATATCTCTTTCTCTGTAATTTGTTCTTCCATTTTAGCCCTATGTTCTGCTTTTATACTCTCCCCCTTGTGTTCTTGTAGATATTTTTCTAACTTGCTTAAATTTATTTTCTTATCTGTGTACAAATTTTGATAAAAATTTTTAACTATGTTAAGTTTCTCTACTATTTTATTACACCTTTTCATATCCTCCCTTATTAAAGTTCCAATCTCCCCTTTTTCCTTCTTCTCTTTCACTGCTTTTGCTAACATTTTTGAACTTTTATCACTATACTCAAAATATTCCCTTTTCAGATAAATTAAATCTCTTTTAATTTTTTCAATATCCCTTCCTGCTATCTCCTTCTGTAACAGTTGTATCCTTTCTAAGGTCTTCTTCTCTTTTGTTTTGGCATGTTTAATTTGCAATAATTTAATCTCTTTTTCCAACTCCAGTTGTCTATCTTTATATTGTTTATTTTTTAAACTCTTAAATTTAATATACTCACCCCTGAATACTCCTTTCATTGCATCCCAAATTACATTAAAATTTGTTTCATTGTTATTGTTAATTTTCCAAATTTCTTCCCAATTTTTCATTATCTGATCTTTTATCCCCTTGTCTTTAAATAATTTCGGATCATACCTCCAAGTTCTTATATTACTTTTATTTATTTTAAATTGTAATTCCACCATTACTTTGGCATGATCCGATTCCTTAAAAATTCCTACTTCTACATCATTTAAATCCTTCAATATATTTTGTGTTACAAATACATAGTCAATCCTAGAATATGAATTATACACCTGGGAATAATATGTATAAATTCGTTCTTCCCCTTTCAATTCTCGCCAGGAATCTTTCAGTCCAAACTTTTTTATCCACTCATCCAACAATTTAGCTTTCCATCCTTTTCTGTAATTAGTTATATTAGTGCAATCAATATTTGACCTTGTTAGGTTAAAATCTCCGGCAACTATCATTCTATCACAGTTTTCTTTTATCAAAATATGACTCAATTTAGTCAAGAATTGGTCTTGATTCTCATTTGGTGCATAAACATTGACCAACAATATTTCTTCTTCTTCTATACTTCCAGCTATAATCAAATATCTGCCTTCTGGGTCCCCTATCATTTTTGTTTTCGTAAATCCCAATCTTTTCGATATCATAATCGCCACCCCCCTTGCCTTGGAAGAACCAAAGGCCTTTTCATAATACTGAGTCCAACCAAGATACAAATTATTTTTATCCGCCGCTTTTTGATGCGTTTCCTGTAAAAAAATGATGTCCGCTCTATCTTTTCTTAGGGCCATTTCCAATCGTTTACGTTTAGTAGGACACCCTGCCCCTTTCACATTCCATGACAATATCTTAATATTTTTCATGTTTTAACATTATTTAACCTTTTAAGAAATAGCTGGCAGACTTCAAAGGACGTGTTACCCACTACCCACAATTTAACATATATTACACAAAAATACATATAAAAAACAAAAAGTTGATAACCCCCTTCTTTTTTCAAAAAAAAAAAAGCACCTCTACTAATAAGAGAAGGGGGGGAGGGGAGTCATGTGGTTACAAAACTTGATCATTCTTCAGTAATACTTCAGCTGCAGATGTTACACTATCTTAATCGCCTCCGGTTGCTCCTTGAGCCTCTTCAGTTGTGGATTCTGATTTTTTTGCTGTGTTTGCTCCTGCCAGTGACAATGCTTCTTTGAGCTCCTTCCACTCTTGTGTTCCGTTTTCCAGAATCTTTGCTTCTACTAACACATCCAACACGTATGAATCTTCCTTTATATAAAAGGTTTTCCCCAGGTGCACAAACCTCATCTGTTTTGAAAATTTCCAATTATATAAAATTCCTTTATCTCTCAATTTTTTTGTAACAGGCTTAATTTGATTTCTCCAAATTCTTTCCTCAAATGCTATATCGTTGAAAATTTCAATATCCACTCCTTCCATTTTGAGAATATCCGGACCAGCATTTTTAATATAAGACATCAATCTTAATTTTGCACTCAAATCTGCAAATTTTAAAAGCACATTTCTAGAACCTGTTTTATGTTTCTTTGGACCCAGTCTATACACACTCTCAATGTCCTCAGGTGCAAAATCCCTCCCCATTTTCAATTCATTCAGCCATGTCAACAGTCTTAATTTCAAGTTGTCCGGTTTATTCTCAGGGATTTTTCTAATTATCACATTTTTCCTTCTTATCTGATCTTCCAGATATGCCATTCTTTTTTCATGGTCAATCAATTTATTTGCTTTTTCTTTCTCTCTTTCTCTCACCTCCACAACTTCTTGTTTTAGTTCCACCACCTCCTTTTTTTACTGTGTCCATTGATTCTTTCATTTCCCCCATCTGCTTCCGTAAATTATTCATTATTTCAGATGTGCCTTTTAACAAATTTGTTGACGAGTCTTTTATATCTTTTTGAAGGATCTCGATAAGTTCTTGTTGCTCCTTAACTCGTTGAATTTCTGCAGCCTGTAGTCTATCAAACAATTGTTGTTTAAATTTGTCATAATTTTTCTCAACATTTTCTTCATGTTGTTTCATCCATGCTGACAAGACTTCACTTAAATCAGATTGAGGTTTGTCTTTTTCACTTATTTTCTTTTTTATGGCCCCCTGTTCAGCCTTTGACTCCATTTCTTGCTCTTGATGTGATTTTTGATTTCGTTGTATTGATTTGTCTCTATGTTGTTGAAACTGTTCTCGTCGTTGTTGTTGATGATGAGCCTTCTCCCTTAATCTTTGCAATTCCTCCGCCTCATCAATTTCTTCCTTCAATGATTTCACCCTTCCTTGCTCTCTTCTTGTCAAACGTCCAATTCTTACCCAAGCAGGGTTATCTTGTCTATCTTCCAAAGATTTATCCCTTCTTTTACTCATCCAGATAACATTCACCAGAGCAGAAAACAATTATTAAAGTTCCATGAATATCCAGCAACAGGAGTCCAAAAATCACTTAACCGAAGGGGAAGACCAAACAAAGATAGCAACAGCAATTCTCAGTTTCACTTTGTTATTCCGGTAAACCGTATCCACAAGAGGGAAAAAAAAAACAATTCTTCTGCCAGCAATTATTCAAAGCAATACAGAGTCTAAACAGTTTAATTGGCTGCTATCGAAGTTTTGTAGTTAGTAAGTGAAGGGGTGAGGACTTTTAAAAATTAATTGCCAACCGGTGGCCGGGAAGAGATTATTATCTTCCGTCTCAACTCTTGGCATTCACACACACTCCAGATATACAGTCCTTGTATTACTTCTCAAGCCAACAATCTTAAGGAAAAAAAGTATATCCAAACTTTCCCTTGACTTAAAATTGGCTTGGAATTGTCTTCACCCCACCCCCACTTCATTAAAATGCTTACAATTCAGCCAGCCAGCTTGAGTCCATTATCTCCGGTGAAACAGTCACAGCAATCTTTTAGTTGAAAACAACTTTTAAATATTCAAGGCAATACAGAATCTAAACAGTTTAGTTGGCTGCTATCGAAGTTTTATGGTTGGTAAGTAAAGGGGTGAGGACTTTTTTTAAAAAGTTAATTGCCAGGCAGCAGCCGGGAAGAAATAAAGTAAATATCTTATCTTCCGTCTCGGCATTCACATTCCCACACACTCAAGCCAACAATTTTAAGGAAAAAAGTATGTCCAAACTTTCCCTTGACTTAAAATTGGCTTGGAATTGTCTTCACCCCACCCCCACTTCGTTAAAATGCTTACAGTTCAGCCGGCCAGCTCGAGTCCCTTATCTCCGTTATCTCCGGTGAAGCAGCCACAACAAACTTTTGGTTGAAAACAGCTTTTAAAAGGTTCCCCTTGACTCTATAATCCTTATGGTCCTTTTATTACATTTTTAAAGAGACTGTAACTACTTTTATTCCACAAAATGTGGCTCCGTTTTTGCAGCTGAAGAAAAAACAAACTCTCAGGTCTCCATCTTGGCTCCACCCCCCGTCTGCAGATGTTTCTGTGGACATGTAGCAGGCATGCCTAGTACACAGAATGCTGTTTACCTTCCCACTGAAATGGTCCCTGTTTATCTACTTGCAATTTCTTGCTTTCAAACTGCTATGTTGGCAGGAGCTGGGTCAGAGACGGGAGCTCACTCCATCATGCAGTACATGGGTATCCAACCCCAACCTTCCAGTCTTCAAGCTCAGCGCCTTAACCACTTGAGCCACTGCAGTCCCATTCAGAGAGTAAACAAAACAACAAAAAAGACAAAGTTGTAGCATCTTAAAGACTAACTCCTGTATTTAAATATGAGCTTTTGTGGATCAAGTCCACTTTATCAGACATAAGACTGAGACTTCATTGCATCAATTTATACACATTGGGTACAGAGGCACACAATGGTTGGTCTGCCTAAAAGAAAAGTAACATTGTAGCTTTTTACAATGGACAATATTTATTTTATTTATTTATTTACCGGTATTTATTCAGATTTATATTGCCGCCCACACGTCAAGGCGACAATAATAGATAATCCCCAGTTGTTATTCAAATTTGCTATGAAGGTTGCCCTTATTGATTTGCAAATATGTTATGCCCTCTTGTAAACCTTGGTATCAACCTTAGGATCCCCCAGCCTGTGGACATCTCTATCCTGTATGTGGGTATAGCTTGGGGGTGTCCAAACTTTTTGGGCCGTGGGCTGGTCACATGGTTCAGGGAGCCAGTCACTATGGCCCAGGGGCCGAATCCGGCCCCGATGCCAATTCATCCAGACTGCAAAGTTCTCCTTGCTCCTGGAAGCGGAAGTAAAATGCACCCGTCCGCTTCCAGGAGTGATTAGGGCTCTGTGAGCCAGATGAATTGGTGTTGGGAGCCAGATCCGGCCCCTGGGCCATAGTGTGGGCACCCCGGTATAGCTGGTCTGGGCAAATTAAGGATCTATGTTCTGTGAGCAGACCTGCAATATGAAATGTCAGGATTTTCTTTTCCTTTTTTTAAAAAAGAGAAACTTCCCGTTCACACAAGAGGAAGGGGAGAAAGAGACAAAGGAGAAAGCCCAGGAGAAAAGGAGCTCAAGACAATTGCACAAAACCAGAGAATATTAAAAAGTGATTAAGCAGCAATGCCAGCCGGGACCAGATGGTCAATTTGAATAGCCAGGCCCCAATGGAAGTATTTCAATGCCATGGGCCTGATGTGCTTGACGTGTTCTTTCTGATTCACCCTCTTTTCACTTCCCTCCACCCCTCCCTTCCCTACCCAAAATATCCCCTTGCTAATTCTTTCTTCTGGCAGCTTGAAAGGGAAACCACTGAAGCAAGAATAGCAATGAGGAGTGAGCATTGGAAAACTAAGACCATCGAGACTGAAACATTTGGGGTTGGGTGTTTTTTTTTTAGTGGCCAAAATACAACTTTCAGAGCCTTTGTTTGCTGTGTGGCATTTTATGTGGTGATGTACTGGAGTTGGGAGGCAGGCGTTTCATAACTCCCCCTCCCCATTTCCCCCTTGACACCAGAGACACTGAACATCATCTGCACGTAATGTCCTTATTTGCATGGAGATAACTTCAGGCCAGTCACTACCCTAGAGACAAATGTCTTCTGTCATTAGGTTCCTTCATCCCTTAGGACCGTTGTTCACTTCACTCAGAAAAAAAAAATCACCCAAACCAGCCCTGGGAGTTAGACTTGCTAGGTTGCAGTCAGCCTGGCAATACAGCTGCAACCCAACATACTTTTCTGATATGCTTTGATCAACATGAAAAGAAGAGTAAATTTTGAAGTGTGCATTTAGGTGATGGACTGGGGAAGGTTTTAGAAGAAGCCAGCAAGATGAAAGTGAATACTGTGAGTACTGGAGTCTTTCTTTCCAATATTTTATTATATCTAAGAATCATTCAATTGATATCATCCTCAACTAACTCATTAGCAGGTGTGTAATGCCACAATGTTTATTTTGCATCCATCTACTAGCCATTTTCAACTCAACAGAACCAAACTTCATGCCAATAAATCTGAACCCCAATCCGGGATCTTCTGTTATTATTGGTTGTAAATAGTCACAATGGTTTGTAAATTTATCTGTTATGTTAGCCAACTACTGTGTACCTCTGTACCTGATATGTATAAATGAATGCCATGAAGTCTCACTCTTAAGTCTGACAATGTGGATTTGATCCACAAAAGATAACATTAAAATACAGCAGATAGTCTTCAAGGTGCCACATTTTTTGTCTTTTTAAATTTTGTTTGGTTTACTCTCTGATATCAATTGATACAAAGTACAGAACTTTATAAAAAGAATAAACAATGTTGTATTAATTAAAAGAGAAGTGTTTTCTGCAGTGCATATATTACTTGGTATTGATGTTTTTTAAAAGTTCAGGATTTTTTATGTTTAACACTTTTATTTTGCTTGTTTTGATCTCTATCATTTACAGAAAATGTTTGTTGAAGATTCCTCCATCCATATGAAAAATGTAGATATCAATTTTGTAAGAATCCTGGCCTCATTCATATGTGCCAGGATGTCAATCTCATTGAACTTGATGGTTTTGATTTTTGAACAGATGTGCCAAAAGTACACTATTTTAGTCCCCATACATTCCCTTTTTATTGGCATTGTAGTTGTTTTCAAGTGCCCGGTCTCATTCAGGAATGACTGAAACTTCATAGTCAAAGTTGTCTGATGAAGTGGACTTGGTCCACAAAAGCTCACATTTAAATTCAGGAGTTAGTCTTTAAGGTGCCACAACATTTTTTTGTATTCTTATTTTTTGCTGTTCAGTTTTATTTACTCTCAGATATTCATAGTCAAAGTTATTATGCACTTTGAACTAAAGTGAAAGTATTTGATTTTTTTTTAAAGATGGATCAATGGTGAAGAGGAAAACCAGTGGATTTGGGACTCTGTTATTCTGAGCTGATTTGCATTTCCCATTATATCATCAAAAGTAGCATTGAACCTCTTGTTGTATTCTTGGTTAGCTGTATCCTTTTGGAAAGTGTCCTTGAAGTTCTTTCGCTCAGGGATGGGCACCCTGAGGTTAGAAACAGTGTCCAGGAAGTATGGTCCCAGTGGTATCTGAGCATTATTCTTCATTTATGTGTTATCTCTATTCAGGAATCATGAATACTCAAAAATTGAGTAGCTTAAAATAAATAGTTAAAGATTTTTCAGCTTCAGAGGAAGAGCTGATTTGCAGCAAAGATGCTTAAGCCCCTTAAAAATAGCAGACTTACTGTAGCATTAGCATTTTACTCATTGCAGAGCATTAAGCCAGGGGTGCCCAAACTATGGACTGTGGGCCAGATCTGAACACCGACACCAGTTCATCCGGCCCACAAAGCCCTCATTGCACCCAGAAGAGGAAATAAAACAGATCCGTATGGGTGTGCTTTACTTCCGCTTCCGGGAGTGACGAGGGCTTCGCAGGCTGGATGAATTTGCATCGGGGGCTGGATCTGGCCCAATGGCCAAAGTGACCAGCCCCCTGAACCACGTGACTGGCCCACAGCCCAAAAAGTTTGGGCACCCCTGCTTTAAGCATAAGATCCCTAAACTCTTATTCTTGGTTATTAGATGCAGAGAAAGACGGAGACTGAAGGACCTAAGCATGTTTAGCCTTGAGAGAAGGAGACTGAGAAGAGGCTATGATAGCACACTTCAAATACTTGAAAAATAGTAATAAAGAGTTGAGGCCAGATCTGTTCTCAGTCATCCCAGAGTGCAGGGCATGAATTAATGGAGTTAAGTTATAGATATAGGCAGAATATCAGGAAAAACCTCTCAACCTATTAGAGCAGTACAACAACTGAACCAACAACCTTGAGAGGTGGTGAGCACTCTAGTGCTGAAGGCATTTGAAAACAGTTGGACAACCATCTTTCAGATTTGCTTTGATTTGGATTCCTATTTTGAGCAGAGAGTTGGACTCGATGGCCTCATAGACTTCTCCCAATTCTATGATTCTATGACAAAGAGACCCAAATCTGTATGTCTGGTTTTGCAGGTGGATATATTTATCGTTATAGCCATCAAGCTGTTTCTGACACACAATGACCCTAAAAGGGTTTTCGAGGTATGTGAGATGTTCAAGGAGAGGTTAACCAACTGGCCAATGAGCTGGGGTTTCAACTGAGGTCTCCTGACCCTCAGTCCATAATTCTATCTGCTAGAGTAAAATAAATGAACTCTTGAGTTCTAAATTAGCCATGAACATATAGGCACATGCAGATGGTGATTGCAGCCATGAAATAAAAAGGCGACTGTTTCTTGGGAGACAAGCTATGAGAAACCTGGGGAACATAGTGAAAAGTAGAGACATCACATTGCAAACAAAAATTCGTATAGTTAAAGCAATGATATTCCCTGTGGCAATGTATGGTTGTGAGAGCTAGTCCATTAGGAAAGCTGAGCGCAGAAGAATAGATGCCTTTGAGATGTGGTGTTGGAGGAGAGTTTTGAGAGTCCCCTGGAGAGCAAGGAGAACAAATAGGTCAATCTTAGAAGAACTCAACCCTGACTGCTCCTTAGAAGGACAAATAGTAAAGATGAAGCTAAAGTACTTTGAACATCAAATGAGAAGAGAAGACTCACTTGAGAAAGCCTTGATGCTTGGAAAGGTCGAGGGCAAAAGATGAAGGGGGCGGCCAAAAATGAGATGGCTAGATGGTATTGTGGACACAATGGGCGCAGAGCTGAGCGAGTTGAGGGGGATGGTGGAGGACAGGAGTGCCTGGCGGACAGTGGTCCATGGGGTCGCAAAGGGTCGGAATCGACTGTGCGACTGAACAACAACAAAATATAGGCACATGTGAGAATTATGGTTCCACTTCATGAATTGGCTGTGGGTGGGGTTCAATGTGTACATTGTAATCTACACATTTATAGAAGTCAGTGGGTATGTGGCAAAAAATGTGCCCATTCAGAAAGGTGCATAGAACTTTTGAAATGTGTACCAATTAATAATTATTGTATTCCATTAAGTTTTAATGTTTTTATGAATTTTATGAATTTTTAAAGTTTTAATCATCAAGTTTTAGGACGATGATATTTTGATTTGTAGGCCGCCCAGAGTCGGGCTTGCCCGATTGGAGCGGGGTAGAAATACAATAAAATAAATAAATAAATAAATAAGTTACTTCGGGCTTCTGATGACCTTTCTTCTGGGAGCATCCTAGGACTATGCAGCTCAACTGTAGCAACACAGGTTGATTCTTCTCCCAGGAAACAAAGTGCTAGCCTCTGGCTCCAAAGCCAGATGCTTAAACCATGCTAAGATGCATTTTGGCAGGACTCCCTCACATTCTATTCATTTACTTCATCAACAGCAAGTAAAGTGCTCTTTTGTTTTGACCTTTGTATTTTTGCAATACTGTATTACAGTATTTCCAACAAATACACCAGAGGGAACTACGGAGTATTTCCCTACATTTCCCCGCACATACTGTTATAGGTTGACAACACAACGTTGTACTGCAGCCAAAACATTATGAGTTCAATCCTGACAGGGATTGAGTTCAATCCTGACAGGGATTGAGTTCAATCCTGACAGGGATTGAGTTCAATCCTTCCATCCTTCTGAGGTTGGTCAAATAAGTACCCAGCATGTTGGAGACAAAATGCTGATTAACTTGTAAACAGTCCAGAGAGTGCACTAAGTGCTATGGGATGGTATAGAAGTATAATTGCTATTGTTATAATAACCTGTCTGCCTCAGAATGGAGAATAATGTGAAGGGCTTATTTTCAAAAGGATAGTTCCAAGCTTGCTTTTTCCATCTTGTTATGACTTTGGTGAATACTTTGAGTTTGGGACAAATATAGGTGTCTCTGATTACCAATGATCTACACTTGAAGCCTCAGATGGGTGGGGTATAGATGAGTAGGTGCTGGGTGAGAGAACTGAGGGCTTGGCAAAGTCCTATTTCTCATTTTTTTATGCCTCCTCAGCTGTCATTGTGCCATGAGTCACTGTGGCTAAATTAGTGCAAAAAGGAAATGAGGAGAAGAAGCGTGCTTACCCATTCATGCTGGTAGAATGGCAAAAAGTGGAAGATGCTTCTGGCCCCAAGAACAACTCCCACAGCTCTAAAACACAGTAATTTCCTGTATGGTCAAGTGTGGTTGTCATGACCCCCAAAGGGGAACCCATAGAGTTCATTTATTGAAACTGATAGACTACTGGGTTGACAAATGCCCTCATGAAGTAAAGGTTAGGAGAGACTATGGTGGCTTAGTGGTTAAGATGCTGAACTTGATGACTGGAAGGTTGGAAGTCACCAGTTCGATCCCTGAGTGCTGCATGATGGAGTGAGCTCCCATCTCTGTCCCAGCTCCTACCAACCCAGAAATTCAAAAGCAATAAATTGCAAGTAGATAAATAGGTATCACTTTGGTGGGGGTGGGAAGGTAAACAGCATTCTGTGCACTCCAGTGTCTAGCCATGCCTGCCACATGACCACGGAAACGTCTGCAAATGCAGACAGCACTGGCTCTTTGGCTGTAAACAGAGATGAGCACTGAACCCTAAAGTTGGATATGACTAGCTTTTGAGCAAAGATGACCTTTACCTAGTAAGTTAAGTGGACTACAAATCCCAGAATCCTAAACAGTGGTGATGCTAGCTGTAGCTCAAAATTATCTTTCCCAAGCTCCATGCTGGAAATAGATTAGTTCATAATGCCTTAAAACAACAACCAAAATGACCTTGCAGCTGATTTCAGTAAAATAACATTAAATATTACTAGAGTAAACTCACCAAATAAGTGAAAACTTGGTAAGTAAGTGGGTCAAAAGGTCTACTTTGGCCAGGATTAACAGTGGTATTTGGGGCAATCCAATGCTATTAAAAAGCGAGCAAAAGAAGAAGAAGAAGAAGAAAATCTAATAATAAAAGCAACAGATTAAAAATTAGATTTCTGCAAGGAGAAAGTTTCAACCTGGTGATTAAATTGTTCATGGTAATAATATCAGGTGAAACTCATTAAACAGAACATCCTTGTGTTTCTTGAAGTAGACCAACAGCATTGACCTCAAAGCACTCTACAAATTGAGGATTTGGTCAGATCTTTTCTGATCTGAGTTTGAGAGGCTATGAAGCACCTGAAAAAAGCTCTGTAGAGGTAGCACTGTGACGGATGCAGTGGTGGTAGGAAATACAGTATATGACTCTTCACCACAATTACCACTACCTGTGAGTAGGCTTGCTAAAGTATTCTACCCTATCTTACATCCATTTCAGCAGTTTCTTCTTTGATCTGTGGTTCTTTTTGTTTTGCTCTCAAAGGGTTGTTTGGTGATTTTGGGTCCAAGCAGAGCAGGAAAGGGCAGCTATAGATGCCATACCCATATTCTTAGAGCTGAACTCCAGCTTTGGTGTAAGGGAAAACCCCACCACAGTTTGACTAAAAGAAAACTCATCCGTTTTAAAATTGGTTGGATAAGGCTGCTAAGGTGTTTTTTAAATTGAATTTTCTTGTTCAACATTACAATGTCCTACAGTTGCAGTTGTAATGAACACTAAAGCATAATTCCACTAGTCAACTCATTCTCCCTTTATTTTATCCCTATTGATGCAGAACAGCTGAAATTGACAGTGTCAAGTCTATAATCAACAGAGTTTCACTGGCATCCTATCCACAATTTTACAGTCTTTCCTACTTCAGTCTGGTTGATCCTTATTTAAGGAAAGGAAACCTAGTGTATTTAATGGATATGGTCTGAAGTAAGCTGAACAAGATTTCAAAACCAAAGTTTGCAATCAGGAGAATGGATCCAGGTTGTTTGTAAATAGACCAATCCTTTAGCAACAATGGCAAAATGGTGTGTGTGTAACAGATAGAGAATCTCTGACAGGAGTTTTCAACCTTTTAAAGCCGGGGGCCGGGTCACACTCCTTCAGCTTCGGGGGCTGGATGGCCATTTTGCCCTCCTCTACCACATGGCATTTCCTGGTGTGGTGGAGGCGGTGGGAGCCACATGAAATGGTGCCATGGGCTGCATCTAGCCCACAGGCCACAGACTGAGAACCCCTGATCTATGACTTAGAGACTCTGTCATGGCTAGTAATTAGCAATTACACTTATATACCACCCCATAGCACTTAGTGCACTCTCTGGGCAATTTACAGGTACAGTAATTAGCATTTTGTCTCCAACATGCTGGGTATTCGGTTTGCTGATATGAGAAGGATGGAAGGCTGAGTCAGCCTTGGTTCCCCATCAAGATTAAATTCACAACATTTTGGCTGCAGTACAGCAGTATAACCAGTCCGCCTATGGATATAAATACCATTGTGTAAATTCCACTAAGTGTAGCTCTGGAGCAGTGAAATGATTAATGAAAATGCACAAATGCTTCTGAATGAACTAAACCCAACATCTTGGATCCAAAAAGCGTGGCAGCATTCTGGATATTTCAGATCCAAAGTCTGGGAACTCAACATTTAAACTTATGACTAGATGTAATGCCTAAGCAAAGGAAGTGGCTTTCTGAAAAGAGCTTTTAAATGAAAGCTAAATAGAGAAAGGATTTAGCTCTCTCTATTCCGACCTCTTTGCACTGTCCATACTATATTTTATAGGCCAAGCAAGTAAAATAGGGAATAATTTAGAGACGGGTTCTGCCACATTTGGTTTGGTTTTCAGCCTTTGTACCCCTGCTTCCTTGCTTGACAGAAGAGAGCTGTTGGTTAGTAGAAAGTGCTAAAGGTTGGGGCAGTTTGTTGTGGATACTAAAAATACACAGAAACCACAAGCAATGTGGAGGAAGTTGTGTTTTCACAAGATAAAGCCTTAGTGTCAAGTCAAGTGGGAACTATGACTATAAGGGGAACGTTCCTACACTATGACAGAAGCACTCTGTCTAATGCAGTGGTGCCCAAACTAAGGCCCGGGGGCGGCCCCTGATGCCAATTAATCTGGCCTGCAAAGCCCTCACCGCTCCTGGAAGCAGAAGTAAAATGCGCCATACGGGCACGTTTTGCTTCCAGGAGCAGCGAGGGCTTCGCGGGCCAGATTAATTGGCATCGGGGGCCGCACCCGGCCCATAGTGACTGGCTCCCTGAACCACATGATCAGCCAACGGCCCAAAAGGTTTGCACACCCCTGGTCTAATGGTAAGGCTGGCTCCTTGCAACACTTGGTGTTCTCTTTAGGCATAGGAAGACAAACAGCAACCTAGAAGGTCAAGCAGCAGTAACAAGGAACTGGATAACACAGCAAAGTGTGTCGTGCAGGTTTTTTCAACATATACCCTATGTGGTATGCTGGAAAATTCTGGCCCAGCATCAGTATGGAAGTCTGATACAACTAACAATTTGCCTGGGTTTTGTAGATGACAATGATGGGGATATCTCTTTGCTCTCCACCTTAGAGAGGAAAACACAGCAGTCTCCTCTGTGCTATTAACACCTGTTGAAGGCGTACTGATGACTTTTCATTTGCCCCACTGCTTGCTAACTGTACAGAATTTCTTCTTCAGGTAATGATTGGTGATGGAGGAGGAGGAGGAAAGTAATCCATAGTTAGGGAAGTACAGTAAAACCCAAGGTTACGATGGAGGTCCGTTTCAACAGCCTCCAGTGTAACCCGAAAAAATTGTAAACCCAAAACATCCTTAGGGATACATTTAAAAATGGTCCTGAATTAATCGTTGTAAACCAAAACAAATACATTAAAAATTTGTAAATCGGGATGGATTTTTCCAATGGTATTCCCGATGGTAATGTATTGTTGTGAAAGCTGGACCATAAGGAAAGCTGAGCGCAGAAGAATAGACACCTTTGAGATGTCACTCTTAGAAGAAATCTACCCTGACTGCTCCTTAGAAGGTCAAATAGTAAGGATTGAAGATGAAGTACTTTGGACATCAAATGAGAAGAGAAGATTCACTTGAGAAAGCCTTGATGCTGGGAAAGGTAGAGGGCAAAAGAAGAAGGGGGCGGCCAAAAATGAGATGGCTAGATGGTATTGTAGAGACAATGGGCACAGAGCTGGGCGAGTTGAGGAGGATGGTGGTGGACAGAGGTGCCTGGTGGGCAATGGTCTATGGGGTCGCAATGGGTTGGAATCGACTGTGTGACTGAACAACAAAATTTCCATAGGATTTGCCATTGTAAACCAGAGCAAACTTAAACTGAGATGGTTGTAACCCGGGGTTTTACTGTACAGGAGAGATAACCATCCTTCTTGCCATCAACCCTCAGCATAGAATCCTAAAATAACTTAGTTTGAAGGGCCTATTAGTTCATTGAGTCTAATCCCCCACTGAATGCAGGTATTCAAATCAAAGCAGATATGACAGATGGTTGTCTAATTCTCTCTTGAATGTTTCCAGTGTTGAAATGCTCACCACCTCTCAAGGCAGTTGGTTCCACTGTCATATTGCTCGAACCTGAGATGGCCAACCTTTTTTGCGCCGCGGGCCTGACCACGCCATAGAAGAAGGCGTATTTACGGCTATTGTAAATGTGCCCAGTCCCGTATTTATGTCAGCCATGGGTGCATTTACGCATTCCCATTTTACAGCTGATGTAAACATGCCCACTTCTACATCCGGGTGCGGGGAAGATGGGCCATAGGTTGGGAACCCCTACTCTAACCTTTAAGACTTTTTTTTTCTGATATTCAGCCTACATCTGGCTTCCTGTAGTTCCAGCCCATTATTCACATCCTGCACTGTTTTTTTGTTGTTCAGTCGCACAGTCGATTCCGACCCTCTGCGACCCCATGGACCACTGTCCGCCAGGCACTCCTGTCCTCCACCATCCCCCTCAACTCACTCAGCTCTGTGCCCATTGTCTCCACGATACCATCTAGCCATCTCATCTTGGGCCGTCCCCTTCTTCTTTTGCCCTCGACCCTTCCAAGCATCAAAGCTTTCTCAAGTGAATCCTCTCTTCTCATTTGATGTCCAAAGTACTTTAGCCTCATCTTCATTATTTGACCTTCTAAGGAACAGTCAGGGAGGATTTCTTCTAAGATTGACCTATTTGTTCTCCTCGCTGTCCATGGGACTCTTAAAACTCTCCTCCAACACCACATCTCAAAGGCGTCTATTCTTCTGCGTTCAGCTTTCCTAATGGTCCAACTCTCGCAACCATACATTGCCACAGGGAATACCATTGCCTTGACTATGCGAATTTTTGTTTTCAATGTGATGTCTCTACTTTTCACTATGCTCCCCAGGTTTCTCATCGCTTGCCTCCCAAGAATCAGTCGCCTTTTTATTTCATGGAAAACAGGTCCTTCCCTCCCTTTTTATGATGATCTGTCAGGTATTTGAAGAGTGCTATTATATTCCCCCCACCCCCCAGTCTCTTTGGCTCAAGGCTAAACATGCCCAGTCTCTAATCTGCCAATTGAACCTCAGATCGAATATTAACTAACAATCAGAGGTTTTCAGCACTTAAAGAATTCCCCCTTCTAACAATAGGTTACCTGTAAAGTATAGTTTGCCCTGTCAAAGTGTCAAACTGACCAGGAGCTGCCATCGGTTTCAGTATCAATATGAAATAATATGCCAATTGTTATGCCTTTATGCCTCTCATCTGAGCCTCTGAATAAAGAGCCTTATTTTATAAATTGCAAAACTAGAAGGACTTTGACGTCTAATCAGTTGTGCTGACCTTGGAAATGTTATTTAAAGAATTGCATCATGTAGTTCCTACTTTGGTTCAGGCACTTAGATCTCTCCAGCCACCACCACCACCACCACCACCACCACTGCCCTCTAAGTCAGGGGTGCCCAATCTTTTTAGGACGTGGGCTGGTCACGTGGTTCAGCAGGCCAGTCATGTGATTTGTTGTTGTTCAGTCGCATAGTCGATTCCGACCCTCTGCGACCCCATGGACCACTGTCCGCCAGGCACTTCTGTCCTCCACCATCCCCCTCAACTCACTAAGCTCTGTGCCCATTGTCTCTACAATACCATCTAGCCATCTCATCTTGGGCTGTCCCCTTCTTCTTTTGCCCTCGACCCTTCCAAGCATCAAGGCTTTCTCAAGTGAATCCTCTCTTCTCATTTGATGTCCAAAGTACTGTAGCTTAATCTTTATTATTTGACCTTCTAAGGAGCAGTCAGGGGTGATTTCTTCTAAGATTGACCTATTTGTTCTCCTCGCTGTCCAGGGGACTCTCAAAACTCTCCTCCAACACCACATTTCAAAGGCATCTATTCTTCTGCGCTCAGCTTTCCTAATGGTCCAGCTCTCACAACCATACATTGCCACAGGGAATACCATTGCTTTGACTATGCGAATTTTTGTTTGCAATGTGATGTCTCTACTTTTCACTATGCTCCCCAGGTTTCTCATTGCTTGCCTCCCAAGAATCAGTCGCCTTTTTATTTCATGGCTGCAATTACCATCTGCAGTGAGCTTTGATCCTAGGAAAGTAAAATCTGTCACTGCGTCTACTTCTTCCCCATCTATTTTCCAGGGACTGATAGGGTCTGTTGCCATTATCTTGGTTTTCTTGATATTGAGTCTTAAGCCAGCTTTTTCACTTTCTTCTTTCAACCTAATCAGGAGCTTCTTTAGGTCCTCCTCACTTTCTGCCATTAGGGTGGTATCATCTGCATATCTCAAATTGTTGATGTTTCTTCCAGCAATTTTGATCCCAAATTGTGATTCCTCCATCCCTGCATTGCGCATTATGTGTTCTGTGTATAAGTTGAATAAGCAGAGTGACAAAATGCAGCCTTATCTTACTCCTTTTCCTATTCCAAACCACTCCGTCATTCCATTTTCTGTCCTAACTGTTGCCTCTTGATTCATGTACAGATTTCTCATGAGGCCTATAAGGTGTATTCCCATCTCTTTAATTACTTGCCACATTTTGTTGTGGTCGACACAGTCAAAAGCCTTAGTGTAATCAATGAAACAGAAGTAGACTTGTTTCTGATATTCCTTTTCCCCCCCCTCATGATCCATCTTATGTTGGCGATGTGGTCTCTAGTCCCCCTGCCTCTTCTGAAACCCGCCTGCACTTCTGGTAATTCTCTCTCCACATACTGTTGCAGCCTATCCTGTATTATCTTGAGCATCACCTTGCTAGTGTGAGGGATGAGTGCAATTGTTCGATAATTTGAACATTCTTTGGCATTATCCTTTTTGGGGAGTGTCATGTGATTACTCCCACCAAAACCGGAAGTAAAACGCGTCTTGCCATCTGTTTTGCAACAGGATGAGATAGATTTTAGTCTCCCATTTTCTCTGCTTAAGCCAGGGGTGTCCAAACTACAGCCCATGGGCCAGATGAATTGGCATCAGGGGCCAGAACTGGCCCATGGGCCATAGTTTGGACACCCCTGTTCTAAGTGGTGACTCAGTGATGTGACTCTGTAGTATTACAGCAGTTGGAGAAAACATTTTTATGAGCTTTAGTTCTTTGTTGCTGCTGCTTCTAATTAACTTTGGTCAGTGTCCATCCCTCTGCCCTGTGATGCTAAATCCCAGTACTCTGTCCCATTGCACACAATGGGTTTCCAATCCTTGTCAAAGGTTTTTTCCCTTAACAATCAAGATAGAACACTGGCCCAGAATATATGCCAGAAGAAACAAGTACATTTGAAGTAATGGTGACTCGAGAGAAACAGAACTGCTCCTGTCTGTCTCTTGGCCAGCTGTTAGGACAGTCGAGGAGGGAGAGTGTTGCCAAGTCTAGCCTTAGAAGAGCCCCATTGTTCCTTGGTCACTTGAGCAAAAGAAATAGATGTTATCAACAACAGGTCACTTTCATCATCTGAGCTGGTGAACACATTTCTTTTCCCCTACAGCTCCAGAGCACCTGTTTCTCTTCAGCAAATGCTAGGAGTAAAAATACAAAGCACATGTTGCAAATGCAGTTTGCCTTTGTCGATGGAACATGCACTTTGGGCAACAGATGATTCTAAGCGTTTGGATTGGGTTGGATTGGAATGAAAAGCTGGTAGAATCCAAAGCACTCAGAATTTTCCTCCTGACTGTCTGGAACACAGACATATGCCCTGCAGTAGATCTGAAAAGAAATGCTGGCATAGAAACTGACCATGGCAATTCCAAAATGTGTACAATTCTTTATGAATTCATTAGAAAGAACTTTGAATATACCGTAGTTATATGTCAGTGGGGAAAAACCTGGCAGAGTAGCCTATTCAGACAGACAACGTAGAGCACCTGACTTTTAAATGTCTGGCTGTTTGACTCCTTCCATCTCTATACAGTTGTACCTCGCTTAAAGAGCATAATGCGTTCCACAGGATTGCTCTTTAAGCGAGTTTGTTCTTTAAGTGAAACACCATTGTAAATGACAAATTGTGGGGGGGGGGGATTGTGAACCCCGATTTATTTGTTAAGCGAGTTTTTGGTTGGTTTTATTTGTTAAGTGAAGCAAACATTCAGAGAAAATGCTTCTCTTTAAGCGAGTTACTCTTTAAGCGAGGCGCTCTTTATGCAAGGTTTGACTGTATATCAAACTACATTGCTAGTCCTGAATTAAGTCTGATATCTCTTATTGCTCTCCAAACTCTCCTCATTATTAATAGTTATATAGCAAGGAAGGAGGTAGAACATGAGCTGCTGTGGCTTTTCTGTGCATGCAACGAATTTACTTCTGTTTAAAGAAGAAATAAAATCCTGATATCTGAATAAGAAAATTGGGACACTTCTTCTTCTTTTGTATCTAAGTCAGACATTAAACTGCCAAAATGAAGCCACCTTTTGTTGAATTCATTCCATAGTTCCTTTCACCTGACCTAGTGTGAGAAAGATTAGCCAACACAACAAGGTTGCCATTGCCTGGGGTATGTCCGACAGTGGCTCAGAAATACCACAATCTTCAAGGAGGCTCTTTCTGGGTACCTTATTGGGATAATGATTATGATGAAAGATTTGAAGTAGACAAATTGACTCTAGCTCTCTTTTTCATGCAGCAGAAAGAGCAGAGAACTAGAATTATGGGAAGCTGCCTTATGCTGAGTCCATCAAGTCCAATAGTATATTTTAAAAAAAAATATATACAACAAAGAAAACTCATTTCACATAACATATACCCTATTTGCTGCTATATAAGACTCACTTTTCCCCTCTTAAAATACACTGGGAAAAGGAGTGCATCTTAAACTGTATATAGTGACTTATAGTGGGCTATTTTGGTAATAATAGGGTACGTCTTATACTTCGATGCATCTTATATGCCAGCAAATATGGTAAGTACAAATACTGTACAGTGTAGTGCCATCACCCATGGGACAATACTTGTCTAAAACAATTACTTAAACCAATTATATAAATTACATGACACACACACCCAATTTCATATATCCCTTTCTAGGTTTAACTCTTTTAGATTTTCACAACAAATATTCAATAAATTCTCCCCAAATGTCAGCAAACTCATTTTTCTTAATAATATCTTTTTCTCAATTTTAGTTCACACATTAGTTTATCGTTAATCACATATTCCACATTTCTTTTATAAAATTCCTACAATCCTAAATGTCTATACATTTTCCATTTTTTAGCAATTAACATTCTTGCAACTGTCATCATAATAATATCTTTCTTATGTTTTTTGACATTTAGTGCTCCCAGTTCATTTAACAAGGCAATCCTCAGACACATTAATGGTCTAAGTAATAATATTTTATTTACTTCTTTGAAAACATGTATCCACGTTTTATTCACCTCTTTGCACTCTCCCCATAAATGAAAGTATATCTCAGGTACTGGTGGGCTCCAAAAACTTGTGCTACCACACTGTGGGTGTGGTATGATGGGTGTGGTCAGGTGGAAAGCCCTGCATTGCACCTGAATTAGATGGGCAGGGCCAGCCAGAATTTCTGCTTCTGGTTCTGGCAAACTGGTGCGAACCTGCTGGTGCCCACCACTGATCTCAGGATATCCTTTACATCTCCTACAATCTCTCCTATAGCTAGAATCATAGCAACTTAATCGAATTGAGGTAGTATACCATCTCCATAATAACTTGTAGCAGTGTTCTTTAACTCTCGCTGACATATTTTTCATAATTCTTTGGCTCCAAATTTTATTCAATTCTATTTTTCATATTCACTTCCCATATTTCTCTCAGTGATTTCTGGGCAGCTCCATGTTCCATTAAAATTGTATAACGAGTTGACGAGTTGAGGAGGATGGTGGAGGACAGAAGTGCCTGGCAGACAGTGGTCCATGGGGTCGCAAAGGGTTGGAATCGACTGTGTGACTGAACAACAACAAAATTCTTCCTGAGCTCTAATTGCACCTTAGATTTCTATAATGATATTGTGATATCAAGAGCTTGGCAGTTATATTTTTCACCCTTCTCTAGATGATCCCTAACATGCTGTACAGTCTAGTGATGTGTATATTTGAGAACTCATCTGTTGCAAGTTCACAAGAGCCAAGTAGAGTTGCATGCAATTGCCATTACAGAAAGTTAACATTGAACACTAGGTTAAGGGAATCCTGTGTTCCCTGGTCTATACTACTTCAGACTGCAGTGAGATGCTTGCATAATTGAATGCTACCTCCAGGGCAGATGTTCTTCTTAGAGGAAAGTGGGGATTGCCTTAGGCAAAAGATGCAGGAAGGTTGCACAGATGTGTTGAAGGGGATAACTGTGTGCTATGTGGCTGTGTGCTATTGCATTATAAAGTTTTTACCCTAAGCAGACAGAATCTTACTGCCATGTGAAGAGAAATCCAATTGCTAAACTAGGCTTCTGGTTGTGTGGCTGTTATTTTGTTTTTTCACTTCACAGAGTCAAATGATTTTGGCCATCCTTGATCTGTACATTATAGACTTGATTATTGTAATGCGTTCTACATGGGGCTGCCCTTGATGACCATTTGGAGACTGTAGCTGGTCCAGAACGCGGCAGCTCGGGTGGTGATGGGGTGCGGGCGTTATGCTCGTGCCTCACCTCTGCTTCGGCAGCTGCACTGGTTGCCAGTATGTCTCCGGGTGCAATTCAAGGTGCTGGTTTTTACCTTTAAAGCCCTATATGGTAGTGGGCCAGGATACCTAAGAGACGGCGTCACCCCAAGAACATCGGTCCATCCCACCAGGGCGTATTGGAGAGGCTCTCTTGTTATTCCATTGGCTAGAGAGGCGCGCCTCTCTAGCACCAGGAGGAGGGCCTTCTCTGTATCCGCCCCGGCCCTGTGGAACTTGCTACCAAATGAGCTACGCCTACAGACAGAGCTCCTGCCCTTTCGGAAGGGCCTAAAGACCTGGCTGGCAGGGCAGGTGTGGGGATCCAGGAAAACGGAATCCCATGTTGGGTGGCTGATCTAATGGGACAGCCACCCTTTCGGCTTCTTCCCTTCGTTGTTTTTTTAATTTTAATTTTTGAAAAGTTTTAAAGTTTTAATTTTTTTAGTATTTTATCAATTACAGTCTCCACTATCTGAATTGTTAAGTGTATTTTTCTGTATGTAGAGGGTATGGTGGGACTGTTAATAGGTTACACTTAATGGGGAATTGATTGATTAACTATGTATTTTTTAATATATGTTGTAAGCCGTCCAGAGTTGGGTTTACCTGATTGGGGCGGGATATTAAATTGGAATAAATAAATAAATAAAAATCAATCCTTGCACACAGAATATCATTTATTTATTTATTTATTTATTTATTTATTTATTTTATTAATGAAATTTATATTCTGCCCTACTTGCACAAGCAGCTCAGGGCGGAGCACAACCGGCATATGGTATACCACAAACACATAAAAGAGCAATAAAAATTAAAACCCATTAAAAACAACCTCCCATTCCCTAGCCTAAAAGGAACCAGATAAAAGGAATGGGAATGGGAGTCGGGATAGGTGGGTAGATGTAGGAAGTTAAATAAGCCAGCCCAGGAGGGGTGTGTGTGTGTGTCAGTAAACCATCACTACCCCATACCATTCCTGCCAGCCAGGTTTTCAGGCCCTTCCTAAAAGCCAGTAACTCAGTCTGGAGGCGTAGCTCCAGAGGCAGGCGGTTCCACAAAGTCAGAGCAAACAGGGAGAAGGCCCTCTTTCTAGTGCCAGAGAGTCGAGCCTCTCTGGCAGATGGTACAACTAAGGCACCTCTCCAGTCCACTCTGGTGGGATGGACAGATACCCTTGGGAGATGCGGTCTCTCAAGTAACCTGGCCCACTACCATATAGGGCTTTAAAGGTAATGACCAGCACCTTGAATTGCACTCGGAGGCAAACTGGTAACCAGTGCAGCTCCCGAAGCAGTGAGGATGCATGAGAATAATGCCCACATCCCAGCACCACCAGGGCTGCCGCATTCTGGACCAGCTGCAGCCTCCAAATGGTCATCAAGGCCATGTAGAGTGCATTGTAATAGTCTAATCTGGAGGTGACCAGGGCATGGGTGATCATGAGCAAGGAGTCCCTGTCAAGGAGTGGGCGCAACTGGCGAATTACACGCAATTGTGCAAAAGCCCTCCTAACCATGGCTGCCACCTGCTCATTGGATACCGGGTGGTAATTAGATACCACCATTGTGTCGAGCGATGGCTTTTTCAGGAGGGGCCGAACCAAAGCATGTTTTAAAGAGGCCGGAAAAAAACCCTCCTGAAGTGAAGCATTTATAATCGCTCCGACCCAACCACTTGTCACCATCCTGGCAGTTTTTGTTAGCCAGGCAGAACACGGATCTAAAGGGCAGGCGGTGGCATGAACAGATCCCAAGAGTCTGTCCTCTTCCTCAGGGACAACAGGGTCAAACCGATCCCAGATAAAAAGGCTAAACTGCACACTGGGCAACCCCAGTCCATCATTGCCCACACCAGGCAATGACGGCAAAGAGTGTGGCAAAGACACCTCGATGTCTAGTATATGTCAGTTTAATGTCAGCAAATCTGTTTTTGAATGAAGGATAACTTAATCAGTGTGAAGAGATAAATTCTAGACATTGTTTACACTTCAGTGAGAATTAGTCCTATAATTAGCAACTCTTTTTTAGGACTGTAGCAGTTAATTTAAAGACTGTGGTGGCTTAGTGGTTAAGATGCTGAACTTGATGACTGGAAGGTCAGCAGGTCAAAAGTTCGAGGCCCGAGTGCTGTGTGATGGAGTGAGCTCCTGTCTCTGTCCCAACTACTGCCAACCTAGCAGTTTGAAAGCAAGAAATTGCAAGTAGATAAATAGGTACTGCTTCAGTGGGAAGGTAACAGTGTTTCATACACTCCAGTGTCTAGTCATGGCAACTACATGAACACGGAAACGTCTGCAGATGCAAACAGCTCTGGTTCTTTGGCTGTAAATTGAGATGAGAATCCCTTAGAATCGGATTTGACTAGCTTCGAGCAAGGGCAACTTTTAACCTTTAGTGGTTAATTAAAAAATAGAAGCTGGGTTGCAAGCAGGTTCTGAAGCAGAGGCCAAAGGCTGTGAGCTTGAACCCTGATTTCATATTAAACCCTGGTTGGAATTTAAACATAAATTTACTATCTATGGAACTAGCTGTTTGGACACAAGCTCACATTTCTTTTTTTCGTCTCCAGGATACCTTGGCCAAAGCATTATATGACAACAAAGCTGAATGTCCGGATGAGCTTGCCTTCTGCCGAGGAGACATCCTGACCGTTCTTGAGCAGAATCTTCTTGGAAGCGAAGGCTGGTGGAAGTGTTCTCTCCATGGAAAGCAAGGCCTGGCGCCAGCAAATCGCCTCCAGCTCCTTACCTCTTCCTTGGCTCCTTCCATCCAGCAGCAGGACTCTCAAGGACTGCCAAACCACCAGACAATCTATCAGATTCCTTCTGCTCACAAAGCTCCTACATCCTTACCAGTCTATGAAAGAATGGATGGATGGGCTATGTCTCCTATGTCAGCTTCCTCTGCTTCTTGCCCAGAGACCCAAGAAGTGTACCAGGTACCAGCTCTGGCTGCTCAGCTCCTCAGCGAGAAGGCTCAAAGTTCATCCAATCAGGTAACCATGCAATAAAATTCGGCATAAATAATAACAATAACAATAACTTTGTGTCAGAAATTATTCTGGGTTGAAAGGATTTATGCTGGAGAAATTCCACTCAGGGGATGCCCAAATGAGGCTCCTTTCATGTCCTCAAGATCTTTTCCCACCAAAGTGGTCCCTATTTATCTACTTGCAATTTCTTGCTTTCAGTCTGCTAGGTTGGCAGGAGCTGGGACAGAGACAGGTGCTCAATCCGTCATGCAGTACCCAGGTCTTGAACTGCCAACTTGCCATCCTTTCAGCTAACTAGGCAAACTTCTTAACCACTGAGCCACTGAAGCAGAAATGAAGAACTACAAACTGATATGAATACTTTGGACCTCTTCTTCCACCCCTCCAACTTCTTCCTTCTTAGCATACACATTAGCATGGGTGTGGTGGCTTAGCAGTTAAGACGTTGAGGTTGACAGGTTGGCAGTTCAAGATCTGATTATGCTGCATACTGCATGATGGAATGAGTTCCTATTGTCTGTCCTAACTCCTGCCAGCCTAGCAGTTTGAAATCCCGGCAAGACTGAGTGGCTATGGGTTGGGGGACCCGTGTTATCTCGGGAGCTACCATCTTCAGTTCTGGATGGGACTATTTTTCCCCAAACAGACCCGGTGTGTAATCTGGGGGGCCTCCTGGACTCGTGACTCCTGCTCAATGAGCAGGTGGCAGTCATGGCCAGGAGGGCTTTTGCACAACTTCATGTTATACGCCAGTTATGCCCACTCCTAGATCGGGATGCCTTGCTCATGGTCACGCATGCGTTGGTCACCTCTAGACGTGACTATTGCAATGCACTCTACATGGGGTTGCCCTTGATGACCATTCAGAGGCTGCAACTGGTCCAGAATGTGGCTGCCCAGGTGGTGATGGGGTGCGGGCGATATGCCCGTGCCTTGGCACTGTTTTGGGAGCTGCACTGGTTGCCAGTGTGCCTCTGAGTCCAATTCAAGGTGCTGGTAATGACCTTTAAAGCCCTACATGGTAGTGGGCCAGGATACTTTAGAGACCGCTTCATCCTGAGAACATCTGTCCATCCCACCAGAGCAGACTGGAGAGGCTCTCTCATTGTGTCATCTGCTAGGGAGGCTCATCTCTCTAGCACCAGAAGGAGGGCCTTCTCTGTGTCTGCTCCAGCCCTTTGGAGCCTCCTGCCAATTGAGCTGCATCTCCATGCAGAGTTGCTGTCCTTCAGAAAAGGGCTAAAAACCTGGCTGGCAAAGTAGGTGTGGTGACTCCTGCCTGCTGGCTGATTTAGTAAGAACACTCTCTCCCTCTTGTAATATCTTTTAATCTGTAGGGGTTGGAGTTATTTTGGGTGGCAGTTTTAATGGGGTTTTTATTGGTTTTAAAAATGTGATTAGTTTTATTTTCTGTGCGCCGCCCAGAGTCTTTGGAGTTGGGCGGCAATATAAATCAAAAATGATAAATAAATAAATAATTGCAAGTTGATACATAGGTACCATTCCGATGGGAAAGATAACTGCATTCCATGTGCTCCAGCATCTAGTCATGCCTGCCACATGACCACGGAAACCTCTACAAATGCAGTCAGTGCTGGCTCTTTGGCTGTAATATGGCCGTGTATTCTCCTTTGTAGAGGGCGTTCCTCCAGTTGAGAATGTCCTGTAATTAAAGGACTGTCCGTTTTAAAAACAAGGGACCATAAGAAAAGAGAACAGGATTTTGAAGTTGCAGTCTGCAGCTGGAAAGCACACTTAGCAAACATGCAAATCATCTGGTCATGATCTTTCCCCAAAATAGTGTTTTGTATTAAAATCACAATATTTATATTTAAACCACTGTGTCACACACACACACCCTAAATACTGTATATGCTTTTATTTAGAAGGCATCACCTACAAATTCTATGCAGATCTATGCCCTATTTTTTGTTGAAAGGTGGGGATTAGGTCTGTTGCTGGAGATTTGCTAACCAAAATGGATATTGTTTTCATCATGGAAAATGCTTAAATTTTAAAGAGGTAAATTTTAAAGAGGTAACTCTTAGATCTGTTTACCTCACAGTCAAAGCAGTTGCTGTATGGTAACCAGAATCCTAGCTGCCCTCATACAGTAATAAGTGAAACAGTTTAAATTACAGTAGCAAATTCCTGTTAGTTAAGGAATGCCTGATGCCTCCTTAACTACTAGTGAGTCTATTGTGTAATGAGCTAAGGATATTTGCTTCGCCTCCTTTCCACATTATCCTAAAATCAATGCTGTGAGGAAGGTCAGGGTGCGAGGAATGGATTTCAATACTGTGCGGGTACCCTAACTGGCTCTCCTGCTGCTGTGGAGCTCTGTGCTTCTGGGCAATTTGTTTAGAGTTCTCCATAGCCATGTTAGCCTGCAGCTTCCCCGTCTTAAAGTGAGTGTGGTGCCTTAGTGACTAGAAGTTCAGCAGGTCAGCAGTTCGAGACCCGAGTGCTGCATGATGGAGTGATCTCCCATTTCTGTCCCAGCTCCTGCCAACCTAGCAGTTTGAAAGCAAGAGATTGTGAGTAGATAAATAGGTACCGCTTTGGTGGGAAGGTAAACAGTGTTCTGTGTTTAGTCATGCCCGCCATGTCCACAGAAACATACCGTATGTAGACACAGACAGCACTGACTCTTTGGCTATAAACAGAGAAGAACACTGAACCCTAGAGTTGATTATGACTGGCCTTTGAGCAAGGGCGACCTTCACCTTCACCTTCACCTCCCTGTCTTAAATCTGGGCTCAGAATCAATCAATCATTTTTACTATCTCATTTCTGGAAAATAGTGAACACACCAATGCAAATGTAATTCAGTGACTTTAAACCAACAAATAAATTGAACTAACTGGCCTCATTCTGTTCACAAATTTCTAATTTAATTCATAATTTAACTGGGTTTTGTACATTAATCCTTATTACACAGGGATTAGAATATTCAAAACAAATTAAACAGTGTGAAGGGAATTAATTACCTCAATGTACAGGGGTAATCAGAAGCATTTGAAACTTCTGAAATTTGTGAAAGATATATTTCTTGCTGGCTAAATATTTATGAGGAGAAGTAGTCTCCGTTTCAGGTGTGCCAAAAATCATATGAAAGGAACATTACTGTTATCTTAACTTTTCTAGATACCTTTCTTGGTTGCTGTTGGAAACAGAATGCCAAAGTAGATGGAATGTCGGTTTGAACTAATGTGGTAATTCCTATACAGTTGATGGGGTGATACAGAAAATTGGGCAAAATCCTACTGGTGTTTGTGTAAGGTTCGTAACTTGCCATTGCTAACTGTACTTAACTACTGGGGCACATCTCAGTCTCATGCCTGGTCACATGCCCAATTGTTCATCTGAGACACTCTCCAGCACCTGACCAATGAACCACAATTAGCTGCACCAAATTATGCAAACCTTACAGATACAGCAGTGGATTTTTATAGCTGAATTAAAACTATTTTGGCAGATAACTTACTGATTCTTTGAAACAGGTATCTTGAGATGTGTTTTCATATGCTAATACTGAGAATTTAAATCCTTCTGGGATTACGTATTAGACAGCATCACAGTTGGTGCTGTGAAGAACAACTGTGCTCTACTAATCCATCACACTTAAATAACATGGAGACTGGATAGCCCAGCTGAGTGCAAGAATAGAAACCAGGCAGACCTGCATAACATGGAGACAGCTGGGATGCGATCAGCTGTTTCTTGGGCAGCCAGTCAAAGCTGCTGCCTGTCTGTTTTAGAGTCTAACATAGAATCTGGCTGAGAAACACTGAAAATTAATCTTGTGTGCCCATCCTAATCTGGTTTTCTCTGAAACCTCCAGTATTTCAGTAGCATATTTTTCTAAGTAAGGAAAAATTGCATATACAGTAGGGGCCAGCAAAATACGGCCTTTTAAAATGATGTAAATGTGAGCATTGCTGGCTAAATAGCTTGGTGAGTTAGAGATCTGGTTGGGTGTTCATTTCCCTACTGTGTGGCTTTGGACAAGCCACATTGTCCCAGAATGCCCCCAGAGGGAATTATAATTATGCACATGCTTTTTATTAAAGGTATGTTGGAGTGGGACTTGAGAGATCCAATTTCTAATAGCAATAACACTTATATACTGCCCCATAGTACTTAGTGCAATTCTCTGGGCAGTTCACAAGGCAATTAGCTGCTTTTTTTTTTGCCTCCAACATGCTGGGTACTGATATTATCGACCTCAGAAGGATGGGAAATTGAGTCAACCTTGATCTTCATCAGGATAAACCCACAATGTTTTGGCTGTGGTACAGCAGTTTAACCACTGTGCCACCAGAGCTCTACTAATCCCACAAGTGCAAAGACACTTCCTAACTGGCCTTGTATTAGTCTTTCTTTCTCAGCCCAGCCCAATTCATGGAACTGAAGAAAATGAGAGCCGTGTACTTCCTTTAAGCTCACTGGAGGAAAGTGGGAAATAACTATAACAGATTAGTAAGTGAACTGGTGGAGGGAAGACTGCAGTGACTTCCCTCCTAACATCATGGCACAGGGCCTGCCTTGCACACCTCCATAATGAGTGGGGTATTTCAAGAGAAGCTCCACAATCCATATGGTTTGATAGGCTCTCACATCCATGTGACTTTGGCAATATAAACAGGATATGAGAATATATTGGTTAACTTCTCCTGACTATGTCTCCATAATTTATAGCTCTAAACATTGTCTGATCTAACTAGTAGCCTGCTCTCTCTTGATTACTTTTCACCAGAATATATAATTGGATGCCCTAAGTACTCCTCTATTCAATAACCACAACAGTTTCATACTCTCTTGCTTATGACAGATCATCTTTCTTTTCCCACTAATGGAAAGAAACAAGCATAACATCACTTCTTCTTGTTGTTCTGCTGTATATGATTCTGAATATTGGTGATCCTCATGGCAATCAGCCATTAAGACTGTGCAGAGAATATAATGCAGTGGCCTATCATCTGCCGTATGCATCATAGCATGACACCTGTACTACTGATCCAGTTCCATGAGTCACTTTCTGGTCCTGAGCCCTTTTGACACACAAAGTCCTCAGCATCATCTCCAGGCCAGGATTGATAAAGCTGCTGCCCTCCATCAAGATGGATTCAAGCGGGATTTCATCCCTTCCCTATGGACCCATGGCCATTAGTCCTCAGGGTTGTAAGGTCAGTTAACCATCGCCTGACACTTGGCGTTGAGTCACTGGCAGTATGGTCTACTATATTACCATAGCAGGATAGCCTGGCCAGACAACCATAACATCACTATATGATGAAATCACTGTGTGAAGAACAAATCCCATTGTTTTCAAGATGAAAAACAATGAGTTTTGCCATAGTTGATCTGGCAGGGAGCAGGGCTGTTGGCAAAAGGTTAACAAAAATCCACAAAAATCCGTGAAACACACATTTATTTGAACAATAGCAACTGAACTTACAAAATATTTATACAACTCTTAAATTCATTCTGATTCTTCATCTCTTTATTCCCATCCCTCCTTTTCTTTAGCATCTCCTTACTCTTCCCAGAGCAATGCGGGCTTCAGCACTGGACAGAAAAAGTGAAATATATGACGTTCCATCACCACGCCATCAGGTATCACTATTCGCTCAGGTGAGTCTCCTTAAAGTAGTGAAGATGTCTACCAGATAACAATAGGCAGTTGTTTTCCATCCACCCTGAATTACCCCATCAGTAAACCATTGAAAAATGCATGTTCCAAATCTTTTGAAATGAAAACAGTGAGGAGCTGATAAAAATATGTAACTTTCTGAGCAAGCTGCTCTTGAATTTTCTAAAAAAACATGTCTCTACCCCGTATCTTAGAGTTCCCATAATCTGTGCCAGCTCCTGCCAACCTAGCCGTCCGAAAGCAAGAAATTGCAAGTAGATAAATAGGTACCACTTCGGCAGGAAAGATAGCAGTGTCCCATGCACTCCAGCGTCAAGTCATGCCTGCCACATGTCCATGGAAACATCTGCAGAAACAGACAGCACTGTATCTTTGGCTGTAAATGAAGATGAGCATTGCCCCCCTAGAGGCAGTAGTTCCCAACATGGGCCCCACAGGGGAGCTTCAAGTTAGTAGTACATTGACTGATCAGTGCTTTGTGGAATTGACTTAGGCTTCTGGGAAATGAAGTCCAGAAACCAAAGGTTGGGAAACACTTGATTTTTAGCTAAGCCTGTGACATCAGTGATGTTGAATAACAAACTCTCCATTCCCTGCACCATTTTCAGACAAGATTAAAGTCCAGTTTGTTTGTTCAGGTTGAGCAGGCCTTACTGTACCAATTGTGCTTGCCCAGTCCATGTTGGAATCCAATCAGCTCTGACTTAGAGGGTTATTTATTTGGCCACTCTGCCATCTAGTGCCCATGCTTTTTCAACACATCCTTCTTAGTAGTCACAGGTATGCAAGGAACATTCTGACAGTGGTGAAATAACAAGGAGCTATCCAGACACTTGTTATGCCACCAAGCATGCCTGTACACATGCCTCTCCTTGCCTGGCAGGAAAGTGCAGGTCCTGAGGTTAGTGGCTAGAACATGGGTGCCCAAACTTTTCAGGCCACAGGCCGGTGAAATGGTTCAGGGACCTGGTCACTATAGCCTGGGGGCCGTATCCAGCCCCCAAAACCAATTCATTCAGCCCATGAAGCCCTCATTGCTCCTAGAAGCAGAATTAAAATGTGCCCATACGGGCATGTTTTACTTCCACTTCCAGTAGCGATGAGGGCTTCGTGGACCGGATGAATTGGCATTGGGGGCCGGATTTGGCCCCCAGGCCATAGTTTGAGCATTCCTGGGCTAGAAGGTAATGGACAGCAGATGGCATGTGATGTACAGTAAGCAGAAGACCAGGCTACTCATTAGTAATTGGCTTGGGCCAGTCCAAAGCTTTCATGCCATCAGCCAATTGCTGAGGCTACCGTTTCATGCTCATGTTCCCTTCTGGCTCATGAGGATGAAGCACAGTCTTGGCCAGTGATTCACTGTCAGTCACATGTGCTGTCAATGAGATGTAGGTCAAAAACAATTTAGGTAGTGGTCAGGAGTTTCAGTCTGGCCAGGTTATCCTGCTATGGTCATAGAGCAGACCACACTGCCAGTGATTCAACGCTGAGTGCCAGGCAGCGATTAACTAACCTGACAACCCTGAGGACTAATGGCAAAATCCACAGGGAAGGGTGATGGTCCTCAAGTGGATGAAATCCCACTTGAATCCATCTTGATGGAGGGCAGCAGCTTCATCAATACTGGCCTGGGGCTGATGAGGACTTTGCGTGCCAAAAGGGCTCAGGACCAGAAAGTGACTTGCAGAATTGGATCAGTGGTATGGGGATCATGCTGTGATGCTGAAGGCAGACCATTGCATTACATTCTCTTAGGACAGTTTTCATGGCTGATCACCATTATGATCTCCTATATTCAGATCCAGATAAAGCAGCAGCAGCAGGAGCAGCAATGGCATAAACACACCCTACCGCTTCTAGAGGGCAGGTGTAGGGCTGTTGGCTTGACACTATTACTTGATAGGATTCACTCCTATTCCAAGTTCCACAGTTGCATGGGGCAATCATAGAGATAGGCTGAGGAAGGGCCTTTTAAACCACACATATTGTGCATTGCTCCTCTCATGGGATTATAAAGGAACTGCAAGCCAAACATTCTGAGTAGCAAAGATTGCCCAGTCCAGATGTGTAGCACCTTGACTTTGTATATACAGTACATATCTTCAGCAAGGAGCCCACACATTGGTAGATGTCTCTGCTACAACATTCCGCACATGCAAATGGACCTGAGAAATCAAGTTCATTTGTATGCAGATTTTTGGCCATTTGGATATAACGTCACCTGCTGTTTAGGCGGACCATGATGTGTGCCCTCCGCTTTCACCTGGCCCAAGGGATCCCACAGAGGATGCTTTGGTGAGTTTTAGTTCTGGCCTAACATCATTGACAACACTGCCTAGTTGGACCGCTGAAGCCTCTCACCTGTGTGTGTGTCTGTGTCTGTGTTTGTGTGTGCGTGCAAATGTATAATGAATGCAAGCAGAGGGACATGCTGTACATCAAAGCAAGTCAGTCCAGTTCCCCTAATCCTGCTGGTAAAATCTATGGATTAATTTCTTTTTAAACATTGAATTAGGGTCTTGCCACTCCACCTTCTTCCAGAAAGGGCTCCAAACACGTCTCCTCCACAGGATGTTGCTTGGAGAGGATGCAGCAGTGCTATGATATCCCATTAAGCCCTGAAAAGGCACACGTACAGAATTGGCAAGAGTCTTCACTGGACAATGTAAGTGATCATAGTAAATGGGTTGCTTGTAAAACATGTCCCTTTATGCCAGTGCCCTTCTATTCTTTGCTGATTTGCCTCTTCCAGGGAGAAACAGAAAGAGATTTCTGGCCAGAAGTGCCAGCTTCAGGTTTGAGAAGCCTGTCGGGAAAATGAGCTTTCAACGTGACCTGTTCCAGTTGGTGGCTCTCCATGTCCAGCAGAAGTTCTCCAAACAATACCACAAGCAGCACTAAACATTTGAGTCAAACTGTGTTTTGCTTTCTCACAGTGTCCAAGAATAATGCTGCACCAAGGGCTTTGTGGTAGATAAATACAATGGCTAGACCCAGGCACTCAACACTGCTGAAAATGCCACATTTATTTATGTACTGGATTTATTTATACATTATGGGGACTGCAGTAGCTTAGTGGTTAAGACACTGAACTTGATGACTGGAAGGTCAGTAGGTGAGCAGTCCAAGACCCAAGTACTACACAACGGAGTGAGCTTCCATGGTCTGTGTCAGCTCCTGCCAATCTAGCAGTTCAATAGCAAGAAATTGCAAGTAGATAAGTAGGTACCACTTTGGTGGAGAGGTAAACAGTGTTCCGTGCAGTTCAGTATCTAGTCATGCCTGTCACATGTCCACAGAAACATATGCAGACATAGACAGTGCTGGCTTTTTGAGTATAAACAGAGATGAGCACTGAACCCTACAATCAGATACGACTGGCTTCCGAGCAAGGGTGACCTTATAAATTACACTACAAATCTCACCAGTGGGTCATGCCAGGACATTGGGTATCTGGCAAAGGCAAAGGTTGCCAAATGGTGATGCCAGCCTTGTGTGCATATGGTAGATTTCTGCTATGGCAGATGAATGAATGAATGAATGAACAAGCGAATGAACACAGGAGCTGTGGGTGATCTCATTTGCTCCTGTGATGGGAATATTGCCATGTGGGGGCAGAGCTAGCCTCATGTTGCATGATCTCATGTCTACATTCATGTTATATGGCCTGCCACTGCTAATAAATGGCTCCTTTAATTTAGGAAACTCTCTGTAAACAAGGATAAGGTTGGGCTACTATTCTGGTCTGTCTTCTGGGACCAGGCAAAAGCAGAACAAAACCAGCTGGAATGGGCACGTGTTAATAAAAAATTAACACCCAAACTTGTGGGATGTGATAGACATACATCAAAATAATATTGTGGCTGTGTTTGGAGATCTTACAGGATTGATGAAAAAGTAATATTTGTTTTCTATACCATACTGCCAGTGACTAAACAGCAAGTGTCAGGACCAGAAAGTGACTTGCAGAACTGGATCAGTGGTACGAGGGTCATGTTGCGATGTGGAAGGCAGATGAAAGGCTACTGCATTATATTCTCAAGGCAGTCTTCATGGTACAGGTACACAGAAAGAGCCTCCTCGAAGATTGTGTCATTTTTGAACCACAACCGGGCGTACCCTGGTAACGATAACCTTGTGTTGTTGGCTAATCTTTCTCACACTAGGTCAGGCCAAAGGAACTGCAGAATGGATTCACCAAAAGGTGCCTTCATTTTGGCAGTTTAACGTCTGCCAAGACATGGAAGAAGAAGACTTGTTTTCTTAAAAAAATTCTTATCCTGCTAGTTTGGGCATTAATTTTGTTTACTAACATGTGCCTAGCCTAGATTGTTTTGTTCTGGCTTTTATATGGCCCCTTTTCTTCACATCCCAGGTGCACTGCTTCTCCATCACACTAGCTTTTGGGGCATCTTCTTGGTCTGCCAAGGTCTGTCAATTTGGCAGCAGGACACCATGGCTGGAAAGGGACATCAGCACAAGAGAATCAGGACTGAACACTAGATTGGGATGAGAATACTGTGGCCATCCTGTTACTTTAGGTTCCCAGATGTCCCAGCCAGCCAGCGGCAGGTGTTATGAGAACTAAAAGTCAAACACATCTGGAGCACTAAAATTATCTTTCCACATACTGTGTGAAGGCCTTAATGTATTTTCAATTTTAAACTGTGGAATACAATCCCTGGGGAAATTCATTGAATTCCCTTATTCTCTGCTTTTTAGCAAACTTGAAAACTCATTTGGCAAAACAGACTTTAAACCAGGGGTTCCCAACATTTTCAAGCTGGGGGCCAGATCTGTCAGCTTCAAGGGCAGGATAACCATTTTGCCCTGCCTTGCAAAATGTGGATGGTCATTTTGTCCCAACAACTTCAAAGGTGGTAGCCATTCTGTTTCTCAAATGCCCTTGGAGGAGTGGGGGCCCACATGAAATGGCACCATGGGCTGGATCTGGTCCATGGGCCTTAGGTTGGGATCCCCTGCTTTAAATTGTTCTGAGTTATTAGGCCTTATCTACGCATAGTTTTCATGAAGGATTTGCATTATGATTTTACATTTGTTTCAATTGATTTATCAAACATCGCTGACATGTGAAATTTTACTTCCTATCTAGGATATGCCACTTTCAGATTTGTAAAATCAATAGGACAAATATGAAATTATGCTAATATTCTGCCACTGTCTGTGCTACTTTGCAGATATATGTCATTCCCATAACAGCTTCAAGAGAATTTGTTGCTAGTTCTCAAGGAAAATATTTGGGTAATTATAAAACCTTGCCAAATCTTCGGAAGTCAGAATGGATCTATGATGTACCACTGTCACCTGAAAATACAGGAATAAAACAAACTTCACAGAATCATTCCCATAATAAACATATCATCTATGACATACCACCAGCCAGGTTTGATTCAAGCATGCAAAAAGTTCCAGCAATAAACAGTGAAGTAAAATTAGTAAATCCAGAGGCATATGATGTTCCACACACATGGAGGAAATTGACTTGTCCAGAGATTCCTCTCTATGATGTACCATCTGTGCATGATGTGTCAGAGCAAAATCAAAATGGTAACTATGACATTCCATCACTTACTCTGCCTTCCAGGACTGAAAAAGAGGATCACCATCATACTGTTTATGATATTCCAAAAGGATTTCCTGTTGCTTTGGCACAAAAGAAAGCAAGCACGCATAGTCATAGTTCTGGAGACAACACATACAGTTTTCCTCCATCCTTCTCTTCAAATGGCAAATCAGACCAAGATAGATTGTCTGTTTCAAGTGTCGACAGCAGAACCAGCACTATATCAACACTGTCAAGTACTTCTAATGAGTCCTTTTCATCTTCTTCTTCATCATCTACTCAATTCTCATCTTCAGAAGAGCCCAGCAAGAAATCAACTATGGAACTTGAGTCAGCCATAGAAACTTTGACTAAGCTACAGCACAGTGTATCTAGTTCAATTGCAAGTCTAATGATTTTCGTGAGCAGCAAGTGGAGATATCAAGAACACCTAGAGGCAAACATTGACGAAATCCATCGAGCCGTTGATCACATAAAGGTGTCTTTGGGAGAATTCCTGGACTTTGCACGAATGATTGAAGGAAACACAGCCTCAGGCTGTGATAGCAAACTTTGGGCAAGAATTAAAAAACAGCTAAATATACTCACAGATTCATTTCAGATACTGGTGGAAGCTAGAGAGGCATTGAACAACTTCAAATGGTCCCTTGAGCTTCTCGTCATTAAGAAACCTCAGGACAACCCAGATGACCTGGATCGGTTTGTTATGGTGGCTCGCACCATTCCAGATGACATCAAGAGATTTGTGTCCATCATTATAGCAAATGGGAAGTTACTTTTCAGGAAGAAATGCAAGAAAAAAGATGGCGAAGATAGAGCAATCCATGCAGAACATAAAGTGACAAAGCCAACTCCTGAACGGCAAGCAGAAGATGATCCTCTTCTAGGAAGTATTTCAGAAAAGCCAAAAGAGAAGACAGGAGCTGATGCCACTGAAGCTGGTGATTACATTCATTTACAGGTCAGTACATCTGAAAATGGGGACATGGTGGCTTAGTGGTTAAGACGCTGAGCTTAATGACTGGAAGTTCAGCAGGTCAGCAGCTCGAGACCCGGGTGCTGCATGACAGAGTGAGTGCCCATTGTCTGCCTCAGCTCCTGCCAACCTAGCAGTACGGAAGCAAGAAATTGCAAGTAGATAAATAGGTACTGCTTCGGTGGGAAAGGCTACAGCGTTCTGTGTGCATCTATTCATGCCTGCCACATGATCATGGAAATGTCTACAGACACAGACAGCACTGGCTCTTTGGTTGTAAACAGAGATGAGCACCAGTCCCCTAGAGTCAGATGGGTTGCTGGGCAGAGGGGCGGGGTGAACTCCGTGCTGAGGCGACAACATGTGTGCCCACAGAGAGGACTCTGAGTGCCATAGGTTCACCACCACTGTGCTAGAATGATTCAAATCACTGTAAAACAATGTGTTACATGACATTCCGCTTGTCCCTAACAGGGACCAATTCATCCTAGATTGTTTATTTGGAATGATTAAGGATTGCTTGAGATAAACATGTTTTCTTGGTGTGTGGTCATCTAGATTGCACCAGTGTCAATTTGCCAGTAATGAGAATTGGCTTAATAAATGAGCCACTTCTTTTTGTTGTTGTTCAGTCGCACAGTTGATTCTGACCCTTTGCGACCCCATGGACCACCGCACACCAGACACCCCTATCCTCCACCATCCTCCTCAGCCTGCCAAGTTTTGTGCCCATTGCGTCAACAATACCATCTAGCCATCTCATTCTCTACCGCCCCTTCTTCTTTTACCTTCCACCTTTCCCAGCATCAAGGCTTTCTCAAATGAATCCTCTCTTCTCATTTGATGCCCAAAGTACTTTACCTTCATCTTTACTATTTGTCCTTCTAAGGAGCAGTCAGGGTTGATTTCTTCTAAGATGGACCTATTTGTTCTCCTTGCTGTCTAGGCTACTCTCAAAATTCTCCTCCAGCACCACATCTCAAAGGCGTATATTCTTCTGTGCTCAGCTTTCTTTATGGTCCAGCTCTCACAACCATACATTACTACCAAAAATACCATTGCTTTGATTATGCAGACTTTTGTTTGCAAGGTGATGTCTCTAGTTTTAACTATGTCACCACTTCTAGATATTTGCAAATTAATCACTTTAGCTGGCTCAGCTGATTTTGTTTTTTTGTTTAAGACTATCACTGATGTGATATGTCAGTTATTAAATTCATATACAGTAGAACCCCGCATAACGAAAAAACTCCATTCCACAGAGCTCTTCGCTATGCGGTTTTTTCATTATACAGTTCCCTATGGGAGATGCCCCACATAACGGAAAAAATGTTCATTAACCGGGGTTCCCACTAAGCAGGTATTTTATTTATTTATTTATTTATATTGCACCAGTGTTAATATACTCCAGTTGACAAAAACCCCACATAACAGAAAAAACATCGTTATGCAGGGTATCACCATTGCATAAAGAACACTTTGCTTTGTTGTGTGAATTTTTCGCTATACAATGCATTCGTTATGCAAGGTACCACTGTACAGTATTTGCTTTGCCTCACTGGTCAAGAAACCACCTGAAGCCAAACCAACTGCTGTGGATTCAACCCAGGGAGATGGGTTTAGGAAGAATTCACAGTACTCTGGAAGTAAGATTTCTGCAATCATCCAAATTGCATTCTTGCCCTGTTTATGATCTGCAGTCTCATTTTTGTTTATTATTATATGGACATCTTTTCTTCGCCCCCATAACAGAAAACATTGCATCTGGGACACACACAACCACCACTTTCAACTCAGAAGGAAGAGGAGAAGAATGCTGTCTCAAAAACAAAGGTAAACATTATTTGTTAGAGCAAGGATATACAACATTTAAACCAGGGTTTCTCAATCTTGGGCCTCCAGGTGTTCTTGGACTTAAATTACCAGAAGCCCAATTCAGCACTCCTGCTGATCAGGGCCCTGGGAATTGAAGTCCAAGAATATCTGGGCACCCAAAGTTGAGAAACCCTCCTCTAAGGGCCTGAACACGCCCAATCTTGTCTGAACTTTTTAAAAATTTCCAAGAAGTCCAAGAACATCTGGGGACCCAAGATTGAGAAATCTTGGTTTAAACTTTTCTTTGAAATTGGGGGTGATATTTTATACACTGCTGGCAGACTATACAGCCCCATTGTATCTGCATGGGGTCAGGTCCAGAAGATCAGAGAAGGAAGAAGGCCTTACCTTTACCTGTTAGCAACTTGTGATGGGAAGAGCTCAGACAAGTTGACTGAAGTCCAAGTATCACAACAACTGGCTCCTCTGTGCTGTTCCATCATTTCACACCTCTATGTGCAAGAGAGAAATGTTTAGAACCTCTCACATAACTGGGAATTGTGTGAGTGTTGTGTCACAATAGCATCCTAGCCTACATCTTCTAAGTTTCGTTAACAGCAAGATTCATTGTTTAATCCATGAGACTGGAAGATTTAAGACATTTTGATCAACTGGCCAGACTCTCCCAGTTAGCTAAGAAAGCATTTTTCTTAAACTATAGATTCTTAAAAACTAGAGAAAAATAAGAATATGTATAAAAATATGGTCAGGAGTACTCTGTTTAGAAGAAACATTTCTTCCTGTGCAATTGAAAGTGGGAATGTTTCTTGTAAAATGAGGCCCAAAATAAAAATCCATCTCTAGTTCTCATGTCAGATCTGATGCAGATGCTATCAATCTAGAATAAGTAGAAACATCATATTGGATTAATATTCTCCTGTAGAATAATTACATTCTAGTTTCTTGGTTCAGATCACAGATAATACACTGATTATCTAGAGCAGTGGTGCCCAACCTTTTTTTGGCCATGCCCCACCTAAGCATCTCTAAAATCCTAATACCCACCCACCATGTGACAAATAATTATTATTCACAGTTTGAACTCCTATTCACATGGAGGAAGCCTAAAACGCCATTAACTATACATTCTGGAATTGCCCCCACTTAAAAATCAAATTCCTCCCTGTGGTGTGTGCACCTCATGTTGGGAACCACAGATCTAGAGGAAGAAAAACAGCCCACATATTTTCTAAGTTGCAGAAGATTTTACCAGTCTGAAAACATTTCTCACTATAGATGATCTCACATGCTCATTTTATCTACTTCACATGCTCATACTGTAAGATGTTACCATCCAGTAGCGTAGCGTGGGGCCACAGGGAGGCGGATGGCCCCGGGCGGTGCTTTTCAGGAGGCAGCAAAATATCCCCACCGCTTTGGCCTCCCTCTGCCTGGGCTTAGGGAGCTGGACTTCCCAGGCAGAAGGTGGCCCTTTTGCTGTGCCAGCAGCCGGCCTGCCCCCTCTTTGCCTCCCGCCATCCGTGGCTGCTCCTGCTCTGCCTCCGCCACCGCCTCCCCCTGAAGAGCACCAACCGGGACTTTGCAGAAGCCAGCAGAGTGAGCCAGGCAAAGGCAATGGGCGGGAGGGTGGCTTTGCCCCAGCATAGCCCAGGAATGCAGACAGGCAGGCAGGCAGGCAGGAAGACCTGGCTTGGGGGCCGCCACATTGAGTGCCACCCTGGATGTGGCAGCAGGGTAGGAAGGGCAGTGGTGGCAGGAGCAGCACTTTGATTGTCTCCCACGTCCTCCTCCTCTTCCTCTTCTGCCTCCTCCTCCTCCCACCATTGCCGCCACCAACTCTGGAGCCAGTATGCTGCTCCCCGCCACGTTTAGCGCAGGCAGCCTAGAGTTGGACGTGCCCTCACCGCCGCACCCCTTTGTGCGCCTTGTCTTGGCTGCGTCCCTGGTGCCGGAGGTGTAGTGTGCACCCAGGCTTGGCCTAGCCTCACCTGCTCGCCTCCGCCCACCCACCCAGCTGGCCGTCGGGGGCTCTCCCTGCCCTAGGTCTGGGCCCTGGGGGACTTGGCACAGGCAGCGAGGGGTTAACTGGGTACTGCGGGGGTGGGGTGGCGAACCTAGATGGAGGGGCGGCGAGTTTGATCTTCGTCTCGGGGGGCTGAACCCCGCGCGACACCACTGTTACCATCAGAAATTCAAGGTTGACTTAGCCTTCCATCCCTCCAAGGTTGATAAAATGAGTACCCAACATATTGGGGGGATGCTAATTAACTTGTGATCTGCCCAGAAAGTGCACTAAGCACTATGGGGCATATATAAGTCTAATTGCTATTGCTAACAATGCAAAGAAATACAGGAAAACAACATAAGGGGTAGGACTAGAGATCTTTTTTTTAAAATAGGGGAAATCAAGGGAACTTTTAAAGCTAAATGACCATGATAAGGGACAAAAAAATGGCAAGGAGTTAGCTGATGCAGAAGAGATTAAAAAAAGATGGCAAGAGTATACAGAGGAACTCTACAAAAAGGACCTCAAAACCACTGATAATCTCAATGATGACAACATTGAACTTGAGTCAGAAATCCTAGAGAGTGAAGTCAGAAAGGCCCTAAAAAGCACTGCAAACAACAAAGCCAGTGGAAATGATGGTATCCCAGCTCAATTTCTCAAAGCCCTAAAAGATGGTGGAATCAAAATATTGCATTCTATATGCCAACAGATTTGGAAAACACAGCAATGGCCACAGGATTGAAAATTTTATTATTTATTTATTTATTTATTTATTAGTTCAAATTTATATTGCCGCCCACTCGCCGTGTATCAGTATACATTCCAATCCCAAAAAAGGGTAATGCCAAAGAATGTTTAAATTATCGAACAATTGCGCTCATCCCACACACTAGCAAGGTGATGCTCAAGATAATACAGGATAGACTGCAGCAGCACGTGGCGAGAGAATAACCAGAAGTGCAGGCAGGGTTCAGAAGAAGCAGGGGAACCAGAGACTACATTGCCAACATATGTTGGATCATGGAGAAAACAAAGGAATATCAGAAACAAGTCTACTTCTGTTTCATTGACTACACCAGGGCCTTTTACTGTGTGGACCACAACAAAATGTGGCAAGTTATTAAAGAGATGAGAATACCAGAACACCTTATATGCCTCATGAGAAATGTACATGAATCAAGAAACAACAGTTGGGACAGAATACGGAATGACAGAGTGGTTTGGAATAGGAAAAGGAGTAACACTAGGCTGCATTTTGTCACCCTGCTTATTCAACTTGTACACAGAGTACATAATGCACAATGGAGGGTTGGACGAATCACAAGTTGGGATCACAATTGCTGGGAGAAACATCAACAATTTGAGATACGCAGATGATACTACCCTAATGGCAGAAAGTGAGGAAGACCTGAAGAAGCTGCTGCTTAGGTGGAAAGAAGAGAGTGCAAAAGCTAGCTTGAGACTCAACATCAAGAAAACCAAGATAATGGCAACAGACCCTATCAGTCCCTGGAAAATAGATGGAGAAGAAGTAGAAGCAGTGACAGATTTTACTTTTTTAGGATCAAAGATCACTGCAGATGGAGATTGCAGCCATGAAATAAAAAGGTGACTGATGCTTGGGAGACAAGCTATCAGAAACTTGGGGAACATAGTGAAAAGTAGAGACATCACCTTGCAAACAAAAATTCACATAGTCAAAGCAATGGTATTCCCGATGATAATGTTTGGTTGTGAGATCTGGAGCATTAGGAAAGGTGAGCCCAGAATAGATGCCTTAGAACTGTGATGTTGGAGGAGAGTTTTGAGAGTACCCTGGACAGCGATGAGAACAAATAAGTCGATCCTAAAAGAAATCAACCCTGAGTGCTCCTTAGAAGGTCAAATAGTAAAGATGAAGCTGAAGTACTTTGGACATCAAATGAGAAGAGAGGATTCACTTGAGAAAGTCTTGATGCTAGGAAAGGTGGAGGACAGAGAAGAAGGGGCGTTGAAAAATGAGATGGCTAGATGGTATTGTGGATGCAGTGGACACAGAGCTGGGCGAGCTGAGGATGATGATGGAGGACAGAGGTGCCTGGTGGGCAATGGTCCATAGGGTCACATAGGGTCGGAATCGACTGTGTGAGTGAACAACAAAAATTATGTGTGATTATTTATTGATAATTTGTACTTATTATGAGAAGAGATGCTTTAGGAAGAGGTATATGGTGGACAGTGAAACCTGTGGATATAGTTGGTGTTTTTGTTTCTTCCTTTCTAGGCTTCTTCACCTACCATGAAAGACAGCACGCAGGGTCCAGCCACAAAAATGGTGCTGTCCAGTATCTGCAGACTATATTTTGGTGCTGTTCAGAAGGCCATTGGTGTTTTTCTCCAAAGCCTTAGGAGTAACCAGACCCCTGAAGACTTCATAGCCAAAAGCAAACTTATTATCATGGTGGGCCAAAGGTTGGTGGATGCCTTATGTCAAGAAACCATTGACAAGTACAACCGAAATGAGGTCCTGCATAGTAGCAGCAAATTTTGCGGCTTGTTGAAAAACTTGGCTGTTGCAACAAAAAATGCTGCAATGAAATATCCAAGTGAGGTGGCCATGAGAGAACTGCGCGATCAAGCTGACGGGCTATCAAAATACACAAAGGACTTCCGAGCAATGACAGAATAAAGTGACCTTTCTGCTGGTATTCTGAGAATAGGACATGCATATGGGCATACTTCAAAGTAGACTAACATACTGGCAAGCTCAAAAATATCCTCAATTCATGAGTTAGGCACAGGGTTATTCCTTTTGGGCTGCACCCCTATATCCCCCATATGCACTGGACTCACGCCCTCAATTCAGACCTTGCAGTGTTGGGCATCAAGGAGTGAAATAATTTCTAAGGATGTCGCCATGTTAGCTCTGCTGCAGCAAATGCAACAGAGAATCTTGTGGCACCTTAAAGATTAATTGTTATTTGGCATGAACTTTCATGGACCTGGCCCTGTGATGGCGAACCTTGGCACTCCAGATGTTCTTGGACTTCAATTCCCAGAAGCCCAAGCCCCCTGTGAATCCACATGAATGGGTTTACTGCGATTCATCAGGCCCATGCCACCCTCATCGCTCCTGGACACGGAAGTAAAGCATGTCCATTATACTTCTGCATCCGGGAGCGACGAGGGCAGTGTGGGCCAGATGAATCACAGTAAAACCATTCGTTTGGATTCACAGGGGGCTTGGGCTTCTGGGAATTGAAGTCCAAGAACATCTGGAGTGCCAAGGTTCGCCATCATGGACCTAGCCCATTCCTTCAGATACATAGAGTTTAGCAGGCAAGCCACAGGCTTATATGTACATTAGTTATGCTAATGGAGGCGGAGGTGGAACAGAATAAAATGCTATTCAGAAAACAGCACAATGTTGTCAATGCTGGTCATAAATTTTAAAAACACTGGTTAACATAAACCTACTGTCAACTGGAAGGTCAGTTCACAAACCAATTACTGTATCTTCTTATGTGTTACTGTTGTTTTGCTCTCAAAGGAGTGTCTGTTTTAGCTGACACACGAAGTGATCTGTGTTATCTCATAGTAATGCTGGAAAAATCATTCATGCAATACATAATAGAGACAAAGCTGCATGTACAACAGAGACGGTGAAATTTTAAAGAACCTGTCTTGGTTCAAGCCAAATGAGATGGAATCAAACCTCCTGATTTATGTGTTCAGCTGTTTTTCTTTGGAATGTGTCTTTAAAGTTCCTTTGTCCAAAAAGGAATTCTAATTATACTGGCAAAACTTTCAGTGAAAAAACAGATACTGTACTGCTTTAAGGAGTTTCCAGATTTGGCAAAGAGTCCTGTTATCCACTCCAGTGAATATGGCTAGAAATGCATTTATACCTTGCTCCTGAACTTAGTAAGCTTGGGATATCTTATTGTTATTTCCAACTATGACAGATTCATGGACTCAACAGCATTTACATAAGGGCTTGCCATTCAGCAATTGATCCAGCGGATCTGCTTTCTAGTAGAGATTACCATAGGATACTGACCTGTGGGTTCGGATTGGTCTGTGGCACTCAGAAATATAGGGGTAGGGCCAGCCCTGTACAAATTATTCATGTTTGAAATACTGAGAAGTGCTATAGTGATCACAGGAAAATATGACAACAACAATGAAACTAATTTCGAGGTATGACTAAAAGATTGTTTGTTTATTACATAGTATTGTGACTTTGCATGTGCAGGAGGAAAATAATAGATCTGTTGTGAAAATAAATACTTTTTGGTAAAATGCATGAAGACTTATAAATACTGTGTAAGTAGTCTTGGGCTGTTCAGAAGACTGTCCATGTTGAGCAACAGCTGCTATCACAGTCCCGACCATAGGATAGGACAGTGATGGTGAATCTTTTAGAGACTGAGTGCCCAAACTCAAGTCAACAGGTTGCCGTCTGCACCGCAGAGGGGTGGGGCAAACTCTGGGCTGAGGGGAGGGAGGAAGTGTCCTCATTGGGCTGCTGGGCAGAAGAGATGGGTGACCTCTGTGCTGGGGGAGAGAGAACGCTCCCATTGGGCTTCTGGGCGGAGGGGCAGGACAAACTCTGCTGGGGTGATGGCATGCGTGTCCACAGAGAGGGCTCTGAGTGCTTCCTCTGGCACAAGTGCCATAGGTTCGCCACTACTGGGATAGGAAAAGGCTGGTATAGACCCCAAAAGGTACAAATATAATCATGTTTAACTGTGACTTAAGAATCATATCTCTTTATATATGAAAAATTTCCAATACATAGGAGAGGTGATTCTAGATTACAGGAATGAGACAGCATACCTCTGAATAGTGGCCTCACAATGGCCATACCTCACAATGGCCAGGGTACTTTTTTTTGTCCTTTTCCCAGTCGGTGAAACTTGATGGTGTGTGCAAGATGCACAGTCTTACCTGGTCATCCCTCTATCACTCTACATTGGTTAGCTTAAATATGTTGCTGCACTTGTTATATGATAAAGCTCTTGAGAAACTCTTGCTAACAAGACCTAATTAATGATTCATTTAACATTTTATAGAAACAAGTCTTTAAACTGTCCATTGCATTACCCATACACTAAGTGTTAGAAATGTGAATAAGCCAATGTTAGAAATGAGTATTTAACTTTTTTCAGATGACAAGAACCAAGGAAATTTAAGAGGGTTCCATGTAGTTCCTATAATTAACAATATACAGGTCCCTTCCCACGCCTATCCATGCGGGACACGTTCTGAGAACTACTATGGAAAGCTGAAACTGCAGATAACAGTGAATCCTATATTTTACATTGCAGACAGCAGACTCTATTGGCTAACTCTGGAAATGCAATACATAGATACAGTATTATGTATTTCAGGATTTTTATTGAATATTTTTAGACTATTTTCAGATAACTGAAACCATGGATACTGAATCTATGGATATGGGAGGGTGACCTGTAGTAACAAAACAACAACAACCAAGGGTGGCATGAGGCAGGTTAATAGTATATATTACATTCATTCAACAACATTCCTTAAAGCAAGACATTGGGTCTTTAATCTTTCTGGTTCCATTGGCAAATATGACAATTTGATGGGCAATTTGAGGCATCGCTGCAGGGATTCATGTCTGGAAATGAAGAATAAAAGTGCTAAGCAACCTGCTCAAAAGACTAAGTAGAAGGCAAAGATAGGATCTGAGCCTCAATACACAACACAGTTCATTTATCAGTTTTCTATGCCATCATAATCTGTTTCAAAAATTCTATTTTCTCTCATACTGTATTCCTCATATCTAGTCAACTCACACCTCTTCCATTTTCTCTCTCCCAGCAGCTTAACATGCATACTAGATAAGAGAGATGCTGGATCAGGCCAAAGGCCTACTTCAAGGGTGGGCAAAGTGTGACAGCATCTTTCATTTTTCACGCTAAACATGGTGTTTGGGGCACATGATGATTATGTCCAGCTATTTGGTCCAACAGGCAAAAGAACAGAATTTTGGAGGGAAACAAAACAATAGGCAATGGTTTTTAACGAAAAGAACAATTCACAGATCTGAAATCACATTATTACTTATAGGCCAAATTATTTTATGGTGACATAGTACTAAATGCATAACTTTTGGAGGCAAATTGCCCTAGTTTAGGAAATTATCATAGACATTATTGGTTGTTTACTGAATTGTGTGACTCGGTGAGCAACAGATATTGCCTGCAATGTTTTCTTAACTTGAGACAATTTGTCTTCCAAAGTTACATTTACTTAGCTATGCAAGAAAATTTTGGTCATAGAAACATAAAATGTATTATGTGCAACCTGGATTGCTCTAAATCGGTGTTTCCCAACCTTTGGTTTTTGGTTTCCAACCTTTGGTGTTTGTACTGACTTAGGCTTCTGGGAATTGAAGTCCTCCTGTGGGGCATGTGCCCCACATTGGGAATCTCTGCTCTAAATATTACCAGATGGAATCCTTTTATGTATTTCTCCTGGCATGATTCAATTGGCCCAATTTTAGTGACAAATTATTGCACATTAAGATGGCAACAGAGTTGTCTACTCTTATGTGCCAAGTTATACAGTTTAGGACTCAACAGCAAATGCCTAAGCTGATTTCTTAACTGGTGTCAATTCACTAGATTTATGCCAACTGAATTATGTTAGTGGGCATCACTAATAGATTCTGACAACTATGCCTGGTACTGGTACATGAAATGTATCATTTATTCAGATAGTTCATTCTGTATAGTGCAGAAGACAGAAGAGGTAAGCAAGCAAAAAAGCAAAACGTTTTGTTTTGTGCACCTTATCACCATATTGCAGAAATATGAAGACTCCATATTGTATTCCAAGTGAAATAATACAAATTATTCTGTACTCTGCAGTGTTTGAAACTTTCTTTTTTGCATCATGTCCTTAGTAAGTTTAGAAACGAGTTTAGGAACAAAGGTTAGGTACTAGTATATGAACACCTTTCCATAAACATTTGTTTACCATTTTTACAATACAAAAATCACAATCAAAATTGTTCAATTTTTAGGAAAACTGCAATGGGGAATAGAAGAGGAAGTCTGTTCTCCATTTCCTCTTGAGTTTTCTTCCAGGCTTTCTTATTTACAGTTCCTATGGAGCCTACTGTCAGACAAGAACATTTGAAGGACTTACAAGTTGGAAAACTGGAAAGGCCAAGCTGCAAGAAAGTATAATTTTAGAGGTCTTAGTTTTGTTTAGCAGGTGCAGATAATCAGTAAAAACTAAATGTTAGACCACAAAATCTGCCACTCGGGTGATCTGCATCTAACATGAGTGACATGTCTGTTTCCGTTTTCCCCCCTCCAAGTTATAAAACCGTTTTCCCCCCTCCAAGTTATAAAACCATTTTCTTTGAACCTATGAAATAATCCATTCCTCGTGGATCCCACTCGGGTCTCGAATTGCTGACCTACCAACCTTCCAATCGTCAAGTTCAGCGTCTTAACCACTAAGCCATCACAAATAATCCCTTGTGTTTACTTCAGTTTAAAACCCGCTAACGTCAGTACAGGTAAAGGTTGCACTTGCTCGAAAGCTAGTTGTATCTGACTCTAGGGTTCAGTGCTAATCTGTTTATAGCCAAAAAGCCAGCGTTGTTTGAGTTTGCGGATGTTTCCATGGGTATGTGGCAGACATGCCTCAACACATGAGTGCATGGAACGCTGTTTACCTTCCCACCAAAGTGGTACATATTTATTCAGTCCAACCAAGTCACTCTCAATTAATGGGCTTAGTAGGTCTCTAGGCACTGCAGTGGCTTAGTGGTTAGGATGCTTGAGGACTGAAAAGTTGGCAGGTCAGCAGTTTGAGACCCGAGGGCTGGATGACAGTGAGCTGAGACAGTGAGCTTCTGTCTCTGTCCCAGCTCCTGCCAAGCAAGCTAGCAGTTTGAAAGCAAGAAATTGCAAGTAGATAAATAGGGACCACATTGGTTGGAAGGTAACGTATTCCATGTACTCCGATTTTTAGTCAGGTCTGCCACGTCCATGGAAATGTCTGCAGACGCAAACAGCGCTGATGTCTTTGGCTGTAAACAGAAATGAGCACTGGACCCTAGTCAGATACGACTGGCTTTCGAACAAGGGTGACCTAGGCAGTGGTGAGCTCAAAAAAATTTTTAACACACTGTGGGCGTGGTATGGTGGCCGTGGTCAGGGGAAAGCCCTGCGTTGCACCCGAATTAAGACTACAGTACTGTACTACTTTATTTCTGCTACTGGTTCTGGCAAACTGGGGCGAATCTGCTGAATCCCACCACTGGACCTAGGAGGACCGCTCTACAGCATTACTGCCAAGGAAACCTGTTGTTTGGGATCTCAAATTCGGAGCGGAAATCAAGCTTAATAATCACATTAACTGGAAGCATTAATTAATTTCTAGTGAACTGTATGACGCAGGAGCCGCCACAGCTTATTTCTCAATCGCTGCAAAAAACACTCAAAGCCGCCACTCTAGCCCATCGCGCTCTCCTAGTTGCTAAGGCCTCTTAGCAACGTTTCCTCATGTACGTCATCATTGCTGACCTGCTGCCTTTCCGCTCCCTCCTAGTTGCTAAGGCTCCCTAGCAACACTACCCGTATACGTCATCATTGTTGGCCTCCTGACTGTCCGCGCCGGAAGAGCTGGATTTCGGGGCCGGAAGTTGCTTTGTTGTGCGGCATCCCGGAAGCGTTGGCAAGGATATTTCGGGGGGCGAGATGGGTTGCGACGGGGGCACCATCCCGAAGAGGCACGAGTTGGTGAAAGGACCCCGCAAGGTCGAGAAGGTGAGAGGGAAGGCCTGTGTGGGAGGGTGGCGGAAAGAGCGGCGAAGAAGAAGATGGTCTACTTCTGGGGCTGATGAGAGGGCTTCTCAGAGTGGAAGGATGAGCCGGGGTGGTTCGTGTGGAATATGCTGCACGCCTAACCCGTCGTCGAGAAATCAGAGCCACAGACAAAAGTGAGGGTGGGAGAGAGAGAGCCGAAATAAGGTCCCTTTTCCCCAGCCGTCGTCGCCACTGGCGTGAATTTGTTTAAGGTGGATCTCAGCTTGCCATGAACTGACCCACACACTATGACCATGGAGCCATCTCCTGTGGTACGTGTGTCTCCTAGGGCACTTATGAATGAGACATGCAGCATTTGGCACATGGGCTGCCACAGCCCCAAGAATATTATCAAGGTGCATCTTCACAGCCACTCCATCTGGTTTGGCCTCTTCAGCCTCCATGACCATTGGGAATCAGAATAGTGAAGTGATTACTCCTCTGCACATTTTGCTGTTGGGCCCAATATGATGGTTTCCAGTTGCATTTCCTCCACTGAGGGGGACCATCACCCCACCTAAAGGAGTTCATCTGCCCGTAGCTGTTGGTCCCTTTAGGGAGTCAGGTTATTTACTGCCACCCAACACTCAGCATTGGGTCGCTGGCTGTATGACCTACTCCATTACCATAGTGGGATGCCTGGCCAGACAGGTATTTCTCAGCCAATACAAACCCAAACCCAAAACAAAATTAATTTTAGGACTGACAGTTGTGTTTCAGTGTGAGATTTGTTTTTTGTTGTTGTTCAGTTGCACAGTTGATTCCAACCCTTTGCGACCCTATGGACCATTGTCCTCCAGGCACCTCTGTCCTCCACCATCCTCCTCAGCCCGCCCAGCTCTGTGCCCACTGCATCCACAGTACCATCTATCCATCTAATTTTTGGCTGCCCCCTTCTTTTGCCCTCCACCTTTCCCAGCATCAAGGCCATCTCAAGTAAATCCTCTTTTCTCATTTGATGTCCAAAGTACTTCAGCTTCATATTTACTATTTGACCTTCTAGGGAGCAGTCAGGGTTGATTTCTTCTAAGACCGACCTATTTATTCTCCTCACTGTCCTGGGGACTCTCAAAACTCTCCTCCAACACCACATCTCAAAGGCATCTATTCTTCTGCGCTCGGCTTTCCTAATGCTCCAGCTCTCACAACCATACATTGCCACCAGGAATACCATTACTTTGACTAGATGAACTTTTGTTTTCAATGTGATGTCTCTACTTTTTGCTATGTTCTCCAGGATTTGTGGGTTACTATAAACCTGCAGATGGTGATTGCAGCCATGAAATAAAAAGGCGACTGATTCTTGGGAGGCAAGCGATGAGAAACCTGGGGAACATAGTTAGGTAGCAGTAGAAGGAGAGCCTTTTTTGTGTCCGCTGTGGCCCTATGGAACCTGCTGCCAAGTGAGCTGCATCTCCAGATAGAGCTGCTGCCCTTCAGAAAGGGGGTTAAGACCTGGCTGGTGGGGCATATGTGGGGTATGGGCCATATGGTCAGCTCAGCCTGTTGGCTCTTTTGAATAACCCCCACCTCTCTATCCATTATGTTTCTAACTTTTTATGTTTTTTAACCTTTTAATGTATTCAATGTGTTTTAATTGTGTTTTTTTAACAATTTGTAAGCCACCCTAAGTCTCTGGATAAGGGTGGGATATAAATGTGATTAATAAATAACCTGTGAAATGTCACTTGCCACCCATGACTTTGGATGGCTCGTTTTAAAATATAATCACATTTGAATGCATTGCTTCTAAAAAGCATTGTTGTCATGATTCATGTCTTAAAGTATATGTTGCATACAGTATTTTTAGGAGGTATATTTCAGGGAGAAAGGGAAAGTGTGATGGCAGTTGAGTTGAGCTTTTTTGTGAACTGTGTATAATTTTTATGTGTTCTTTAGGTTGACAAAAATGCAGAATTGGTGGCCCAGTGGTACTATTGTACACTAAGTCAAGAAAAACTAAGCAGACCTATAGTAGCTTGTGAGCTTGGCAGGTAAGTTTATTATTTTTGTTTCTCTTTCAATGAAAAAACCTAATTTCTGAATAATTTTCAGTCACTGAATTCGTGTTCTCTTTATTTTATAGGTTGTACAACAAAGATGCGATCATTGAATTTTTGCTTGATAAGTCTTCTGATAAGGTCCTTGTGGAGGCGGCATCCCATATCAAGAGTTTAAAGGTAAATTAAGTGTTTTCATTTGCCTTATCTTTTAAAAACATTATTTATTTATTTATTTATATTTATATCACCGCCCACTCGCCGTGGCGACTCAGGGCGGTTTACAATCAGGGAAAAACAAAAACAAAACAACAATAACACACACACAACACAAACAACTAAAATCCATTCCTCCTTCCGGGCAGAGGACGTTAGTCTTTTCCTTCCCTGGGCAGATAAGGCCTAGGATTAGGAAGTGGGAGCTTCCATCTAAAAACCTTAAAACTTTTAAAAATTAAAAATTAAAAACTGAAAAAGATTAAAAACAGATTAAAAACACACCAGATGCTACAACTACTAGTTAAAAATAGAAAAAGAGAGGGGCTCAGATCAACCAATGTGCTGGGGTCATTATACCTTCCATACCCCATATCTGTCCTGCCAGCCATGTTTTTAGATTCTTCCTAAAGGGCAGCAACTCTGTCTGGAGACGTAGCTCCATAGGCTGGAGGTTCCATAGGGTCGGAGCAGACACAGAGAAAGCCAGGGCGGCGGTGGCTTAGAGGCTACAACGCTGGGCTTGGTGGCGTTAGAAGGTTTGGCGGTTTGAGGTCCGTGCGCCATGCGACGGAGTCTGTCCCAGCTCCTGCCAACCTAAGCAGTTCGAAAGCAAGAAATTGCACAGAGAAAGCCCTCCTTCTGGTGCCAGAGAGAGATGTGCCTCCCTGGCCGATGGAACAACTAGGGAGCATCTCCGGTCCGCTCTGGTGGGATGGGCAGATGTTCTTGGGGTGAGGCGGTCTCTTAATTATCCTGGCCCACTACCATGTAGGGCTTTAAAGGTAATAACCAGCACCTTGAATTGCACCTGGAGACAAACCGGCAACCAGTGCAGCTCCCGAAGCAGAGGCGAGGCATGTGCATACCGCCCACACCCCATCACAACCCAGGCAGCTACATTCTGGACCAGTTGAAGCCTCCGAATGGTTGTCAAGGGCAGCCCCATGTAGAGCGCATTACAATAATCAAGTCTGGAGGTGACCAGAGCGTGTGTGATCATGAGCGAGGAGTCCCGATCTAGGAGTGGGCGTAACTGGCGGATCACACAAAGTTGTGTAAAAGCCCTCCTAGCCACGACTGCCACCTGCTCTTCGAGGAAGGGTGGAATTTGGAAAAGCCGACCCTTGCCCAGGCGTGCTAAACGGGGATCCCACGTTAAGGTAAGGGATCAAAGTGGGGGGTGGCTTTGATACCTTGCCTTGACGTGCGATGCCCGTTGCTATACCCGTTTGGTAGAAGAGGCTCCCGCTGGCGCGCCTTTTCGCGTGCATGCGAGCGCCTCTTCTCAGGTTTTTTTTAGCGTTGTTGGATCAATGTATCGAACAACGTTAAAAACCGGACAACGTCATGACTTGTGGAACCATGTCATAATGTTGTCCGGGGTTCTAGTGTACTTTGTTATTCTTGCATTGTTTTCTTGAGATGCTTCAAGTATTTGAAAAACCCACTAGCACTCCAAGGTCAAGATGAAGCCTGCAGTTCAAGTCAGTCATTTCAGAGGTTGAAAAACCCTCAGTGATAGTACATTCCAGATTCTGATAGACATTCTGCATGTATTTGTAAATTCAGTAAAACCTCGCACAAAGAGCACCTCGCTTAGAGACTAACTCACTTAAAGAATTTTCTCTGAATGGTCACCTTGCTTAACAACTAAAACCAACCAAAAACTCACTTAACAACTAAATTGGGGTTCACAATACCACCCCCACCCCGCCAGAAGTCACAATTGGTCATTTACAATGGTGTTTCGCTTAAGGAGCAAACTCACTTAAAGAGCAATCCCATGGAACATATTATGCTCTTTAAGCGAGGTGCCGCTGTATATTATGCTTATCCTTCTGATTTGTGAATATCCTGGCAAGATTGAGTTTTTAGTGGGAGATACATCATATTAAATTTTAAAACTGGTTGTAAACTAGTGATGGTTTTCATATTCATATAGATTTAGTTGCCTTTCAATAGTAATATTCTAATTTATTCTAATTTTAAATGCAGGTAATAATTTAGCTGTTCTATGTCATCTTGAGTTTTTTCATTTTAAATAAATATTCTTCTGTTGCATCTTTGTGCGTAGGCACATTGTGCAATGCATGGTCAAGTTATGTGCATGTACAGGTTACTTCTGCTTTTGGGAGCGACATAAGCCGGATGATTTGGCGTTGCAGGCCATAGTTTGGTCATCCCTTTCTTAAAGTGTAAATATAGCACAAGTAGTTTAATGCAGAATAGAGTAGGGAAGAATTACATTGTTTTGGTGACTGCTTGGCTTAAACCAGGGGTGCCTAAACTACGGCACGTGGGTCCAATTAGGCCCCTGCATATCATTAATGTGGCCCACGATGAGCACCCGGGCTCACCATGGACCCCCCCCCCTTGACCCCACTGCTTGATGTCAGCAGTGGTGGCGGTGGAGGCAGCGACCGTGCTTTGTCCAGGCTGCTCCAAGCAGCCTCTTACTCAATCCTTTCCCCTCAGCAGCCTTTGCTAAAGCCAGTCACTGCTTTGGGGAAATTTTAGGAGCCTTCTGTGAGTCAAAATTCACAGCACTAAGAGAGGCCCCTGATGCCAGGGGCCTCTCTTAACGCCACAAATTTTGACTCACAAGAGGCTCCTAAAATTTCCCCGAAGCAGTGATTGGCTTTAGCAAAGGGCACCACTGGTTTAAACTGACTTACATACTCACACATATATTGTTCTATTTCCTTTCAGAATGTTATTGAACTGAATCTTGCAGACAATCCAGCTTGGACTGGCGATAAGAGGAATACAAAAGGAGACAAATATGATGACATCCAGAGTGCCCGTTTTATTTGTCCTGTAGTTGGATTGGAAATGAATGGAAGACATCGGTTAGTGTCTACTGTTGAATCAAATTATTATTATTATTATTATTATTATTATTATTATTATTATTATTATTATTATTATTATTATTATTATTATTATTCTTTTTGACATCCTTAAATATGTCTTATTAATTGGTGGAGTAATATATACAAGTAAAACCTCATATAACACTAAAACCTGGTTCCACAAGTCTTGGTGTTATATGATTTTTAGTGTTATCTGATGCATGTTAAAATCCTATGGGATCCATAGAGATACATTGTAACCACACAGGCTTTAGCGGTTGTTATCTGAAGCATCCCATAGGATCTTAATGTTATCTGATGCAATTCTTCCCCCCAGATTCCTTAATGTTATGCGATTTTAGTGTTATTCGATACTAATGTTATATGAGGTATTACTGTACTCTCTTATGGATAATCTTTATTTACAGCATAATGTGGAGACATTTGGGACTCAATGATCGGACCATGTTTTCAAATAGATCTTGTAACAATAAGTTTTGTTTCTCAAGTTAAAGTCAGGTTCTGTGACTTCATTATATTAAACTTCTATCCATCTCTTCTTAAAACATGTGGGGTTAACAGCAAAAATAAAGTACAGTCAAACCTCACATAAAGAGCGCCTCGCTTATAGAGTAACTCGCTTAAAAAGCAGAATTTTCTCTGAATGTTCGCTTTGCTTAACAAATAAAACCAACCAAAAACTCGTTTAACAAATAAATCGGGGTTCGTAATCCCCCCCACAATTGTTCATTTACAATGGTGTTTCGCTTAAAGAGCAAACTTGCTTAAAGAGCAATCCTGTGTAACGCATTATGTTCTTTAAGCGAGGTACAACTTTAATGTGAAGAATTTGAATGACGTTTCTAGAGAAGGTTTCATCAAGACTGCTGAGTTGAAAGATTCATACAGGGAACAGGTGTTATTGAATAGAATAAATGCTTGTGATAATAAACCATTACATGCTCAATGTACAGTATTAAAAATATCAAAGGCAAAACGGATAGTGCTGATAATTGGGCATGACTAAAATCTGATACCTTAAAATGGAGAGAGAAGGCCTTATATTTGCTGCCCAAGAACAAGCACTACAAACCAACATAATTAAAGCAAAATTGAAAAATTAGAACTGTGTAGGCTTTGTAAAAAAAATGGATGAAACAGTAGACCCCATTATCAGTAGATGCAGTAAGATTGCACAGACTGACTACAAAGGATACCATAACCAGGTTGCAACAATGTTACATTGGAATTCTACAAAATTTGGACACATGTAGATTGTGTAGTAATTTTCACTGTTCCTGTAGCCATTTCATGACAAGGGCAATTTCTTCTATTGCTTTTTGGAGTTCAGAAGCAAAGTCATAGCTAATATATTTAATAGTTAAGAAGAAATGCATTTTTCCTTGCCCACATTTGAAAATGTGGTTTAAGCTCCGTTGAAAATGTTGACTAATAGCTGAAATATAAATAGTTCAAACAAATTGAATGTGCGTCATTCAGTTATTTGAAGTATTTCGTTGTGCCCTGAAGCTATGAGCAACAAAACAGAAGAAAATGGGATTGGGACAGAATGCTAAAAATAAATAAATAGATAAATTCCCAAGATAGTAGTTCTATTCACCAACTTTAAGAAATAAGTTCAAAGAATAATCAAGTAAAATGGGGTTACTTGGATTCAAGACAAATTTTCTGCAAAAGTGGAAAATTTCAACAAAGCAGCATTTTGTATGCCATTTATGCCCTAGAAAGTGTAAAAAAGAAGATCTAGTAAATGGCTGAGATAATACTATTGAAGTAGCCTGATTCTGGTCAGAAATAGTCTAATTATTTTGATTTGTTTTGAATTATATATATATTCATAATTTAAAATTGTGTGTCATGGTACAAATGAAGAAGAATATGTTTTTGGTGCACAGTCCAAGTCATAAAATGTGCATATCCATGATAAATTATTAGGCAGAAGATTCAGGACCGTTACCTCTGCTTTTTATCATTGAGGCAGTGCAGAAGTTTGGTTGAAGGAAGTTTTCAAATTTCTAGTGGTTTTCTCCCATTAGATGTTGGAGTCCTGGTGGTGCAGTGGTTAAACTGTTGTCCTGCAACCAAAGGATTATGAGTTCGATCCTGACCAAGAATCAAGGTTGACTCAGCCTTCCATTCTTGCGAGGTTGGTAAAATGAGTACCCAACATATTGGGGCAAAATGTTAATTGTGAACTGCCCAGAGAGTGCACTAAGAGCTATGGGGTGGTATATACATGTGATTCCTTTGCTATTGCTTTTACTTGTCTGGGTTGCCTGCTCATAATAATCTAGGATTGCACAATTTCATTCTGCAGTTTCATACTCTGTCAGTATTTCCTTCGCTTTCAGATTTTCCATTTGTTAAATAGTGTGTAAATAAATGAATAATCTAAATCAGCATTTCTCAAACTATGTTCTGCAGAACACCAGTGGAGTTCAGTTCCCAGAAGCCTCAGTCAGTACATTGACTGATCAGTGCTTTGGGAAATTGACTTAGGCTTCTGGGAATTGAAGTCCAAAAATCAAAGGTTGGGAAACCCCAAATCAGTGATGATGAACCTTTGCACTCCAGGTGTTCTTGAACTTCAATTCCCAGACACCCTGATCAGCAGGATTGCTGACTTCTTGGCCAAGAACACCAGAAGTGCCAAGGTTCGCCATCACTGCCCTAAATCATGGTTGGACCTGTGGGATAGCTATGCACTTCCCTGGTCTTCAGTGTGCCATCTCAGTGAGCCATCTCTTTTTAAAATGCTTCAGCATCTTCCACACTAAAAATATCATTGTATAAATGGTCCTTCATCCTCTCTACAAACTTTTAGAATTCATTGTTAATCATTTGAAGCTGTTCAGTCCACTTTTGTGCTCTTTTAGTCCCAAAATAGCCTTTGAAACCCTGGGATTTTATTATAATGTAAGCACTTACAATTTTTAAAAGCAACAGCTTTGATCCTAAAACAAGTCTTGATGGTGGAGAAGTCCTTTTTCCAAACTTGATTCTAGGATTACAATTAGTCCTGTGTTTTTTTATACTGGAAAAACTTTTCCCTATAAGGAATGTTATAGCAGTTCTTGTGGGTACACGCTTTGCTTATCAATGGTATAAATATTAGCTTTTAGGGGAATGAAAGAATGATAGCTGGACTTTAAAAACAAATCTCTTCTATGAAACATTGATCCAATGATGATAGTCATACTACTGCATGGAAGAGATACATTACTTTGCTTCTTAGGATCTAATATTATTCAGGTTTTCTGAGACATGTCCCACTTGCCTGGTAGCATCCTGTGCTGTCCTTTTAGGAGTGATGATACTCTTCTTGGGCTTGCAACAGGATACTGTTCCTTGACTTGTAATCTGTGGAAAGGTAATGGAACTTACTGCATCTCATGCATGCTGACTGAGAGATACCTCTCACTGATGAGTTTTTCTTTCTCCCAAGTATGTTCGCATAAATTTGCAACCGTAAATGCATTCATTGTTTTTATTGTTTGCTTTGTGAGTGATTATTGTAGTTCTGCAAAGCCCTTTTCTTAATAGGTTTTGCTTGTGTTAACCACATAGAGGCACCTAGGGACACATGCATTAGCCTCCTGCATCTGGAGGACCAGTGGAAATGTGCTTTTTAATGTGCTGCTTCACATGTACTTATGAAATACGACCTGGTTCAGCTAAATATGACTAATCCTATGTATGTTAGACGTCAGATCCCATTGAGTGTGATAAAATGTTCAGTCAACTAAGTGTGCAGTAAATCCCAGCCTCAATTCCATTTCTTTATTGCTTATCACTGTTGCTAATTTCTGTGTGTTTTAATTTAATTCGTGTTTATTTGAATTTTATTGTTGAGAGGTCTTTTTGGCAGAAAAGTAAAGTAAATATGAGGTGTAACTAAAAGAATCATGCTAGTCACAAGTTCCCTGAACCCATTGTTTACATAAGATTTAATGCACAATGCTGTACATGTCTACTCAGAAAAAAGCCCCACTGACTTCAGTGGGACTTGCTCCAGGGCAGAGATGTATGAGACTGCAATTCTTAGCCGTAGCTCATTTTTCTTGGTTTGAACTTGTGTCTAGCTTTTTAAAAATATCACTTCCTCTGTCTTTGTGTCCTTAAGGTTTTGCTTCCTTCGCAACTGTGGATGTGTGTTCTCTGAACGTGCTCTCAAAGAGATTAAAACTGAAGTGTGTCACAAGGTAAGTTTTGCTCTAACTCTGTTTTCTATTTCCCCTGTTTAGCTGAAGGTTGAGCTACATTACACAGTTATATAAGCATAAACCGCTGTTTCCCAATCTTTGGTTTTTGGACTTCAATTCCCAGAAGCCAAAGTCAATTCCCCAAAGCACTGATCAGCCAATGTACTGATTTAGGCTTCTGGGAATTAAAGTCCGTGTGGAGCATGGGCCCCACATTGGGAACCCCTGGATTAAACTCAGATTTGACAGAGTTTTAAGCTTATATAACTAGGTGCTGATTAGCAGCAGTGAGTTCAAGAGTAAAATCTTCCTGTTTTTCCTTGTTTGGATTTTACATGGGTTTTTGTAATAAAGCAAAGAGCCAAAGTGTCCCCCCCACACACACACACCTGTGGGTTTTTGGCTTCTGTCTTAATACATCAGATAGAGTCATTCAAGTGGAGTGCCTTTGCTTTGTGGCGGATTGAAATCTCATTCTCTGTTAACCTGTCCCTGGTTGCTGGTTTTTAGTTGAGTCACCATCTGTTTCTTAAAGTTTTAACATTTTGATCCTGTTTAATATAGTTTAATTATTATTGCAGTTTAATTGTTTTATTTATTTATTTATTGTGTTTTAATTTGATTTTACAAAACTCTTTGTTTCTGGTTCAGTTATTTTTTGTTAAATACACTTGAGTGTTTTTCATAGACTGCATTTCCTCTGTGTTTGTTCTCTACAGTACTATTGTACTGCACTTAAACTTAGAATTAATTTATTGGGTTAGTAATACTAGTGTATATGTGAATGATTCTTTTTGTGCATCAGTAAATGAAAAATAGAAATTCTTGAGAAACTGTCCCCATACTGGTTATTGTAGAAACATGCATACATTGCTGGTTACAGTATGTTATATTCTTCAGAAGCATCATTATCATCATCATCATTAGACTTGTATGCTTCCCCACTCGCAGAGTGACTGGGTGGCTAACAAAATGCATTTTTGTTGTTGTTGTTCAGTCGCACAGTCGATTCCGACCCTCCGGGACCCCATGGACCACCACCCGCCAGGCACTTCTGTCCTCCACCATCCCCCTCAGCCCACCCAACTCTGCCCCCACTGCATTCACAATACCATCTAGCCATCTCATCTTTGACCGCCCCCTTTTTCTTTTGCCCTCCACCTTTCCCAACATCAAGGCCTTCTCAAGTGAATCCTCTCTTCTCATTTGATGTCCAAAGTACCTCAGCTTCATCTTTACAATTTGACCTTCTAGGGAGCAGTCAGGTTTGATTTCTTCTAAGATTGATCTGTTTGTTCTCCTCGCTGTCCATGGGACTCTCAAAACTCTCCTCCAACACCACATCTCAAAGACATCTATTCTTCTGCGCTCAGCTTTCCTAATGGTCCAGCTCTCACAGCCATACATTGCCACCGGGAACACCATTGCTTTGACTATATGAATCTTTGTTTGCAATGTGATGTCTCTACTTTTCACTATGCTTCCCAGATTTCTCATCGCTTGCCTCCCAGGAATCAGTTGCCTTTTTATTTCATGGCTGCAATCCCCATCTGCAGTGAGCTTTGATCCCAAGAAAGTAAAATCTGTCACTGCCTCTACTTCTCCATCTATTTTCCAGGGACTGATAGGGCCTGTTGCCATGATCTTGGTTTTCTTTATATTGAGTCTCAAGCCAGCCTTTTCACTCTCTTCTTTCAACCTAATCAGGAACTTCTTTAGGTCTTCCTCACTTTCTGCCATTAGGGTGGTATCATCTGCATATCTCAAATTGTTGATGTTTCTCCCAGCAATTTTGATCCCAAAATACAATACGTGTGTGTGTGTGTGTGTGTGTGTGTGTGTGTGTGTGTGTGTGTGTGTGTGTGTGTGTGTGTGTGTGTGTGTGTAATTACAGTCACAAATTCCACATTATCATAATCACAATCATCACAGTATCAAAAAATAATATCAATAAACATAGTAACAATCAAAAAGTATCAATATCACAGTAAAATGTTACAAAAAGTATTTTTTAAAAAAAACCCACATTTACTGAACCCTGCAATGATTATATGCAAAGTCCTACAGAAGATAGTTGGGAAAAGTCCGAAGAAAGAAAGAGTCTGGTCCCGGTGAGAGCAATGGCGAGGCAAAGACAGCGTTTTATGGCCAGGTGGCCGCGTTGCTCAGCTGTTCTCCATTCCTCCCTGGGAGGAGTCCAGGCCGGGGAAGAGCAACGGTGGGGCAAAGGCAGAGTTTTATAGCCAACTGGCAGCGTCGCTCAGCTGTTCTCCATTCCTCCCAAGGAAGAGTCTGGTCCAGGTGAGAGTGATGGCAGGGCAAAGGCAGAGTTTATAGCAGGCTGGCCGCATCGCTCAGCTATTCTCCATTCCTCCCAGGGAGGAGTCCGGTCCTGGGAAGAGCGACGGTGGGGCAAAGGCAGAGATTTATACCCAGCTAGCCGTGTCGCTCAGCTGTTCTCCATTCCTCCCAAGGAAGAGTCTGGTCCTGGTGAGAGCGATGGTGGGGCAAAGGCAGAGTTTTATAGCCAGCCAGCCGTGTTGCTCAGCTGTTCTCCATTCCTCTCAGGGAGGAGTTTGGTCCCGAGTATACTTGTATAGTCCCATTTTCCTAGTACTGATCCATATCCCTGCAAACGTAGCTTTATTTTGAGACCGCTGCAGGTCTTCCACAGATGTCGTATGAGCTGTGAAAGTCCGCTGGTCTACAAACCATGAACCATCCTCCTTAGGTGTCCACAAATGGATATTCTTGTTGCAGTCACCTGTCAGAAGAGTACCTTGTTTCTTGTGGGACCAGTCCATCACAAACCCCTCTGTCATTTGTCCAGAGAATGTTTTTCAAGCATAGTCAATTTTTCAAACAAAATAAAACAAAAAACGTTTTAGCACTTTGAAGACTAACTGTTAAGTTTTAATGTGAGCTTTCATGGATCAAGTCCATTTTGTTTGAAAAACAGACTATACAGTACAGTCAAACCTCGCATAAAGAGCACCTCACTTAAAGAGTAACTTGCTTAAAGAGCAGAATTTTCTCTGAATACCCGCTTCGCTTAACAAATAAAACCAATCAAAAACTCGCTTAACAAATAAATCTGGGTTCGCAATCCTGCCCACAATTGGTCACTTACAATGGTGTTTCGCTTAAAGAGCAAACTCGCTTAAAGAGCAATCCTGTGGAACACATTATGCTCTTTAAGTGAGGTACAACTGTACTTCTAATCTCTGTCCTAAACTGTTGGCCACTGAATAAAGACCCTCTTACTTGAAGTCTTAGTTTCTATAAGTTGACAGGACTTCTGCTATGTTACTTGAACAATATCTAAAAGATTTGGTGAAGGTCTGGTGGATAATGATAGAACATGAGTTCTCAACCTTTTAAAGCAGGGGGCCAGGGCACGCTCCCTCAAACATCTTCAGGGGCCAGATGGCCATTTTGCCATTCCTCCACCACATGGCACTTTCGGGTGTGGTAGAGGTGGTGGTGGCCACATGAAATGGTGCCATGGGCCGCAGGTTGAGAATCCCTGTGATGGAGGGCTAGATCAGTGGTGGCAAACCTATGGCACGTGTGCCAGAGGTGGCACTCAGAGCCCTCTCTTTGGGCACCCATGGAGTCACCCCAGCACAGAGTTCACCTACTTCTCTGTCCAGCAGCCCAATGAGAGTGCTTTCTCCCTCCCCCAGCATAGAGTTCACTCTGCCCAGCAGCCCAATGGGAGAGTTTCTTCCCTCTCCTGCTGCTATTTTGGCACTTTGTGATAAATAAGTGGGTTTTAGGTTGCAGTGTGGGCATATGGTCTCTAAAAGGTTTGCCATCACTGAACTAGAATGTTGTGTGCCATACAGTTAGTTTCAGCAGTGTATCTTAAGTTGAAAGGCTAGGGAAAGCCTCTCCGTCATGCAGCACTCAGGTTTTGAACTGCTGACCTTCCAGTCATCAAGTTCAGCATCTTAACCACTAAGCCACCACAGCCCCATAAGCCTAGATTCCATTAATGATGTTTTTCTTCCTTTAACTTTGTGAAATAGTTGCAAACCTCTGCGATTAGGTACATTAGAAGGAAGCTGTCAGTGAATAGTGCTTTGCCATTTGGGTTTGTTTTCTTGTTTTTACTTTTTTGTTGTCTAGTGAATTCAGATAATTATTTTAAATACAATATTGAAATGTCAATAGGGAGTGATCTATTAAATGTTTAGTTTTGACATTCTACTGATTCTCTGTGGAGCTGGTTGTTCTGGTCAGGCTTGCTTTCCTTCTGACTACGGCAGCTAAATAACATTAAAACAAGCCCAGACATGTTTGCAATGGCACCTTCTGCTGGGGCCTCTTGATCTTGAGGTGACAAGGGAAGAAGCATCTGAGCAACAAAGGCTGTTACAAATCTGAAGAAGAAAGGTTCCTACTCATGAGTGTGCTCCACAAATGAGCAAAAACCCTGGAAAGCCATCATAGAAGGAACAAAGCTAAGCTCTTGCCTCTAAGCTTGTTCATAACACAGATTGTATAATGCCTGATTAGATTCATTTACACAGCTTTTCTGTTACATTTGTGTGCGTTCTTCTGGGGACTTTGCCATCTCCTGGAAACTCTAGATCTTGTGATCAACATGCAAGGCTTGGTTCTTATCAAAAGCACTGCTTTCAAAATAGTTCAGGGATTCTTATCTATTTTCTGATATGACCTAAGATTTCAGCAGATGCTTGATAAACTGTGTGAGAGGGGGTTATCCAAATGTCCCAAGATCAAATAAATGACCATAGGACACAGTTCCCTTCATTGTGTTGATTGTAAATGATTGTTTTTAAACTTTTGTTGAGCACCTTTCATTCTGTCTTTCTGTTTATCTCACCTTTAAGCGTTGTGTAAAAGAAAATGCACTTATAAATGCATTTTAATAAATAAAATTGTTACAGGTTAGAGTCCATAAATTTGTAAAAACAGTATCTATAGCAACATAATGATTAAACACAGTTTTTATTAATAGGAGTAGCACCACCATTTTCTAAACATATATTATTTGCTTTTATTTTGTGGCTATACGCCATATAAAGTAAAACTCCACTTTACGATTGTGGTCCGTTTCGACAGCTTTGTTGGAAACCGGATCAATTGTAAACCAAAGCACATAAAAATAAAGAAAAGTTCACGACCTCCCAAAAAATCCACACACACCAAATGCGGGATGCTACCTTTCCCTGCCTTGCCTGGGCTCTGGTACTTCTTCCTGAGGGTTGGCCCTGGGTGATGAAGAGGAGTGGTTCGTCCAGCCACCTGGGCACATCCAGGGCTCCCCTACTGAAGACGCCACAGCTGGGTTAGGCAAAACACTCACCTCCCCCCTTCTATCCCCAGGTCAGTGTGGCGAGGGGGGGAGCCAATCGCAGTGGGCGACCTTGCCTTGCGCATTCACAGCACCTCTTCTGGAGCTGTCGCTAAAGCGCGAGATGTCTTTTAAATCCTGTGCCTTAGTGATGGCTCCAGAAGAGGCGCCATGAACTGCACCGACCCGGGAACAGAAGGGGGGAGAGGTGATAAATTACAGTGGGTTACCTTGTCTAGCGCATTCATGGCACCTCTTCCAGAGCCATCGCTAAGGCATGGAATTTAAAAGACATCCCTGCTTTAGTGACAGCTCTGGAAGAGGCATTGTGAACGTGCAAGGCAAGGTTGCCCGCTGAGATTGTGCCACCCACAGAGTCCAAAACAGCTGCGGGTGGTCTTAAATACGGGTGGCATGATTGCAGTAGGCGACCTTGCCTTGTACATTCATGGCGCTTCTTCCAGAGCTGTCACTAAGGTGCAGGATTTAAAAGACATCCTGCACTTTAGCAACAGTGCTGGAAGAGGCGCTGTGAATACACAGGATTGCCCGCTGCAATCGCGCCACCCACAGAGTCTCAAATGGCTGTGGATGGTTTTAAATACTCCCACAACCATTTTGGACTCTTGAGAATTCCTGTCGTAAGGCAAAAAAAGTACACCGAGACATCATTTCTTCTGTATTTGTCGTTGTAAACCCCGGCAAACGTAAACGAAGCCATTCGTAAGCCGGAGTTTTGCTGTATCTTAAAACTGACAAGTCCTTAATTTTAAAATCTACAAATCCAGTAGACCTCTGCAAAGAATAATCAACTGATTTCTGAGCAGATATGGTTTCATGCACTGCTTCTGTCCCCACAGTCAGATATGAGGGCTTTTTGGACAGAAATGCTGATTCAGTGGTATAATAGCATATGAATTTTGTATTCGGTCCCCATTTCAGGCCTGAAATGACTATGGTCATTTCAAGCTTATTATTATCCCCATATTGCATATTATTCAGTAGGGTTGGAAAAGAGTAGAGAATGCAGGGAAAGGGCTGAGCAAAATTAGATAAAGCACAGTAACAAATGGCAGTGATATAAGAATGATAAAAAAAATTTATCTGGAAAGATCCCATAGTCATCAGCTCAGTCTGGGGAGTGTGCATTTCAAGGCTTTTCTAGTCAAACCCTTCCAGCCCTTTGAGCCCCAAACTGTTGAAGTCTGCACTTGGAACCTTGTCTAGAAACCAGTTAAGATTTGAAGCCTGAAGACAAACCAGTTTAGCCTCACACAAGTCAGCAATAATTGTGTGTACATATTAGTGTAAGAAAAGGGGTATACAGAAAGAGCCTCCTAGAAGATTGTAGTATTTTTGAACCACAATCCGGTATACCCTGGTAATGGCAACCTTGTGTTGCCGGCTAATCTTTCTTATACTAGGTCAGGCGAAAGGAACTGCTGAATGAACTTACCTATAGGTGCCTTCATTTTGGCAGTTCCACATCTGGCCTGGACATGGAAGAAGAAGTGTAAGAAAGTATTGTTTATATCCAGATTTTCCTCCTACTCTTAGTGGCTTACAAGAAATAACTGCAATTTTCTCAGGTATCCTCAGGAATATCATTTAGAGCAAGTGATTACTTTTGCGCAATGATAATAAGGATCTGGCTACCTCAAAATAGCTTCAAAACCAACAAGATCCTTTTTTAAAAAAATAAATAAATCCAAAAATTGTTTGATGGTATTTTCTGTCTAGGACTGCTGGGGTTTCCAACATGGTATATCAGAACAGCAGCATAGTGGCTTTTAATCCTGGGAAATACAATAAAGATGCAGTTAATCCCGAGTTGAATTTCAGGGAAGCACAATTACTGGAGCAGGGGTTCCCAACCTTTTCAAGATGAGGGCTGGGCCACACTCAGTCAGCTTCAAGGGTCGGACAGCCATTTTGCCCTGCCTGCATGATGGGGGTGACCATTTTGTCCCAACAGTTTCAAAGGGGCAGCCATTTCTTGAATGCCCTTGGAGGGTTGAGGTGGCACATGAAGTGATGCTGTGGGCTAGATCTGGCCTACAGGCCTTAGGTTGGGAACCCCTGCACTTAGGGTTGCCATAATTTTTTTCTGCCAAACTGGGACAGCTACATGACACCATTGCATTCTTCAAACTGTGCATGCGTTGGACGGTGCTGGCAGGGAGACCCCACAGAATCCCCATCCAGGGCAGACAGTCTTCATCAGTTTAAAATAAACTGTAGTCAAGAGGCTGTTACTTTATTTTTGAATAAACATTTCTTGGGCCTCTCTTGAAATTGCCCTTCCTCTCCCTGAGGTCACCCCTACCCTACCCTTCACACACACCCAATTGTGTTGAACTCACACTCAAACCCCACACTAGGATCCCTTGCAAGAAAGCTCTAAAAAGACTACTGGAATGGAACTGCAGCCCTTGGAGCCCCCGTTTCCCTCCAGAAGGAGAAAAGGAAGGGATTTATTTTGGAGGAGGTCCTTTGTGAGAGACAACTCCACTTCTTATCCACAGTGTTCCCTTCCTCCCTAGGAATGCTGACTCTGTGCATTAAACCCTTTGCAGTCATGTGAAGGAATCCTCCATAGACATGGGTATTTGTTGCTCCCTCCCGGGACTTTTACATGTTTTTTTACAATTTTTTCTTTGAACCGGATGGGACAGCTTGAATCCGGGAAAATCCCGGAAAAATGAGACTTCTGTCAACTCTACCTGCACTGGAGGAATCAAAGGAACAGTATTGACAGGGTAGTGACTTGGCAACATTAATTTTTTATCAGTGATTGACAGTCATTCTCATACTCCAGGAGTTTCATCTCTGCTGCTGATGTTACATTGACAGCTCAAGGGAAAACTTTTAAGTCCATTGAGCACTAGCTAAACTCTGCCTTAGAAGACCTTTCTTTATATTATAAAAACAACCAGCTGAAACCAAACCCTTTAAAAATACAGGTCTGTGCCTTTCACTTAAAGAACAGAGAGGAAGTTTCAGGTTCCTGGAAAGGCAAGATAATGGAATATTGTCCTACTTAGTTGTCATTCTGGATAAAACCCAGTTCTACAAAAAAACATACAACCTTAATGTTGATACTGAAAAATTGAAATAGTGAAGATTGTGTATACCTTGGCTTAATCGTCTGTCTAAATGAGGACTGCAGCCAAGAAATCTGAAAAGACAAGTTTGGAAGGGCAGCAGTGGAGAAATTATAAAAGACCAATATCTTCTACACAATTGTATTCCCAATCACTATGTATGGGTGTGAAACCTGGACAGTAAAGAAAGCTGAGGGGAAAAAATGATTTGTTCGAAATATGGTGTTGGAGGAGACCCTTGTGGATACTCTGGCCTGCCAGAAAGATGACCAAATAGGTCTTATTGCAAATCAAGCCTGAACTGTCTCCAGTAGGCAACAATATGAAGCTGAGGCTACTTGCCTTCATGACAAGGCAAGATTCTCTGAAAAAGACAGTATTGCTGGGAAAGGTTGTAGGCTGCAGGAAAAAAGGAAGACCAAAGTTTGAGATGGATTTATTCTCTAAGGGAAGCTACAGGGTATAACTTACAAAAACAGCAGGATTGTTGAGGATGGCATTTTGGAGATACAGTATTTCATTCACAGGATCACCTTAAGCCAGAGATGACTTGATGGCAAATAACAACAAAGTACTGGTAATGTTTTCAAATCAGGTAGCTCATGGTTGCTTGTTGAAACTCTTTTTAGACTGAGTATGAAGCAAGGAATCCAAATGAAGAAATATGCAGAAAAGATTCAGCTTAGTACTACTACATGAATGTTTTGAGTCAAAATAATGAAGACAAGACAGCCCAACATCCAACGTAAATGTAACAGTGCATTTGTAGTGCATTCCTAGTTTCTTCTCTATTGTACAGATGGATAATAGTGCATAAGCTCATATACACAAAGTTAGCGTTGGTATGGTGACATATTCTTAGGTAGTTTAGCAAATGGGTCAAAAGAGAATTGGTTGCTATGTTTCTAGTAGTTAATGTTTTATTTTAACTAATAATTAGCTCTATATCCCAAGTGTATCCCCTCATTTATGCACCTATTAGGATGTGAACTCATCATACTACACAGTTGTTGAAACAACAAAGGAACAAAACAACAAGAAGAGATCATATATTTCTTTCAGGAATCTTATTTTTGTGCCATACCAGATATCCATTCCTTCTCCCTGAATCTGAAAATAAAAAGGACATTTAAGCATGACTAACTTAATTAGAATCTGCTTTGTAGGGAGATACAGAATTTTATATGCTGACAGCTAGGCATGGGTATTGTGTCTGCATTCATTAACTCTACTGTAGTATTCCATTACTTGGTAAGAGAGAGTAATTATGCTCTCTTGTTTTATTCATCATTCCCTTTGCATACTTATCAGGATTTAGACTAAAGTTCATTATTGGGATCACTCCGCATTACCATCCCCGGCAGATCTATTAAATCACCTGATCTGGCTAGTGGTTGTCATGCCTCAATGCTCACATCTTTCTGACTAGAATTTCCAGATGTATAATGGTGGTCAAGAGGAGTAATCTTTCTCCTCTCTTCTGACTTCAAAGATAGGAACAATTGGCAAGAAGCAATGTGTCTTTGAAGATGTCTATTTTAGGGATTTAATGGCACATAGTACATTTTATATATAATCTACATCCTAAAACATTCAGAGTATCAGGCGCAACCCCTAGAAGCAATGTCTATTCTGAAGCTCAGTAATTATCATCCTCTTTTCAAAGGTATTGTGGCTCTTTGAGAAATGTAACATGAGTTTGTTAGTGAGAAACTTTTTTGAAAGATCCGTTGGTCACTGTGATCAATCATTTTTTTAACCTTGGTCTTAAGGTGCAGTTTTGTTCTTGCAGTTTCAACAGTGATAAATTCTTGCAGTTTAATAGTGAGACCCAACTTGTTTTGCCAGTGCAAACCTCTATTTTAATGGATTTTGCCTCTTTGATTTTTCAAGAATGTTGTGCAACTCATGAAAGTTCTGTGGTGGGCACATTGGCACAGAAGGTACACCCTGAAGATAACAATCTTTAGGCATGCTACAGTAAGCTGTCATAGTTCTGTAACAAAGATCTTCAAGAGCTAAGCTCTTTCAAGTTGAAATTTGAAAGAGAGCCAGCAATCCAAAGAATGTTGTATACTAGAATGCCAGAAGAAGTGTATGGTATATACTGTAATATGATTTAGAGTCACATAAGAGTCCTTAGGAGGATGAATTCTTTTTACAAAGCTGACAGAAAAACTTGCAAATTAAAATAAGTGTGATGATGGATCTGATTTTACCTATGTCCTCTGGTGTGTGACTGTTTTTAGGGTGCTATTTCTAGAGTTTAGAATGCCAAAATGTTTGCAGTTTCTTTATGTAGGCAACGTACTTACCTGCAATCCTACCTGTAATTAATGAGTATATTGGCATATTGCACCAAAATATTCATCTACCTAGATTAACATTTCATACCAGCTTTTAAGCAATCTTTTTGGAGTCTGGTTAATATGTAGCATGTTGTGGAAAGTGAATCCTGTTTTAGGGTGTGTGTGTAAATTAATCATGCACCAAATATGGCTTCTCTGTTCATACAGAATTATTTGTGCAGTACTGTCTCAAAGGTTAGTTGGTGGTAGGCACATCCTCAAACTTCAAAGTAATGAACTTCAGTGGCTTTGGTCCTGGGGAGTGTTGATGTATGAAAAATTCCAGGCACAATGATGATGACCTATCAGTTTTAAATGTACAAGGGCAATGAATATGTAGTTATATTGAGGTTATAAACAAAGTCATGAAAAACAAGAAGTAGATACTTCCTGTAAAGAATGGTATGCATTTCTCAGAATGGTGCAGAACTGCCACTGCTTTGTATTCTACTTCCTGAGAAGTAGAATACAATTGCAGGGAAGTCTATGGGCTTCGCACAATGATGGGGACCGATGCAGTCTTTCCTCCTAACCCTTCCGGAGTTGTAGGGGGTGGTGGGCAGATCAGTGACAGCGTCAGAAACAGCCATGGGGGTATTGTAAAAAAATGCAGAGATCTAAGCCTCAATCCCACTGAGCTGTTCTCTGCCTGGGAAGCGGCTTCCCAGGCAGAGAACAGCCCAGTTTGATTCCCGCTGCTATGCAGTGGGGTGGCTGGGATCTCCCCCCAACCAAACCGGTGGTCTGAGCCCAAAGCCCACAGGGCTGTTCTCAACCCTGTGGACTTTGGGGCAGAGATCAATGTCGGGGAATTTGAGGCAAACATTTGCGTCACACAACGTTGTGCAATGCAAATGTTTGTCTCAAATTCCTCGCCGTTATCTGATTTTAGTATTATCTGAGGCAAATGTTATCCGAGGTACCACTGTATAGGGTTTTGGTGTGTAAAGCCACTAGAGTGCAGGCAGATATGTCAGATGTCTGGGGGTGGGGAGACATTTGTATACTTGGAATATAACTTGAGGACTATGGATGCAAACTGGAATATTGCTAAGCTGCGCAGGGAGATAATTTTCAAGTGGCCATTGTTTGCTTCCATTGAGGGGGGACTCTGTTCACCTGTAAACTGTAGCCTCTTTCTATGAAAGCAGACCTCATCAGAATTTATTTCACATATACTCAAATTGACAATTAGAGCTGTCAAGGGATGGAGAAGGCTAACATGAGTAATAGATCTTTTGTTTTTCTTGGACCTTTTCTATTATATACCAATCTTCTCAGATCTTTTGCCCAGACATTCCACTGTTGAAAGAATTAAAGGGACACGAGAGATCTCCTGAGTTAAGGTGAATCCACACACACAAAAAGTGCCATCATTATAAGCCTCCACATTCTGTTAGTTATAACAATGAAAAATGTTGAGGAAATTACAGGAAATTTGGTATTTTTGATGTACTTAGTAAGATAACACATCAAACAAATGACGTGCAGCAGAAATAAACATGTAATAGAATAGCCTGCAGGTGTGGCCATAGGATATGCATTTTGAGAATAATACAGAGGAAAGTGGGTTAAAGTATAGAATAGAATTTAAAAATATCAATAAAGCAAAACAACACCCACACATTAAAAAAAATGCTAGAACCAAAAAAACTATTGGCAACCAAAAAACCCCTAACGCTTGGCCATTGGCAATTCAGTATATTCTTAAAAGTCTCTTTTAAAAGGAACATTTTAAGTTGTTTTTTAAATATAGGTAGAGATGGGACCTGGTACAGCTCAACTAGAAGACAGGTAGAAAGGTCCCAAACGGTTTAGGGCAGGGATTCTCAACCCATGACCCAAGGGCCAGATGCGGCCCACAGTACCATTTCATGTGGCCTTCCACTGTGACCATTTAAGTGGCCCTCCATTGCCTCCACTACACCAGGAAGTGCCATGTGGTGGAGGAAGGGCAAAATGGCTGTCCAGCCCCCAAAGCTGTCTGAGGGAGTGTGACCTTAAAAAGCTTGAGAACTCCTGGTTTGGGCCTTAAAAGTTAGAACTGACATTCGTTGAAGCCTCCATATCAGGAACAAGGGAAGCCCTACATAGAGAACATTATGGTAATCAATACGTGAGATTACCAATGAGGTAACTAATGTAGGAGGGTTGAGGTTTTTTGCATTTGTGATGTGAAGTGGTACAGTCAATTCCACTACTTCATGCTGAGCAATGTACATACGTTGTGGCAGCAGTACATTTTTTTCAGTGTTGCATTGCAAAAGACAACTCATTTGTTTCAACACTGGTGAATAAAGCTGCTAAGCATAGCTCTCAAGCAGAGGAGGATATTGGTACAAGAGAACATGCTCTATTCTGGAGACAGTAGGGTGGGCTATAGATCATTTTACTAGCTATAAAATTTCTTTTGTGATCCTGTGCTGTTCTGATTGTTCATCCCTGTTCTGAAATGTTTGTACTAAATTAGAAAATAAAAGTATGCTCTCACAATCCATGAGCACACTAGTTTCTTTCATAGAAAGAAAGAGATCTATTCTCTGCTTAAGTAACAGATTCCTTCACAATTTTTCTGTATCTTCATACTTCCTATTTTATTTACAGTCATAACTATAGTAGTAGAGAGTACTGCCTCACTGCCAGTATTGAAGCTACCAGTTAGATCTGCTTCTATGTCAGTGGATGCTACTCATATCTGAGTATAATTTTCCCTGAAAATCATTTTCAGGGAAAATGCCATTGGTGTGAATTTGTTTAAGGTGGATCCCAGCTTGCCATGAAGTAACCCACACACTATGATCACAGAGCCATATCCTGTGGCATGTGTGAAATGAGACATGCAGAATTTAACACTGAGACTGCAATGGACTCCCACAACCTTGAAGATATTAAGGTGTGCCTTCACAAACAGTCCATCTGGCATGGCCTCTTCTGCCTCCATGACTGTTGGGAATCGGAATAGTGTAGTGGATTCTCTTCTGCTAATTTTGCTGTTGGGCCCAATATGATGGTTTCAAGTGGCATTTCCTCCAATGAGGGGGCCATCACCCCACCTAAAGGGGCTCATCTGCCCATAGCCGTTGGCCACTTAGGGAGTCAGGTTATTTACCACCGCCCAATATTCGGCATTGAGGCTTCTATGGACTGAACTGGAGAAGAGTTTGCTGGCTTGTACTTTGTCTCAGCCAGCAAAACTTCTTGGACCAGTTCTGATCACAGGTTTCTTCCACCTCTTAGACCTCTCCTACAGAGATCAGTGTGAATCATTTATTTTTATAAGGCAAAAATCAAGAGGCTACACCTTTGACGCAGATGCTAGTACTATAATCTCAAAATAGACACTTGCTTTTCTATCCTGTTTATCAGATTTTACTCTCCCTATAAGCGTTCCTCTAAAACTAGTGCCTCCCAACATGGGGCACACGCCCTACAGGGAGACTTCGTTCCCAGAAGCCTAAGTCAATACAGGCTGATCAGTGCTTTGGGGAATTGACTTAGGCTTCTGGGAATTGGAGTCCAAAAACCAAAGCTTGCTCAAAAACTTTTAAGTCCAAACATAAGTTTTTGGCATTCTACTGGAATAAGAAGTTTCCCCTTATATTTTCCATTGTTTGGTCCCATATACTCCTTTAAACCTACTTTTGTTGCAGAAAGTTCATAAATTTTTTTTTGCACGTGAATCAAGACCTGTGTAATACTAAATTCTATCACATATACTGTGCCTCAATTAATCATATATTAATTTTGCAATATATTGTGCATGTAACTTCATGCGGATTACTTGTTATGTTAGGATTCTCATCCTATTAAAGGAAATGTTGAGTTCTGATTGAATAAATAAGTCTGCATAAATTTGTCTGAGGAAAGTAAATTTAGAAAGAAGCATGCTTTGGGATTGGTCTAGTCTAGTTTTAGTCATGTTTGGAATAGCTCTATTGAAAACAGTAGTACAATTTAAAAAAGCAACTAACTTAATTCACATTAATTTCAAGTGCAATACACTAAATAAATGACAAATTAATTTCAATGAATCTATCCTGAAAATGACCAAATCTGTAGCTATTTTTTGTTTTTAAAGAACATATTTATCCATTAGAGTTAGAATAATCTTCAAAAGTGTCTTATCTGGTGTGAAAGATTTAAATGTTTCTGCTGAGATGTTCTAAAATGGATTTTGTAAGTACTTGCATTTTAAAATGCTATTAAAACATTTTAAAAGGTTCTGCTTGGTTTAAAGAGAGGTACAATATTAGCCAATTAATCAGTTAAACAATACATCACTGTTTTCATGTAGAAATTCTGGTGAAATCAGTGTTGGTAAAGATACTAGGTTTTAGTACACATTGACAGTTCAGTCTCTCAAGAATCTTTTTTAAATACAGTATATCACTAGATAAAGAATACAGTACTATGTTGTCCAGATTCCATCATTCTGTATACTTTGGAATGTACAGTGTTCATTTATTTTTATTTTAAAAAACAAATTTCTTTTTCTGCCATTTTCTCAAATATTGGCAGTGGTTAATTCAGCTCTGCAGGTTCATGGTCTTGTAAATGCCAGTGTGCTTCTAATGGGACTTCAGCCTCCTGTAACACCTTAAGTCTGTAGTGTCTCTCTAAGCATTCCATAACAAGTGGGTATGTTGCTGACTCAAATTTGTTGGCAAACAAATGTGGAGATTCAACAATCCACTTTAAGTCTCCGAGACCATATACACAAATGTCTCTGACATAATGACCTGTAAAAAGAAAAAAAGAAAAAAGTAAATTAACAATCCCTAACTGGTGGTGTTTAAGGAAATGAAATGTGTGTGTGGATGTTACACATTAAACATGCAGGAAGAGTAGATTAGAGTCTTACATCACACCTCATAGAATGCTCCATTCTAAGCCTTGAAATGCTTCTAGGTTTTCTTATATTCTGGCTGCCATTTCTTTTCATTCACTCCAGTGCCACATCTTGGGCTATATTGATTACAGGTGGCTTTTCTTACGGAGGGCATATGAGGTCATACTACAATTGGCAGTGGAAATAACATAGGAAACAAAGATGTTTCTCTCACTCTTTCCTTCCATTACTTCATCTTCCCTTTGTCATGATCTGTGCTGAAGATCTAGTCAAACTGGTGTCGTCTGAAGGCTGAAAAGATATGTACAGTGGTACCTCATACAACAATTTTAATATGTTCCACGGGGCTTGTTGTTGTACAAAAGACTTCCTCGCTTCCTTTCTTGTTGTTCAAAACTTCCTCGCCGCTGCCACCGCCTGGAAGACCTCTGCGGCAGGCTGGGGGGCTGCCATGGCTACCAGCCCCAGGATGCTCTACACCGTGTCGAGGACCCTGCCCCTTGCTGGGGCTTTAAGAACAGCCACGGTGATGGGACTTCCTTGCTGCCGCCCAGAAGACCTCTGCAGCAGGCGGGTGTGTGTGTGTGAGAGAGAGACCGTGGCTACCAGCCCTGGGACGCTCTACACAGCATCCAGGACCCCGCTCCTTGCCGGGGCTTTAAGAACAGCCGTGGCAATGGGACTTCCTCACCGCCGCCTGGAAGACCTCTGCAGCAGACTGAGGGGCCACCACGGCTACCGACCCTGGGACGCTCTACCCCTCCGTCCGGGCCCCTGCCCCTGACCAGGGGCTCTAAAGGCCGCCACAGCAACAGGTGGTGGGATTTTTTCACAGCAGCCGCCCCTTGGACTAATTTGGGGCTGAGTAGAATGGTCATTGAATTGTGTTGTTAACTTGTAATATGATACCTTCTCTGAATCAAGGACTGTACTTGTGGTATTGATATTGTATAATTTCTGTGCTGTACTGACTACATTATGTATCTGCATAATTGCCTGTATTATTGTGTATTGTATTATGTATTTGCATTATTATTTGTATTAGTTTTTATATATGACTGTAAGCCACCCTGAGTCGGGTCTCCCTGATTGGACAGCCTATAAATTGAATTATTAAATTAAGTTAAATTAAATTAAAATTTCACTTGTATACTGCTCCATAGCACTTGGTGGACTCTCTGGGCAGTTCACAAGAAAATTAGCATCTTGCTCCAACATGCTGGGTACTCATTTTACCAACCTCAGAAGGATGGAAGGCTGAGTCAACCTTGAGCCCCGTGGATATCTGTGTGTGGATCACTAGCAAGATTAATATTAATGTGCTCTCCCAACTGTATTATGAAGCATTTATATGTCTATGCAATATAGTATAAAGTACAGTAAAACCTCGGGTTACGACGGAGGTCTGTTCCAGCAGCCTCTGTCGTAACGCGAAAAAATCATAACCCAAAGCATCCATAGGGATGCATTGAGAATTTAAAAACCGGTTGCGAATTGATTGTCATAACCCGAAAAAAATTCCATTAAAAATTCATAACCTGGGATGGCTTTTCCATAGGATTTGCCATCATAAACCGGGGCAAAAGTTACCTGAAGTGGTCATAACCCATCTTGCCTATTTTTACTTGAAATAAACCCCACTGAATTCACTGGGGTTTCATGCAAGGTAAATGAGTATATAACTGCAACTAAAGGAAAGTTGCAGTGTACAGGACAGGGGTTCTCAACCTTTTAAAGCTGCGGGCCAGGTCACACTCCCTCATACAGTTAAGTGGGCCAGACTGGTAGTTCCTGCCTCCCGTAAATTCTACCATAAAACACATCCATAGTTGTTGTAAATGTGTTTATGACAGTCACTGATGCGTTTACGGCTGTTTCTGCTGCTTCCACTGCTTTTGGTAGTGGCAACGACGTGGCAATGACAGGAGTGAGGGTGGTGAACCATATTAAATGGCATCATGAGCTGGATCCAGCCCAGGGGCCATAGGTTGAGACCTCCTGGTGTGGAAGGTTACATTCAGCAAAGAGTCTCCTTGAAGATTGTGGTACTTTTGAAACACAATTGGGCGTACTTTGGTAACATAAACCTTTCGCTAATCTTTCTCACACTAGGTCAGAATAAACTGACCAGGAGGTGCCTTCATTTTGGCAGTTTTACATCTGGCCTAAACATGGAAGAAGAAAAAGCCTTTGCCAATGGCAGGCATTTTAATGTATTCAAAACACTGTATTAATGAATCAATGTATTTGTTACATTTAGATCCCATCATTTATCTGTTAAGCTCAAGATAGTAATTAGCTCTTTTTTTCCTCACTGCATATTCACAGCCCGTGAGACAGGTCAGGTTCTTTTTCTTCCATGTCTAGGCCAGACATTGAACTGCAAAAATGAAAGCACATTTGGGCAAGTTCATTCTGCATTTCCTTTCACCTGACCTAGTGTGAGAAAAATTACCCAGCAACACATGGTTAAAAAGCAGTGACTGGCTCAGTCAGGCAGAAAGCTGCATGGCTCAGTGGCACTTTGATCCTGGCTCTTTCAAGTCTCAGTCCCGCACACTAACTCTGGCATCACACTAACTCAGGGGTTCTCAACAAGTTTGCGCCTCACCCCCTCAGACAGCTGAGCTGGCTGGACACGTGGTTTCCCCCACTGTAGATGCTGCCATAAAACTTGTCCGTGGCTGTCGTAAATAAGAAATGGTGCAGCGGTTCGGGGCCAGGCCACAGGCCTTAGGTTGCGAACCCTGCACTAATTGTTCAAGTTTTCTTGGCGGATTTATGTAAGACACAGGATAATATTCCTTTATTTGCTTCATCAGTAATATCCCTTTCCTGAGTCACTTCTACAATGCATGCACTTATAACATTTATTTGTTTATGCCAGTAAGGGCAAAAATGCCATTGTGATCTGGGCATTTTTCGCCATACTGTTCTAGGCATAATGCATCAGAATTGTTATGAGACTAATCTTTTCACTCTTTAGCATTACTCCACTCACCCAGTTTTCTCTCTTTGAAACCTCTGAAGGGGGATAGGGCATTTCAAGGAAATAGGAGAGTTATTTGATTCATCATAATTACATCTCATGAGTCAATATCCTTCATAATTATAGCCAGATTGGTTTCAAAGAGCAGGTGGCAGTCGTGGCCAGGAGGGCCTTTGCACAACTTCGTGTGATTTGCCAATTACGGCCATTCTTAGACCGGGACTCCTTGCTCATGGTCACACATGCCTTGGTCACCTCCAGACTTGATTATTGTAATGCGCTCTACATGGGGCTGCCATTGGTGACCATTCGGAGGCTTCAGCTGGTCCAGAATGCGGCTGCATGAGTAGTGGTGGGATGCGGGCGTTATGCCCGTGCTTCACCACTGCTGAGGGAGCTGCACTGGCTCCCAGTTTGCCTCCGGGTGCAATTCAAGGTGCTGGTTATTACCTTTAAAGCCCTACATGGTAGTGGACCAGGATACTTAAGAGACCGCATCGTCCCAAGGACATCTGCCCATCTCACCAGAGCGGACCGGAGCGGCTCTCTGGTTGTGCCATCAGCCAGTGAGGCGCACCTCGCTGGCATGAGAAGGAGGGCCTTCTCTGTGTCCGCTCCGGCCCTTTGGAACCTCCTGCCAACAGAACTACGCATGCAGACGGAGTTGCTGCCCTTTAGAAAAGGAGTGAAAACCTGGCTGGCAGGTTTGGTCTGGGGAGTAGATGGTTCAATTTCCCCAGCCAATTGGTTGGTTTGACCCCAGTATGCCTGTGTTGTAATTTTAGGCTTTTAATACCAAGGTTTTTTTTAAGTTTTTAGAGTTTTTAACTTTTTAAAATTATTTTATAATTGTTGTAAATCGCCCTGGGTCCCTTTTGGGAGGAGGGCGATAAACAAATTTAAATAAATAATAATAAATAATAAAATTACTGAAGTTTGACAAAAAGAAAAAGAAGAGAAAAAGATCCTCCCCATACTTATAGCCAAGCTTAGAAACCCAGTGTAGTATTAGCATTAGTCTGCATATCAAAACAGGATTGGCATGATAACATAGGACTGTTGTTCATGGAAGATAAAGTACTCATAAGAAATCCCTTCAAAATCCTGTGAGAAAAGGTTAGGAACATAGTTGAATTTCTGCTGTAATTGTTAGTGCATTACAACACAAACTCTCTGTGGCCCATGTTTTTGTTTTTAGTGCTTTGTGGATGGCTATGCACCATCAGGATTTGACAATCTGTCTTGAAGCTCTTATGGCATTTAACTACTGTATTTTACCTTTACAACCATCATGGGTTTTTCCTTCTTGATCTTTCCATTTGATAGCCCTTATGTTTCCTTCCCATTCCAACTCTGGTGTAGAGCCTGGGGCATCTAATGAACAAAGTAAAATAAGTGTTATCCATGTTTTTCCCCAAAATAAATCTATATGTGCTTGAATTCATATGCAGCCTTTCACTTCTGCCAATAATTGGCAACTTTTTTCTTTAACAAGTGCTCCTTTTCTTTTTCTATCTCATAAGGCAGACTAATAATTCATCAATTCTAGTTCTTTTTACTGTAGTATTGTTCTATAGGTTGAGTTTAGGGTTTGACCTAACATTCTATGAAGCACAGATGACCTTCTGTGATTTTTATTTTAGCAGAGGTGTAGGAGTTCTTTTTATTTTATTTTAGCAGAAGTGTAGGGGACTGCGGCAGCTCAAGTGGTTAAGATGCTGAACTCGCTGACTGGAAGGTCAGAGTTTGATTCCTGGGTACTGCATGATGGCATGAGTTCCTGTCTCTGTCCCAGCTCCTGCCAACCTAGCAGTTCGAAAGCAAGAAATTGCAAGTAGGCAAATAGGGACCAAAGTCAACGTAGTCAAAGCAATGGTATTTCCAGTAGTAATGTATGGTTGTGAGACCTGGACCATAAGGAAGGCTGAGCTTAGAAGAATAGATGCCTTTGAACTGTGCTGCTGGAGGAGGCTCTTGAGAGTCCCCTGGACTGCAAAGAGACCAAATCAGTCAATCCTAAAGGAAATAAATCCTGACTTCTCATTGGAAGGACAAATACTGAAGCTGAAGACTAAGTTCTTTGGCCACCAAATGAGAAGAAAGGACTCACTGGAGAAGGCCCTGATGCTGGGAAAGATCAGTGGCAAAAGGAGAAGGGGACGGCAGAGGATGAGATGGCTAGATGGCATTATTGATGTGGTAGGCATAGATCTAGGTCTCTAGGAGGATTACGGAGGATGGCAGAAGTCATCAGAGCCTGGATTGCAGTGGTCCATGGGGTTGCAAAGGGTCGGACTCGGATGTGTGACTGAACAACAAAAAAAAAAAATAGGGACCACTTCAGTGTGAAGGTAAACAGCATTCCATGCAGACAGCACTGGCTCTTTGGCTATAAACAAAGATGAGCACTGAATCCTAGAGTCGAATACGACTGGCTTTCAAGCAAGGGTGACCTTTACCTTACCCTTACCCTAGGAGCTCTTCGGGGCATAGTTCCAGTTTTTATATTATCAGGGTTTTTTTTTTTAAAGAGAAAGGAATGAATGAATGATTAAAGAACTCAGCCACCTTGCTATGTTACAGTAAGTTCAGAATTGTAATATGAAGAAATTCTAAATGTCTCTTAAGACTGAGGCAGAAAAATTTAAACATCTTTAACAAGAAAATAAAGCTCCAGGGAAACTGGAGGACAGATTATGGTTTAGCCCTATCCTTACTTTTTCCCTGGAGCCCTACAATCCCTCATACCTTCTGTGAGACTTAAATGAATGGAGCTGTGTTATAAGAGTCTGCTGTAGAAGCAAAGCCAATCTCAAATGCTGGTTTATCAATGTAACATTTCAGAGTCCTAGGAGAGGTGCTGATCTGCGAAAAATGACAGTATTCTGTACTTTGAACCAAAATTTCTCAATAATAATAATAATAATAATAATAATAATAATAATAATAATAATAATAATAATAATAATTATTATTATTATTATTATTATTATTATTATTATTATTATTATTCTGAGAAATATTTTGATATTTTAGTGTTCTAAACTTCCTAGAAATAGGTGGCAGCATTACTTCCAAAGTTGTTTCCAAAATTTCTTCACTTTTTTGCCATATCATAAGCAAGGCTGCCACTGTACCACATTGCCCTACAATGACACTAGTTATGGAGCACTATTGAGAAAGCAGAATTGTGTCTAGGACACCAATGTATTTCCCCCTTCAGTGACTCTGGGGGAAAACATCTATAGCTGGAGAACTAAAGATGTGCTACAACCACTGCTAATGTTGAACCCTACCACTCTGAAATTGTGGAGAATTTTTTCCTTCTCCTGGATAAATCTAGTGATATTGCACCTCCATTTTCTTTTCACACAAATAAAGTGGAATATTTTGAAAGGCCGTTTGTGTACACAATTATAATATTGAGCTTTGTTGACTCACTGTTTTCCTACATGATGAAATGTGGGGAAATATCTTTGACAAATTGAATGTGTGAGCTTCCAAAGAAAGACCTTTCTGGAGTTGTGTATTCAGTACTTGGGGGTGATTTACACTATAGATAACATTTCTTACCTGGTAGGCGGTTCAAGGTGACCCAGTAATGCTCATCTGGACTATAGGTGTCCTTTGACCATTCAAGCAAATCTTTAGCACGTATATCAGTCAGTGTAAACTCTACAAATTTTCGTGTGAGTACATAGTACGCACCTCCAAAATATATGGTCAAATTATGGGGCGGGTCACTTTTAACTTGCTTAGTTGGGTACACATAAGAATTTACTGGACCTACATGTTCTTTGTAACTCACATGTGTTCGGTGTTTCATATGAGATGGCTGAACTATTCCTGGAGTCATATTTCTACCATTCCATTTGCTTTTAATATACTCTATGAGTTCCTTGTTAGTTTTGATGGGATAATCCTGGCCACATAAATTAATAACATAATTCCATTGAGTTTTTGATTGAATCAAGTCCTTCATACAGTTGATATCTGCTTGTAATCTGGAAAATCCTGCATAGACAACACTCTCTCTCTTTGATACTATAAAAATGTTTTCAAAGCAATTAGCTAGAGTTTGCACCGCCTCCTTGTAATCCGCTGATGATTTTTCATCCACGTGTATACAGTAAATATTCTGTGGCAGATAAATGGCTCTGAGTAATCTGATGAACATATCCAATTCTTTGTGAATGGTGATGATGTATGCCAAGGAGAAGTTCCCTTCTTCTTTGGACAGTGGATTTGTAATGAAGTTGAGTTTCTTCTCAATCATCGAGCAGTTGCAAGGAGTTTGTGTGCAAGTAGACATTTCCTGTCTGTGGCCAAGCTGTTGGCACAGTTGGCCAATTTGAGAAGCAGCACTTTTCCCTTGAAAGAGGGCTGAGCAGAGTTCTTCTGGGTAAGAGGCACACTCTGGTAATTCTGAGAAGAGTTTTCGCTCGTTGTCTTCCTTGGGGACTCTATTTTTTATATAGATAAAAGCAAAGATGAAGATACAACCCACAATGCAAGCTACAAAACCTGATTTTGCTCTCTCAAGTAGGTTCATCTTCTGCCCACCAGAAATTTTCTTTCAACCATAGTTAATTGAAATGGTGTTCATTCTGTCTGAGAGAGGAAAAGAGAAGAAATGAAATTTGAACTCCATCCTAATGAAGCTATATTGATTCAAAGACAGTTAACTATGCCTTATGAACTATTTTGTCTTCATGATGGTGTGATTGTGGATATGAGGTTTGAGTTTTTACCTATCTGCAGTTAAAAGCCATGTTTCTCTTTGGGGCCAGACAGACACATTTGTGAGATTGGTTTATTTTTCTCATGTGCTGATGAGAAACATCGATACTTTAGCAGAGTACTTGGCAGAAGATGTCAAACCCTCTCATCTTGCAGTTGTCTTCCCCTTGTTCTGTTGTTCTTGGCACTTTTCTCTCTTCCCCGTTAACCATAGGAGTGGACAAGAGAAGAGAGAAAAGTTGCAGGAGTTGTGGACTGGAGGGAGGAGAGGGCACAATCATGAAGCGATAATAGTAGTTATAGCAATAGGGAAAATTGGATGAAGGCACCAGTGATAATAATCCTGTCACATGTACTGGGCATAGCCATGTTATTCTGTTGCAGCAAAAAGAAGACAATTTCTTTTGGCATAAGCACTGGAGCCCATTTCATCATATGTATGGATTTGTTGTCACATTTAGATTGTCATTTATGGCATGATGTATTTCAGCAACGCTACTTGTTTTAAAATCCTATCCATGCACCTTCCCTAAGGGTTTAGTAGAGGCAATATCTTCTTTTAAGCTAGCATGGATCCGCTTTTTAGTTGGACCCCAAAATCATGACACTACACTCCCACCATTTTAAATACATGTCACACACATGCACCCTACCATGCTGCATCATGTACAGGACACCTGTATCAAAGATTTGTTTGGATACTTTCCTGAGTTCATTGTTCCCTGATTTTGGAGAACGGGTGCAAATCCATGTTGGAGCTAGGTACACAGTGTTTTTTGTTCCTGACATTATTGGTTCTTTGGTATGCATGTTCCATGAGTTTGATTTCTCCTTACTAAATGCTGTTCCAAAGGAGCAACTGATGATAGTTTGAGTTTTATTCAGACTTAGTTATGCATGGAGGTGGCCTGTTAAAGTCAGGGGACTTGTCACATTGATTTCTGTGAATCCACTTTAAGTGAAATTAAAGCCCTGTGAAATTGTTTTTCACTTGTGTAAGCTCTGACATGATATAGTATGGGAACAGGAACAAGAGAGTTGACACCTGTTTTTCTCTTATTTGTTCTCTACGGGTTGAGGGCATCTATCTGTAGAAGGATAGCCTCTGTCCATAGAGGTTTTCCTCGGGCTATTAGAATCCTCTCAAGAGAGCATTACAAAATCTCACGGAAAATTACCATAGAGGTAGGAAGCTCTCCTTTTTGGACAGTACAGTCAAACCTCGCATAACGAATTTAATTCGTTCTGTGAGACTGCCGTTATGCAAGTTTTTTGCTATGTGAAACAAACTCGCATAGCAAAAATTCCTATGAGGAAACTCACATGACAAGCGTTTCAAGGAGAAAACTCACATAGCAAAATTTTTTCGCTATTTGAGTTTTCCCCATAGAAACACTCATTATGCGAGTTTTTTCCATAGGGAAAGTCTGACTCGCATAGCAAAAATTTTCATTATGCGAGTCGGAGCGCTTAGCGAAAAACCTGCTTGTTATGCGGGTTTTTATTAAGCGAAACGCTTGTTAAGTAATGTTTGACTGTAGTTTCTTCCTATATGGGACTGTGGTGGCTCAAGTGGTTAAGACAGGGGTTCCCAACCTATGGTCCATGGGCCAGACCTGGCCCCCGACGCCATCCCATCCAGCCTGTTGCTACCTCCGCCGCACCCAGAAGTGGAAGCAAGCATGTTTACATCATCCGTAAAATTTGCATATGCAAATGCGCCTGTGGCTGGTGTAAATGCAGTGGTGGGTGCATTTATGTCAGCCGTAAATGCACCTGCTTCTGCTTTCAGGAAGCGTGGTCCGGCCCGTGACACTGTCCAGGGGCATGGTCAGGCCCGCGACGGAAAAAAGGTTGGCTGCCCCTGAGTTAAGACGTTGACTGGAAGGTCAACAGGTCAGCAGTACGAGACCAAAGTGCTGCGTGATCGAGTGAGCTCCCATCGTCTGTCCCAGCTCCTGCCAACCTAGCAGTTTGAAAGCAAGAAACTGCAAGTAGATACATAGGTACCACTTTGGTGGGAAAGTAAACAGCATTCGGTGCACTCCGGTGTCTAGGCATGCCTGCCACGTGTCCACGGAACTGTCTGCCGATGCTCTTTGGCTATAAACAGAGACGAGGACTGGACCCTAGAGTCAGATACGATTGGCTTTTGAGCAAGGGTGACCTTTACCTTTACTCTTCCTATATGCAGAGGACAAAGAGAATATTGCTTAGGTAAGGGGATGTTTGTGCATACTAGCTTTAAAAAAAAATTCCCCCCAGCCCAGCTACTAGAATAGTCTGTTCTTAGCCATATTGCTTTGCATTGCAATGCTATTTAAGGTTAATGTTTGCAAACTAATTTTAGCAGAAAATTACCATTGCGTATTTTTAGTTTTCACACAAACATGGCTTTGTTGAAATATCCGGAGCTTCTCAGTGAAACAGAATGTTTCCTTAAAGTGTAGATGTGAAATCTCCATCCTTGAGCTTGCAAGGGCTGGGTATATGTAACAACAGAAAAAAGATTTAACAGAATCAACGACCAGTTTAAATGCCTTATGATAGTTAGCCAGTATTTTACCTTGACCTTGGCAAATACTTGAAAATTTCAACGTCGAGGGGAAAAGCTAATACAGTACTGTACTGTATTTTACATCAATAATATTGCTGTTTGTTTTTCTACCTTCAGAAATGATTGACTTACTTGTATATTAAAATAGGATCACAATGTATTGCCAGGACACGTAATGTATACAGCTACTAATTCTTCCCAAGTTTTTTGTAATCTTAACATAAAAGCTCCTATTTAAATCAGTTACATATTTTTCTAGCTGCATACTAATTCTCCTTTCAAGCTTTCAAAGGACAACAGATAAAAAAGAATGATGTCTCAAAACAGAGAAAACATACATCACATTGTCCTTACCAGTGTAGCCCAGAAGACTGTCCCTTTCCCAGTTCATTTTGGTAAAATTATTTCCTGGGAGTGCTCGATGGAAGATGCATCCATTTTGCTGCTTGCTCCTATCTCTTCCTCAGTTGCACTGTTCTCCTGCAGGGCTGCTGGTACAGGCCTAAAAAAAAAATCAGGAAACCAGTCCCCATAGGATAGTATTTGCCTAAAAGCTCATCGGGGATGGGCTTACTGTATAAACATGCTTATAGAAGCAAGCGTCTTCTTAACATGAGCCTTAATGGAAATGTTCAGTGCTTCCATCAGTCTTTTGATAATACGGAGGTGAAGGAGGGGAGAAGGAGGAAGTCTGTGAAAGGTGGGTGCATGATTTGATTTGGTTTTTTTTTTTTTGAGCAAAACAGAATTAGGCGTGCTCTGGGATTGCGGTCTGCCATGTGACTAAAAAGCCAAGAATAGATTACCTAATGGACACTGTACACTGCAATAATAGTTACCTCTCTCTCTCTCTCTCTCTCTCTCTCTCTCTCTGTGTGTGTGTGTGTGTGTTGGGAGGGGGGGTTATAGTAGGTGGCAGTAGATCTGTTGTAGAGTCTGACATGCAGTGTGATAATAAAGTCAAGTCGCACAGTGGTTAAGAAGCTTGCCTTGTTAGCTGGAAGGCAGCAAGTTGGCAGTTCAAAACCTGGGTACTGCATGATGGATTGAGTGCATGTCTCTATCCCAGCTCTTGGAGACATGATAGGAGCCTCATTTGGGCGTTCTCTGAACGGAGTTTCTCCCACAAAAATCCTTTCAACCCAGAATAATTTCTGATACGTTATTATTATTATTATTGAAAAAGAAATAAAAGAATCACTCTGAATTAGACAGAGCTGAGAGTTTAGCAGCAGAACAGTTCTGTCACTAGGACGAGCATAAGCAAGTACATTAATGCGCTGCATGTCCTGCACTTAAGTTTTATAAACTATCTATTGATAAGTATAACAAGAGAGTAATTTGTGTCCTAAGATGACTATTACTTGCTGCAGAGATATAGTGTTTTGTACCCCAAAGTAGGATACTGGGGTGGCTTAGTGGTTAAGCTGCTGAACTTGACAACTAGAAGGTTGGCAGGTCAACAGTTCAAGACTCAAGTGTTGCTCGATGGAGTGAACTCCCATTTTTGTCCCAGCTCCTGCCAAACTAGTAGTTTGAAAGCAAGAAATTGCAAGTACTCTAGATAAATAGGTACCACTTCGATGGGAAAGGCAACAGTGTTCCATGCATTCTAGCATCTAGTCATGCTTGCCACATTACCATGGAAACATCTGCAGAAGCAGACAGTGCTGGCTCTTTGGCTATAAACAGAGATGAGCACCACACCCTAGAGTCACATACGACTGGCTTACGAGCAAAGGCAACCTTTACCTTTACTTATGCCAAAGTACGTAATTGAAATATTTTGCATTTATGACTGCAATTTCTCTGAACACAGTTTTTCTTTCATTTCAAAACATGTGAATCATAATTTAACCTTTCTGAATCCAGCACAAAGCAAAGATTCATTCATTAGATCAGGGGTTCCCAGCCATTTTAAGCCAGGAGCCAGGTCACGCTCTCTCAGTCAGCTTCAAGGGCCGGATAGCCATTTTGCCCTGCCTGCATGATGGGGGTGAGCATTTTGTCCCAACGGCTTCAAAGAGGTGGCCATTTTGTTTCTCAAATGCCCTTGGAGGGGTGGGGAGGCCACATGAAATGCCCTCATGGACCAGATCCAGCTCATGGGCCTTAGATTGGGAACTCCTGCATTGGATAGTTTAGGATTGATTATAACAACCTCACCAGTAAAAAAGAACAAGGAGGAGGGACTTGGGTGGAGAATCCTCAGTGGTTGAAATCAGGCTGACACCATAGCAGGACACCTTTGCTTGTGCAGTGCCTCCAACTGCATCATCATGCAGGCCATCTTACATTTTACAGTTGGAAACAGGGGCATACCTCTCTGCTTCAGACATTGGCAGCTTGTTGAAGTCCAAATAGAAAACCCTCCCATCATTTATTGCCACTCGGGTTAGTGGTCCTCGGTTCTGATTGGACTGGGGGTGGGGGTTGTTCTATGGTTTTATGGTGTTTGTTTTGCTCATTTTAACATTGTGAGCTACCCAGAGTGAGAGTATATCCCAGATGGGCGGCACACAAGTCAAACAGACAAACGAATGACTAAATAAATAAAAATAAGTCTCTTTGTACAGAGAATAAAAATAGAGCTTGAAAAAGCAGTGCGGTCTGGGATTTATATTCCTGAAAAATAACATTTCCAGTTCTGCCATATTAGAAGCAGCATCCCGGTTTGAATGCTAAAGGTCTGTTCTGAACTGATTTGAAATCAAATAGTTTTTTGTTCTTTTACATAAAGTTGGGAAAGTAATTGTCCTGACCTGTGGCATATCACTAACAACTTAAAATAAGTTAGCACATAAAATGGAAAAGGTGTACACTACATGTTGTGGTTGTGTCATCAAATCACCTCCAATTTATGGCAAGCCTATAAATGAGCAATCTTCAAAATGTCCTGTCCTCAACAACCCTGCTCAGCTCTTGCAAACACAAGACTGCTGCTTCCTTCATGGAGGCAATGCATCTCTTGTTTGGTCTTTCTCTTTTCCTGCTGCTTTTACCCTTTTCCAGTGTTCTCTGAATATTAATGATGCCTTAGTATTAATGCAGATGAATCACTACATTTATTTAAGAAACACAGATATGACCAAATACTTAACTACAACAAATGCAGTGGGTGATAATGAACCCAAAGTCATGTAGACGTTTGGAAAGGCATCGCCAGCCGCATAAAAGCAAAATAGGAACATTGATTGATAAAGTTACCAAATATATTAGAGGTGTGGGGTTTCTCTCCCCCCCCCCCGAGTGTACAACCCTGCAGCTTATGTTAAGGTTGCCATAGATTGGGTCTCGTTATTAGCCACTGTCAGATTTAATTTAATGTCCTGACAACCTCTACCATTTTCCCTGTCTTCGCATTATCACAACATCTAAAAACAGACTGTGCAAACATTTTAACATTTCGGTTTCATTATTCCCTTTTAGAGAATTTGTGGGTAGGATTTCATATATTTACTGCAGTAGTCCATTCTTTATTCTAAATGCTGTGTAAATGGAAGTTTGTCATTAGTTTGTAAGGCAAACCGAGCAGCGAATAGCATCAAAGTCTTTAGAAAGATCTGAATGGAGGATGGACAATTTAGAGTTGTTGGTAATAGCTGCAGTCTTCAGAAAAGATAGTGTTTTGTAATGGTAGTGATTCTGTCATTGATTAATGGGGAATGGGGCAAAGCTCACTGTTAAAGCATGTGTTTTATAACAGGAGGTCCCAGGTTGAGGATGTTAGATAGCAAAGCTAGAGGGGCATCTGCAGGGGACTGTGGAGTGCTGCTACCAGTTAGAAGTGAGCAGTGCTCTTGTTTGTTGTTGTTGTTCAGTCACTCAGTTGATGCCGACCCTTTGCAACCCTATGGACCATTGCCCGCCAGGCCCTCCACCATCCTCCTCAACCCAGCTCTGTGCCCATTGTATCTACAATACCATCTAGCTATCTCATTTTTTGTTGTCCCCTTCTTTTTTGCCCTCCACCTTTCCCAGCATCAAGACTTTCTCAAGTAAATCCTCTCTTCTCATTTGATGTCCAAAGTACTTTAACTTCATCGTTACTATTTGACCTTCTAAGGAGCAGTCAGCGTAGATTTCTTCTAAGATCAACCTGTTTGTTCTCGCTGTCCAGGGTACTCTCAAAACTCTCCTCCAACACCACATTTCAAAGGCATCTACTGCGCACAGCTTTCCTAATGGTCCAGCTCTCACAACCATACATTACCACCGGGAATACCATTGCTTTGACTATGCAAATTTTAGTTTGCAAGGCGATGTCTCTACTTTTCACTATGTTCCCAAGCATCAGTTACCTTTTTATTTCATGGCTGCAATCACCATCTGCAGTGATCTTTGATCCTAGGAAAGTAAAATCTGTCACTGCTTCTACTTCTTCCTTGTTTGCTCATGTTTATTGAATAGTAATTTTTGTTTTGATTGTTTAGAGCCATGATGGAGAACATTGGCACTCCAGGTGTTCATGGACTTCTATTCCTAGAAGCCCAAGTCTCTGTGAATCCAAATGAAATGGGTTTACTGCACATGAGTCGGTTGCACCGAGTAGGGCGGCATATAAATTGAAATAATAATAATAATAATAATAATAATAATAATAATAATAATAATAATAATAATAATAATAATAATAATAATAATAATAATATGCACAGTAAATCCATTTGTGTAGATTCCCAGAGATGTGGGTTTCTAGGAAGTTTAAGAACACCCGGAGTGCCAAGGTTTGCCATCACAGGTTTAGAGCCATCCCCCTGTATTCTGAGTTCTAGTGAATGATAATATGTCACCATATCCAGTTTTTGTGAGGTTCCTGATCAGAAAATTCACAAACTATAAATGGAGAACCCAACCATCCACACTGCTTACATCAACTTTGCTCCAGTATGGAGCACATCCACACACGTAAAAGAAGTTTACATCGCTGTTAATGAAACCATGTGTGTAGTCACAGGATACCTAAAACCTACACCAGTTGAGAAATATATACTCTCTTGTTAGTATCACTCCCCATAAGATAAGGAAAGAAGTAGCAGTGGACACTGAGAGAACTAAACAAGAGAATGACCCTCAAAATTCTCTGAAGCCTTGAGTCTGCCGGCACAGATCCAGGAAGAGCTTTATGGTAAGAAAAAACATTCTTGAGTAAAACCAAATTAGATTTATTTATTTTTATTTATTTATTCTAACTTATTATCCCGCCCCAATCGGGAGAACCCCAACTCTGGGCGGCTTACAAAACAGGTTTAAAAATACATAATGGAGGTATGATGGAGGGAAGAGCTCACTAGACAAGGAACAACATTAAAGGATAATATAGCTGAGGAACTCAACCTCCCCTACCTACCTCACTTGGAGGACCCTGAGTAGGCTGAGAGTTGGAGCCTCTAAATGCAAGACCAACATGCTCAAGTGGGGGCTGTTGGCATTCAACAACATGCTGTGTGGATATAGAGAGATACAGAATCCAGCTCATTTACTGGTCTGCCAATTACTGTCAGAAACATGCACCAATGAGGATTTACGTTTGGCCAATGACAAAGCCTAGAAAGTGGCTTCATTTTGGCAAGCCAGGGTTTGATTGGGACATGAAAGAAGAACCATATCCAGATTTTCACTTTCATTTCTTAATAGCATTCATCATGCATCTCAAAACCAATTAATGCATTATGTATTACCTAAATGGAAATCTTTATAGAGGAAATTGTCCTGTGTTAGATAATATATTTGATTGCATTAAAAACTGGATGTCAGATTTATAATAGAGCAGGAAGGTTTTGCATGAAGAGGCTTAAAAGTGGGTTGCAACGGACATAATACAGTTTTGGAAAAGATGACACTAGTGTCCATTCTTACTATGAAAATGTACACCTCTTTTTTTAATTTGATGTGAACAAAAAGCCTCATTTGTCTAAAAAACTTTTAAGTATTAGAGAGTTGTTGACACTTCCAAACTGGTATAGGAGTGACAGCTGGCCATGTTTAGTAGATTTCTTTTTCAACTCAAGTCCCTTTTTAAAAAGAAGAATCAAGTAATAAAGGAAAATTGTAATGCTGAGAAGGGTATTTTTGCTAAACATGTCTAATCACTAATAGAAAGTACTTTAATATTTTTCAGAAAAGAGCCATGTTAATATATTTCTGCAAAAGTATTGTTGAATTTTAAAGATTTAACAGATTTATGTTAGCATAAACTGTCAAGAATTATAATCACTTTGTTTTGACTTATTTTTGACTTTGTGTTTTGTAAAATGTTTCTTTAGCTGAAGGGTGTTTACAGACATGGACTGTTTCGTAGATTGGCTGAACCAGGAGAATTTTGACAATAAAATGAACTAGAAGTTTTCTTTCTATTAGAAAATGCCTAGTAGAAAACAATTTATACTCTATTTAATAAAATATTTTATATTGAAAATGAACAGGACATAGTTAGATGTGGAATATTTTTCTTTTCTGCTGTAAAGTTATACCTAAGTGTACATATACAGGGGTAAAACTTTTGTTAACTGAGACTTCTAGGTCAGTGGTAATAAAATTACCGGTATGTTATGAATTACAATAATGTTACAACACATTGTAGCTTTAAAAAAGGTTTAGGTTTCAAAAACTCACCCCATGATGAGAAATTCCACTTGAAGCCAGGTTTGAGAACTGAGGAAAAGCATTTTTGGGTTCCATTGGCTTTCTCGCGAGTTCAGATTTAAACTCTTTGTTTCTCCTTATACTCGTCTTTGTCACATGTAGGAGTTAATATTTAACATGAAATAGGTGTTATTCCTGAGTTGGCTTTCCTTAACCATTTAAAGTAAAGTCCTTTGTTTTGAAATTCAGCAATAATAATATTCTGGATAATTAAAAATAGCTGGCGTTTTTCTAAATTCTTTTCCTGTCGTTCTGACAGCCTTTTATGGCAGTGAAACTAGTCTTTGTAAATGAGATTTGTAGATACTGCTTTGCTGTTGATTATAAATAGTTCTGGACTGGTTTGAACCCCTAGGCTGCTAGCAAAGTACAGTGAACAATGTGAAAAAATTGCCCTCTTTAACCTCTCTCATTGCTGAAACTTTCCACATGATAAGACATAAGTAAGAGCTGTATAAAGCTGCCTTACTGGTATAAAAAAGGGATGGATGAGAATGGAAAAATAGTGTTAACAGTAACAATAGCATTAAAGCCAGATTTCTCAATCAATATAATTTTATTTCCTTTTTTTAGCATGGGAAGATTTAAATTGTTGTCTAAAAGAGCTGTCTTTAAGGGTTAAAGTAATAAATTGAAAAACATCATACACTAGTTTGAAAGCTATAATTGCAGTAAAGCAGTGGTGCCCACATTTTTTTTGCTGTAGGCTGGTCCTGCCCCCGACATCCAGCTGCAGGGGCAGGAGGTGGGCTGCTCCTGCTGCTGACCATTTCGACTGCAGCGGCAGCGATCACACTTTGTCCCCGCTGCTCTGAGCAGCCTCTGGCTCGGTCCCATCACTGCAGGAGCCTTTGGCAACGTGGATCGCTGTTTTGGGGAAAATTTTGGAGCCTTCCCTGTTTCAAAATCTGCGGCGCTGGGAGAGCGCCTTAGCGCGTCAAGGCTGACATCAGCACGCTGTGCCAAGGGGTTCTCCCAGCACAGTGGATTTTGAAATGGGGAAGGCTCCAAAAATTTCCCCAAGGCAGCAATCCATGTTGTCAAAGGCTCCTGCAGTGATGGGACCAAGCCAGAGGCTGCTCAGAGCAGCGGGGACAAAACGCGATCTCTGCTGCTGACATCAGGCTGGGGGTGGTGGTCTAGAGAGGGCCCAGGTTCTCAGCCCGGGTCAGAGTAATGAGATGCATGGGCCTAATTGGGCCCACGGGCCGTAGTTTGGACACCTCTGCAGTAGAGGTATGCAGTGAGATCTAAATTCATTTTTGAGCTAATTTTGTGGTGTGCTGGTTAATGCTACGATCTGAAATAATAAATATAGCCGTTCTCATGCCATGAACTGTGCACATACAGAATAGAAATGCTCTTCTGTTTCTTTCAGAGTAGTAATCAACTGCTTGAAGAAGCAGGTGCTGCATGGGGATAATTTTCCCCTGCTTTAGGATCCTTGCTAAAGAAGTTGCATTTCCCCCTCTTCTCCATTGTTGGGGGTGGGATGTTAGCAGGGTTCAGTTCTCACACTAGGTCAGGCGAAAGGAACTGCTGAATGAACTCACCAAAAAGTGTCTTCATTTTGGTAGTTTTACATCTGGCCTAGACACGGAAGAAGAAGAAGTTTACTGTTCCCCTTAGACTTACTCAGTTGTTACAGAATCCATTCTTGCCAACTCCATTAAAGGAGAGCAGCTAGCATTACCCCTCATATTGCTTTCTCCATGTGAACAATGATGAGTCATATCAGGAAAGGTTTATGCTCACATAATAGGTTCTTTTTTTGCCATATCTGAATCCTAATGTTGGTGATCCTCATGGCGATCAGCCATGAAGACTGTCCTGTGAATATAATGCATCTGCCTTTCATCTGCCTTCTGCACTGCAGCATGACACCCATACCACTGATTCAGTTCCGTGAGTCACTTTCTGGTTCTGAGCCCTTTTGGCATGCAAAGTCCTCATCAACCCCAGGCCAGTATTGATGAAGCTATTGCCCTCCATCAAGATGGATTCAAGTGGGATTTAATCCACTTGTGGACCATCACCCTTGCCTGTGGACTTTGGCACCCAAGGCCATTAGCCCTCAGGGTTGTCAAGTTAGTTAACCACCACCTTTTCAGTGACTTTCATTTACCTAACTGCAGCATACAATACTGTCAGTCATAGGATTCTGCTCCATAGAATAAATAAGCTTACCAAAGATAGCAAGCTAACTAGAGTCATTGGCAGCTTCCTTCGGAACCAGAGATTCTTTGTGAAAATGAATGAAAAGAACAGCAGATGGAGGGTACAGAAGAATGGTCTGCCTCAAGGAAGTGTATTGTCTCCAGCACTGTATAATATATTACAAATGATCAGCTAGTTCCTGACAATACAAGACTGTTCATCTGTGCAGATGACACAGCAATGGCTGTTCAAGGTTTGATGAGGTAGCTGGAAAGCCTACTGGAGCACTTGAAGAATTAGAACAGTATTACATCAACCATTTGAAGCCTAATCCAAGCAAGTCTCAAGTATGTGCTTTCCACCTTCGAAACTGAGAGGCAAAGTTTAAGTTGAATGTTACATGGCAAGGGAAACAATTACAGCACAGTTCAGCACCAAAATACCTTGGTGTGATGCTTCACTGGACACTCTTTTAAGCAGCATTGCTTGAATACCAGATCCAAAGTTAGTACAAGGAACAACATCATCAGGAAACTCACAAGCTATAGATGGGGAACTCAATCATCCACACTGCACACATCAGCTTTGGCCCTGAGCAGCAGAGTATACAGCACAGTATGCTCCAGTATGGAATGCATCCACACACAAAAGAAGTTGACGTTGCTGTTCATGAAGCTATGTGGATAGTGACAGGATGTCTTAAACCTACACCAGTTGAGCAGATATACCCCCTTGTTGGTATTGCTCCACCTAAGATCAGGAGAGAAGTAGCAGCAAATGCTAAGAGAACTAAGCAAGAGAATGACCCTCGACACCCCCTGAATGGATATGCGCCTCAAGTCCACTGGCTCATATTCAGGAAAAGCTTTATGGGAAGAACAAACATTATTGAGGGTACACAAGAGCAAAACCAAATTAGAAGATGGAGTGAGGAGCTCACTGGAAAAGAAACACCATTAAAGGTGGATATAGCTGAAGATCTCAATCTCTCCAATGCCATCTGGAGGACCCTGAATAGGCTGAAGGTTGGAGTCCCTAAATGGAAGACCAACATGCTCAAGTAGGGACTGCTGGTGGACAACAACACACGGTGTGAATGTGGAGAGACACAGAGTCCAGCCCTTTTGCTGGTCTGCCGATTGCTACCAGAGACATGTACTGATGAGGACTTGTGCTTGGGCTATGACAAAGCAAAGAAAGTGGCTTCATTTTGGTAGTCCAGGGTCTCATCAGGACATGAAAGAAGAACTGCCACCTGACACTTGGCATTGAGTTGCTGACAGTATGGTCTACTCTTATCACTATAGCAGGATAACCTGACCAGACTGGAACTGGACTCTAGAATAAGGATTCCCAGGGTTTTTACTTATTTGTAGAGTCTATAGGCAAGTAAGGATCTTTCCAGATTATTACTTGCATGGAAAATGCAGTGATTGGGAGAGAAAAACCTAGGCACATATTTCTACTTGCATTTGACAGTGCTGGAATCTATAGTGATTTAATAGGGCTATTGTTTCCTTCTTCCTGCCATTTAATCAATCAGTATGTTACTGCTTTTTGGAAGATTGAGACTGACAATTGGACTCCAAATTACAGAAAACACATAATTAGATAAGGAAATCTTAAGGCTTAGTAAGATCCTTTTATGCCTCTGTTTTGCAATTTGTTTGCTTTGTTTTGTATTGGTGTTCTGGATGTGAACATTGATTTTATTTATAAGTTTTTAGTTCTGAGATACAAACATCTGCTCTCACTACACCTCTGGAAAACTAACATAATGTCAGATATAATGATGTGTTGTCTGTAATTTGGTCTTTAGATTATTCCTGAAATAATAATTTAGAGAGGTACTATATGTGTGTAGCTTTGCAATAAAAACAGATCTGGATTTGTTTTCGCAAGAAGCAAATCTTTGTTATATTCTAGATTTAAAGCAACATATTTCTTGCTTTTGTCATGAATTCCAAAAAAAAAGTTTCCTCATAAAACTCTTTTACATACCACTGATTTCTTGTTTTTCTGTTAAGCATCAGACATGTTGTTGTGGAATCAGTGGCTAGTACAAAAAATAACTAGTTGTCTTTGTTCTCCCTGATAAAGTTGATTTCTATCTGCCTACCTCATGAGATGTGTTATCACTTGATGAAAAGAGCTAGATGAGTGAGTTATCTCCGTTGAGCAATATGGTGAGCTCACATTGGTAGATACAGAGTTGTTTTATTTATTTTGTTGCTCTAGTTAACTATGGATAAACCTTCTTATCCAAGCCAGCCCTAAGCTTCCTTGTCTGTATTAGGTGCTTTTTCCTTTTGACCAAAATGGGCAAAACTTGGTGGACTTTCTCCCTCTTTGCCATTATATAACTGTCCAAAATGGTGTGCTTCTCCTGAATAAAGATCAGCAAAGAGATTATTGTTGAATAGTTAAATAGATTAATGCAAACCATGAATTTTGAAAATATTGGTGTTTTTTTAAGCTGCAATATAACATGAACCAGAGGGGATTTTTAATCCAAATGCATTTATAGAGACAAAACAACTGGACAGAGAGTTAGGGTGTAAATTGTGCTAACTATGAAGGCTCTTTAATCATTTTAAGCAGTTTGGTTGTTTCCACAGTCCCAAATGCATCTAAGTTCCTTATAGTGGGGTTAGCTGAAGAGGAAATACTCATGGGGGAAAGTTTCAAAACTTTTGTTTGTATCATAGTCTTTTTAGAGAATTGTTTGAGGGACATTTGGGATTTAGGTACAATTTTTAAAAATTTTAAAGCAAAAAACTTGATTTTAACATGCAAGAGTATTCCTGTCTAATGTCTATGCTTTCTTTCACTTGCCTTTTATCTCAGATAAGTCAGGGTTTTCTTACATGCACATGCTGTGGGGTTTGGGAAGAACTGTGCCTTCAGAGAACATCGCTTTTGATTATATCAGAAATCGTGATATTACCCAACTGATTCCCCCCCCCCCCCCCATTGGTTTTCTCCTCTGAATTGCAAGACACTGAAAAGTTCTGTGTGCTGAATGCATCCTCTGTTTGGAGAGTAACTGGCCAATATGAATAGTTGTCTGTTTCATGCCCCCATTACACAGGACGGTCTGATCACCAACAAGAAACGTGTCCTGGAGCAAAACATTCATATAATTCTTAGGTAAAGAAAACTGTACTTGCAAGTAAGATTTATCGGCTTTAGGAGGGACACTCTCTTGGAATAGCATAACAGAAGGAAAATTTCTCCATCACTTAAACTAACAGTGGAGAAAGGTTCACATGAGGGGAAATGGATTAAGGAATCATGATGTTCTTTGCCTCTATTTAAAAAATCAGCCTGGAAAAAGCATTAGAATGGCCTATCTATCAATCGGCAACAGTGGCCACAGGATTGGAAAAGATCAGTATACGTTCCAATCCCTAAAAAGGGTAATACCAAAGAATGTTCAAATTATTGAACAATTGCGCTCATCCCACATGTTAGCAAGGTTATGCTCAAGATAATACAGGATAGACTGCAGCAGCACGTGGAGAGAGAATTACCAGAAGTGCAGCCTGGGTTCCGAAGAGGCAGGGGAACTAGAGACCACATTGCCAACATACATTGGATCATGAGGAAAACAAAGGAATATTTATTTATTTATTATTTATATTTGTTTATTGCCCTCCTCCCCGAAGGGACACAGGGCGATTTCCAACAATTTTAAAAACACTTTAAAAGCATTAAAAACCTTAAAAAACTAAAAAACTTAATTAAAAGCTAGGTATTATAACTTGGACATACTGGGGGTCAAACCATCCAACTGGCTGGGGAAATGGAACCATCCACTCCCCAGACCAGACCTGCCAGCCAGGTTTTCACTCCTTTCCTGAAGGACAGCAACTCGGTCAGAAACAAGTCTACTTCTGTTTCATTGACAACACCAAGGCCTTTGATTATGTGGAACACAACAAAATGTGGCAAGTAATTAAAGAGATGGGAATGCCAGAACACCTTATATGCCTCATGAGAAATCTGTACATGAATCAAGAGGCAACAGTTAGGACAGAATACGGAATGACGGAGTGGTTTGCAATAGGAAAAGGAGTAAGACAAGGCTGCATTTTATAACCCTGCTTATTCAACTTGTACACAGAGCACATAATGTGCAGTGCAGGAATGGAGGAATCAAAATTGCTGGTCGAAACATCAACAATTTGAGATATGCAGATGATACTACCCTAATGGCAGAAAGTGAGGAAGACCTAAAGAAGCTTTTACTTAGGTTGAAAGAAGAGAGTGTAAAAGCTGGCTTGAGACTCGACATCAAGAAGACCAAGATAATGGCCACAGGCCCTATCAGTCCCTGGAGAATAGATGGGGAAGAAGTAGAAGCAGTAACAGATTTTACTTTCTAAGGATCCAAGATCACTGCAGATGGAGATTGCAGCCATGAAATAAAAAAGCGACTGATTCTTGGAAGACAAGCTATGAGAAACTTGGGGAACATAGTTAAAAATAGAGACATCACCTTGAAAACAAAAATTCGCATAGTCAAAGCAATGGTATTCCCTGTTGTAATGTATGGTTGTGAGAGCTGGACCATTAGGAAAGCTGAGCGCAGAAGAATAGACGCCTTTGAAATATGGTGTTGGAGGAGAGTTTTGAGAGTACCCTGGACAGCGAGGACAACAAATAGGTCAATCTTAGAAGAAATCAACCCTAACTGCTCCTTAGAAGGTCAAATAGTGAAGATGAAGTACTTTGGACATCAAATGAGAAGAGAGGATTCACTTGAGAACGTCTTGATGCTGGGAAGGTGGAGGGCAAAAGAAGAAGAGGGCGGCCAAAAATGAGATGGCTAGCTGGTATTGTAGATACAATGAGCACAGAGCTGGACGGGTTGAGGAGGATGGTGGAAAACAGAGCCTGGTGGGCAATGTTCCAGGGGGTCGCAAAGGGTCGGAATTGACTGTGTGACTGAACAACAAAAAAAGTTACAGTACTGTAGTCTGAAATTTACCTTGAAACTGGTTTGCCTAGTATGAAGAAGTAGGAATGAGGTTTTTAATTTCATCTTGTCAGACCAGATTGGCAGTAGAAAACATGTTTCGTTCATGCTCTACGATTGGGCTTCTAGTGAACTTCCTGTTCATCTGTACTGTTTATTCAAGCTGTTGAATTCTAAACGAAGAAATGACTACCCATTTCCTTACCAAAATATCATAACGTTTCTGCTTTACTATTTTTTCTGCAAAATCATTGCCTTGAATTTCCTGACCCCTTCAAAAAGGAGAAACAGGAAATAACCTAAACGAATACAGTTTTCAGTAGAATGCAGTTGTTGGTAGTTTCTTTTTTGTTTCCTGAACTCTTCTTTGTAACAGATTTGTTTGTCTTGCCACACATATGGTTTTCACAGACTATTACGTGCTAAGTAAGTAAGTAAGCTTAGTTAATAACCTTGGTGTGTGTACGTGTGCCTGTGTGTGTGCTCTCTCTCAAGCCACATGGCACCTTCTGTGTGTCAGAAGCTTGTGCATAGATAGATTTGGTATGCAACAAGAATGGATAGTTGTAAATCAAGTGCCACCTATCCATCATCAATAGTAAATCAGTATTATGTCAGTCAACATAATGTCTGTCTTTGTTTCATAGATAAATTCCCCTATACGTACTAGCTATTTGGTCTTAAATAATAGAATGAGGAATGAGAAGGGTAAAATAATAATAATATAAACAGCAATATAGGGTGAAATACAGGAAAGTTCCAATCATGGAAATGTTCTGGAACCAACCCTCCTATAATGTTTCTCATTACAGTTGTACCTCGCTTAAAGAGCATAATGTGTTCCACGGGATTGCTCTTTAAGCGAGTTTGCTCTTTAAGCGAAACACCATTGTAAGTGACCAATTGTGACTTCTGGTGGGGGGATTGCGAACCCCGATGTATTTGTTAAGCGAGTTTTTGGTTGGTTTTATTTGTTAAGCAAGGCAACCATTCAGAGAAAATTCTGCTCTTTAAGCGAATAACTCTCTAACCGAGGTGCTCTTTATGCGAGGTTTTACTGTATATGTTGTCAGACTCCAGTTTACATCAGTCTCCCTTTTAAGCATGATATGAAAGGCAATGTATGTGTCAAATAAAATCTCAAGTCATATAAGGTATTCCCTGTATTAACTGGTCTTTATAATAATGATTAAGGAAAGAAAAAGAGCATGGTGAAGACCTATTCACTGTAATGCTACATGATGTTTTCAGTACAGTAATACCCCTGATAACGATTGTACCGGATAGCGCTAGAATCGGATAACGATGCAAGATTTTTGGAAAAATCTTGCATCGGATAACGATTGTTTTAGAGTTATCCGGTACAATCGTGTCGGCTACAGGGTGTTTTGGAATGCAGACGGGGGCTCCCCGCTGCATTCCAAAACACCTTGCAGGTGCATGGCTGCACGATGTTTAGAACGGATACGGGGAAGATCCCCATACCCTTTCCAAACACCGTGCAGGCGTGCGCGCGTCAGACGGGGTTTGGGGAGGGTACGGAGATCTTCCCCGTACCCTTTCCAAACATTGGGCGTGCGCGCGCGCGCATCAGACGGGGTTTGGGGAGGCTACGGAGATCTTCCCCGTAACCTCCCCAACCCCCGTCTGATGTGCGCACCCAATGTTTGGAAAGGGTATGGGGAAGATCCCCATACTTGCAGGCGCGCGTGCGTCAGACGGGGGTTGGGGAGGCTACGGTCGCGCACCTAAGCAAGGGGAGGCTTGTCCGAAATCCCCCCGCCCGGCGGCAGGGGAGCAAAAAGTTTCCTTGACTTTCCCTTGCATTCTGTGCTGGTTACAATGTACATACCTGTATCTCTATGGAGTTGACGTTATCCGAGCCAGCTCCGTAGGATTTTAATGCTATCCGATACATGTATCAGATAAGGCTAAAAATTGGATAACGTTAAGACTTGTGGAACCAAGTCTTAACGTTATCCGGGGTATTACTGTATGTATAAAATGTCAGATACACTTGTGTAAGTTGAGAAACAATTGAAATTCAGGACTGTATTTGTGAAACACGTAAAAGAGACTTAAGTTTAAGTTTTTAGTTACTTTATGTTACTCTGTGTTTAGAGAGCAAGTGGCCAGTGTTACTGCTTTGGTGCATTTTTGCTTTGCTTTCATGGCACACAATAATTCATTGCAGCTGGAAAATTCTTGATGATATTTTTTAGCATCTGTGATCTTTGCTAATACCAATGTGATAAGATGCCTTCCTAATTTAGGACTTATAAAGCCCATGTCTACAACCAAAAAAGCATGTATAAGAAGTGTTTAGAAGGCGCTGCTATTTACATAGTAAAGGTAAAAGACTTCCTTGCTTGAAAGCCATTCATATCTAACTCTAGGCTACGGTGCTCAGCTCCATTTACAGCCAAAGAGCCAACACTGTCTGCGTCTGCAGACATTTCAATGGTCATCTGGCAGGCATGACTAGACACAGAGTGCACGGAATGCTGTTACCTTCCCACCAAAGACGTACCTATTTATCTACTTGCAATTCCTTGCTTTCACACTGCTAGGTTGGCAGGAGCTGGGACAGAGACAGGAGCTCACTCTGTCTTGCAGCTTTCGGGTTTCAAACTGCTGACCCGCCGACCTTTCAGTCCTACAGTTCAGCGTCTTAACTACTAAGCCATCACAGTTCCATCTGCATAAACACATTTTTTAAAAAATATATATAAACTTTTGAAAATTAATCTGACAGAGAAATGCTGGATAATTGGAGTTTAGAACCAAATGCTGAAGAATCCAGAGTTTAGACTAGGGGTGGTCAAACTTTTTGGACCACTGTCACATGGTTGAGTGGGCCTGTCACATGGTTCCTCTCACCGGAAGCTGAAGTAAAATGCGCCCACGCATGCACAAAATCTGCCATAAATGAACCTGGGGCTGTCATAAACGCATTTACAACAGCCATAGGTGCATGTATGGCAGCATTTTTCACATGTGTGGGCACGTTTTACTTCTGCTTCTGGGAGTGGCAAGGGCTGGATCTGGCCCACAGTCCGTCGTTTTGGCACCCCTGGTTTAGACCCATACATTTGTGGGCAGACAGAGGAGGATGGTCAGGTTTGTGACTGATATGACAAGATTATAATCGGAAGATTATAACACATCAGTCTTTTAGTTTCCTGTGTTGAACATGATAAAGCCCATCATTACTAGGCATTGGTTCTGAGTAGGTGACAGTGCCAAAGAGTAGCAGCTAGGGCAAAAAAAAAATGGTTCAAAATAATTAGGGATCTGTCATTATCTCATTGACCTTTAGTTTACAGCTGAAGTAGGAAAATTAATTGTTTACCATCTCATCTCTTGCTACTTTTGGACAATCTCACATCTCATTTAAAAAATTTCCCAAAAATTTTTTTTAAGCTAATCACGAAGCAAATGGAGAACTACTGATCTTCTAGTAGTCACTGTGAAATTGGAGTTTGGCAGCCCAACAGAGCTCTCCGTCATTTTCTTCTTCTTCTGCTGCTGCTGCTGCTGCTGCTGCTGCTCACAGTCAACCTGCCCGTCTTCTCTTTCATTTGTGCAAACATTTCCATGGGGGAAAAAACCCTTTGTTTGCAAAACAAATTATACAAAGAAAATATATACAGGTATTCTGAATTTGCATAGTGGAATATTATCTGCAGTAGTTTGTGCCCACTCTGCTAAGCCAGCCTCATCTCATATTCAAGGTCTCCAAAGCTCTGATTGCATTAATCAAATCCTGGAGGTTATACTTGATAACTCTGTAGCCTCGATTAATGTTGTCTCACAAGTGTCGGAAAAATACATTTAATCAAACAATAGGAAATCAAGAAAATTGTACACTTACTCCAAAATGTAGCCTGGAAACTCCCAGCGTGGCTCGCTCAGAAACTTCATGAAAGAGCTGCTTGTCTAAAACGTTACAGAAATACACAGAGAAAGCATATATGCTTTCAGTTTCTTCAAGTTCTGTTGTAATAGCTTCCTGTTGCATCAGGAAGATGAATATGAAGTGTGATGGCTGGGAAGGTCGAAGAAGAAGAAATTACAAAGCAAACCCTTAAAGCTGTACATGAGTCATTGAATGCTACTTGATCTCTTCCTCCAATTTTCTCATTAGTGAATATCAATTGTTCACAGACAGACAATGTCTACTTATCTTTTAAGTGGCAATATTGCTTTCATTTCTGTGTGTACATTCATATGTTAGACTAGAGGGAAGGTGTGGGAAGAAAGAAAGGCAAGAAAGATAGCAACCCAGCACAATTTGTTTGCTTTATTTCTGCTTTTGAACAACTTCTCAAATTGCCTTTTCTGAAACCCAGTGGTTTTTTATATTCATAATTTTGTATACCATTAGAGCAGGGGTTCCCAAACTTTTTGCACCATGGGACAGATCATTCCCCCCCCCCCCGACATCTGAGCAGGCTGGTCACGTGATTCCTCCCACCATAAACGCTGCCGTAAAATGCATCCTCAGCTGTCATAAATGTGTTTATGACAGCCGTTGGTGGAATTACTGCAGCATTTATGGCAGCTGCATGTGCATTTATGCATGCACAGATGCATTTTATGGCTGTCATGAACACGTCTGCTTCCGCTTCTGGTTGCGGCGAGGGCAGCAGTGGGCCACATGAAATGATGCCATGGGCCAGGTCCAGCCCGCAGGCCGTAGGATGGCCACCCCTGCATTAGAGATACAGTACAATAAGATACAAAACATGAGTGGATAGCTTATATCTGTGGTTGGTACCACTGATCTTTTTCTATCTGCCCTTTTCTTTTTTCTGCTGAGTGCTGCTCATTATACCTAAAGCATCTTTCTTTCATTCCCCCAGTCTAGCTTCTTCATTAAAAATGTATTTTAAGAATTATTCTGTGCTTTTAAAATAAGAAAAGAAGATTAATATCTTTCATTAGGTTTGGTAGTACAGTACATACAGTATATGGATTTAGGATTGGTACCATTTTGGCTTACTAATAGCATATCATGACTGTCAAAACTATAGTATTTATGATGTCCCCCAAAATTGTCTTTAGATTTGTTTTATTTCTAGTCTTGTAAAAAGAATGTCTGAAAACTAAGAGCTGAATCAAACTGAGAAAAATCAATGTGTGTAAGCAGGATATAATATTCCTTATGTAGAAAAATAATACACTATGTGCTTTCCCCCCTCCCTCCCCCGTTCAAGTGTGGGATGCCTTTTCAAGAAGATGATGTGATTGTACTTAATGGCACTAAAGAAGATGTTGAAGTACTGAAGAAAAGAATGGAGGAGAGGAGGATGAAGAACAAATTGGTAAAGGTAGGGTTTTTTTTATCATTTGTTAGCTAAAATACATGTGAGGATCGAAAAAGAACTGAACAAGAAATTGTAAATTTTGGCAAAAACCCATCCTGATTCTGAAAGAAAGAGAACCAATACTGCCAGGAAGATTTCAGCTCTCCAGGTCATGACCATCATCTGTATTGCTCCTGTGCACTGGCTTCAGGGGCTGGAATATATCCAGTGAAATTCAGGCTGGAATATATCCAGTGAAATTCTGGACTTTGATATGGCAAGACTCCATATCTTAGTACCATGATGTCAAACCTAGGCACTCCAGGTGTTCTTGGACTTCAGTTCCCAGAAACCCAAGTCTTTGTGAATCCACACAAATGGGTTTACTGCATGTAAACCCATTTGTGTGGATTCATAGACTTGGACTTCTGGGAATTGAAGTCCAAGAACACGCACATTAAACCCATTTGTGTGGACTCACAGAGACTTGGGCTTCTGGGAATTGAAGTCCAAGAACAGCTGGAGTGTCAAGGTTCGCCATCACAGTCTTTGTACATTTAGCATTTGAAAATAATCTCAATTTCAGAAGCAGTTTCTTATATAGAGAGATCTTGTTGAAAATCAGACCTGACAATTGCATTGTGTGTTTGTGATAAGTGGTTAACTGATTAAGAAGCAGTGAGGTTTGGGGATTTTCTCTTGCTTGGTGTCTCTGTGTGGATATAGTGAGCACAGGATGTCTTGTCAGCCATGTTGACTGCTACCATTGGTAACATAATTCCAGTTGCCTTTTGCTATGTAAAGTTTGGTGTCCTCCTTCCTGTTGGCAACCCAGGCATGATATTTTGCCATTTTCTGGCCTTTTGAATCCTGGATATAGAAGTATAATACAGTAATACCCCGGATAACGATTGCATCGGATAACGCTAGAATCGGATAACGATGCAAGTTTTTTGGGGGGAAACTTGCATTGGATAACGATTCTGGATAATGATTCTTAGCGTTATCTGAGGCAATGGTCTGCGGGTGTGGGGTGGTTTGGGTAGAACTACCCAATCCACCCCCCACCCGCAGCGGTCTCTGCGACTGCAGTAGTGTCGGGGAAAAGCACGCGCCTTTCCCCCGACCCTACTGCAGTCGCAGAGTCTGCTTGTGTCTCTTTCCCTCCCTGTATTTAAACTACAGGGAGGGGGAAAGAGAGAGACGTGATTGGGTCTCTAGAGGGGGGGTGGCTTTAAAGGCAGAGAGGAAAAGAAAGAGACCCGATCGGGTCTCTTTCTTTCCCTGCCTGCCTTTAAAGCGGTTTGTCCCTGAAGTCAGGGCTTTTTTTTTAAGCGTTGTTCGATGCATGCATCAGACAACACTAAAAATTGGATAACGTCATGACTTGTGGAACCAAGTCATAACATTATCCGGGGTATTACTGTATTCTACATTCATAAACTGGTGATTTTTGGAAGAACTGAATAGTTTTCTAAAAGCCCTTTATTGCCACCTGGTGGATAAGAGAGAAGAAATATTTATTTCATGATCTTAACATGCCGCTTCACATGATCCATTTGTATTAGCATTTTTGATATGTTGTAGCTGTGCATTTGGGGTAGGAATATGTAGCAGCTCCCTTAACCTGAACTGTACCCAAATATGTCTGTCCCCTTTTGGAGACTCTCCAGCCCAATTCTTGTCTCAGTTCAGGATGATGTTTGTGCTTTTCTGGATCTCTGTGAAAATCAGATCCTGTAAATGAGGAAAATGAAAAAGGCTGTGACCTGGGGTGGGTGTGGTGAATATACACTACCATCCATTTGGGGTGTGTGATAGGCAGGAGGTTTTTTCTAATACTTGCACAAAGACCAGCAGCCAGTGGTGTTTGCATTGCCATTTGGGTGGAGGCAGGAAGATACTAGTACACGAATTCTTAGTTGACAATCAAAGCCCATATAAGAGGAACAGAAACATTCATACACAGTCAGACACATGTACAGTCCTGGTAGTACACTCATTACTAAAACAAAGGGGGAAAGGAAATAAAATCTAGAATGTTAATCTGAGCTGTTGATGACAATGGCAAGTCTTTCCCCTCTTTACTGCTATGTGAAATGGAGGGCGGGGTGGCTGTAAGGAATGGATAGCACTTTGTGACCTCAGTCTGAACTGTTCCTACTGCCTGAGTGGTTACAATGTCTGGGAATTTATGGGAAGTGGGTTTTATGGGAAGTGTCTGCCATCACTAACTTCTGCTTTTGTACCACCAGCTGTTTATTTATTTATTTTTATTTCTTCTGTTAAAATGGCTGGCTGGGTGTCTTTTGTTTAAAAACTTTTTAATCTCATGAATCCTAGATGGGATATGGCGAGTTTGTGTTTGTGCTGCCTTGCCCCATGAACAACCAGCAGCATTTTGCTCTGCCTTGTAGACATAAGGTTTTGGAGAAGGCAGTGGCACGGCAGTTACAGGAGATCCTGGATGAAGCGGATTATCTGGACCCATTACAGTCAGGATTCAAGGCCCAGATATCATACAGAAACTGCATTGGTGGCGCTTGTGGATGATCACTGGAGAGAGCGGGATGGTGGACATCCATCTGTCCTGGCTCTTCTTGACCTGTCAGCGGCTTTCGATACCATCGAACACAGTATCCTTCCGCAAAGGCTCCGAGGATTGGGGATCCAGGGCACTGTGTTGTCCTGGTTTTCCTCATTTCTGAGGGGCTGGACCCAGTTGGTGTGGTTGAAGGGCGAGGTGTCCAGCCCGAGGCCCCTCTGTTATGGGGTGTCTCAGGGCTCGGTACTCTCGCCTCTCCTATTTAACTTCTACATGAAACTGCTGGGTGAGATCATCCATTCCCACGGGGTGATGTATCATCAATATGCTGATGATACCCAGCTGTATATCTCGGCCTGTGGGGACCCAAGCAATGCAATGGATGTCCTTTCCAGGTGCCTGGAGGCTGTGAGGGTCTGGATGGGGGACAATGGGCTACAGCTGAATCCCAACAAGACTGAGTGGTTGTGGGTCAGGGGCCCTGTGTTAACTCTGGAGCTACCATCTTTGGTTCTGGATGTGGCAGTCTTGCCCCAAACAGACCCGGTGTGTAATCAGGGGGTCCTCTTGGACTCACGACTACTGCTCGAGGAGCAGGTGGCAGTCATGGCCAAGAGGGCTTTTGCAAAACTTTGTGTAATACGCCAGTTACACCCTCTCCTAGACTGGGACTCCTTGCTTATGGTCACACACGCTTTGGTCACCTCCAGACTTGATTATTGTAATGCGCTCTACATGGGGCTGCCTTGGTGACTATCCGGAGGCTGCAACTGGTACAGAATGCTGCTGCTTGGGTTGTGATGAGGTGCGGGCATTATGCTCGTGCCTCACCATTGCTCAAGGAGCTGTACTGTTTGCCAGTGCCTCCGGGTGCAATTCAAGGTGCTGGTCATTACCTTTAAAGCCCTATATGGTAGTGGGCCAAGATACCTAAGAGACCGCATCGCCCTAAGAACATCTGTCCGTGTCACCAGAACAAACCAGAGATACGCTCTGGTTGTACCATCGGCTAGAGAGGCGCACCTCTCTAGCACTAGGATGAGGGCCTTCTCCGTGTCCGCCCCGGCCCTACGGAACCTCCTGCCAATTGAGCTACGTCTCCAGTCGGAGTTGCTGCCCTTTAGGAAGGGGGTTAAGACCTGGCTGGTGGGACAGGTATGAGGTCTGGGTCAGACAGTTGAACTGACCAGCTGAGTGGGTTGGTCACATGGTTCCTCCTGCTGCCGGTGGCACATGAATTCACCACACTTTTGGGGGCATTTTTGCTGCCTCTGCCACTTTCCATGGCTGCGGGAGTGAGGGCAGCACATTTTCTCTGCTTTTTTGAATTTTTCCACTGTGTTTTTGCAGCGTTTTGGGGCATTTTTGGTACAATTTATGCACTTCTGGCGGCTGGTCACTTCCGGCAATAGTGGCAGTCTGGCCCATGGGCCAGATGAATTGGCCCACAGGCTGTAGTTTGGGCACCCCTGTACTAGAATCACACAAATGCCCCAGTTCTGTCCATTTCTGCCTATTTGTCCAGAGACATTGCACACACCCAATTGGGGAGGAAGGGTAGCTGTTTTCTTCCAATGCTTGCACAGTTCTTAACCACTATCTAGGAGAAGGATACATCATTGTTATTATTGAGCATCCTCTTTCATAGAGAGTGGAGCTGCCCATTCTGACCCCAGAGAATGAAAGATGTAAATCTTCCCAATTTTTTATTGATGAAACATTTACATGCACACACCGTAAAGCAGATCTCCTTGCAGAAAGCATGATAGGCAGACACATTTCTATTGTGGCAACAACCTGCTTCATCAGATGTTTGTTATTTAACTTGGATAAATCTGGGAAATTTTGGGAGACAGCATTATTATTATTATTTTATTTGCTGTAAAAAGTTCCTTCTCCCAGACTAACCAAAGCATGATAGTGAGTGTTCATGATATAAAAATACTTCTCAAATTTCAAAAGCATACCTCTCTGAAACAGTTAGCACAGGTGTTGGAAATCTGATAATTAATCAGAGCTCTTACACAAGGGAAATTTTCCTGAGTAGTTATTTTTTTGGAAGAAAGGAAATTATTCCATTTTTTATGTCATGCTTTTTTACCAAGCTCAAAAGTGATTCCCCATACAAAGAGTTAGCTTTAACTGGAGCTGCACCTTTCACCTGACCTAGTGTGAGAAAGATTAGCTGGCACAAGGTTGCCATTGCTGGTGGTACAACCGATTGTTGTTCAAAGACACCACAATCTTCAAGTAGGCTCTTTCTGTCTATTCCAAAGGGGAGCTGACAGAGAAACAGCCTTGTTCTACATGCTTTCCACATGTGAGAGCTTTGACAGCAGGCAGACTTGAAGCAATGTTGCCTATAATTGATCTACTTATCGTAAGAGGCATAGATAGGATGAATGGCTTCTTCAGATACATATAGAATATGGTACATTGGTACATAAAATCTAGTACATATGGATTATGGTACACTGGTACATAAAATCTAGTACATATGGATTATGGTACATTAGTACATAAAATCTAGTAGTAAGTCACAACTAGAGCAGGCCCATTGAATCATTAAGAGTTGGTATTTGTTTATTTATTTATTTATTTATTTATTCATATTTGTATATCACCCTCCTCACTGAGGCGATCCAGCGTGGTTTGACATCTCACAAAAAACACCAGCAATTCAGATTTAAAAAATTTAAAAAGTTTTAAACATCTATAGATTAAAACAGATTAAAATTGCAAGCTAAATCTTAATTTAAAAATTGAAAGAGCAAGGGAGCTCAAACCAACCAGCAGGCTGAGGTCGCAGTATCTCAGACCTGCCCTGACAGCCAGGTTTTTACTCCCTTCTGAAAGGGCAGCAACTCCATCTGGAGATGAAGTTCAATTGGCAGGAGGTTCCATACGGCCGGGGCGGACACGGAGAAGGCCCTCCTCCTGGTCCTAGAGAGCTGTGCCTCTCTAGCTGATGGAATGATAAGAGAGCCTCTCCGATCCGCCCTGGTGGGATGGACAGATGTTCTTGGGGTGATGTGGTCTCTTAGATATCCTGGCCCACTACCATGTAGGGCTTTAAAGGTAATTACCAACACCTTGAATTGCACCTGGAGGCACATTGGCAACCAGTGAATATCCCAAAGCAGTGGTGACACCCGAGCATATTGCCTGCACCCCATCACCACCCTGGCAACCACATTCTGTACCAGTTGCAGCCTCCGAATTGTCATCGAGGGCAGCCCTATGTAGAGCACATTATAATAGTCAAGTCTGGAGGTGACTAAAGCATGTGTGATCATGAGCAAGGAGTCCCAAACTAGGAGCTGGCGTAACTGGCGTATTACACGAAGTTGTTCAAAAGCCCTCCTGGCCACGACTGCCACCTGCTCTTCGAGCAATAGACGTGAGTCCAGGAGGACCCCCAGATTACACACCGGGTCTGTTTGGAACAAAACCGCCCTGTCCAGAACCAAAGATAGTAACTCCTGTGATAATGCAGGACCCTGACCCACAGCCACTCGGTCTTGCGGTGATTCAGTTGTAGCCTGTTGTCCTCCATCCAGACCCTAACAGCCTCCAGGCACCTGGAAAGGACTTCCACTGCATTGCTTGGATCTCCACAGGCTGAGATCTATAGTTGTGTATCATTGGCATATTGATGATACCTCACCCCGTGGGAATGGAGGATGTCACCCAGCGGTTTCAAGTAGATATTAAATAGGAGAGGCTAAAACACCCAGCCCTGAGGCACCCCATATTGGAGGGGCCTAGGGCTGGACTTCTCTCTCTCTAACCACACTAACTGGGTCCAGCCTCTCAGAAATGAGGAAAAACAGGCCCAAACGAAGCCCTGGAGCACCAATCCTCAGAGTTTTTTCAGAAGGATACCATGGTTGATGGTATCCAAAGCCACTGAGAGGTCAAGAAGAGCCAGGACGGACGGATGTCCACCATCCCGCTCTTGCCTGAGATCATCCACCAGTGTGACCAATGCAGTTTCAGTACCATATCCGGGCCTGAATCATGACTAAAAATGGTCCAGATAATCCGCTTCATCCAGCCTATCCTGTAACTGCCATGCCACAGCTTTCACCAAGACCTTGCCCAAGAAAGGTAAGTTGGACTCAGGCTGGTAGTTGGTCATTAAAGTGGGGTCGACAGAAGCTTTCTTCAGGAGAGGATGCACCAAAGCATGTTTCAAGGTACCTGGAAAAAACCCTCCTGCAGCGAAGAATTGATGATAACCTCTACCCAACCGCCTGTCACTGCCCTGGCTGTTTTAACTAGCCAGGCGGGACATGGATCCAGTGTGCAGGCAGTGGCACAAACAGATCCAAGAAGCATTTCCACTTCCTCAGGGACAACCGGATCAAACTGATCCCAGATAACCTGGCCCAACTGCACTTCGGACAACCACAGCTCTACATTTTCTGCGCCGGGATTCAACTTCGAGCGAATCCGAGAAATTTTCTCTGCCAGATAATCAGCAAAGGCCTCAGCCAAGCCCTGCCAACCAGGGCCCCACCCCCCTCTGCCAAGGAAGGACCTGGTCACCCAGAACGGGGTCGCCAGGCGATTATCAGCAGAGGCAATGAGGATGGTGAAATATTGGCATTTCATCACCCTCATCACCACAAGATAGGCTTTAATAGCAGCTCTACCAAGTGTTTGGCCAGACTCACTCTGAGTCTTCACCCAGTGGCGCTCTAGATGTCTCTTTGCCCATTTGAGCATTCTCAAAACATCACTGAATACTCATGGACAGCTATGCATGGTCTTTCTCTTCAGTGATTAATCTGTCTTACAGCTTCTTCTCTCCATAGCTCCACTTAAATTGACCACAGAGTAGGCACAGCATGATGTAAATTAGCCTCCCATTATATTGTATAAGCCTTTAATTTTAAAAGCAGTGAACAACTGTATGAGATAGAAACTTGTGTATAAAGCATCATAAGATAACCACTGGTCTTTGTTGTTTCAGAAGTCTAAGAAATCTAAAGCAGTAGAGACAACTGTCAAATCTGAAGCTGTTGAAGGTAACTTCATTGTCATGTGAAAATGTAAAGTGGGTTTTCCAGATATTACTTTTTTAATGCAGGAAATGCATTGCTGTTGTTACTGCTGCATAGGTTCTTCACATTGTTCCTTAAGATGGTGATTCTTTAGGGAAACTGGATTTTCCCAGCATACCAGTTGAAACATTGCATTGATCAAAAACATTTTCCTCCAGCAAGCTGTTCTATCTTCATTTCTGCATGCTATATTGAATTTAGTTATGCAAATATGATGAACACCTGTTAGCTAGTATTCATTGACTTCTTTAGTGAACCTGCTATCTTTTCTTCATCACTGCCATTATGTTCATTTTAAAGGCCAGTTGGATGTCACTGAGCAGTAATCAGAGTACAGTGGAACCTGGGTTAATGGAATTAAAGCATTCTCTGAGACATTTTGTAAAACAAAAATTATTTAATCCGCATGTCCCATAGGAATGCATTGAATGCAGTTTCCCATAGGAATGCATTGAAAACCAATTAATCCGCTCTGAAAAAGTTCTATAAACTGAGCCACTATTTTCTATGGATTTTTTTTTTTCGTTATGCGATTTTCACGTTAGCCGAGCCATTCATTAACCAAGGTTCCACTGTGTTGCTTTTTCCAAAGGCTAGTAATAAATAAATAAAAATCTGTATGCATGTGAAAAGCCTTAGGAAACTCTGTACTTTGTTGCCATGCATTCAAATATAAGAACACTCATTTTTGTCAGAGTCCATGGTGTGGGCACGTGGCAGGTAACAGGAACACCAGGACAATCAGGTAACAGGTCAAATAGTAAATGTATCAACCCAAAATCAACCCCAAGATAGATAGGAATACAGGATTAGTCCTGATAACAACATGTAGTCCAAACAAGACAGACTGAGAGCATGGACAAGGCAGAGTACCTTGGGGCCACAACAAGACCAGGATGGGGTTCAAGGAGCATGGATTCAGAGGAGCCACAGCAACAGTCCACAGGAATCAGGGACAGGCCAAGAGATCTTCAGAAACAGATACCAGGTAGGAGGTCAAGAAACCAAACAAAACTAAGTCTTCTGACTGTCATGGCTAAGACCACTTCTTGGGGTGGAGGGGGGAGAGGTGGTTCTTACATAGCCCAGTCTCCCAGAGATTCCACGGGGAGCCCATCAGCTGCTTCCAGGCTGGGGACCCAGTCCTGCAAGAATTGGAGTAGCTGCTGCATTTACCAACAGTATCCTCCCCCTCCCTCCCCCCCCCCAAAAAAAAAAAAACCAGACAAGAGGAGTCCCCATGCCTTTCATGCTTAGGGTTTATCAGATGAGCACTGTGGAAAACCCGAAGTTTGACAGGAGCATATATATTTTCCCTGGACTCCCACAATTGCTCCTTTGGGCTGTAACCTTCTCAATCCACCAAGCAGTAAACCTTGCCCCATAGCCACTTGGAGTCAAGGATCCTGGATACTACCTACTCATCATGTCTCTGGGCAGGTGAAGGGAGTGAGGTTGTTTTTAAGCTATGGTTGCTGAGAAATTGAAACACCAGGTGGATCTGATCTTGAGGTGATGTGGAAATTCAACTTAGAAGTAACTGGACTGATTTGCTCTATGATTTGGAAGGGACTTTGGAACCTGTAATTCAGCTTCACAGAGGGGTGGGCAGAGAGCCAGACCTTACAGATCCTGACAATCTTCCACTTTCAACAAAAGCAAAATGTCAAATGCAAGCAATTTGTTTCAATGTTTCTGTAGCTTATTTCTTTGAAACCCACCTTTTTGAGTTCAGCATCTTCCTCCTCTACTCCTAGATTACAGTTTTCTCTGGCTGCTTTTTAAACAGAGCTACCAACAGTGCAAAAACATTAGTAACATTAGCTCCTTGCTAACACAAGTACAATTGAAAACCCTCTTTTTTAGGGCCAGCATAATTAGGCTCACACAGCAAAGCTTGCATATTTTATATAAGCTACCACAAGGGACCTATGAACTTCAGGAATATATACGAAATGGATGGTATGTAAGAAGCTGTATGTAGATCATCCAAAGAGGGAAAATCATAGCTGAGATTACTTTGGAAGCATGCAAGGAACCACTGTTGCTTAAAGCAAAACAGGGCATGAAGTACACAGTTGCTAATCCAAGCATTTACCTTACTTTACCTTCTTGTTGCTGCAAGGTTTATTAAATAGCAATAACAATCAAGTATTGATGCCATGAGTTTCTGAAGGTGAATGGACTAAATGCCGAATTTCCTTGTTCACAACCACTTGTTGAAGATTCATTTTACCAGTAATTGAACAATTTCATTCTATTATTTTGATTGCAGCCTGCTCCTGTTAAATAAGAACTTTGTTAGAAATGGTAATAGGATAGTGATTTCACTCTTACCTTTGTTTTATTCTTGGTTTAACAGATCCAGCCAAACCATCTCAAGCAAATACTGAATTGGTTGCCACAGGCACTAAATCTGGAGAAAAGAGAAGCATCGCTTTCTGCAAGGGTACAGGTTGGTATAAAATGTCTAGTACAGTTTCTTGAGTATTGTTTGCTGTGATAATTATAATTAACCCTGTACTAGCTATTTACACCCTTATGTTTCTTCAAAACTCTTCTTTGAGCTATTGGAACCACAAGACTAGCTCATCTCCTAAGTAAAAGATAATAAGAATAATTTCATGTCAGAAATTATTCTGGGTTGAAACTCCGCTCAGGGAACACCTGGATGACGCTCCTTTCATGTCCCCAAGATCTTTTCTCACCAACTTGGTCCCTGTTTATCTACTTGTAATTTCTTGCTTTCGAACTACTAGATTGGCAGGAGCTGGGACAGAGACAGGTGCTCATTTCATCATGAAGTACCCGGGTCTCGAACTGCCGACTTGTCGTCCTTCCAGCTAACAAGGCGAGCTTCTTAACCACTGAGCCACCACAGCCCCAATTGAAAGATGAGAATTCACAATTGGCAGTGTCATTGCAAGCGCTTCATCCCAAGATTCTTGAGGATTAATCTATTCTTCTGTTAACCCTGCTGATTTTTATCCATGGTTAATTAGAATGTGGGTAGCAATATAAATTTGAACTAATAAATAAATAATAAAAACAATAAATGTCTTAAGCACTAGCCATGGTTAGAATTTAAAGGTATTTATTTGGATTCAGAAGTTGCCCTGAACTGAGTGGAAATGCTTTGCTCGATGGGTCACAATAGGTTTGCTTTTGTTTATTTGCTAAAGTTGCTGCTGCTGCTTTTGTGTCCAGATCAAACTTTGAACTGCCAAAATGAAGCAACTATTTGACTTTGTCATTGGCTAAAATTAAATCTTCACTTATTAATTCTCTGAAATCTTATAAAACTATAGAAATGCTATAGAAATTGAAATAATGAGTGATATTAATAAAGAGTGGCCTGAGTCGTTTACTCATGCAGCTAGGAAAGATCCCAATCTTTTTATACCACAGCCTAGACCATGCCCCTGGAATTGGAAGTAAATGCACCTGCTTCCACGTTTATGATAGCCACAGGTGCATTTATGGCTGATGTAACCATGTTTATGCATGCGTGGGCACATTTTATGGCTGTCATAAACATGTTGAGTTCCACTTCTGGGTTTTGCAGCAGTGGTGGGCCACATGAAATGGTGCCATGGGCCAAGTCCGTCCCACGGGCTGTAGTTTGGGAACCCCTGAGCTAAAGCAATTAGATTTAGCTTAAATTTTGATTTACCATTCAGCTCTTGAATCAGTGTGTCTACTTTGGTTACAATTAACAATTGAATATAGGCTACTACATTCATATATCTGTACAGATGGGGTTCTGTGGGCTGAGTAAGCATATGTTCTCTGTTTTACAGTAGCCAGTGAAAGTATGCCATCTTCATCTGACAAATGCGATAGAAATGCAATTGTGGCTCCCAAGCGACCCCTCACAAGCAGCAAGGAGAAATCAGAAGCATACAAGTCTATTTTCACTTCCCACAGTTCAGCCAAGCGCTCCAAGGAAGAGTCTTCCAACTGGATTACACATACAGCATACTATTTCTGAAATGGAAAAAGTTTGTGATCTCTGGCTTTTTTCCACCCTGCTGTTTTCCCCACTTTGTTATCAAGTAATATGAAGTTTTGCAAATGATGTAAAACACAATATCATTTTATATAATATCAAAGTAGAGTACTGAAACTGGTTTGACATTTTAAAATGGAAGCGGTTTGAACAAGTAGCAATTACTTGGATCAGTGCTTGATGTCCTGTTTTACAATTAATAAATTCTGATCCTACTCAGTTTGAATAATTGGGATGTATATTATCTTAATTGTAAACTAGCAACTGACTCAACTGCAGCCCAGTAGGCATCTCATCTACTCTTGGCTCTGCTTTCGTGGAAATTTCAGGCTAATAAAAGAATATTTTCCATTTAGTAAGATGAGAAACTAGCATTACAACCTCCCTATGCGTTATATCTTCTAGATTTGTTGCACTTTTTTTACAATTCAAGCAATTTGCACCCTGTAATTAAAGGACAGCCCCATTATTCCTTTTCTCAAATGTTTGTGCTTAGTACGTCCTAGTTCTAAAACCAATAGCAGTAATCAAATATTGAAGAAGACTGTGAGGTGAACCATGCAGGAGCCTTAGGAGGTCTGTCTTAGCTTGACCTATAGCAGTTCTGCATTCATAGAAGTGATGTTTTTAAATATTCCGTTTGAAAGTCCACTCTTGCATTTTGTGAGCAAACCAAAACAGGATCTTTGTAATTTTTTGACTCCTTGTACTTGCAAATAAAAACAATGATATATCTTGGGAACCTAGAAATTATTGTGTAACTAATAGCTGCCAAGCCCAGCACACTTTTACTCTAAAAGTTTTAGGAGCTCAATTTGTCTTGGATGGAAGAAATTGTGAGCAGAAGATGAAATGTTTCAGTGATGATCTGTGGACATTTGGGCTAATATCAGGGTGCATAACTCATGATGCAGTATGATAGTGTGTCAGATGTTGTTCTGCAGTATAAGAAACATAAGTGAGGGGGAAACACAACCTGTTGCATATAAACAAGTGCAAACAAGACCTTTTTACAGTCCAATTTTTGCATAGAACCTTACAGAAATTGAAGAATTTTTTTGGATTAGGTATAGATGTTCCTAAAGCATCCTCCTCCTACAGTGTCAGAACTTGAAATCAGACTTTCTATCAATTAAAACTTTCTGCTTGCAGAAGAATGCTTTTGGATCCAGGTTGTTTGTTTTTATTTATTTTTGCCATCCATTTAATGACAAATCACTACACTGGGCAGTGTACTAGTTGGATCTCCCATATCCATGGTGAATGCATTCCAAGACATCATGGATATATGAAACTGCAGATAACAGCTAACCCTATATTTTACATTGCAGACATGACCTCCAGTGGCTAGCTATGATAATGTGCCATAGAAGCACATATATATTACATATTTCATGATGTTGGGAATCAGAATATTTGGCTAGACTATGCTTCCAAAGATTAACCAGTGTTAACAGGATTATGGAAATGCAATATCCCGATGATACTGCATTGCCTGCGCTCACACCTGAGGAGCTGCAACAGTCAGTCAGCTGTTTCAAGAATGCATGTGATTGTTTTTGCCTAACCATAAAACCTTAGAAAACCACAGTACTTGTACAACCTACCCCAAGGACAGCCCTTCCAGAGCTCAGTATTACCATATCAGATTTGACACTGGAACAAGTAGACCATTTTTCTTACCTTTGTAGCATCCTGTCTAAAAACTGCACCTGTGAACAGGATGTGGTGAAGAGAATTGGTGCTGCCCATTCAGCCTTTGGTCGTCTATCACACCTGGTCTTCATGAACAAATATCTAACAATTCATACAAAGCTCATGGTATGCCAAGCTGTTGTTATCTAATATTATATGGCTGTGAAACATAGACCCTCTATCACCAAGACATCAAAAAGCTTGAGCTTTTTCACCAACAGAAGCTAAGGTCCATCTTGAACATAAAGTGGGATGACTATGTCACCAATATCTCCGTTCTCAAGAAAACACATGTAAAATAGCATTGAAGCTTCCGTCATAGTCTTAGATAGGGCATGTCTGCTGTATGGACAGTTCCAGGTTTCCTCATCAAATTCTTTATGAGGAACTTAGTTCCGGGACAAGACCTCGTGGAGTTCCTTTGAAGTGTTATAAGGACCAGCTGACACAAACCATGAAGGTGTCAGGTATAAATCCACAAACCTAGAAGGCAGTGGCCATAGATCGCCCACACTGGCACCAAACCATCTAAGGCTAAGCGACAAGCACAGAAGCTTTGTCAAACTCAACTATTGTTGTGATGCAGCCCTCCTCTGACTCCAAAGATGAGCTGGATCAGGTGGCACTCCCCATGCCCAGTCCTGTTCTGCCTGCACCTGAGCCTGAGGATGCCCTGAGCCAGGGATCTCAGCCTGTGCCTGGCCCAAGTCTGTTTTCCCTGGCAGCTGACCTGTCAGATCATGAGTTTGGTTCTGACAAGTGATCAGCCCTCAGTCAGGGAGAGGTCCAGGAAACAGCTACACCTGAGATGCAGGAAGGCTAGAGTGAAGCGCCAAAGAAGGCTCCCAGCTGATGCTGATTAGCTGGAAAGCTTATAAACAAGCTTCTTGTAGCCTGCCAGTGTCAGTACAACTCTTGTATGAAGACTGATATCCTGCTTGACTCCAGACTGCCTGCCATGACCCTAACTTCTCTGCAACCCTGACAACGCCCCCTGGACACCCTTTGGATTAGAGTACTGACTTGGACTACCGGTAAACAGACCTCAGTTTGCTTTTTGGACTTTGCTGTCTGGGCTATCCTCAAACAAGACTGTAGTGCCACTGTGAGGCAACCGTGCCTGCCCGAGCGGGTCAGCACAACTATGCTCTCCACCATCTATTCAGTGTAATGTGTGTGGTTGCAGGTTTCAAGCCAGGATCGGTTTATTGAGTCACCAGAGACACATCCATCAACTGAGAAAATGACTTCCTGGAAAAATGTATGCTTGGATAAGAGTAGCAGATGACATATTTCACGATTTTTATAGAATATATTTAATGCTGCAGATAACAGAAACCATGGATATTGAACCCGTGGATATGGGGAGTGATCTGTATATATTTAAAAACATATAATACAGATAGCTTCAGTACTGTGCATTGCAACAATTTACTTGGATATATCACAATAAAGCAACTGTTCTCTGTGTTTAATTATGGATGGACAATCTGAATATAAAAACCTTCCTTTGGAATTGGGAAGTAAGACCAGCTTTTGGGCACACAGAGGTCCTGTCCATGTTCAGGACAATTCCCAAATGGCAACAGAAGGAAAGATTCCATTGGTCTCAAACTATAACATATTTGGTTATCAGGTGAATTTGGATTAATTAGTTGGTTGATCAGCCAATCATCTCAGCTGACACAGGGCTTACATTCTGTCCTCACAGATGGTTTCCTACATGTGCCCTGATTCCTGTTGCACAGATGCAATTTTGGCCAGAGACATCTACCATATAAGGCACAAAAATGTCCCAAAAGTGTACCCAAGATACAATTGGAAAAACTTGATTAGACATTAAAATGATTGTGTTTATGCTTGGGACAGTTTTTCATGTTTTTGAGTTTTGATCATAGTGACTGGAGCAGTTTTACCTTTTTCACACAATTTGCCTAACATTTCTCTTCTTCAGAATTGTTAACTTGTAAGAGGCTCCTTGTCTGCTTTAGGATTCCCCACCACCCACTTTAATCAAAATACAGTCAAACCTCGCATAACGAGCGTTTCGCTTAGCGAAAAACTCGCATAACAAGTAAGTTTTTCATTAAGCGGTCCGACTCACATAACAAATTTTTCGCTATGCAAGTCGGACTTTTCCCTATGGAAAAACTTGCATAACGAGCGTTTCTATGGGGAAAACTCGCAAAACAATTTTTTTTTGCTATGCGAGTTTTCCCCCTTGAAATGCTCGTTATGCGAGATTTCCATAGGGAAAGTTTGACTCGCATAGCGAAAAACTTGCATAGCGAGCAGCCTCACAGAACAAATTAAATTCGTTATGCGAGGTATGACTAGTCCTGCTTAGAAACTAGGCTTCTATGTTTCATCTTGTTCTTCTATCCTGGACTTGACCATCTCTTTCTTTTGTACCAAAACAGTCTAATAAAACTGGATTGTGCTGAGACATTATATTTAGACAGAATCTACTTTTCTTTCTCCAAGGTGTTTGCTTTAGGGATATATTAATGAAAATTCTTATTATATCCTGACTTATTTATTTGATGAATGTTTTAAATATTTCTGAGTTAGTTATGTGTCATTAAGTCAGAACTGACTTATAGTGACCCCAAAGGGCTTTCATGGTATGTGAGATAATTAAGGAGTGGTTTTACCAGTTCCACCCCCACCCCCACCCATGGCTTAGTGGAGATTTTAACCCAGACCTCCTGAGACATAGTCTGTCAATTTATCCACTTTATCTGCTACACCACACTGGGTTCCTTTGGTCTGATCTGGTATTAGATTAGCCTGCAAGGTTGCCACCCAGGGTATGCATGGTTGTATTCACAATCTTCAAGGAGGTTCTTACCCTAAACAAGAGAATGAGCCTCAACATCCTCTGTATGAATAAGTCCACTGGCTCAGATCCAGGAAGAGCTTTACTGCAAGAACAAGCACTCTTGAGGGTACACAAGAGGAAAACCAAATTAGAAGATGGAGGAAGGAGCTCACTGGACAAGGAACAACATTAAAGGAGGCTGTAGCTGAGGAACTCAACCTCCCTACATTACTTGGAGGACCCTGAATAGGCTGAGGGTTGGAGTCGCTAAATGCAAGACCAAAATGTTCAAGTGGGGGCTGCTGGCAGACAATAACACACGGTGTGAATGTGGAGAAATACAGAATCCGGCTCTACTGGTCTGCTAATTACTGCCAGAATCATGTACCGATGAGGACTTAAATTTGGCCAGTGACAAAGCCAAGATAGTGGCTTCATTTTGGCAGCCCAAAGTTTGATCAGGACACAAAAGAAAAAGATTGTATTCTGGGCAGTGTATCTTATTTTTAAATGTGAAATGCAACAATAATTAAAAAACAGATCTGAGACATTGAATATAAATTAAGGTAAAACTATAGGAAGTGTGACACTGGTAGCCTTTGAGAACCCTGATGGATTGCCACATGATGAATTCAATTTGATGGCACATTTGTTGTTGTTCAGTTGGACAGTCGATTCTGACCCTTTGCGACCCTATGGACCACTGTCCGCCAGGCACCTCTGTCCTCCACCATCCTCCTCAACTCGCTCAGTTCTGTACCCATTGTCTCTACAATACCATTTTGCCATCTCATTTTTGGCCGCCCCCTTTTTTCTTTTGCCCTGCACCTTTCCCAGCATTAAGGCTTTCTCAAGTGAACCCTCTCTTCTCATTTGATGTCCAAAGTACTTTAGCTTCATCTTTACTATTTGACCTTCAAGGGAGCAGTCGGGGTTGATTTCTTCTAAGATTGACCTATTTGTTCTCCTCACTGTCCAGGGGACTCTCAAAACTCTCCTCCAACACCACATCTCAAAGGCATCTATTCTTCTGCACTCAGCTTTCTTAATGGTCCAGCTCTCACAACCATACATTGATGGCACATACGAAACTAAAATGGGTGAGAATCAGACTTTTCTGAACATTTTTTTTAAAACCCTGATTAAAACCAGCAGTAGGATATAAATGCCAGGATGTAAAAAGAGCTTCTTAAAAGCCTGTGGAAATTAAAAGAGTTTAACTTAGTGATGAAAAGATCTTGATGTCAGATAATCCTCTGAGAGGAGGGTGTTTGACAATCAGGTGCTACTTTACACAGATCAATCATAGTCCCCATAACTATTGCCCCAAGGAGAATCCAAAAAATACAGGTTGCTGTATCAAAAAACCTGTTCTGGCAGTTCCCAGCTGCACATCATTTGTAAAGTAAATGGGTCTTAATTGCTTTTTCAAGATAAGTCACCTCCAGATATTTTGCATTAAAAAGGAGGTAGTTCACAGTAATGTATTTCTTCTGAGACATCTCCCCCCCCCCCCATGCACACCTGTGAAGAGTACATGATCTTCTTTGCTTCCTCTTTTATCCCTTCCAGTGTTCAGGGCAGTGCAGGATTCTTTTCTGGGACTTCTTGTGGCCTCTTCTGGTGTTATTTGGTGTTCTTGTAATATTTCTTTAATGTTATCCCTCCACTTTCCTCTCACTTTGACTCATGCTTTTTGTCCTTCTCTTCTTTCCACGTACGTAAGCCTTGTATGGTATGAAATTCCAAGACAGCTTCTCCAAATGGGCAAAAGGAAAGACTTATAAAGGAAAGAATTGGAATAGAACCCATTTTAAACTATGTACAGAGACAACAAATAAAGTGTTATTTGTTGACTACATAGTTTAAGATGGGTTCTATTCCAATTCTTTCCTTTATAACCTCACTCCTGGTTTATATCTTCTTATTAATCACTCCAGCAGCTTTCCTGATGGGTTGCCACATGATGAATTCAATTTGATGGCACATAGAATCCCTTCCCCAATGAAACATGGCCATAACAAAGTTAAATTACAAATGTTTCCATAACATTGGGTAAGATATTTAATCTTTAGCCTCTCTGGTGTTAACAAGTAATTTTAATGATAGTTGCTTTTTAAAAACCTGTTTCAGAATATGAGGAATAAATTTTCAAGTTTTATTCTGTTATAGCCTCTATTTTAAAATAAAAAGACACAGGAATTAAGATGTAATAAACAGTAGTCACTAAAGAGTCCAGTGCAATATTACTTATGGCCTCATAACAAGTTTTACTTTTCCAGGCATAAGGTATGAATGCGCTTTCCTGATTTAGCCAGAACACCACCATTTTTATACTAGAGGAAAGACTAATCAAGGCTTGGAGAAATCTCAGACTGAGCAGAATTTAAAAAAAAAAACCTTTAGAATCTTTAGTTCACAATCTCTGCTCCTCCAGATGTTGTTGGACTTTAACACCCTTTGGTCATGATGGGAGGTCTTGGAGCTAAAGCCCTAAACATCTGGAAGACAAAAAAAAGACTGAAAATCATTATTCTGGAAATCTTCACTGGTGTGACTTTGAATAGAAGCCAATGGGCATTTCTTCATTTCTAGTTTCCTTCTTTGGGGAATGGGAATAAACTTGCTTGGTTGACTATATTGGTGTGATAGCACTTTGGTTGACTCTATGCTGCAGAATTCTGGGACTTCTACTTTGGTGACATGCCAAGAATTCACTGCTGTGTAGTTCAGGGAAATCCATGATTACTCCCCGAATTTATAGTCACCACTTACATAACTTTCTTACCCTGTCCATTGGAAATGGCTTTCAATTAGATTCTGGTCATTGTTGTCCTCATGAGGTCAAGAAATTGGGCTAGAAGTAAATTATGTAATACAGATTACCATCAAAAGCTGGGTTGGGATACCCAAGGCCTTTCAAATGTAGCTGCAGTAGCTGCACTGATAACACTTGTTAGGACATTTTTCATTTGGGGGTATTGTACAAAGATTGCTGCCCAGTAGAATAGTACAACTTCAAGGCCCTCCATGTGTTTTGAACACAGGTGTCCATAATAGAGCCTCAAACTGATGGCCAGACTGTGCATGCCTTGTCCACGTGCTCATGTAACAGCCCAGCTGTGGCTGATTAGAGAATCTGCCCAGCAACACAAGGGTATAACTGTGGCCCTCTGGGAAGGGCCTATGGAGGAGGTTATCATACTGGAGGAGGATATCATACTGAAGGAGGCTATTACTTGGAGGAGGCTATTATACTGGAGGAGATTATCTGTGAGGAGGTTGCTATTCTGAAGGAGTCTATATACTGAGAAGGACTGAGACACTGAAGGAGGTGATGCTGTTGAGAGCTTTTCTTCAACTGAGAAGAAAGAACTGCTAAAGGATCACCAGGACTCTGTGCATGCTCCTGGAGTTGGAGCCAACAGAGGACTCCAAGCTGTATACCTACTGTGGGGCTTGGAGAGAGTGAGAGACTGTTGTATATAGTCCTGTGTATGTCTGTCTTCCCCTCACTGTAAGTAAAGCACACCTTTCCACTGAAGGCATATGTGTGTGTGTTATTGCACTAAGGCTTTCGCTGCGTAAGAGCTTAAAAGTGCTACTCTGCTATCGAGCCACACATATCACTAGGGGAATCCCTGATAACACTTAATGGGAGTGGTTTTCCCACTCCAAACTTAGAGGGCTGAAACTTGCCCCCTCTGAATGACTTCAGAGAATCATAGAAGAACTGACTTGGAAGGGCCCTTTTAGTCCTTTAGGGCTCAAAGCAGGAATCCAATCAAAGCAGATATGACAGATGGCAGTCCAATTCTCTCTTGAATGCTTCCAGTTTTGGAGCACTCACCCACCACTTGAGGCAGTTGGTTCCACTGCTGTACTGCTCTTAAGTTATGTCTGAAATTTATTTAAAAGCACAGCAGTTCAATTTACTGGGAATTTTTTTAAAAATGTTTGGTTTCAAAATATGCATGCTAAGGAATTTGCTCCTTTAAAAAAAGGTTTTTTTAAAAAAAAATAGGCATAGAAGGGATGCACGGTACTGATCAGGATGTAAACCAATATCATGGCTGTGTGATCTTAGCTACGCAGCAAATGTGCATTTGCCAATTAGCAATTACCTGGAATGGAAAGTCTGGATAAGAACTATGATGATGATTATTATTATTGCCTTGAGCAAAAGCCGTACATCTGGATTGTTTCAGGACTGAACAATCATGTGTTTTTAAACAGCACTTGAAACAGAGCAGGCACCTGCTAGAGCTTAACTTCCATCACAAATGTCACATTTTCATGGTAGGAAGCTCAACAGAGCTCAGCTTAATTGGAAGAAAGGGGATAATTATCTTTTAATATCCCTTTGCAGATTTAAATCTGATAAGTGCATCTCATTCCCACAAGTTCTCACAACACCAAACAGAATGATGTGGCTGCAAGTGATATTTTAGCTCACTCACAAGCTATGGGGAGGGCTGGAGAGGGGAGGCTGCCTTTCCATCTTTTTACTTTCAATGATGTATATTATTATTTATTATTTAGACTTATACCTCGCCCCACTCACATACAGCGACTCTGGGCGGCTTACAGGAATGCAAAATATACAGTTACACAATCATAATAACATCATACAAAGATCACAGGTAAAACCCCCAAATTATACAATAAATGCACAGTAATGCAATAGATATAATTTAGTACAATATATCTAAATCAAATTACAAGAACAATTTATAATAATACACTATAAAAATTATACAATATCAATCCAACAAGTACAATCCTCAACACAGAGAAGATACCATGTTACAACACCAATTTTAACAATACAGTTCAATAACCATTCTACCCAGCCCCAAATTAGTCCAAGAGGGGCAGCTAACCACGAAAAAAAAAATCCCACCACCCGTTGCTGTGGCGGCCTTTAGAGCCAAGGCGACCGGTCAGCCTGTTGCAGAAGCCTCTCGGGTGGGGCAGAAAGGAAGTCCTGTGCCTCTGCAGTTCTTATAAAACTTGACAGCACTTCACATGCATGCTAAGAATAAGCTGCAGTTTTTGCCTTTATCCATAAGGTGGCATTAGCAGCACACTTTATAGATCACAGCAGCTGCCAAAGACACACCTGGACTAAAAACCTTTTCATGATTGCTGTGTTTGCCCTGCTTTTGTTATTCCAAATGCGTTGTTTTTTTCCCTATTGGTTTTTATCTACTATGGTAGCTTTAATATGATATTTGTTTAATCCTTTCCAGAAATTCAATTAATGTTAATTAACTTGTGACCCAGCCAGATAGTGCACTAAGCGCTATGGGGTGGTATATAAGCGTGGTTGCTAAAATATTGTGATAATCTGCTGTATTAGCTTCTTTCTTTTTTTAAGGAGAAAGGCAGTACTGTATATAAGAGCCCTGATGGCACAGACGTTAAACTGCTGTACTACAGCCAGAACATTGTGAGTTCGATCCTGACCTAGGATCAAGGTTGACTCAGCCTTCTATCCTTCTGAAGTCAATAAAATGAGTACCCAGCACATTGGGGGCAAAATGCTAATTAACTTGTGAACTGCCCAGAGAGTGCACTAAATGTTATGGGGCAGTATATAAGTGTAATTGTTATTGCTATATAAACAAATAAATTTAAAAAAATTGAAAACTTAAGATACAGACTCAAGATCACACAGCAGTCAACAGAGAGGTCATTTTGGACTAAGTGAAGTCCTCCAGCTTTCTCAATTAATATTAATTCAATTCAATTCAATTTTCCCACTTGTATGCTGCCAATCAGGAAACCCGACTCAGGGCGGCTCATACAATAATACTACAATATACACAATAATACAATATACACAATAATTATACAATATTTAACCTACAAGAACACCATATAATGATATACAACAATACAATATGACCTGCTAATATCCTGGATCTGGACTTCACCTTTTCCCAGGATCTCCTCTCCCAATGGGGAGGATGTTAAGAGGATACTAATACTGTACTATCAAGTCAGTTCTAACTTTCCAGGGTTTTCTAGGCATACTGCCCTCAGAAGTGGTTTACCATTGCCTTCTTCTAGGTGCTTATTCAACTTATACACAGAACACATAATGCGCAATGCAGGGATGGAGGAATCAGAATTTGGGATCAAAATTGCTGGGAGAAACATCAACAATTTGAGATATGCAGATGATACCACCCTCATGGCAGAAAGTGAGGAGGACCTAAAGAAGCTCCTGATTAGGTTGAAAGAAGAAAGTGAAAAGGCTGGCTTGAGACTCAATATCAAGAAAACCAAGATCATGGCAACAGGCCCTATCAGTCCCTGGAAAATAGATGGGGAAGAAGTAGAAACAGTGACAGATTTTACTTTCTTAGGATCAAAGCTCACTGCAGATGGTGATTGCAGCCATGAAATAAAAAGGTGACTGATTCTTGGGAGGCAAGCAATGAGAAACCTAGGAGGCATAGTGAAAAGTAGAAACATTAAATTGCAAACAAAGATTCGCATAGTCAAAGCAATGGTATTCCCTGTGGCAATGTATGGTTGTGAGAGCTGGACCATTAGGAAAGCTGAGCGCAGGAGAATGGACGCCTTTGAGATGTGGTGTTGGAGGAGAGTTTTGAGAGTCCCCTGGACAGCGAGGAGAACAAATAGGTCAATCTTAGAAGAAATCACCCCTGACTTCTCCTTAGAAGGTCAAATAATAAAGATGAAGCTAAAGTACTTTGGACATCAAATGAGAAGAGAGGATTCACTTGAGAAAGCCTTGATGCTTGGAAGGGTCGAGGGCAAAAGAAGAAGGGGACAGCCCAAGATGAGATGGCTAGATGGTATCGTGGACACAATGGGCACAGAGCTGAGTGAGTTGAGGGGGATGGTGGAGGACAGGAGTGCCTGGCGGACAGTGGTCCATGGGGTTGCAGAGGGTCAGAATCGACTGTGCGACTGAACAACAAAAGGTGTGCTTTTAAACTGAACAGCTTCTTCAAGTCTGTCTAGACTGGCTGTTTCTTGGGAAGGCATAGTGAGAAATTCAGCTCCCAGAGTTTAACTCTGTGGCCAGATAACCTGACTCAGTGAATACTTGCTTGTGGAGTCAGGAGTTGGAAGTTCAGTTCCTAACTGACCCTCTCCAGACAAAAAGCCAACCTGGTTATCCTTGCAGAAGCTGTACAATCCCAGGACACCCTGAGACGAAGAGAATGGTGAAGCACTTTTAAGTATTCTGTGCCCATAATAGCCCTGGAAAAGGTCACCATAAATCAGAATTGAATTGATAATAATTTTATGTCAGAAATTATTCTGGGTTGAAAGGATTTTTGTGGAAGAATCTCCACTCAGGGAACACCCAAATGAGGCTCCTTACGTGTCCCCAAGAGCTGGGACAGAGATGGGCACTCATGCAGTACACGGGCGGGTCTTGAACTGTCAACTTGCCAGCCTTCCAGCTAACAAGGTGATCTTCTTCACCATGTAACCTGCAAACCCTGCCCCCCACTTGCATAAAAGAACATTTTCAATGGAGTAAAGAAAACACATTATATTTTGTTCAAATTATTGCTCTATAATTCTGTTGTTGTTGTTGCTTAGACTTGTATGCTGCTCTACTTAATGTTATATTAATGTGATGATTGTCATTGCTTCCCTGGGTGTAAATTCCCAAACAGAATACTTTTGAACATGGCAGTGCAGCATAATTGTGGTGAGTACCTCCCCCCAGAAGATACTTTGCTACTTGCTCAGGGATTGCAACTCACAGGTTGGGAACAAGCATGCTAGATAAAAGCATAATGTAGAGCAGCAATTTCAGCAGTGTGAAGAAATCACAACTCTTTCTGAATTGATCGTGTTCATCAAAGGTGCAGAGCAGATTACCTTCCACAGTAGGATTCCATCGTCCTTCATTTATAGTGATATAGCTGCCCAGAGTATGAAAATCCCCTGGATGGCTGAGGTATAAATATAATAAATAAATAAGTAAAGATTCTGGCCATGCATGCTGCATACATGAGTTTTGGCCCTAAGTATCTCTGCAGAGTATGCTGCTCCAGTATAGAGCACATTTCACACACACAAAACAAGTTGACATTGCTGTTAATGAAACCATGCATACTGTGACAGGATGCCTCAAACCTACATCGGTTGAGAAAATATATCTTCTTGTTGGTATTGCTCTACCTAAGAAAAGGAGAGAAGTAGCAGTGGACACCATGAGATCTAAACAAGAGATACCAGCTGGCCAACCATTGTGTGCCTTTGTACCTGATGTGTATAAATTGATGCCATGAGGCCTCACTCTTATGTCTGATGAAGTGGACTTGATCCATGAAAGCTGACATTAAAATACAGCAGATAGTCTTTAAGGTGCCACAACATTTTCGTCTTTTTTGTTGTTTTGTTTACTCTCAGATATGCTAAAAAAGAGAATGACCCTTGACATCCTCTGAACAGATATGTGCCTCAGGTCCTCTGGCTCAGACCCAGGAAGAGCTTTATGGCAAGAACAAACTTTCTTGAGGTGTATTCAAGAGCAAAACTGAATTAGATGATGGAGAAAGGAATTCATAGACAAAGACTAACATTAAAGGAAGATATAGCTGAGGAACTTGACCTCCCCTATGTCACTTGGAGGACCTTGAATAGGCTGAGGGTCGGAGTCCCTAAATGCAAGACCAACATGCTCAAGTGACAACAACAACATGCCATAAGAATGTGGAGAGATACAGAATCCAGCTCATTTACTTGTCTGCCAGTTACTACAAGAAACATGTACTGATAAATATTTAATTATGGCCAACAACAAAGTCAAGAAGGTGGCTTCATTTTGGCAGTCCAGAGTTTGATCTGGACATGAAAGAAAAAGTGATTCTGGCTTGGGTTGATGAGCATTTCAGCCTGACATCTTCTGGAAATTCAGATGTTCCCCAGGCATGCTGCCTAGAATCTGGATTAGGTTGCTGACAAGGTACAGAGAAGTTCCTACAGTTGCAGCTGTAGTAATCTTTTCTGAGTCCTTCTGTATTGGTTGCTGCAGATTTCCAGGTGTGGCATTCAGTATTTTATGTCAGCAAGGTGAGGCTTTGAGGATGTGATGGAAGCAGATATTTGCACTTTGCCTTCCAGGTAAGGAGGCAGATGAGATGAGCACTTACCAGCCTCTTGGGAGCCACAGTGACAGGAGGGGGGGGGGGGGCAGACATTTAAAAATGCTGTAGACCAAGAAAAATTGAAATCACCCAGAAATTGTTTTTCCAAATTGTTAATAGCTTAAATGTCTAGATAGGAGTAAGGCAGGTGCCTCAAATGGCAGATTTGGGGTGTTGGAAAAGAGCAGCACATAGTTAATTATATATTGTATTAAGGTCATACTCCTATTGCATTTAATTACCAAGCAAGAAGAACAGCGAAAGCTGCCGCAAATCACAGCAAATTGATGAGGTGCTGGGCACATAACCAACCCTTCATCAATTGACCACAGTGACTACAGTGGCTTCCCTGATTCCTCTTCTGCATGCATCAAAATGCTATAGGATGCTGACTATCCTTGCATTTTGAGTGCCAGTGGCTCTTCCTCAGCCATCAAAATGTTTGGCCTGTGCTTGTTCTAGTCCCTAGCTCAGGGGTTCCCAACCTAAGGCCTGCATGCCATATCTGGCCCATAGCACCATTTCATATGGCCCCCACCCCTCCAAGGGCATTCGAGAAACAAAATGGCCACTAACTTTGAAGCTGTTAGGACAAAATGGCCTCCCCCATCATGTAGGCAGGGCAAAATGGCCATCTGATCCTCAAAGCTGACTGAGAGAGCATGACCCAGCCCCCGGCCTGAAAAGGTTGGGAACCCCTGCCCTAGCTAATCTCCCCACCTACATCCAACAGCACAGAGCACAGAGGAGAGAGAGTTTACTTTTTCCTGTTTCTTGAAACAGCTAGTCCTCTAAACTTTTGCACACTGGAATTTACTGTATTCTGCTTTTTAATGTTTCACTTAGGCCAGCTTTGATCCGCACTGTCCAGGAAGACATCTTCTTTCTCCATCTCTGCTATCTTTTCCTACAAAGAACTCCACTCATTAGTTTTGGCCCATATCTCCATCCTGCATATCTTACCTCTGTCCTGAGGTCCACAGTAACACTAATTTTATGTTCAGCCTTTGAGCTGTAACATGTTATGAATTAGAGAGGGGGATATCTATCTATCTATCTATCTATCTATCTATCTATCTATCTATCTATCTATCTATCTATCTATCTATCTATCTATCTATCTTAGTTGACTGTGCTGGCTGAGGGATTTCTGGAAACTCCGGTGAAAAATTATATTTCCTCTATATCTCTGTATACTTTGGGATTGCCCTTCCCAGGGTGGCCATGTGTCCTGTTTTAGGCAGGACATTAGATATTCTAGGTCAGGGGCACCCAAACTATGGTACATGGGCCCAATGAGGCCCCTGGATATCATTAATGTGGCCCGCAGTGAGTACCTGGGCTCACTGCAAACCACCCCTCCACTTGCCCCGCCACCTGACATCAGCAGCGGTGGCAATTGCGCTTTGTCCTGGCTGCTCTGAGCAGCCTCTTGCTCGGTCCCATCCCCTCTGCAGCCTTTGTCAAAGCCAATCGCTGTGTTAGGAAAATCTTTGGAACCTCCTCTCAAAATCCATGGCACTAGGAGAGCCCCCTGGCGTGCCCAAGATGATGTCATTGCAGCGCACCAGGTTTACCCTGGCCTTTCAGCGCTGCGGATTTTGAAACAGAGGAGGTTCCGAAGATTTTCCTAACACGGTGATCAGCTTTGGCAAAGGCTGCAGAGGGGATGGGACTGAGCAAAAGGCTGCTCAGAGCAGCCGGGAAAAAGCACAATCGCCACTATTGCTGACATCAAAACTGTCAGCAGTGGGAGCAGCCCGCCTCCGGCCCCCACAGCTGTGTGTCAGGAGTGGAACCAGTCCTCAAAAAAAAAAAAGTTTGGCCACCACTGTTCTAGGTAGAGAAAAGTGGTTTACCATTCCTTTCTTACAGGGGGAGCTCTGGGACTGTGCAGCTTGCCTGAGGTTGCACAGCCTGGCTCTTCTCCCAGGAGACAGAAGTGGAAAATTGAACTCCCAGCCATTGGCTCTACCTAAACCACTGAGCTATCCTTCCTAAACCTAGGACTAATGTACTGTCAAAGCCATGTTAAGCCATTTCTGTACTCTGGGGTGTTGGTGTTAGACATATTTACTTGCTGCAGCTAAGAAAAAAATTCCAACCCAAAGACTTGTGGTTGCTCAAAGATCAAGATATCCTAATTGCCTCAAGCTTTTCTAGACTATGGCTCAGTTTAACATTTGTAAAGTAGTTTGCATCCACAAATCCTTATGGTAGTTAAAATATGGCCATGTTTAAGGTACTACAATACTCTTTACTCTCTGGGATTTGATTGGTCCAGTTTAAAATATTAATTTCCTGTCAGTTTATTACAAGGTAAAGGTTGCTGTTGCTCAAAAGCCAGTTGTATCCGACTCTAAGGTTCAGTGCTCATCTCTGTTTATAGCCAAAGAGCCAGCACTGTCTGCAGACATTTCTGTAGTCATGTGGCAGGCATGAGTAAACACTGGAGTACATGGAACACTGTTTACCTTCCCACCCAAGTGGTACCTATTTTATCTACTTGCAATTTCTTGCTCACTCCATCATACCAGTACTTGGGTCTCGAACTCCTGACCAGCCAACCTTCCAGTTGTCAAGCTCAGTGTCTTAACTACTAAGCCACCACAATCCCATCAGTTTATTACCCTTATACTTTCTAGTTTTATGTGTTGCTTTCTGTTATATTTATATTTAATTCTAGTGTTTTGTAGTCTACATTTTAGATTTTGATTGTAAGATGTCATGTGTCACTCTTACAAAGAGAAGTTCAAAAACTGAAGTTGAATTATTAGTATTAGTAAAAATAGCAGTGCATTGGCAGGAATACAGCTCAAGCAACTTCACAACTACAGGCGATTTAGTAGCAGTACCAGAATAAAATGTCAGAATATCCTGCCCACCTTCTGAGCTCAGTAACATGGGCTCTTACATTGTCCTGTTTAAATCTGGATTTTGGGGGTCATGGAAAGTCTGATGAAGTCAAGTGTTAACCAGGCTGTGCCTAAGTCTCCAAATGAAGGAAAAAAAGTGTTCCTTTTCAACGCCTGCCAAGAAGTCATTTACGGTGAGAGTACAAATTAAAAGAATTTGAAAAGGCAGCAGTAATTAAAGACCGCAGAGAATAAGCCAAGTAGTTGGCACTGCCCCTGTTATCTTGCTCATACTAGGATGCTCCAGACAATTTAAAATGTCACAGCATTCATTAAATGTTCATTAAGGGCGCCACCAAAATTGAGGAAAAATGGGATAATGATACTTCACACTTGTGTCGGGTTTTCCCACTCACAGATCGAGAAACACTTTTGTTTTCCCCACCCATAATTACCCTACTCTTTTACGAGAGGAATCCACTGAGGTAGGAAAGCAGTGAAACCAATTTGCCCTGGTATGTGGCAAATAAGGTGAGCTTTCGAGTTCTGCAGAACTCTTCACCAGGCAAAAGGTGGCACAAAACCTGGGGTTCAGCAAGGCCAAAAAATAGTGCCAGATATGATGGCCATGGGCTTTCTCTCTCAACTCCAAGATTCCCTAAGTTCTGTAGCACTCAAAATCCAACAAAGCTATTGTATAACCAGATTTTTGCTTCTATAGATGGATCCCATGGCTATCTTCTGCATCAGATTTCTGAACACAAAGAGAGCTAACAAGGAGGGTTGTGTGAATCCAGGTTCTTGCCGTGAATCTTTCTAAAGTGGGGGTTCCCAATGTAAGGCCCCAGCACAATTTCATGTGGCCCCCCACTTCTCCAGGGGCATTTGAAGCTGGTGGGACAAAATGGCCACCCACATTATGCAGGCAGGGCAAAATGGCCATCTGGCCCTCAAAGCTGACTGAGAGAGCGGCCCCTGGCTTGAAAAGGTTGGGAACCCCTGTTCTAAAGCATTCCCATGTGGTGGAATTTCTTATTTATGATGTTTCTTTATTACTGTTCTTATGGTTTTTCATTGCTATTATTATCATGGCCATTATTTCCCATTTTACAGCTGAAGGTTTGCAATTTAGTACAGCCTTGTTAGTGCTCTCAGCTTCCAGCTTGGGTGGTCATTTAGGGTTTTGAGATATAGAAACTGTTCAGGGATGGTTTACCATTGTCACACACAACCCTATTAGGTTTCCTTGGCTGACTAGGATTTGAAATCTATATCTCCTAAGCACAGAATACTATTACCTTTCCTGCCAAGGTGGTACCTGTTTATATATTTGCAATTTCTTGCTTTTGAACTGCTAGGTTGGCACGAGCTGGGACAGATCATGGTGCTCATTCAGTTGCACAGCAGTCGGGTCTTGAAGCTGCTGACCTGCCAACCTTCTGGTCGTCAAACTCAGTATTTTAACCACTAAGCCACCATGGCCCCTTTTCTATTAGCCTGCAACAGTGAGTCAAAAAAAATCTATGATTCCATAGTGGTGGTGGAAGAAAAATCCATTGTTCCATGGCTAGCAGGGCTAGTATGAAAACATAAGTTTGTAGCCCTTTAGCAGGCAAGTGAAATGGAGATGAAGTCTTGCCTGTGAAGAAAGGTGACCACTAAAATATTGATTGTTGAGAGTTTTATGGACACCATTGATTGCCAGAAAGACCAATAAGTGGATGCTAGGTCAAATCAAGCCTGAACTGTCACAGAAAACAGAAAATGGGGTTAGAATACTTTGAATGCCTCATGAGAAGACAACTAACTAGACCAGAGGTTCACAATCTACAACCCATGGGCTGAACCTGGCCCGTGGTGGCAAATCATCTGGCCCGTGGTGATGACCCGGGAGTAGAAGTAGACATGGACACATTTACGACAGCTGTAAATGTACCTGTGCTTGTGCAAATGCACCCACGCCTGTGGAAATGCACCAGCCACAGTTTATGGCAGCGTTTATGGCAGGTGGAATCCACGTGTCCAGTTCACTCTGAACTAGACAAAATTGAGTAAAGATACCACGAAAAGAGAGGAAGATCAAATATGAGATGTACTGTATTCACTCAATGAAGGAAGCTGCAGTCTTGAGTCATAAGGTCTTTTGGGAGTGGCTGTGCTCATAGGGTTATTCAAGATTGGAAGCAACATGATGGCACATAAGCATCCAGTATCCATTATTAACTGATTAGTTGTCTGACCATATCAGGTTAAAATGTGATAAAATACATTAGATAAAATATGATTACAGAAACAGAAGAAAAACAGATTAAAAGTAAGATGATAAATCACGATAAAATTGAGCACATTGAAAGAGATGCCTCAAAGATTAAGGGATTTTTGAAACACAATCGGGCATGCCCTGGTAATGGCAACCTTGTGTTGCTGGCTAATCTTTCTCACACTAGATCAGGTGAAAGAAACTGCAGAATGAACTCACCAAAAGATGCCTTTATTTTGGCAGTTTCATGTCTGGCCTAGACATGGAAGAGAAAGAAGAATCACAATGAAATGAGATATAAAATTTACTCAATAAAATTAATCACCTTTGCATGCAACCCATATCTGATCAATAAAAATCTCTTTTGAATGGCCCCATCTATAAACTTGACAATACTAATATTTACATATTTATTTGTGCCCCGAAGGAAGGTAGTTATTTTTTTATTAGGGTCCCAGTATTTTGTTCTGTCTAGTAATGTCTGCAAATACTTGGCTGTTATTGTAGCATTTAATTGACAACTAAACAGAACATGTGCAATATTTTCTATTTCTGGTGTTCTGTAGACACAAGTTCTTTCGAAATATGGGACATGGTTAAATCGCCCATACTTAATGATAGGGTCAAACTGGTCAAAGCTTGCTCTTGTAAATGTGTTCTATGATACTGAGTCAGACCCGTTGTCAAGCATCTTTCAATTTGAAAATACTTTTTGTTTTCAGCTAACCATTTCAAGAATCTAATTTTTGTGAGTGACTCAATATTGGTTTGAGTGTTAATATCCAGGACTCTTCGTTTAAATGTTGTGATAATAATTTCGTGTCAGATATTATTCTGTGTTGAAAGGATTTTTGTTGGAGAAACTCCGCTCAGGGGACACCCAAATGGGGCTCCTTTTATGTCCCCAAGATCTTTTCCCACCAAAGTGGTCCCTATTTATCTATTTACAATTTCTTGCTTTCAAACTGCTAGGTTGGCAGGAGCTGGGACAGAGATGGGTGCTCATTCCATCATAAGGTACTTGGGTCTTGAACAGCTGACTTGTTGACTTTCCAGCTAACAAGGCGAGCTTCTTAACTACTAAGCCACCACACCTATCCTATGTGATGGGACATAACAACAGTAGCATGGATGGATGGATGGTGAGCATTTAGGTCAGGGGTGCCCAAACTTTTTGGGCCATGGGCCGATCATGTGGTTCAGGGAGTAGGTCACTAAGGCCCGGGTGCAGCCCCTGACGCCAATTCATCCGACCAACAAAGCCCTCGTCGATCCTGGAAACAGAAGTACTTCCAGGAGCGACGAGGGTTTCGTGGGACAGATGAATTGACGTCGGGGGCTGCACTCGGCCGCCAGGCCTTAGTTTGGGCACCACTGATTTAGGTAGAGGAAGGACAAAACAGTTCAGCATATTCTGCTAGCCCACTGCATTTCCATTCTGGTTGTGGAAAAGCAGATTTCCACAGAAACCAAGCAGGCTAGAGGAAGAAGGATCGGGAGATCCATCTCTCTTTCAGCGGCCTGCTTGGTTTCTGACTGAAGCCAGATACGCAAACTGTCTGGCCTTCCAGATATTGCTGGACTCTAATTCCCATTACTCACAACAGCAAGCCCAGCTAAAACCAAGCAGTGGAAACAATACCTGGCCCTTTGTTATATTTACCTTTTAGAGATGTAGCACATGTTTCCTAGCTGAGGGCGATGAGTGTTGTACAATGGCATACCTGGAAGATGCTGGGTTGTGGAAGGTGGGGTGTAGATTTGATAGAGAATATACATGGTAAGACATTTCTACATTCTGGGGACCACTCCAGCTTGCTCAATAGCCATTTCGATAGCCAAATCCTCTTTCAGAATTGGGCTCTTCTGCCTCTCAAACTTGAAAACAATGCCTGCTTTGCTTTGTTTGTTTAATAACTTGGGTTGCCATCGTTCACTAAGTAGCTAAAACAGCACTCAGGGCATGGGGTCCAAAACCAGGAGTTGCAAAGTGTTTTCCTCTGGTGATCCTGCACTGTGCTGACAAGAGACTCTTGATAGGAAGGGGGAGGGGGTGCTTAGACAGATGTGGCCATTTTGCAGCATGAGTTGTGTGGCAAAGCAGCTGAATTGGGGATTTTTTTAAAAAATAATCAATTTCAATATGTTTTCCTTAGATCATTAAAATGACTTTTTAAATGACTTCTGTATTTCTAAAAGGAGGTCATGCCTCAAAAAAAGGTTGGGAAACACTGATTTAGAGACATGGAAGAACTGGAGAGGTTTAGAGCATTTGAAAGTTTTTTTCTATCATTATCTGTGATGTGCTACACAGAAAGAGCCTCCTCGAAGATTGTGGTGTTTTTGAACCACAATTGGGCGTACCCTGGTAACGGCAACCTTGTGTTGTCGGCTCATCTTTCTCACACTGGAACAGGGAAAAGGAACTGTGGAATGAACTCATTAAAAGATGACTTTATGTCGGCAGTTTCACGTCCGACCTAGACACAGAAGAAGAGTTATCTGTGATGTGCAGGCACTGCAAAATTTGTCTGGAGCATTTCCTTGATGCAGCTTCTTTTGTGATCTTTGAAAACAGTCCAAAGGATGCTTGATGCTCCTCTCCCGAGATTGATTGGCACCAAAGGAAGTCTGGCATTATGGTGTGCCTTGAAACCCTTGCCTCTTGGAGTCATTTTTTGCACATTCAGCAGAGTTTTGTGATGGCTCATCAGGAGCAAAAGCCCTTATGGGACGGGAAGCACATTGATAACAAGCCCAATTGGAAACGGCAGGGTTTGCTTCAAGCACAGATGATGAAGGCACACTTGACAACAGTATGTGATGTGAGGCAATTGTGCAATGTGATCAGAAATGACAACTACGATAGGAGCGGCATTAAACGTCAAGTGGCCAAGCAGCTAGAAATAAAATGGCCCAGACCCAGGTTTTCTAGCATGTCTTTAACGTAAAGAACAGATATCTTCATGGCCACTTTCATTACTTTTCATTGCCATCAGAAGCAAGACTTTTGTAAAGCTAATGGTTCTTAATTGCCTTTTCAGAATTTTATCATTCTCATTATACTTTGCACTGCATTATTGCTTGCAAAATCCACCATATGTGAGATTTGCCGCTAAACCCATAGAAAGGGACATAAAACCATGTGTCCAGGATATGTACCTGTCATTTACACTATGTTCCCTTCAAGACAGATGGCAGTTGTGTAAACTATGGAGCTTTTTCCTTTCACACTTTGTTTGATGATAGACTTCTGTGTGACATGAAAGCCTGTATACATCTCAATGCTTTGAACAACAGAAGTTGATGCAATTTAATGTGATACAGTCTCTCTTAGGTAAAGGTAGGGGGTTGCCCTTGCTCCAAAGCCAGTTTTATCCTACTCTAGGGTTCAGTGCTCACTTCTGTTTATAGCCAAAGAGACAGCGCTATCTGCATTTGCAGATGTTTCCATGGCTATGTGGCAGGCATGACTAGACACAGAATGCTGTTTACCTTCCCACCTCACTGAAGTGGTACCTACTTATCTACATGCAATTTCTTGGTTTTGAACTGCTAGTTTAGCAGGAGCTGGGACAGAAACAGGAGCTCACTCAGTCATGCAGCACTCAAGTCTCAAACTGCTGACCTGCTGACCTTTCAGTCATCAAGTTCAGCATCTTAACCATTTGAGCCACCGCAATCCCTCAGTCTCTCTTACCTTTCCCCAGATGACTCAGTTTTTAAAAAGCCACCCTAAACTTTGTAAGCAAGATTTTCAGTAACTCCAAATCTAACAATGATTGCATTCCTGTAATATTTCTTTCTTAACAGCCACATCGTAAAACATGCAGCTGGAGAAGAGTTTGTTACTGTAACAGTAAAAAAATGAAAAGTGATGTGGAAAGAATTTGTGGGGGAGGAGAAAAGTCTTCTTCTGAACAAACAAGTCAATTGGTTATACTTCTCTGACCTTTTGGATTTTGCAAGTTGGACTCTTGGTTATGGTAGCAATACCACTGAGAGGACATCCCATGATGGCAGAGAGGCCAACTTTAATTTGACTGAAGCCCCATCTAGGCCAGGGGTGGGGAACCTGTGACCTTAAGGCCACATGTGGCCTTCTAGGTAGGTCCTTAAGTGTGACTGAATCCAGATTTTACAGAACAATTCCTTTTATTTTTATTAATATATTTTCTGTCTCCTACATTTTTATTTTATTTTAGTAACTTTAAAATTAACAAATAGTTTTCATTTTTTGAAATTATTATCTAAATAATAGCTAGATTTCTTTACAAAATAATGTACATTTTTAAGTATATCTAATTGAAGTTTCTTGAATGTGGCCTTATTTGATTGCAGCTAAATTAATGTGGCCTTCCGAAAGGTAAAGGTTCATCACCCCTTACCTAAGCCATCTTCTCTTCCCATCTAAGGGGAAGATGGTATGCAGGTGATAGCCTTCCTCTGTGGCTTATCCTCTGAAACTGATAAGGGAATACTGCCTCTGAATGTGGCTGATTGTCAATCCTGGAAATAATGGGTCAGTTAAAAGGCAAAATTGCTTTGGAAAATGTGAGTACTGTATAGGAAAGTTATAGTTTTGAATATTAGGTACCTGAGTCCTCCACAGCCACTTGATTTGGGGGATCCAGGAAATTGTATTCATAAAATTAAATTTAAAAGTACATTTTCTAAGCTCTAAAAAAAAGTCATATCCTTGATTAGATAAAGGTCTCCTTTGATCGAAAGCCAGTTTTGTCCTACTCCAGGATGTGGTGCGTAACTCCATTTACAGCCAAAGAGCCAGCGCTGTCTGCATCTGCAGATGTTTCCATGGCCATGTGGCAGGCATGACTAGACTCCAGAGTGCATGGAATGTTACCTTTCCAGTTGAAGTGGTACCTATTTATCTACTGTACTTGCAATTTATTCCTTTTGAACTGCTAGGTTGGCAGGAGCTGGGACAGATGGGAGCTCACTCCGTTATGTAGCATTAGGTCTCAAACTACTGACCTGCCAACCTTCTGGTCATCAAGTTCAGCATCTTAACTACTAAGCCACCTCAGCCCCTTCCATATGTTTGGTTACACAACTTGTATTGCTGTCTGTACAGAAAGTTGTCTGGTTGGCAAAAACAAACACCTTAGAAAATAGCACAAAATAAAATGCAGCTCCCCATATTGTAAAGATTCATGTCAGCACAATTCATACATTATAACTAGTGAGATACAGTACTGCCCTACCAGAAACCCAGCCCCCCCAATATACACGCACAAACGCACGCACGCACGCACGCACGCACGCACACTTTATTATTTGGTAGCCAGTAATCAGTGCAGGATCTCTAAAGAAAACTGCCAACCCTCCACCCCTTTGGCGTGGCTATCTGAAAAAGAAGAAAAGACTCTTGCTTCCTCAACATTTGTAAGGAACGTGCAGCTTCATCTAAGCAAGCAGGCTGGCTGAAATCCCATCATCCACACCACCTTCACAAATACATGAGCCCTGCCTGCTCTTTCTATGTGATTATCCTGCTCTTCACAAAGACACCAATAATGGGTGTGTCCCCCCCCCATTTGAATAGATGTGAGCACAAGAGAAAAAATGCATTTTAAAAGCACAATTTTATACATCTAAAAGCTTTAGAATTATCTGTCCCTTCTTCCCACTTCTTATCATTGCAAATATAATAATGAGAAAGTTCAAGCTATTCAAGGTAAACTTCCGATTTTCTTTAAAGTTTTGAAAACTTTTCTTTAAAGTTTTCAAAACCATTTATTATTTTATTCTGAATTTCACAACACATCATGAGCTACTGATTTGTGAGGTAATTAACAATGAACAATCCAGGGAACTATTGCATGAATCCAGGCTAATCTTTCTCACATTGGGTCAGGTGAAAGGAAAATGAACTCATCAAAAGGTGCCTTCATTTTGGCAGTTTCACAGCTGGCCTAGACACTAAAGGAAAGAAGAAGAAGAAGCTGTGCTTTGCAGTCTATGATCGTTTTTGGATGTAACAGAACTGTGCTTTGAAGCTGGCATGAATAGAATTGAATTGTGCTTTGAATGGTTTGTGGGAAAATGTCCAGATATATAAGAACTGCATTTAATTCAATTTAATCTGTACATTTAATTACCGTAATTGCAGGGTATATACACAGAGAGAGAGAGGACTGGTAGGAACTTCCTAAGATTTCTGTCAGCTACAGCATTGGACTGAGCACTCAGAAATGAAATTCCCTTGGCGACATTGGAGCAGTGGCAGTCTCTCAACCTCACCTACATCACAGGGTTGTTGTGAGAATAAAGTAGGAGAGGAAGAGGCCCTCTGTGGAAGACAAATTGGGATGTACCTGTAAAAAGTAATTGTTAATAATAATAAAAAATATGAAGACTGTGAATTCACATGGGGAGTAAATATAACTAAGTGCAATTGTTACTTTTAACAGAAGTAGACCCATTGCTCTGGTTGCTAAATGGTAAATCAGTATGTAAATCCTCTGTTCACATTCTGTCCTTTCTTCAAGAGAATCAAAAACCCCAGTGTGCATGACTCTTTCCACCATCCATTTAATCATCGCAGCAACTCTTCTAGAAAGTTTAGCTAAACAACCATGCAGCGAGTGTAATAAATGAATGGAGATACTGTATGTATCCATTTCCCTTTTGAGTTATTGTCCACTCCATCAATTGGCAGAGATAACTAGATCACACTTCAAAGTGCATTTGCATTTAGAATGAAAGTCAGGAACACTCTATCAGTGAAGGAAGAGTTCAGTGGTGGGATGTCAAAATTTTTACTACCCCACCATGATGTCATCACAGTGTGGGCGGAGCTAACAGCATGACATCATGATGTTGTGGGCAGGGCCAAAGAAAAAATAAATAAAATACAAAATAATAAAAAAAATTAAAAGCACACACACACACAACCCTCAACCCACCCACAACACAAATCCGTAAATAAATTAAATACATACATACATAAATAAAATAAAAATATATTAAAATACAGCCACCCACCCAAACACCCAGCCACCCACCCCAAACACAAATCAACCAGAGCTTTTAAACCAGAGCTTAAAGCTTATTCTGGCTAATTTTTCTCACACTAGGTCAGATGGAAGGAACTACAGAATGAACTAACCACAAGATGGGTTCATTTTGGCACTTTTCAACTTTTCAATAGTTAAAGAAGTTAGGTACTAAGTCTTTGCCTAACCAGTTCTCTAGGATAATATGCCTTAATGTAAATGTAAAACAGCTGTACCTCCTTTAGGGTTCTCCAATTGGAACAGCACAGGTGTAGTTTATTGATGAGGTAACTCCAAGACTTTGCTTAAAAACCCCAAGCCAGGCTGCCAGGCCTTTTTAGGAACTGTGGTAGTATGTCAATATAGGTAAAGGTATTAAATACACATTAAAATACACACAGACACACCACATCCAAAGGTGAGTCACTTACCCTGGGGAACAGGCTATAGGGAGCTTCGGGCTAGCAGCTTTTCTTCCTCCTCCCCACTTGGGAGGACAGCAAGGAGGCCGTGCATATGCACCAAGCACTGTAGGCATGCATGCACACCAAGTGCTTGGCGTGTATGCGCAGTGGGGGAACCAGTGAAAAGATAAGCCCTGAAGGTGGTTCCTCCCAAAGGTGCTACCAGTTCTCCAGGACACTGGGAAAAGTTACTACTGGTTCTGGCGAACTGGTGAGAACCTGTTACATCCCATCACTGGGAGAGTAGCTATATCATTCCTTCTTTCACAGTATATTAGTAATTAATCTTTTCAAAACTCTTCTTTTAATCAAGCTGATCAAGCAAGGTTGACCTTTACAGGATGGAATAGCTGAATGAGATTCCCAATGAGACAAAACAAAATGTTTCACACTCCTTAGGGTGGGCCCAGATTTGGTCAATCTTTGGGAAGAAGTTTGAAAAAGATAGGACTCCATTAGCCATACTATGTGTGTAAAGTTAGTAACACTCAAGAGTAAGTCTGGCTCCAACTAAGCTTTTCAGTTAATATTATTCTCTTTTAAGTCAAACTAGAATGTAGGGAAGATGAATATTGATAAGACCATCCTACCTGCTGTAAGCTTTGCGCTGGCAATTTCTCTATTACTCTCCTTATCTCACTTGCTCTCACTTGTATCACACTACCTATTCAGCCTGCTTAAATTTAAGATTGTAAAGTATTCTCCTACCTGTCTTCATTCCTTAACCCTTATCAATCCCCACATCATGAAAGGAAGTCAAGTGTTACTTTCCTTGGGGACATTTTTGAAGTGGCAGCGATGTTAATCAGTGCAAGCATATCATTGAGTAAACAAAATAAAATACTGTAACATCCAAAAGACAAAGACTGTTGTGGCACCTTAAAGACTCTGCTGGACTACAGCTCCTATCATGTGTGAAATTTGTAGTCCAGCACAACTGGAGGGCCCCAGGATGAAAAAAAATAATCAAACTTCTTTGTATGATTCCATAGAAACTAGCAAAGAAGGACCTGGGTTTAAACATATCACAGACCATTGTGACCTGCAGTGGAGGTGAGGGGAGAAACCGTGCGGCCGGCGCCATCGTCCGGGATCACAGTACTGTAGTTGACTTAATATAGTAACTGATATAGTGACTTCACAAGTAACTGATTTACATAGTGACTTGATATAGTGAACTTACAGTAGAGACTTGATATAGTAGATTTTCCTCTTCATACCAAGGTTTTTCCTTTTATACCAAGGATGATGACTAATGAGATTCTTAGCAACTCCTGACTACATATATAACTTCTTACTTCTCATATAACTTTTAACTCCATATATCCAGTAATAATTAGCTCAACTTTTAGTCTGATACTGTGTTTTAAACTGTGATAATATGCATGATAGTACTTTGTTTTAAACTGTGATAACATGTATGATGGGAGGATACTGGTGTAGAAACTGGCAAACCACATCAGAAAGTTTCCCAAGAGAACCCTATGGACCAAAACAAAAAGCAAAGCAAAGGGGGCAATTTAGATGAAACAGGAGGCTTAGCACATCACATAAGAAGAAGGGGATGGACAGGAAAGGGGGAGGAAAGGGGGAGGAAAAATACAGTGTTGTGAGGAACAATACTGTATAGGGACATGGAATGTAAGATCTATGAACCAAAGAAAACTGGAAGTGGTAAAAAAGGAAATGGAAAAAATAAGCATTGACATCTTAGGAATCAGAGAGCTAAAATGGACAGAGATGGGTGAATTCAGCTCTGGAAACCATCATATCTACTACAGTGGACAAGAAAACCTAAAAAAACCCGGAGCAGCCATAATTGTCAATAAAAAAGTAAGAAAAGCAGTAATGGGATATAATCTCAAAAATGATAGAATGATGTCAGTCAGAATACAAGACAAGTCTTTCAATATCACTGTAATCCAAATATATGCACCAACCACGGATGGAGATGAAGCCACAGTTGACCAGTTTTATGAAGACCTACAACAACTCATAGATTAGACACCAAGAAATGATGTCCACATTATCATAGGAGACTGGAATGCCAAAGTAGGAAATCAAAAAGTAAATGGAATAACAGGCAAGTTTGGTCTTGGAACACAGAATGAAGCAGGGCAAAGATTGATAGAGTTCTGCCAAGAGAACGCATCAGTCATAGCAAACCCCCTCTTCCAGTAACACAAGAGGAGACTTTACACAAGGGCATTACCAGATGGCCAACATTGAAACCAGATTGATTACATACTCAGCAGCCAAAGATGGAGAACCTCCATACAGTCAGCAAAAACGAGACCTGGAGCAGACTGTGGCTCAGATCACAACCTACTGATTGCAAAATTCATGTTTAGACTAAAGAAAATAGGGAAAACAATTAGGCCAGACAGATATGACATTGACAACATCTCTAAGGAATACACGGTGGAGGTGTGGAACAGATTTAATGGCTTGGACCTGATAGACAGAGTGCCAGAAGAATTATGGACAGAGCTGCGGGACATCATGCAAGAGGCACCAAGGAAAACCAGACCAAAAGAAAAGAAGCATAAGAAAGCAAAGTGGCTGTTTGATGAGGCTCTTAAAATAGCAGAGGAAAGAAGGAACACAAAAGGCATAGGAGAAAGGAAAGAATATAATCATTTGAACACAAAATTTCAAAGAAAAGCAAGGAGAGATAAGGAAACCTACCTAAATGAACAGTGCAAAGAAATAGAGGAAAACAACATAAGAGGCAGAACTAGAGATCTTTTCAAAAAAAAAATGGGGAAATCAAGGGAACGTGTAAAGCAAAAATGACCATGATAAAGGACAAAAAAGGCAAGGAGTGAGCTGATGCATAAGAGATTAAGAAAAGATGGAAAGAGTACACAGAGGAACTCTACAAAAAGGACCTCAACACTCCTGATAATAACAATGATGAGAACATTGAACATAAGCCAGACATCCTAGAGAGTGAAGTCAGAACGGCCCTAAAAAGCACTGCAAGCAACAAAGCCAGTGGAAATGATGGTATTCCACTTGAATTTTTCAAAGCCCTAAAAGATGATGGAATCAAATTATTGCATTCTATATGCCACCATTGGAAAACACAACAATGGCCACAGAATCGGAAAATATCAGTATATGTTCCAATCCCAAAAAAGGGTAATGCCAAAGAATTATCGAACAATTGCACTCATCCCACACACTAGCAAGGTGATGCTCAAGATTATACAGGATAGACTGCAGCAGCAAATGGAGAGAGAATTACCAGAGGTTCAGGTGGGGTTTAGAAGAGGCAGGGGGACTAGAGACCACATTGCCAACATACGGTGGATCATGGAGAAAATAAAGGAATATCAGAAACATGTCTACTTCTGTATCATTGACTACACCAAGGCCTTTGACTGTGTGGACCACAACAAAACATGGCAAGTAATTAAAGAGATGGGAATACCAGAACACCTTATATCCCTCATGAGAAATCTGTACAAGAGTCAAGAAGCAACAGTTAGGACAGAACACGGAAGGACGGAGTGGTTTGGAATAGGAAAAGGAGTAAGACAAGGCTGCATTTTGTCACCCTGCTTATTCAACTTATACACAGAGCACATAATGCGCAATGCAGGGTTGGAGGGATCACAAGTTGGGTACAAAATTGCTGGGAGAAACATCAACAGATGACACTACTTTAATGGCAGAAAGTGAGGAAGACCTAAATAAGCTGCTGCTTAGGTTGAAAGAAGAGAGTGCAAAAGCTGGCTTGAGACTCAATATCAAGAAAACCAAAATAATGGCAACAGGCCCTATCAATCCCTGGAGAATAGATGGGGAAGAAGTAGAAGCAGTGACAGATTTTAATTTCCTAGGATCCAAGATCACTGCAGATGGTGATTGCAGCCAAGAAATAAAAATGTGACTGTTTCTTGGGAGGCACTCTATGAGAAACCTGGGGAACATAGGGAAAAGTAGAGACATCACATTGAAAACTAAAATTCGTATATTCAAAGCAATGGTATTTCCAGTGGCAATGTATTGTTGTGAGAGCTGGAGCATTAGGAAAGCTGAGCACAGAATAATAGATACCTTTGAGATGTGGTGTTGAAGGAGAGTTTTGAGAGTCCCTTGGACAGTGAGGAGAACAATTAGGTTATTCTTAGAAGAAATGAACCCGACTGCTCCCTAGAAGGTCAAATAGTAAAGATGAAGATGAAGTACTTTGGACATCAAATGAGATGAGAAGATTTACTTGAGAAGGCCTTGATGCTGGGAAAGGTGGAGGGCAAAAGAAGAAGGGGCGGCCAAAAATGAGGTGGCTAGATGGAATTGTAGACACAATGGGCACAGAGCTGGGTGGGCTGAGGAGGATGGTGGAGGACAGAGGTGCTTGGAGGACAATGGTCCATAGGGTCGCAAAGGGTCACAATCAACTGTGCGACTGAACATCAACAAAGTTTTAGACAATGAATAAGCAGCAATTTGTGCAAAAGAACTTATTCTTCAACCACTGTGGCTAACATTTTAAAAAATCCCTTTTACATCCTTTCCGCCCACTTTAAACCTCTATGCCCCTTTAAAAGCTGTAATTTCTCCCTGACCAATACTGACCTGAAAGGTCAGAAGGTTTTAGTTAATAGCCAGGAAATGTTCTCCCCATCCATCATTATTACCTAATTAGAAACATAAAATATTTCACAATAAATTTCAATGACACTTGATGGGTGTTTTGTGTTACTTGTCCCAAAAAAAGAGGAAGAGCCACATCTGCATTTTAAAAGGACACCAAGAGTTTTTGAGGAGTCCCAATTGTGTCAGCTGTCTGGCACTTAGGAAAATTGCTGCCTGATTCCTGTTTCCTCCTTGAAATTTCCACAACTGGACAACTTCTTCCCTCGATGTATATTGTGCCATTTGGAACACACACACACTGATACAAACACAACTTGTTTTTTGTTGTTCAGTCACACAGTCGATTCCAACCCTTAGTGACCCTATGCACCATTGCCATCCAGGCACCTCTGTCTTCCACCATACCCCTCAGCCCGCCCAGTTCTGTGACCATTGCATCTACAATACCATCTAGCCATCTCATTTTTGACCCCCCCTTTCTTCTTTTGCCCTCCGCCATTTCTAGCATCATTGCTTTTTCAAGTGAATCCTCTCTTCTCATTTGGTGTCCAAAGTACTTTAGCTTCATCTTTACTATTTGACCTTCTAAGGAACAGTCAGGGTTGATTTCTTTTAGGATCAACCTATTTGTTCTCCTTGCTGTCTAGGGGACTCTCAAAACTCTCCTACAACACCACATCTCAAAGGCATCTATTCTTCTGCGCTCAGCTTTCCTAATGCTCCAGCTCTCACAACCATGCATTTCCACCGGGAATACCATTGCTTTGACTATACAAATTTTAGTTTTCAATGTGACATCTCTACTTTTATCTATGTTCCCCAGGTTTCTCATAGCTTGTCTCCCAAGCATCAGTCGCCTTTTTATTTCATGGCTGCAGTCCCCATCTGCCGTGATCTTGGATCTTAAGAAAGTAAAATCTGTCACTGCTTCTACTTCTTCCCCATCTATTTTCCAGGGACTGATAGGGCCTGTTGCCATATCTTGGTTTTCTTTATGTTGAGTCTCAAGCCAGCTTTTGCACTCTCTTCTTTCAACCTAAGCAGCAGCTTATTTAGGTCTTCCTCATTTTCTGCCATTAGGGTAGTATCATCTGCATATCTCAAGTTGCTGATGCTTCTCCCAGCAATTTTGTACCCAACTTGTGATTCCTCCATCCCTGCATTGCACATTACATGCTCTGTGTATAAGTTGAATAAGCAGGGTGTCAAAATGCAGCCTTACTCCTTTTCCTATTCCAAAACTACTCTGTCATTCCTTATTCCGTCCTAACTGTTGCTTCTTGACTCTTGTATAGATTTCTCATGAGGCATATAAGGTGCTCTGGCATTCCCATCTCTTTAATTACTTGCCACATTTTATTGTGATCCACACAGTCAAAGGCCTTGGTGTAGTCAATGAAAAAGAAGTAGACTTGTTTCTGATATTCCTTTGTTTTCTCCATGATCCAATGTATGTTGGCAATGTGGTCTCTAGTTCCCCTGCCCCTTCTGAACCCTTCCTGCACTTCTGGTAATTCTCTCTCCATGTGCTGCTGAAGCCTGTCCTGTATAATCTTGAGCATCACCTTGCTAGTGTGTGGGATGAGTGCAATTGTTCGATAATTGGAACATTCTTTGGCATTACCCTTTTTTGGGATTGGAACATATACTGATCTTTTCCAATTCTGTGGCCATTGTTGTGTTTTCCAAATCTGCTGGCATATAGAATGCAGTAATTTTATTCCTTCATCTTTTAGAGCTTTGAAACATTCAGCTGGGATACCATAATCTCCATTGGCTTTGTTTAGAATGTTTCATGTTAGACAGTGGGCTGCAGTGGCTCAGTGGTTAAGAAGCTTGCCTTGTTAGCTAGAAGGCTAGCAGCTCAGCAGTTCAAAACCCAGGTACTGCATGATGCATTGAGCACTCGTCTGCCCCAGCTCCTGCCAACCTAGCAGTAGGAAAGCAAGAAATTTTAAGTAGATAAAAAGGGGGCCACTTTGGTGGGAAAAGATCTTGGGAAAATGAACATGAAAGGATCTTCATTTGGGCATCCCCTGAAGGGAGTTCCTCCAGGAAAAAAATCGTTTCAACCCAGAATAATTTCTCACACAAGATGATGATGATGATTTTAGACACCAAGGGGTAGATTTTCTAACACAATTCAAGGGGTCACACTAAAGGGGGAAAAATATATTTTTCATTAGATTAGCAAGGAGTTAACAATACAGAAGTCACCAAGCTGGCTTAACAAGCTGTTGATAAGAGAGGTGATCTCCAGGTAAGATATTCCTTGCAAAATAGCTTGAGATGTTCATTGCAAAATATTGTTTCCTGTACTGTATGTTACATTTTTGAAATCCTTTAAAATCCCACATTTTTATTGGCACTCAAAAGGACTTAACAAATGAATTAGTGTGTTGTCGAGCTTGGAAATGTGGCTTTAACCACAGTTCCCACAATTCTCTAACTGTTATGACCATTGGCCAACTGGTCATACCAGCTGGGGGTTTCTGGGGATTGTACTTCACCCAAAATTAACATTTTGAAACTTTGGTATACAACATTTAAGGTATATTTCCCATATTTGATGGCATTTATTATTTTGAACATTCTGATACAATAGAAAGAAGGCCTTGCTTTCAGTGTTAGCTATCTCAAATCAGAAGCCAAAATATTATACAAGAAGTTGGTAGGGATTATATTTCTTTTTATATACATTCATGGGAATACTTATATTTCACCTTTCTAATTTGCTCAAAGCTGTATGAGTACAGTGAAAAAAATTACATGTGATGTATGTTTGTGAGTGTGTTTGTGTTGTCAATTCTGACATATGGGTGAGCCTTTCTAGAGTTTTCTAGGTAGCAAATACACAGACTAAGTTCACTATTCTCCTCTTCTGGAGACAGCCTGGGACAGGACAGCTTGTGCAAGTCTCCACAGGCTGGCCTTTCTTCTGGAAGGCACAATGGGGAATCGAACTCCCAATCTCTGGCAATGCCTAAATTCCTGAGCTACCAAGAACTACCAACCCTCCTTTTAACCAATAGACTACAGCAGTGATGCCGAACCTTGGCACTCCAGGTGTTCTTGGACTTCAATTCCCAGAAGACCTGATCAGCAGGAGTGCTCACTTGGGCTTCTGGTAATTGATTTACTCTCCCCAGGTAATGGGGATGATTAAAATATTTTGCATAAAGAAAAATATGCTATACATTGCATATAAAATCACAAGCAGCTCATGAGTAAAGAGTGAATGCCATTGCCTCATCTCAATTCCCTCACCCAAATAATTTGCATGAAAATATGATGGGAAGGCATGCTAATTATACTTAACTGTGCTGGTGCACTAGAAAAGATTCTTTGAATCAACTCCTGTTCTTCTTCTCTCCCCCCCCCCCTTTTATGTCCAGATCAAACTTTGAACTGACAAAATGAAGCTACTTTCTTGACTTGGTACATCTTTCTGGCACTAATTGGCAGACCAGATTCTGCATCTCTCCACATTCACACAGCATGTTGTTGTCTGTCAGCATCCCCCACTTGAGCATGTTTGTTGGCCTTGCTAACTAACAGACTTGGCCTTACTCTAGTTTTTAATTATTAGGTAAAGGTAAAGGTTGCCCTTGCTCGAAAGCCAGTCATTTCCAACTCTAGGGTTCAGTGCTCATCTCTGTTCATAGTCAACATCTGCAGACATTTCTGTAGACATGTGACAGCCTAGACACTGGAATGCATGAAATGCTTTTTACCTTGCCATCAAAGTGGTTCCTATTTATCTACTTGCAATTCTTGCTTTCAAACTGCTAGGTTGGCAGGAGCTGGGACAGAGATGGGAGCTCACTCCATCATGCAGTACTTAGGTATTGAACTTTGACCTTCCAGTCTTCAAGTTCAGCATCTCAACCACTTGAGCCATTGCAGCCCTTTTTTTGAATTACAGTAAAACCCCATATAACAAAGGGCTCTTATAATGACAAACTTGTAAAACGAAAGGAATTTGAAGAAAACTGTTGTCTCGTATAGTGAAGATTTTCATTTATATGAAGCAACGTTTCTCCCAGGGGTTTTTCTGAGGTCCAGGTGGTTTTCAATGCGTTCCTATGGAGATTTTCATTATATGAATTTCCCTATAGGAAATTTCGTTATACAAAGCATTCTTTGTATAACGAAAAATCGCTTAGCGAGAAGCTTCGCACAACGAATTATTTTTGTTATATGAGGAATCACTGTACAGTTGTACCTCACTTAAAGAGCACAATGCATTCCACAGGATTGCTCTTTAAGCGAAACACCATTGTAAGTGACCAATTGTGACTTCTGGTGGGGAGATTGTGAAACCCAATGTATTTGTTAAGCGAGTTTTTGGTTGGTTTTAGTTGTTAAGTGAAGTGACCATTCAAAGAAAATTTTGCTCTTAAAACAAGTTAGTCTCTAAGCAAGGCACTCTTTATGCGAGGTTTTACTGTACAGTATTTGAATTATTACCCTAAAGTAAATTGCAATTAGAGTAGTCCCACTTGAATCAATGGAACTTACATAAGTGTTGACATATCAAATCCCCACTGATTCAATTGATTTATTTTAGACTAGGATTTACTATGCATAGAAATGAGATTTAAGCCACAGCTGAGTGGATTAATCAATTCAAGCACTACAGCTTTAAATTGCCAAATTTGCCAAATGAGTAGCTGATCTAGTCGTGTGATAGCTGATTGAGTACATTTTAAGAGTAAAATCTATTATGAGATCAACAGGAATTTCCTTAGCTATAGGTAGATGTTCTTAGCTTCAGATTTTGCAATCCAGCAATCCAGTGTACTCCAGTGTCTAATCATGCCTGCCACATGACCATGGAAAAACTGCAGAAGCAGACAGCACTGGCTCTTCGGCTTTGAAACAGAGATGAGCACTGAATCCTAGAGTCAGATATGACTGGCTTTCGAGCAAGGGAAACCTTTACATACATCTGAAAGTGGCATCTGCTAAACCCAGTGCAATTTGTTTCTTAATAGACAGGTAGAGGAATACAATTACAGTACTAAACTAGCAATTGCTGGGAAGAGATTAAGTTTCAAGGGACATTTTTAGTCAATTGTGGTTGTGAATAAATATGGTGGGTTTTTTTTAAAAAAATGACTCTGTTTTTGTTTGCCTCATAATAAAATAAGAAACAGTTAATATCAACAAAATGGCTATTCTTTCAAACTATGTGTGTAATAAATTCTGCTTATTAAATTGTAAGTTTAAATTGTAAATTGGTGTGTGTGTGTGTGTGTGTGAGAGAGAGAGAGAGAGAGAGAGTGAAAGCATATTATTTAAATTCTGTCTAATTTATTGGTTAGAATTATGATAGCTGAATTAAAACAACTGGTTGACAGCCTAAGGCAAAACAGTAGTTATTCCTCTATCTCTTTGAGCCCATCAGCTTCTGTTGTGACCTTAGCTATGAGGAAATTCTGCTTATGCTGTTTTACGTCACTAGTTCTCCACCTTTGACCTTCCAGATGTTTTGGACTTGAACTCTCAGAATCACAGATGATTGGTAGAGAGCCATCTCTTAAGTCGTTGAACATCAAAGTATCTTGTATCACCTTACAAACTACAACTTTTTATTCTCACATATATTTTTACAGACAAATGGGCTAAGCAGGACACAAAAGCTGATTCTTATATTTTAAAAAAAATCTGAAAAATCTGTTCACTATGTAACTAATACACTGCATCTCAAACTCAGCTCCCTCATAGTACTGTTTTTTCATCTACCTGCCTGTCCATTTGCTCCAGATGTTGTCCACATTTGTAAGGTCTGGATACACATTAGCATGAATAATACTGATTTCTGATATTACAAAACTGGATGTATTAGATCTCAGAATTGGCTCCCTCATAGCTGTGTTGCTTGTTTGTCCACGTGGAACTATACATCAGGAAATTTAATACTGATCTTGGTTCTTTCCTATCTGAAATAATGGGAAATGTTACATCTTAAAATCAATTTCCCAGAGCCCTCTTTGGTTGTTTGGTTGTTTGGCTATCTTGAAAGATCTCCAAAATTGTAAAAAGGACAAACATAACATTTCACACAGGTACAATTAATCTCCTACTTTAAAGAGCCAAAATAGTTATATTGGTTCCTTTCCCCCAGTGTCATTTATATGACTGTTTCAAAAGATCTTCAAAACGGAGGGTAGAATCCAACTTGTGACATCCACTTGCAAAGGAGACATCATTATAGTGGCAAGTAGCTACTCATTAACAAAGTACTGGCTGCATTTCTGGGCATATGCTTTCATGCAAGTTTAAATCACCAGTGGGAATCTCACAAGTAAAAAAGAAAGTCTGTATGAACAGATATCAGTTTTCCTAATATAAATACAGTACTGTAATGGGATTGGTTACATCAAGGCAGTGGTGGGTTGTCAAAAAATTTACTACCCCACCGTGACATCATCACAGTGTGGGTGGAGCTAATGTCATGACATCATGATGTCATGGGCGGGGCCAAATAAAATAAAATAATAAGAACAAACACCCCTCAACCCACTCACCCACAACACAAACCCATAAATAAATAAAATAAAATAAAAATTACATTAAAACACACCCAAACACCCACCCACTCACCCCAAACACAAACCCATCACTTACCTGTTAGTATAAGTGCCTGGGCAGCACCATGTTGCAAGATGGATATGGTCATCATACCAGTTCTCTAGGATAATATGCCTTAATGTAAATGTAAAACAGCTGTACCTCCTTTAGGGTTCTCCAATTGGAACAGCAATTGGAACAGCACAGGTGTAGCTTATTGATGAGGTAACTCCAAGACTTTGCTTAAAAACCCCAAGCCAGGCCACCAGGCCTTTTTAGGAACTGTGGTAGTACGTCAATATAGGTAAAGGTATTAAATACATATTAAAATACACACAGACACACCACATCCAAAGGTGAGTCACTTACCCTGGGGAGCAGGCTATAGGGAGCTTCAGGCTAGCAGCTTCTCTTCCTCCTCCTCACTTGGGAGGACAGCAAGGAGGCCGTGCATACACGCCAAGCACTGTAGGCATGCATGCACACCAAGTGCTTGGTGCGCATGCGCAGTGGGGGAACCAGTGAAAAGGTAAGCCCTGAAGGTGTTTCCCCCAAAATCTGCTACCGGTTCTCCAGGACACTGGGAAAAGTTAATACCAGTTCTGGTGAACTGCTGCGAGCCTGTTGCATCCCATCACTGCATCAGGGGTTCCCAAACTTTGCAAGCTGGGGGCCTGGTCATGCTCTCTCAGTCATCTTTAAGGGCCGGATGGCCTATTTGCCCTGCCTGCACAATGGGAGTGGCCACTTTGTCCCAACAGCTTCAAAGGGGTGGCCATTTTGTTTCTCAAATGCCCTTGGAGGAGTGGAAAGCCACATGAAATGGTGCTGCAGGCCAGATCCAGCCTGTAGGCCTTAGGTTGGGAATCCCTGGGTTAGATCTCAAAGGATGTTTCTCCAGAGACAGAGCTAGGCTCAGTGATAATTAGTTTCCAGTAGCCCTTGATCACTATCATGTCTCTATAAAGATTGTCAGTTAAACATCTGCTGCAAGATCCTATCCATTTGGCTATGAACTATGTATTGACATGTCCCATCAAGAGGCTTCCAATTTATGGGAAACTTATAAATTAATGACCTCCAAAAGGTTCTATTAGTAAGAGACTTGCTCAGGTCTTACAATCAAGGCTTTGCCCCTGGCATTATTCCCTTTTCCACTGGGTCTTGCACAAAACACAGCAGTGTTTGAGGAAGAGTCAGGGTTGATTTGACCCAACACCCACCTAATTATCTTTCTGTGGACCCTGGCATCTGTAAAGCTCTCCCAACACCACGTTTCAAATGGATTGATCCCCTCATCCTCATCAGCTTTCTTCACTGTCCAGCTTTCATTTCCATACAAAATGATCCAGAATACCGTCCCATGGGTTACTTTAGTCTTTATCTACTGTGACACATGCTTAACACTTGAGGATATTTTGCTGTTCCTCCCATACCTCAGCCTTCTTTCAGCTTTTTAGCTGTAACTTTCATTTGGAATGATGATTGAAGTGAGGTATAGAAAAACATTAACTATTTTGATTTCTTCAGTGTCAACATCGAAAACATTTTATTCTCTCTGGAGCCATGATTTTTTATTTTAACTAGGAGCAGTGATTTTAGATAATGAAAGACTTTCCACTGATGTGCAGTCCCCAAAAGATTCCCAACAAAGTGTGCGATGTGGTAGTAATGAAATTTGAAATCTATTATTTTTGAATAATCAAGGATGAAGATTGCTAAATCACCTCGTCTGGAAACAAAGAGGTGGATACTAATTATTTGTGTCTGGGAAACTGATTTTAAATTCCAAGTAATTTAGCCATTTCTATCCTTACTAAGCGATTAAATATGAGTAAATTTTGAATCATCCAAATCATCCTTTTGAAGTAAATCTTCTTCCCTGTCTAGGTCAGACATGAAAATGCCAAAATGAAGCCTTCTTTGGGGCCCTTTCATTTTTGAGAAATATTAGCCAGCACAAGGTGCTTGTTTCTTTTATCCTAGAAACAGAAGAAAGATTTTTAAAAATAATCAAATCGCCACCCCTTTTTTGAAGTTGGTTGTCTTCAGTTGAATCCAAAGATTTTTTTAAATTTTATTTTGAACCTCTATGATGTGTTGTATGTTACAACTAAAATACATGTCAGCAGGAATATAAATTAGAACCCCAAACCTTCCTTTTGACGTGTATCTAAAAAGAATATTTTTCCCTTTCAGCTAAGAGGCTTCTTTCATGAATAAAAGAAATAAATTCTTTATTAAACTGGTATTTTATTAACTCCAAGGTTTAGATTTTAGGCAATAGGGTCATTTTTATGAATGTAATATTCTTTAAACAAGAAAGCTGAAGATTTCCCATTCTTTTAATTTATTCTTAATAACAGAAGATATATTCTCATTACTAACCTTCACAGTTTGGACAGTACTTCAGATGTTGACTCCAAAATATCTAATGGCCATTATTGTTCATAATAAGATTAATTCCATTCCTTTCCTGCAATTCACCTGATAAGAAACCCCTTTCCTCAGATAACTGAAAGGTCAGTAGTCTTCGACCATTGTAAAGGTAAAGGTCACCTTGCTTGAAAGCCTACTGTATCTGACTCTAGGGTTCAGTGCTCATCTCTGTTTATAGCCAAAGAACCAATGCTGTCTGGGTTTGCAGACATTTCCATGGACATGTGGCAGGCATGCCTAGACACCAAAGTGCACAAAACACTGTTTACATTCCCACCAAAGTTATACCTATTGAAATTTCTTGCTTTTGAACTGCTAGGTTGGCAGGAGCTGGGACAGATATGGCCGCTCATTCTGTCATGCAGTACTCAGGTTTTGAACTGACCTTCCACCTCCCAGTCAGCATGTTAACCGCTTGAGCCACTGCAGTCCCTAAAAAACAGCTAATCACTGATACAGATCCAAGAATAAAAAGTCATTGTTATAAGTTTTTCTAAAAGCAACTCTTTCTCCTCATTCACAAGTAGCTAAAACAGGACATGTGCAACTTGACAAGATAAATGGGACATTTTAAATACTGAGTAGCTGCTATGCATATACTCTATATCTTCTGTTTGAATGGACCCTAAGCACATTCGCCAGTCAAATACCTGAAATGCACAGCCTAAACTCACTTGACAGTTGGGCATATTCCTTGTTCATGTTGCTAATGTGTGAACATTCTCCATAGCATCTGGATAGCTTTTACGATACCCAGAATTTCCAGACATTTGCCATTCAACTCACATCATGATCCAGACGATTCTAGGTTCCCGAAGAACTGGCATACCTTGAACAAGTGTGCCCACACTCCATCATTCTCACGTTATCTTTGATCATCATAACTTTTCCTGGCATTGATGAGTTTTAGTTTGTATTATCATCAAACCTTTTCTTTCTTTTTTCTTCAAAAACCCTTTTTTACAGCTACTTGGTCAGGAAGAAGAGGGATGGGCCCCATTGCCTGCGTATCAAATGCTTTCTTAATTATGATTGAGGTGAGACTTTCAATGGATTAGTTAGGCCATGACTGGGTCATGAAAATACATTACTCAGGAGATAGGAGGAGACCTTTTATGACACAAGACAAGATCACTTTGCTAGAACTTTACAAGGAATAACTGCATCAGTTTTGCAATATTCCAGTAAAATAAAAGAATAGCACAGTCTCAGACCTTGGAAAAGGTTAGAACAGTAGTTCCCAACCTTTTTTGGCCATGCTCCACCGAAGCATCTCTAAAATCTTGGACCCCCCCACCCCACCCCATATAATTCTTATTATTCAAAAAGTGAACTCTTATGCACCTGGAAGAAGACTAAAAGGCCAATTATTTGGTCTAAATATGCTTCAAATTGCCACCCGGTGGAGCGTGTGGGGTTAGAGGTTTGAGTTTCAACTCCCTGAAGCCCCCATAAATCAGTGGTCATGAGTTCAATGTTGTAGTGCTATTGTAGTTGTTACACACAAACAAGTTGTTTCTAACTCAGGGATTGCCAACTTTTTCAAGCCGTGGGCCGGTTCCAGTGGTGGGCAGAAACAGATTCGCACCTCTCCCAGGAGGGGGTTAGCAAAACTGAGTGGCCTCTGGGGAGGAGGTAGCAAATTTGGGTGGCCACGCCCACCTCCCTGCCCTCCCCTATCAGGTTTTGTCCCTGCAAGTGGTTCAAGGTCTCTCTTGCTCGAAAGCCAGTCATATCTGACTTTAGGGTGCAGTGCTCATCTCCATTTACAGCCAAAGAGCCAGCGCTGCCTGTGTTTGCAGATGTATACATGGCCATATGGCAGGCATGACTAGATCGCCCATGACACAGGCTCCACCCATGATGTAGGCTCCGCCCATGGTGTGGTAGCAAAAAATTCTCTCAGTGTGCTTTGAGGGCTGGATGGCCATTTTGCCTTGCCTGCACAATGGAGGTGGCCATTTTGTCCCAACAGCTTCAAAGGGGTGGCCATTTTGTTTCTTGAATGGCTTTGGAGAGGATGGGGCCCCCACATGAAATGATGCTGTGAACTGGATCTGGCCCATGGGTCTTAGGTTGGGAGCCTCTGTTCTAAATTACGAATTAAACTGATAGTGGCCTCTGTCTCATAGCAAGCTAATCCACCTCATGTCAGGTTTCCCTTAGTTTCTCTTGCTTTCAGTTTTCTAGCCACTGCACAGTCCTAAACATCTCTGCACACAAATCAGTTATTTCCAGTTAAATAGGCATTACTCTCCAGTGATATCAGAAAACAAAACAAAATAAAGTAAAAAACACTGTAGCACTTTAAAGCCTAACTGCTATATTTTTATTGTTAGCTTTCTTGGATCAAGTCCACTTCTTCAGACAAAGAGTGAAACTTACAGGCATGTTTTTTATACACCAAATTCAGGTGGTCAAAGGGAGAAGGGTGTGGTCAACAAGATGACAGACAAGCAAGCACAACAATACAGCTTCACAAAGCCATTAGCAACAATAGATTATTCAGATTAGCTCTAAATGACTCCCTTTCAATCTCAAGGTTTCTGAGAAAGCCCATTCTGGTTTCTGATCAACTTTTGACCTGAATGTCAGGGAAAAAACACTGTACCTGGTTACTCTCCAGTGAGTGTGTGTAGGATTACATACTTAACAACATAAATTGTTGATCATTGATGAAATCTTATAATTATTACAAGGCTTACAGCTTCAAGAAATTGAGGCTTTCATACTTTGGATACATTGTGTGAAGGCAAGATTCTCTGGAAAAGAGGATAATGCTGAGAAAGGTGGAAGGGAAAGAGGAAGACATAAGATCTATTGACTTCCTGAAGGAACCACTCGCTTGTGTTTGCAAGAGCTGTTGAGGATGGAACATTTTTGAGATAAATCAAAGGCAATGTGATGGCATGTAACCACCACTCCACAGCACTTAGAATACTCTTTGGGCTATTCACAAGGTCATTAACATTTTGTCCCCCAAAAGCTGGATACTCATTTTATTGATCTTGGAGGGACAGAAGGCTGAGTCAACCTTGAATCCATTGGAATCAATCTTGGATCATGAGTGACTGAGCAGACTTTTGGCTGCAGTAATGCTGCTGCTTATGGAGTTGGGGACAAGACAGATTGTCAGTAAGCACCTTTTGTAAATGCACACACATAGACATGAAAAATATCTGTGGGGAAAACCATCTCCCCATACCTTGACTGCTCTACTTGCAGTTCACCAAATTTGAGGCAGCCTTTTGAAGCAGGTATTTTTGAAAGTCTATGGGAGGTCCATAAACCTCCCACATTATGGTGATGGCCATAAAGAGCAGTGGTCCGTTTGCTTTTACTCATAAAAACCTTTCTTAAAAATAATGGAAAGGGATCATGACACTGATTTACATGTCCATGTGAAATGGAGTTTAATAATTCTATATCTTTAACAGTTGTTCTGTATCTTCAAGGTATACCTGCATAATGGGAAGACACAGCTCCTGAATTCCCATTTTTACACAAATATTACAGATCCAGGAGACCATGCTATCCACTTCAGGTGGCTATAGCCTTCCCTGCCTCCTGTTTCTGTAAAAAGGACAAAGTGCTCATGAGGAAATGATTAAGAAATAAATAGAAAATACAATTGCAGTACAATAATAGAAAGAATCCAACCAAGAAAACTATCTGCATACATATCAGAGAGTAAACAAAAAGACAAAAATTGTTGTGGTACCTTAAAGACCAACTGCTGTATTTTGATGCTAGCTTTCATGGATCAAGTCCACTTGGTCATAATAATTTTTTGGAATAGTAGCTATGTTATGGATGTATAGATCCTAGACCTAGATGGTTTTGACTAATGTCTTTATACAAAGGGAATGTCACATGGGATACTTTGTGCCACTGTTCATGGTACTTCAAAATGGATGTTGGAAAACTGGGGAAAGTGCCAAAAAGGAAAAGGCAATCAGACCAACCCAACGGGACAGTCTAACTTGCTTACATAGAAAGAGCATCGAATTTTGTATATACCGTATATTAGAAACTACCAAGTAGAAACTGATTCATAGCAGCCATAATCAGGCAGGCCTTCATGGCAAGAGAGATATTTAAGTAGTGGATTTGTTAGTGCCAATCATACCTCCAATGAAACTCCATAGCCAAGTCGGGATTCGAACTCAGGCCTCCTGGATCCTACTCCTTCACTCTATCTACTACACTACTACACTACTGCTTTGTTTTTAGGTTTACAAATAAAGTCAAAAGAAGCCATGTTGGAGATGTATCTTGTAAGGTGTGTTGAAAGTAGATGGAATCTGTTTTGATGCTTCTCCACAATAGCATAATACAGGGCCATCCAGTGGATGAAGGATGGAAGATTTGAGGAAAGTGTAGAGAGGTACTTCTTCACACAGCAGTGTATAAATGGCAGAAGTCACTATTGCAAGCTGTAGTGAAGGCTGCTAATTTGGACAAGATAGGACAGGGCTATCATGGGCTACTAATTGTGACCACCTCCAACATCAGGGATGTCAGTAACTGCTCATAAAGATGTTTCTTTTTTTTTTCTGCTTTCCAAAGTACAGTATTTGATTGGCCACGGTGGGAAACAGGAAGTTTCCCTAGCAGGGCCCTCTGATATAACCCACTCAGGCTCTTCTTATTTGTGCTCCTAAAACTGCAGTGGCTCAAGTGGTTAAGAAGACATGACTGGGAGGTGGAAGGTCAGCAGTTCAAAACCTGAGTACTGCATGACAGAATGAGTACCAGTCTCTGTCCCAGCTCCTGCAAAACTAGCAGTTTGAAAATAAGAAATTGCAAGCAGATAAACAGGTACCACTTCAGTGGGAAGGTAAACAGAGTTCCGTGCACTCTGGTATCTAGGCATGATTACCACATGTCCACAGAAATGACTGCAAACACAGACAGTGCTGGCTCTTCAGCTATAATCAAAGATGATCACTGAACCTTAGAGTCAGATACAACTGGCTTTCAAGCAAGGGTGACCTTTACCATTAAGAATGAGTTTAAAATGGTTGTATTTATTGCTAGGGAGGGGTACAGTGGACATTTTTTTTCTTGCCTCAAGTGACAATGTGACCAGTCTTAGCTGTCAATCCTCCATTCTCTACTTTCAATTAGAGTTTTTTGTTGTTCAGTTGCACAGTCGATTCCGACCCTTTGCAACCACATGGACCACTGTCCGCTAGGCACTTCTGTCCTCCACCATCCTCCTCAACTCGCTCAGCTTTGTGCCCATTGTGTCTATAATACCATCTAGCCATCTCATTTTTGACTGAGATTCTTGGTGAGTGAAGATCTCTTTGGTCAGGAAAATTGACTTCACTGTAACTCTGGAATTCTAATTGATCAACTGCCTGATTTGCATTCATATCCTGCTTTATAGTTTCAGATATTTCTCTGGCTGGCTTTTCATTGCTACTCCAAATTTCCAATATCAATGTGGCTATTTTGGCTCTGCTAATAACAAGAGCAACTTATTCTTGTGACCCTAATACAGTGATGGGATGTCCCCGGTTCTATACGGTTCCCTGGAACCGGTAAGAACAATCCCGGAGGGTTCTCCGTGAGGGGAGTCCACTTTTGAGGCGTCCGGTTCTGGACGCCTCACCGAAAGAATTTTTTTTAAAAAAAATCGGAGCTAAAATGGCTCCGATTTACTGCGCATGTGCAGAAACTCAATCTGCCGCATTGCGCATGCGTCAGATTGAGTTTCTGCACATGCGCAATAAAATTGGAGCAATTTTTACTCCAATTTTACTGCGCATGCTTAGAAACTCAAGTCCTCAAGAACGAGATAGTGGCGGTGGCGGCGCTGGCGGCGGCGGCGATGACGGCACCAGCAGCGGCAGCAACGATAATGGCGGCGGTGGAGATTGCAGCGGGGATGACTTTGGCGGCCGCAACTCTCCACGGGCGCCCTAAGCCTCGCTGCCCGGCGGCGCGCCTAGCCGGGCGGCCCAGGGCTCCTGGCCGCAACTCTCCACGGGCTGCCCGTGGAGAATTGCGGCCGGAAGCCCTGGGCCGCCCGGCTAGGAGCGCCGCCGGGCGCCGAGGCTCGGGGCAGCCCGTGGAGAGTTGCGGCCGGAAGCCCTGGGCCACCGGGCTAGGCGTGCCGCCGATGGGTGCCGAGGCTCACGGCTGCCCATGGAGGGTTGCGGCCGGAAGCCCTGGGCCGCCCGGCTAGGAGCGCCGCCGGGCGCCAAGGCTCGGGGCAGCCCGTGGAGAGTTGCGGCCGGAAGCCCTGGGTCGCCCGGCTAGGAGCGCCGCCGGGCGCCGAGGCTCGGGGCAGCCCGTGGAGAGTTGCAGCCAGAAGCCCTGGGCCACCGGGCTAGGCGTGCCGCCGATGGGTGCCGAGGCTCAGGGCTGCCCATGGAGGGTTGCGGCCGGGAGGCCCTCGGCCACCCGGCTAGGCGCGCCGCCGCTGGGCGCCGAGGCTCGGGGCCAGCCCCAACGGTCCCCATTGTAAGTGGGGTTTGTGTTTGGGGTGGGTGGGTGTTTGGGTGTATTTTTATTTAATTATTATTTTATTTATTTATTTTATTAACGATTTTGTGTGTGTGGGTTGAGGGGTGTGTGTGTTTTATTTTTATTTTATTTTTGGCCCCGCCTACAACGTCATGACGTCATGACGTCATGACGTTGGCTCCACCCATGACGTCATGACGTTAGCTCCGCCCCCACTGTGATGACGTCAGGGTGGGGTACTAAAATTTTTATCATCCCATCACTGCCCTAATAGCATATTGATGTACAGCAGGGATGACCAAACTATGGCCTGTGGGCTGGATTTGCCCCTGATGTCAAATCATTCAGCCCACAAAGCCCTCATCACTCCCAGAAGCTGAAGTAAAACACACCCGTCCGGGTGCATTTTACTTCTGCTTCTGGGGACGATGAGGGCTTTGTGGGCCAGATGAATTGGGATTAGGGGCTGGATCCAGCCCACGGGCTATAATGACTGGCCCCCTGAACCACATGACCGACCCACAGCCCAGTTTATATATCACTGACATACAGTATATGAGGTGTTCAAAGAATGGTTTACTGTTACCATTTCTTTCTGCCCGTGAGCTTCTGCAACTGAACAACAATTTGAATTGTCCTGCATTCTAGTCAGGTGCTCTACTCACTACAGCTCACTGGCTCTCAATAGCAACATGCCTATTGTTTCTGTGTACTGTATTCACTTTTTTTTTAAAGAAATGCAAGGCATTTCCCAGCCTCATCCTTACATCTTAAACATTCCTTTCCTCTTCTTATTTCCTTTTCATTCAGTGGTATGTCTTTTCATATTGTATGCTTCATAATCATGCAGTGTTTCCCAATCTTTGGTTTTTGGGCTTCAGTTCCCAGACGCCTAAGTTGACGCCCCAAAGCACTGATCATCCAATGTACTGACTTAGGCTTCTGGGAATTGAAATCATCAATGTTCCACAGAACATAGTTTGAGAAACGTTTTCAATTCAATTTACAGGTATTACAGTAACAGACCACATACAAAAAACATTTACAACACAATTGAACATATTGTGGTGGGATTATAAAACAAATTGTAGAATACTAAATTCAGTTAAATGATATCTAGTATATATCATGTAAAAATAATAATATATGCATAGTATAATAAAAGGTATGATATAAAATCTAAGTATAAAAATACTAAGGCTATCAATATCAGTAAAATAGAAATATCAGTAAAATAGCAATATCTATAAGTGTAATTATTTTTTAGCTACAAGAAATATGTTGCAGAATACTGCACTGGCTCAACATGCTTCAATGGATCTTCTGTACTGCTTAATCAATTACTTTGTTACAGCCTGCAACCAGCACAGTAAAATGAGAGGTAATTTTTATAAAAAATTTAAATGCTTAACATGTAGTTAAAATATATTATTTTAAAACATCAATTCAAAGTTAAAATAAACGGAATAAAATCCGTTTTTAAAATTAGTGTTACTCAAGTGGTTAAGACACTGAGCATGAAGACTGGAAAGTTGGGGTTTGATACCCGTGTACTGCATGACAGAGTGAGCTCCTGTCTCTGTCTCAGCTCCTGCCAACCTTTGAGACCCTATGGACCATTGCCTGCCAGGCATCTCTGTTTTCCACCATCCTCCTCAGCCCACCCAGATTTGTGCCCTTTGCATCTACAATACCATCTAGTCATCTCATTTTTTGCTGCCCCCGTCTTCCTTTGCCCTCGACCTTTCCCAGCATCAAGGCCATCTCAAGTGAATCCTCTCTTCTCATTTGATGTCCAAAGTACTTTAGCTTCATCTTTACTATTTGACCTTCTATGGTGCAGTCAGGGTTGATTTCTTCTAGTATCAACCTATTTGTTCTCCTCGCTGTCCAGGGTACTTTCAAAACTCTCCTCCAAAACCACATTTCAAAGGCATATATATTCTTCTGCACTCAGCTTTCCTAATGGTCCACCTCTTACAACCATACATTACCAATGGGAATGTAAGAAATTACAAGTAGATAAATAGGTACCAATTCGGTGGGAGGGTAAACAACGTTCTGTGCACTCTGGTGTCTAGTCATGCCTGCCACATGTCCATGGGAACTTCTGCAGACACAGACAGCACTGGCTCTTTGGCTGTAAACAAAGATGAGCACTGAACCCTAGCATCAGATATGACTGCCTTTCAAGCAAGGGTGACTTGCTAACTTACCTAATTGCTACTGCAATGTAGCATTCATGGTTTGTGCCACTGAGGGGCCTGCCAGAATTGTTTTTCTAATTCTGATTATTCTAGTTATATATAAACCATTTTCAGTGATATCTAAACCACACTGAAAATCACTCCAACAGTACGATGGAGGATGTAATAAATAAATGAGCTTCCAATGACATTGACATCTGTGCTTGTACACCTAAGATACCCATAGGCCGGTGGTGGGCTCCAAAAAAATTACTACCACACTGTGGGCGTGGTATGGTGGGCATGGCCAGGGGGAAGCCCTGTGTTGCACCCGAATTAGGACTACTTGATTTCAAAACTTGGATGGGTGGGGCCAGCCAGAATTTCTGCTACCAGTTCTGGTGAACTGGTGTGAACCTGCTGATGCCCACCACTGCTATAGGCTCTCTATGTGCAGATGTTGGGAAACAGAATCAGGAGGCCACTTGGTAGCCAGGGTGAAGCAAACAGGTATAGTATGTCTGTGTCAAGGGTGGACAGCTGTAGCCCTCCAGATACTGTGGAACAACAACTTCTATTATCGCTCACCAGCAGTTATGCTGGTGTCTGGTCAGGTTATCCTGCTATGGTAATAGAATACTGCCAGGAACTCAACATCAAGAGTCAGGTAGCTAACCTGAGCACCCTGAGGACTATGGCCTTGGGTGCTGAAGTCCACAAGGAAGGGTGATAGTCCCCAAGTGGATTAAATCCCACTTGAATCCATCTTGGTGGAGGGCAGTAGCAGCATCAATACTGATGAGGACTTTGTGCACCAAAAGGGCTCAGGACCAGAAAGTGACTCACAGAACTGGATCAGTGGTACGGGGGTCACACGGCAATGTGGAAGGCAAATGAAAAGCCACTGCATTATATTCTCAGGACAGTCTTCATGGCTGATCACCAAAATTAGAATTTGAATACAGCAGAAGAAGCAGAGCTGAGAGCACTTTTTCCTGTGTGTAGTACCTATTCTCATCCCTCAAAACTCAATGGGGTAAAAGAGGAGGCAAAAAAGAAGCAAAGAAGAAAACCTAGTCTCAGCAGAACACCGTGCCGCTGCCGCTCCCCGCCCCCGACTTGTAGGCTTCCCACATGTGATGTAAGTCCAGCCATGCAGTGGCGATTTAATAGACCAGTGGGTAGAAATGTTAAAGGTAAAGGTTTCCCTTGCTCGAAAGCCAGTCATCTCTGACTCTAGAGTTTAGTGCTCATCTCTGTTTCAAAGCCAAAGAGCCAGAACTGTCTGCTTCTGCAGACACTTCCATGTTCATGTGCCAAGCCTGACTAGATACAGGAGCGCATGGAACGCTGTTTACCTTCCCACCAAAGTGGTGCCTATTTATCAGAAGCGTAGCATGCCTTAACGGGTCCCCGTATAAAAATTTGTTTGGGGGGCCCTTGTGAAATAAAAAAAATTGGGAAGTTTTTATTAATTTTTGCTGTAGGGGGCCCCCGTCGCCCGGGGGCCCCGTATAATTGATACGGCAGATACGGCGGTAGCTACGCCCCTGCTATTTATCTACTTGCAATTTCTTGCTTTCAAACTGCTAGATTGGCAGGAGCTGGGACAAAGACATGAGCTCATTTCGTCCTACATTACTTGGGAATCGAATTGCTGACCTCCCACCTTCCAGTCAGCATTTTTGCCAATTGAGGGTCTGCAGTCACAAAGGGGCAGAATCCTATAATAATTATTCTGGGTTGAAAGGATATTTGCTCCTCCTAGAATCTAGATAAATCCATAGTCTTCCTGAATTGTGATGTAGTAACAACAGAGAAACCTTGGGAATTCATTTCTAAAGAATTCCCAGGAGTGGGAACCATTAAGGTGGAGCCATCCCTGAACTTATCAGGCATTGCTGCAATTCCAAAACCTGTTGGAATGCAGAACAGTTTCAGTTCTATCTCAAAGGCTGCCTTTTGATAGCTAAAATCCAGGTCTTTGATAACAATAAACCTAATCTGTATCACCTGAGTGATTTTCAGACAGTTTAATTGAGTGATTTTGTGTTCTGCTTTGCCTTTTTAAAAGGTTGAGAAAATTTTCCCAGCTACTTTTTCTAAGAGTATGGAAAAGGGTGTGGTTGAAACTTTAAACATGTATTTTACAAACTATTGATTATTTTAGGGTACAATTAAGGTCAGTATGCAAATTTATTTGGAGTAAATCCTATCAAATCAGTAGGATTCACTCAAGAATTATCATGAAATCCAGGCTTTTTTACAAATGTGCAAAGAAAAATTTTTGACAGTCAAGTTTATTTGCACAGCCAATTTCATATTGCTTTTTATAATAAAAGTTGAATCTTATTATTTTTGCCAGTACTTTTCCTTTCATTTTTTTTTAAATATAAGTTTTGTCCCTTTTTACTGTTACAAATACAGTATGTCTTAACAGTGCAGCACCCAAAATTATCTGCTTGCAGGGTCTAAAACGTGTTGGCAAAGGTTGGGCGATATTGTTTTAGCTGTCTAGAAGGCAGAGTGGCTATTTCAGCTATCAAAACTATATTTTAAGCAGTAATTTTTTTACAAATGGAATAGATCTACATTTTAGTTGTTGCTTTCTGTTGACATGGGTGAGAAAGTTAACTCTTCTTGCTTTTCTTTTTTAAAGGATAGAACTAGTTTGGCAATTGCTGGCACTCATAGCAAATCTAAGCCACCAAAAGTCACACTGGAACTAATAGAAATTACATGCACTTAACTATGTGATGGATTGCAGCAACATTATTACTTTCTGGGAACAAAGAAAAAAGTAAAGATGGTTGTAAAGATGGCCAGCTTCACCCTGGCTTTAATTATTGACCTGAGACCTTTTTTTCTTTTGGAGATCTGGGGTATAGATAATGACAGGCGGGGGGGGGGGGGGAACAGACTTAAACTGGAATCAGGTTCACCACCTCTTGACATCAATATTTAGTACCTGAACTTTTCCCTTCCATGTAGAGAAGCTTTGCCTAATTATTTTATTTTATTTGTGCAAGCTGATACTAAAAAGAGAAATGTGGACTTTAGACAGGGCTAAGAAAACTTTGAACAGGTTAAGGTGTTCATCAGAATTGTTTGATAGGTGATCATTCTAAAAGGCCTTATGGATTTTTATTTATTTATTTACATTTCTAGGTCACTTTTCTCCCAAATAAAGTAGCCAAGGTGGCTCCCAAGTTCATTAAAAAAAACCCAACTAAAAATACAATAAATTATTACATTTAAAAACAATTAAAGATACCAAGTACTGAAACAAGTTGGTAAAAGTGTCATAAACATCTTTAAAATATTTTAAAAATATACCTAAACTAATAATAACATCTAGCGTACAGGATCAGAAACTGCCCAATTAGTTGTTAAAAGCCTATCCAAGAAATATAGTCTTTGTCTGTTGCCAGAAGGTTAGGGAGGGGTTCGACTTTGCCTTTTGAGGGAGGTCATTATGCAATCTGGGAACTGCCCCAGAAGACGGAGTCTCCTGTGTTACCACCAGACATGTCTGTGAAAGTAGGAGGATAGTAAGAAGAGCCTCCCCAGAAGAACTACGAAGGATCATATCAACCCAAACCATATATAACAGGCATTCCAAACTATGGCCAGCAGGCCAGACCTGGGCCCCATTCCATCTGGCCCATTGCGATGACCCCAGAAGCAGAAGCAGACATAAACCCACACATGCACAAATGCACATGTCACCATTGCATTCAGCCCGCAGCGTGGGCTTATGGTGAGTACAGTAATACCCCGGATAACGATTGCATCAGATAACACTAGAATTGGATAACGATGCAAGTTTTTTTTTTTTTAATATTGCATCGGATAACAGTGGATTGGACCACTGCGGGGGTTGTGGATTGGGTACAATCCACCACCACCCCCGGCAGCGAGGGATTGCTGCGACTGAACTAGGGTCGGGGTAAAGGCAAGCGCGTGCCTTTCCCCCGGCCCTAGTTCGCTGAGCGCGAGAAGGCACCTCTCACCCAGACCTCACTGGGCTCTTAGCGGCTCGCATGCGAGAAAGCACACGAGAAGGCACCTCACCAGGCTCTTAGTGGCCCGCTAAGAGCCCGGTGAGGTCCGGGAGAGAGGTGCCTTCTCGCAAGCAAGAAGGTGCCCCTCACGCCTCACCCAGACCTTACCGGGCTCTTAGCGAGCTGCTAAGAGCCCAGTGAGGTCTGGGAGAGAGGTGCCTTCTTGCACACGAGAAGGCACGTGAGAAGGCACCTCTCACCCAGATCTTACCGGGCTCTTAGCAGGCCACTAAGAGCCTGGTGAGGTGCCTTCTCGTGTGCCTTCTCGCACGCGAGAAGGGTCCAGTAGCGGGTGCAGAAGAGGCACCCACGGTGTGCTACAACGTGTGTGAGCGTGTGTCCCCCCCCCCACTGGACCCTTAGCGCTTGCTAAGGGTCCAGTAGAATGGGTGAAAGAGGCACAGCCCGGATGGGGTTTGGAAGAAGCCTAGCACAGCCCTGCTGGGCTGCACTAGGCTTCTTTCTAATCCCATCCAGTCTGTGAATGACTTCAGGGACAAACTGCTTGGTTTGCCCCCAATGTCAAGCTGACCCTAGGCTAGCAATCACTAGCCTAGGGTCAGTTTGACTTCAGGGACAAACCGCACAGTTTGTCCCTGATGTCAGGGCTTTTTTTTTTTTAGCGTTGTTTGATGCATGCATCGGACAACGCTAAAAACCAGATAACAACATGACTTGTGGAACCAAGTCTTAACATTATCCGGGGTATTATTGTACTCTTACCCATGGTGCAGAAACCTTGAGAACCCCTGATATATAGCTTTATACATTATAGTAGACCATAGTGCCAGAAACCCAATGCCAAATGTCAGGTGGTGGTTAACTAATCTGACCACCCTGAGGACTAACGGCCTTAGATGCTAAAGTCCACAGGGAAGGGTGATGGTTCCCATGTGGATTAAATCCCACTTGAATCCATCTTGACGGAGAGCAGCAGCTTCATCCATATTGGCCTGGAGCCGATGAGGACGTTGTGTGCCAAAAGGCCTCAGGACCAGAAAGTGACTCATGGTACTGGAACAGTGGTATGGGTGTCATGCTGCAATGCAGAAGGCCACTGCATTATATTCTCAGGACAGTCTTTCCTGGATGATTGCCAGGATGATCGCCAATATTCAGATTCAGGTGTGGCAGAGGAAGAAGATGAAGGTTATAACCTTCAGTCTCCCAAACAAGAGCTTCTCTCCTTCTGCCTTTTTTAAGGGGGGGCGGGGCGGGTTTCCTGGCATTTTTGGAAGTCAATGGACTGTTACCTTGTTAAACCAGTCTTGCAGAAAACTGTCTCCAGCCAAACAATAGTTTTCTCAGCAAAAGTGTCAACTCATCCCCTCCCCTCCATTCACTTCAAAGGCTTCATGGGGTGTATGTAAATGCAACCATTATTAAACAGAGCAATCTACATTATTAAGCTAGGCAGTCTAAGCACTGCTTGTCCTCATGTTTTCTTTGTATTTGTTTAGAGATTTAGCAGGTGTACTTTTAAAATGATACCAGAGTTCATTATTTTGATGATTGCAGATTAATTTAATTGTCCTAGGTGCTTCTGTGGTGCTCTCTAGTCTGGTCAGGTAATCCTGCTATGGTAATAAAGTAGACCATACTGCCAACCACTCGAGGTGGAGTGTCAGGCAATGGTTAACTAACCTGACAACCCTGAGGACTAAAGGTTTTGGCAAAGTCCACAGGGAAGGGTGATAGTCCCCAAATGGATTAAATCCCACTTAAATCCATTTTGCTGAAGGGCAGCAGATTAATCAATACTGGCCTGGGGCCAGTGGTGGGCTCCAAAAAAATTTACTACCACATTGTGGGTGTGGTATGTTTGGCATGGCCAGGGGAAAAGCCCTGTGTTGCACCCAAATTAGGACTACTTTATTTCAAAACTTGGATGGGTGGGGACAGCCAGAATTTCTGCTACCGGTTCTGGTGAATTGGTGCAAACCTACTGATGCCCACCACTGCCTGGGGCTGATGAGTACTTTGTGTGCCAAAAGGGCTCAGGACCAGAAAGTGACTCACAGAGATGGATCAGTGGTATGGATGTCACACTGCGATGTGGAAGGCAGATGAAAGGCCTGGCATTATATTCGCAGCACAGTCTTCATGGCTGATCTCCATGATGATCGCCAATACTGTATTCAGAATTGGATACAGCACAAGAACAACAAGAAGATGCTTCTGTGATGCCCTCTAGCTGTTCTCTCTTGAGCCACAGAGGGATGTGTATCACACTTCTTATCATCTTCCTCCAAAATTAGCTTGGTCTCCTCAAGTATTTTGGAGCAACATCATTCAAGGTTTCTTACCTTACTTTTCAGGGTACAGTAAAACTCTGACTTACATATGCCTTGAGTTACATGAAATTTGACTTACATAATGGTTTTTGCACTAAAACTATGTCCCAATTTACATAAATGTCTTGGGGTTTGCTTCAAGTTATGTAAAAACAATGTTTTTCCTATGGGGTTACTTTGATTTACATAAATATCATTTTCCTATGGGTTTGTTTTGAGTTAAGCAAAAATTCATTTTTCCTATGGGTTTGTTCTGAGTTAAGTAAAAAACCGATTTACATAAAAGCTTACAGAACAGACTTTTTACGTAAGTAGGGGTTTTACTGTACACAGAAAGAGCCTCCTAGAAAATTGTGGCTTTTTTTAAAACCACAACTGGGCATATCTTGGTAACATCAACCTTGTGTAGCCTGCTAATCTTTCTCACACTAGGTCAGGCAAAAGGAACTTCAGAATGAACTCACCTAAAGGTGCCTTCATGTTGGCAGTTTCACATTTGGCCTAGACAAGGAAGAAGAAAATCTTACTTCCACCAATCACTCTGTCAAAAAACCTGAGAGTCTCTGTAATCAAAACAAAAAGGTCTTTCCCCCCCAAGAAAAACATTAACATGTTTGTAAGTCATTTTTATTATATCTACTATATGCAATATATTGGTAGATAAGGAAGTTTCTCCAGATTAGAAAACACACTATTGATGTCAGAATCTTGTTTATAGAAGATTTTCCTCCTCTCCTGCAAGTCCTCTATTGCACACTCAACAGAAAATGATCTGAACATTCAGATATTCTATTAGTATGTCCAAAGCTTGGAGATGGGTAATCTGTGGCCGGCTTTCGAACAAGGGTAACCTTTACCTTTACAATCTGTGGCATGCATGATCAGAGAGAGACAGCATTCAAAGAAAAACATGTTAGCTAAGATAAAGTGAATTCTTGGAAACTGTTATGAGATATCTTAATTCCACTTACATTACTGTGGGTTCCATTCCATTTTATGGGGTACACAGAAAGAGCCTCCTCAAAAATTGTGGTATTTTTGAACCACAATCAGGTGTACCTAATTTGAACCACAATCAGACAATGGCAATCTTGTTGTGCCAGCTAATCTTTCTCATGCTAGGTCAGGGGAAAGGAACTGTGAAATGACTTATCCAAAAGGTGGCTTAATTTTGGCAGTTTAGTGTCTGACCTAGACACAGAAGAAAAATCCTATGTTATGGAAGCTCCTGGGCCAGTTTCACCGTGAATGCAAACTAATTGCAGACATTTCTGGAGATATCAAATGAATTCCTTAGGAAGCTGCTGTTTAGTCACAGTGGAGTCTGACCCTTCACAACCCCAAGGACTACATCACACCAGACTTCTCTGTCATCATTCTTTGGAATCCATCCAGATCCATACCCACTGAATCAACAATACTGTCTAACCATCTTATCCTCTGCCACCCACTTCTCCTTTTGCCTTCAATCTTTCCTAGCATCAGGACCTTCTCCAGTGAATCCTCTATTCTCATTTGGTGTCCAGTTGTTAAAACACATTCATAAATGCAGTATTTCACCTGGAGGCACACAAACTCTGACCATACTGTCAATCACAGTACTGAAGGGCACAGCTCCATCCTCACAAATAAAATCTCTCCACCCCCTTTGCCATATCCAGGAATACCATATCCAACAATAGCATCAGGTTACTAGGGAAAGAGTCAGGGCTTGCTCTGTTGAGGCTATTCCAAAGTCAAGTCCTATCAGAAGGTCAAAGGCACCCCATCTGGATGATGAAACAGTGGTTTCCATGCTCAGGTCCCCAGATATTGTTGGACTAAAATTACTCATGTTCTTGATGGTGTTGGTTGAGGCTTCGGAGTTGAGATCTGAAGATATCAAGGAACCCAAGTTTGTAAATTATTGGGATAGACAGCAGTGTGTTGCCTCTTTAAGATCTCAGCACTAGCAAGCCATGTGCAAGGTTCAGAAACCAGGAAGAGCTAGTAGAACCTGTGTCTCCTACTCAAGAAGCCTGAACAATCCTATGCATATATAGTTACACCAGTTTCCACAGGACAAGAGTTCAATAAAGCTGATTGTGCAGGAATATTGCTCCATGTTTCATCAGGTCATAATAAATACTTGTAAAGTATGAAGACATATGGTGCATATGGCTGTTACCTATATTCAAAAGCAGTTTACAACCCTGACAATTTAGTAATTGGCCAAACCACTATCAAACCTGTTAAATCAAGTCTCCAGAAATTGTCAGCTTATTCAAGCACACATTTTTCCTGGAGGTCATTTTCTCAGCTGGTGGATGTGTCTCTGGTGACTCCACAAACTGATCCTGGCATGGAACATGTAACCACACACAGTACACTGAATAGATGGTAGAGGACGTGGTTGAGTTTAATGAAGCTTCCATGCTTGTTGCTTAGCCTCTTAATGTGTGTGGTGTTCCCCTTCGAAGTGATCGGTAGCAGCAGAGATGTATGAAAATGCATATTCCCCTAATGTAACTTACAACTATGTTTTGAGGTAGCTTTTACTCACCCTTCTCCTTCTTGAAAGTAATCTCTAACTATGTGTCAATTATACATCTCAACAGTTTTATGAGAACAACACTAGAGCATTTATTATCTGATGGTCAGGTAAACATACTCAGGTATTTAATATTCCTATGGTATAAATTAGTATGCTACAGCTAATTAGCACTGCTGTCATGTCATTCCACCTGCAATAATTAAGGGCTATGGATACAAACATATTCATTATGTTGATATTGTCATGTCAGTATTCTAAGATAAGCAGTATCCCAGCATCCCCTGCCATCTCCAAAGAGGAACCTGAAGAACAACAGTCTAGTCATGAGTTGACCAGAAAAGATCTTTAAGTGTAATAATGTGCCATTGTAGAGTAAGGGCAAAATTACCCCTAATTTAAAAAAAATATGTTAGAAGCACACAAAGGTGCTTTCTGGGTTGAAAGGACTTTTGCTGGAGGAATGAGGCTCCTTACATCTCCCCAGGATTTCCCTCCACCAAAGTGGTCCCTATTTATCTACTTGTAATTTCTTGCTTTTGAATTGCTAGGTTGGCACAAACAATTTCTTCATAATATATACTTAACATTCCATGTTCACTCTTTTTGTCTGAACAAGCTTTCACTTTCCATTTTCCCGTTTGAGCATCCAACAATAGTTCCATTGTCTCATTGTTTCTAAAAAGAGGGGATCGCTCCTGCCCTCCCTCCGGGCCCCGCCATCTCACCTGGAGAAGAAGACTACCGGCAGCTGCGGGCGGTGAGAGGTCTCTCCCTACCTCCCTCCGGGCCCCACCATCTCGGCTCGGAGGTCGATAAAAGATCGTTGGGCACGGGCAGCAAGAGGATGCTCCTGCCCTCCCTTCAGGCCCCACCATCTTGCCCAGAGAAGAAGATTACCAGTGGCTGCGGGCAGAGAGAGGACGCTCCTGCCCTCCCTCTGGGCCCCGCCATCTTGCTTGGAGAAGAAGACTGCCGTCAGTTGAGAGAACGTTGTATCTATTATATTTGACCATATTGTTATTTTGTATTGCTGGATTGGATTTTCTTGTAATTATATTGTTATATTGTATGCTATTTTATATTGTTGGATTATATCTCTACATTGTATTGTTGGATTGTACTGTTATATTATTGCTTGATTGTATTGCTACATTATTACTGTTTTGCTGTGTGGTGTTCTATCACTGTATTGTTGCCCTATTATTGTATTGTATTGGTGCTTGTATTCTACTTGTTTTGTACACTGCCCTGAGTTGCTTGCACCAAGTAGGGCGGTATAGAAATCCAAACAACAACAGCAGCAGCAACAACAAAACAACAACAAAACAACATTAACAACAGTTTTCGTATGTTGATGTCAGTAAAAACTCCCTCTTTTAACTTGGCTTCAGACAGTTTTGGGAACTTGGAACACAGATATCTGAAACATTCCCCATCTTTTGGCAGTGATTTAATAAACTGCTTCATAAGACCTAATTTAATATGAAAAGGTGGTAATAAAACCTTTTCTGTTGGAACCAAGGTCGTATTGGCCAGTCAGTTTTTGTCTGATGGAGATCTCTGGCTCGACTGTCCCACAGACATAGGAAGCAGGGATATTTTGTATAACCTGCCTGCTGGCCAAACAACATGACTAGCATTTTAAAGTTTCCACAAACCCTCCAGCAATTTTCTTGATATTTGATTTTGTCAAGAATCACATTTAAATCATTATAGGTTTTTTCCAAATGCACCGAGTGTCCTATAGGAAGTGTATTTGGATTTGTATGCCGCTCTATTCACCAAAGCGACTCAGAGTGGCTAACAACATAAGTAACATACAATACAATCTTACAATCTCAAATATAAGTGCAACAACATAACATAAATATTGCATATAATGAAACACAATACAGTCAATAAATCTAACCTTACAAATAATAAATCCAAAATAAATAAATGAACATGAAAATACATTACAGCATATCCTCAACACAACATACATCAGTAAAATAATACAATTTACATAAAACACACACATAGTACTTAAATAACATAACAATTAAATAAAAAAGACTTTCACCCCTCATACTCCTCCTGCCTCCAACATATTGTGCAATTAATACCATAACAAATATCAACAATACATAGATATGATATCATCAAAGACAATATACATCATAAAAGTATAAAAGAGACTATCAAAACATTAGCTGTTTATTCCAGTCCGGCGACATCGGCCTGAGTGCTGGGCAAGGAAATCCGGTGGAGTTGGAGGCAGCGAGAGCAAAGTTTTATGCCTCCCGGCCACCTCACACAGCTGTATCCTGTTGCCTCAGCCGGAGCGCAGGCAAGGGAAGTCCAGTGGAGTTGGAGGCAGCAGGAGCAAGGCTTTATGCCTCCAAGCCACCTCACACAACCGCCTCAGCCCAAGGGCAAGCAAGGGAAGTCCGATATTTCCATTATGCAGCAAGACTGCTTTGAGGCTTTTTTAGATGAATCAATGAATAGGCGCCAATCAGATGACTCATATTCTATTTCAAAGCACTTCATTAGCCCTTGAACATCACTACAATAAACACAAATTCCATATTTGGAGAAAAACTGAGTGAACTTTCTCTCTCAGTACCTGTACCATGAAAATGGTGTTCCAGGTGATAGCAGGTTTTAATTTTTTTTAGTCTTGACCCCAGCAATTCGGCTAAATCTTTGGAAAGGCCTAAATCTCTAACTAGGTCATTCAGCTTGCTCTGAGAAAAAGGTTGAGGTACCTCATCAACAGAAAAAACTGAGCCAGATTCATCCTGGGATGGCAATGTGTCTCCATCCTCTGAATCTCTCAGGATATATTATCCAAACTATAAGATGGGTGGGGAACTGGTATTTCAGAGCTATGAAGCACTGGGTGAATAGCTGAATTAAGGTTTGGGTAAGATATCTTCTTTTTATTTTTTGTATTAAAGTATAGAAATCCAATAAATAAATAAATAATTTCACATCTTTTGTTGTTCAGTCGCGCAGTCTATTCCGACCCTTTGTGACCCCATGGACCACCGCCCTCCAGGCACCTCTGTCCTCCACCATCCTCCTCAACCAGATCTGTGCCCACTGCATCTACAATACCATCCAGCCATCTCATTTTTGACTGCTCCCTTCTTCTTTTGCTCTCCACCTTTCCCAGCATCAAGGCTTTCTCAAGTGAATCCTCTCTTCTTATTTGATGTCCAAAGTACTTTAGCTTCATCTTTACTATTTGACCTTCTAAGGAGCAGCCAGGGTTGATTTCTTCTAAGATTGACATTTGTTCTCGCTGTCCAAGGTACTCTCAAAACTCTCCTATAACACCACATCTCAAAGGCATCTATTCTTCTGCGCTCAGCTTTCCTAATGCTCCAGCTCTCACAACCATACATTACCACTGGGAATACCATTGCTTTCACCAAGCAAATTTTTGTTTGCAAGGTGATGTCTCTACTTTTAACTATGTTCCCCAAGTTCCTCAGGTTCCTCATACCTTGTTTCTCAAACATCAGTTGCCTTTTTATTTCATGGCTGCAATCCCCATCTGCAGTCATCTTAGATCCTAAGAAAGTAAAGTTTGTCACTGCTTCTACTTCTTCCCCATCTATTTTCCAGGGACTTATAGGGCCTGTTGCCATTTTCATGGTTTTCTCGATGTTGAGTCTCAAACCAGCTTTTGCACCCTCTTCTTTCAACCTAATCAGCAGACCTAGCATTGCTGAGAGATGGAAGAGTAAAAAAATAGCTCTTCATATCGGCTCCACTGGCAGAGATTTTGGACAGAGGGCTTGGGAAGAAAATGAGGCTTAAGATGCTGTGAAATAGAAAGTCTTTCATTTCAGATCAAAATGTGCACTTCTCAATCTAAAATAAGTCTATCCTATCCCAGAGCAAATGACCTAACCAGCAATAGATGGAAATTGCTAGTCGGCCCCAATTAAGCAACAACTGGAACTTTTATACCTTATCGGTGATGGGGCTGTCTCTATCACATCTACTGAACAGAAATAGCAGACGGTATTGTGGTTTTGCTGTTCATGCCACATCATAGGAATGCCAAAACAGAATGAGGTTTTCTTACCTTTAAACCACAAATGAAGATCTTCATCGCACCTTCTACATACCTTATGAGGAGCGCATGCTTTATCTTAATCCCCAAGTTTCAATTTGAAGTAAGTAAAATACACTTTCTTCCCAAAATCACTTATGTTTCTCTGTTGACTTTTATTCACAAATAAAACAAAAGTTGTCCGGAGAAATAACACAACCTCTTAGAGCCATAGTACAGAACTAAAAATGAACACAGTCACATTTGAATACAGGCTGTAAACTGAGTATGGCTCATACAGCAACCAAGATTTATGTATTTATTTATTTACTCGAATTTATATACCCTCCTCTTACCAGGGCAACTTAGATCCTGAACGTATTTAGCATGTTGACACATGATCAAATCTGACATGTCGAAACATGCTCAACTGAGCCAGTAAGATTCCTGGATATGTTCATATTTCTCTACAAACAAAATAAACCTGTTGGGACATGATCATCTGAGCTTCCTCACATCACTAAACTTACACTAGACCCAGTGGTGGGCTCCAAAAAAGTTTTACTACCACACTTTGGGCATGGTATGGTGGGCATGGCCAAGGGGAAAGCCCTGTGTTGCACCCAAATTAGGAGTACAGTACTTTACTTCAAAACTTGGATGGGTGGGGCCAGCCAGAATTTCTGCTACTAGTTCTGACGGACCACTGCAAACCTTCTGATGTCCACCACTGACTACAACCCCCCCCCCCATTCCTCTTATTTTCTCCCTTGCATTATTCTTGATTCTAGCTCTAATAAATATTAAATGAAAGTAAGACTCAAGAATAGGATATCAGATTTTGGGTTAAAGGCAAACTTCACGGTAAATTAAACTAAAAACATGAGTTTTGCAAGAAAGCTTGACATGATGGAATTTTTTTAGTATTTTTCTCGGTTTCACTAAGTAAAAATCTATAAGAAACAGTAAAAAAAATCCTATGCAGTTTTTTTTGTTGCAGACCTGTGTAATAATAATGCGAGGAAAATCAGCCTTGAGATATATATTAAATAATGGAAACCACAGCCTTGGGTTTGTAACACCTGAGCAGGGCTGTTAATGAAAATACCTTTTGGAGGGCACTAATTTCATACAACTCCCATAAGTTGGAAGCAACTTGAGGGCACATAACAAAAACACCACCATCTATTTTACAATATTCCAGAGGTGACATTAAGTCACTGCTAGAAGACATATTTCATTTGTTGTGTGATTGTGGATTGGGGACATTTAGTAAAGGACCGGATGGTTGTACCTCAAGGCCAGTTAAACTCAACCCGTGATGGCAAACTTTGATATTCCAGATGTTCTTGGACTTCAATTCCCAGAATCCCAAGCACCCTGTGAATCCACATGAATGGGTTTACAGCGATTCATACGGCCCATGCTGCCCTCATCACTCTCGGAAGTGGAAGTAAAACGCTCCCGTACACAGGCTGGATGAACCGCATTAAACCCATTCATGTGGATTCACTGGGAATTGAAGTGCAAGATCATATGGAGTGCCAAGGTTCACCATCATGGAACTCAACTGATTAATGTTGCCATCCCTTGGTCACTTTCCCCTCACTTTCTACAGGAAAGAGTAGGTTGCATTGGCTGAGTTCAGCTGCCAATCCATATGCAGTTTGTTCTACATCAGACCCAAGTATGACTGTGGTTTTAATTTGCATACAGAAGCCTGAAATAAATAAATAAATAAATAATACCCTCAAAAGGTGAAAAAAAACTCTGAATGAATGAAAGAAAGAAAGAAAGAAAGAAAGAAAGAGGGAGAGGGAGGGAGAGAGCGTGCTCCCCACTCTTCTATTGCCATTACAAACAGCTTTCACAGTTCCTCTGTTCAGTAGTCCTTTCCTTTTTGGATGAGAGGTTGTTGACTGTAAGTAGAAAGCCAAAGGCCATGATTGATTTCTAACTGGAGTGGAGTAGTGCTTGACTATACCAAGGTGCGATGAGAATGCATCAAGCAGGCCTAGGAGACCCCTTAAAGAACAGCCACCTGTTAAAGTCCCCTTAATATTTCACAGTAAGGCTAAGTCAGAACAAGCATTAAGGGGGTATACAGAAAGAGCCTCCTCGAAGATTGTGGGATTTTTGAACCACAATTGGGTGTACTCCAGGCAATGGCAACTTTGTGCCAGCTAATCTTTCTTACGCTAGGTCAGGCAAAAGGAACTATGGAATGAATTCTGCAAAAGGTGGCTTCATTTTGGCAGCTTCAAGTGTGGGCTAGACACAGAAGAAGATGAAGAGCAATTATGGGAAATCAAAAGGATCCCAATGCCTGCTTCTCCTAGTCAAGAAAAGGAGGAGGAAGGAATTAAAGGCAAGGCATAAGCAGTGTTTCATGGCTTCTGCCCTCAGCTGTGAAGCCAAAACCTAAGCAAGAACAACAACAAAAGACAAAATATAATACCATTACAAAGAGAACAGCTGCTTAGAAATATTGGCTGTGGGGAAGGGGAGATGTCAATACTCATCTCGACAATTCTTCTGGGTGATGTAAAAAAAAAATACCCAGAGAGGAAAATAATGGGAAGAGAAAATAAGAAATAATTGAAAGTGAGCCTTTCATAAATGGACTCTTATAGTGAAAGTTTCATGAGACTGTGCTATGACCAAGATTAAAATGTTCTCAGCATTAGGTAAAGGAGACTGCACTTAACATAAAAAAAGAGGAGGTGGACAGGAAAAGGGTAAGAAACCTCACACACTCTTTTCCAGAAAAACTAGGATCTTTCTTTTTTAAAAAAAAGAAAGAGAAGCTGTTCAGGGCCCACGGATCACATTAAATTATCAAATGAACTTGGTGGGGTCCTTCTAAACATTGATTTGTTGATCCCATAATGACATAATACAGTCCTGAAATGGATTTGACAAAAATTGATGGAGTTGTGTATTTGTTTGCAAACACAATTATGTTACCACCTGTCAGGAAAGTGTAGTGAGACCAGGCTTGGGGGGGTTTGCATATGTGTGTTTGTGTGTGTGTGTGTAGTTGTTTTTTAATAGCTGGCACTTGATATTTTACGATGCTGACAGCACATCACTGGTACCTTATTAGTGTGATTATGTATGACAGTGAGAATTAAGTTTCTTCTTTTGATTGATGTAAGTTCTGCCAGCAGTGCAAAAACCACATTTCCTTCTTCCCCATTTCCCCCTCCTTTTTTGTATTTTGAGCCACCAGGTCAGGCCATCTTGGGATCCTGGAAAAGAACAGGGGACAGAAGAGAATTCCTTATATTGTCTTCTTTTAAAACTCATCAAAGAAATATTTTTCAAGCAGGTTTACTTTCTTTAATTTGTCTTCCAGAAAGGAGCAAACAAAACACTTTTATCAGTGAGACTCATGATGTAGCAGCTCTTTTGTTCTGGCACTTCCTCAATGGAATGCATAGCAATTTAGTAAAGGTAAAGGTTTCCCTTGCTCGAAAGCCAGTCATACGCGACTCTAGAGTTCAATGCTCATCTCTATTTAAAAGCTGAAGAGCCAGCGCTGTCTGCTTCTGCAAACATTTCCGTGGTCATGTGGCAGGCATGACTAGACACTGGAGTGCACGGAATGCTGTTTACCTTCCCACTGAAGTGGTCCCAATTTATCTACTTGCAATTATTTCTTCTTCTTCTTCTTCTTCTTCTTCTTCTTCTTCTTCTTCTTCTTCTTCTTCTTCTTCTTCTTCTTCTTCTTCTTCTTCTTCTTCTTCTTCTTCTTCTTCTTCTTCTTCTTCTTCTTCTTCTTCTTCTTCTTCTTCTTCTTCTTCTTCTTCTTCTTCTTCTTCTTCTTCTTCTTCTTCTTCTTCTTCTTCTTCTTCTTCTTCTTCTTCTTCTTCTTCTTCTTCTTCTTCTTCTTCTTCTTCTTCTTCTTCTTCTTCTTCTTCTTCTTCTTCTTCTTCTTCTTCTTCTTCTTCTTCTTCTTCTTCTTCTTCTTCTTCTTCTTCTTCTTCTTCTTCTTCGCTGTTGTCTAGGCCAGACATGAAACACCCAAAATGATTGTGGTTCAAACATACAGCAACCATCAAGGAGGCTCTTTCTGTGTACCCCTAGACTTACTGAAGCCATTGGGACTGAATGAGCTGAAATCCACATACCGTATTCTGGTTTAACAACTGGATTGGTAGGGCTAGATGTAATTATCTGGTTAATGAAGCCTTAAAGGCCCTTTCTGAGCCTTCTGGGGTGGGATGATGGCATCAATCTCTTTTCCCCACTGGATTTGCTCTTGTTCATCCATTACCTAATAGGCATTGGAGGTATAGGTGCTTGTTGTCTGATGCCTATAAGCTGAAGGAATTTCAAAGACTCTCTTGGTCAGTCTGTTCAGTCTGTTATGCCCTGTGGGCAGAATCCACTTCACCACAGTAAACATTTGTGCAGCCTTTTCTTAAATCAATCAGAAAATGAATTCACAACTTCTTTCATCACTTGATCTTCATTCACTCAAGTTAGAAAGGAAGCCTTCTTCTCTTCCTTCTCCCTGTCATGAAAGAACAAATGTTACTAAATGGCCTGGCAGAAGATTTCCCCTGAAATCTAGAATTACTGTACTAGGTTATTTGGAGATCCAGCTATCCCTGTTCCTTAACAGATCACTGCAGCAGGAACCAATGATTTGCAAGCATGAATGGCCACCATAGGCCAAATGTTCCCATCAGCCTGATGCCAACATGGATATCAATCTACATTCACCATGCATGCATTCATTGGTAGTAGTCTGGCCAGGTTATCCTGCTGTGGTCATAGAATAGACCATACTGATAGTGACTCAATGCCATCAGTGGCGTCGCGCGGTGTTCAGCCGCCTGGGGCGAAGAAGAAAATCGCCGCCCCCCCCAGCTCCCCGCTGCTGCCGGTCCCCCCCCCCCGGACCCAGGCAGAAGGCGCCGCCCCCCTGCTGAACAGCGGCGCGTGCGCGCTTGCGCGCGCGCGCGCCGCACACCTCTGCCTGCTCGCCCTCCAGGGGCACTCCGTCACCCACCCCCAACGAGCGCACCTCCACCTCCGGCAACTCGCTCGCCCGGCTGGCCATCGCTTCTTGCCTCGTCCTGGCAAGGAGGGGTGTGTGTGTCTGCAGCGACCTTCGGGGCCGCCGTGTCCCCCCACCACCACCACCGCAAACGCCTGGCCGGCAGGAGGCGGCCCCTTCGGCTTCCAGAGCCAAGCCGGGGGGCGCGCTACCCGGGGCGCAAGAGCACAGCTGCCGAAGGGAGGGAGGAAAGGACGGAGGTGGCGGGCGCTACCCACCCCCGGAGGAGGGCCGCACGGGAGCGAGGGCCGGGGACTGAGCCGGCTGGCTGCCGGGGCGCCGCCGCCGCCAGGGCGCCACTCGGGGGCTCTCCTGGCGGGCGGCCCGCATGCGCGCGCACGCTACCCACCTCCTGCCCAGCCAGCCGCCAGGGGCTCCCCGCCACGGCGCCACCCACCCCCGACGAGCGCCCCCGTCTGACGGCAAGCTGGGTGGGTGGCTGGGCGGGCGGAGGCGAGCAGCGTGCGCGCGCACGCAGGCCGCCCTCCAGGAGAGCCCCCGACGGCTAGCCGGGCGGGCGGGGCCCCTCCTTGAATGGTGTCCGCCTTAAAAAAAAACCCTTTTTCTCCTCCTCGCCCCCGACGGCCAGCCAGGTGGACGGAGGCGAGCAGCGCTCGCCAGCAAAACGGCCGCCCTCCGCCTGGGAAGTCCTGCTTCCTAAGCCCGGCCCCAGGCAGAGGGAGGCCAAACTGGTGGGGACATTTTGCCGCCCCCTGAAATCCGCTGCCCGGGGCATCCGCCCCCCCCCCCCCGCCCCCCCCACGCGACGCCACTGAATGCCATGTATCAGGCGGTGGTTAACTAACCAGACAACCCTGAGGACTAATGGCCTGGATGCCCAAGTCCACAGGGAAGGGTGATGATCCCCAAGTGGATTAAATCCCAGATGAATCCACCTTGATAGAGGGCAGCAGCTTCATTAATACTTGCCTAGGGCCAATGAAGACTTTGTGTGCCAAAAGGGCTCAGGACCAGAAAGTGGCTTGCAGAGCTGGATCAAGTGGTCTGGGTGCCATGCTGCAATGCAGAAAGCGGATGAAAGGCCACTGCATTATATTCTCAGGACAGTCTTCATGGCTGATCACCATGATGATCGCCAATATTCAGATTCAGCAGAACAAGAAGATTCATTGATAAGGCTGGATCCAGTCCTGGCCACACACAGTTTGTTGTGGTAGGAAGTGTCTAGAGAGTGTTGGGAGAACCATTTTTTGTTCCCCATTGAACCCTGAAAATTGCTGAATGATGTGGCCCAGGTATAGATTCCCCTTCTCTCTTCATTTCTCATCTTGACATAACTCACAGAGATAAAACTGGAGATAGATTGAACAGTAATGATCTTGTTGCAAGAGAGACAGAATACATATACAGTATAGTAGCCTCTGATGGCATGGCAGGGAAACAAAGATCTGTGACCTCTTTATATCTCTTCAGATGGCAGCATTTCCACAATAAACCAGAATTCTTACTTATAGTAGAATTTCAACAGACATTTTTCTATCATTGCAACAGAAAATAAAATCTTCGGTAATGTCCTTGTGCACAGTGAAGTTGCTAGCAGCTTTAGGACCACAGGAGGATCCCAATACAGCTCTGTGCTCTTACACATGAGAAGATCTCCCCCATCACACCGATGGTTTGTTCTGGCAGGAGCAACAAATATTTGAAATCCACTTGCTTGCTCTTGCAACATATTCTATTTGTGCTGATGAGTCATGGTAGAGAATAAAGACAGCCTTCTGATGTTGTTGGACTACAACTCCCATCAACCTGAGCTTCCACAGCCAATGGTTAAGGAAGATGGGAGTTGTGTGACAACTTCAACTTCCTTGCTAAAGGAACAGTAGCAATAATCTGTCCAACCACATTCAAAAGCATTTCATAAGATTACTAAATATGACTAAGCATGTTTCAATAGCAAAATCTGTAGACTAGATGTGTAAGAGTGTGTTATCATGAATTACTATTCTGGGTAATCCAAAGTCATTGTTGGAATGTTGAAAGAAGAACAACAGTTAAAGCATTTTATATCCTATCAAGCACACTCAAACAGTAAATCCCAAATTGTGGTCCTAATATCCTTCATGCTACTTAGGATTCTTTCATATTGCTTGCAAGACAGAGATAAATGGGAGGCTGGGGAAATACTGTATTGAGATTTGTTACAGAACTGTGATGACAACTGATGTGCCAAGCACTGAAAGTGAAAAGATTAAATATAAGTGGAAAAAGTCAGTGGTAGAGACTACTTCTCAGTTTAATAATGCTTCTAGTATTTCTTCATTCATCTTGAGTAGCTACATCCCACTGGCAGACATAACCAGACATTTGAACAGTTAATTTGTCACACACAAAAATTCCCAGCTACCATGGCCTGTGTGATTCAGAGACTTGTTGAATAATAAAGTAATATTTTTCAAACTCTGGAAGTAAATAGGTAAGAAAGCTTTAAATTAGTCTTCTGTTTATTTATTTATTTATTTATTTATTTATTTATTTATTGCATTTGTTACCCCGCCCCAATTGGGAGAACCCGACTCTGAGCAGCTTACATCACGATAAAAAATGGAAACATAAAACAATCTATATCAATAAAAATCGTCAAAGTTAAAAAGTCATCAAAAGTTAAAACAATACAGAGACTACGCACAAGTATTCCCACATTTTGCAGCAGTGCAGTGGTCTGAGAGAGAAAAGCAGCAGCAACAGAAATTATAAACAGTTTAGATTAGAATACTGTACTGTAATTCCTGCTTTTGACAACTCAAGGGGGCAGAGTAAGAAAAGAAAAGAAAAATTCAATTGTGGTGACATATTCTGAAATCCTGTATGAACAGTCTAGTTATGTTAGATGTGAGTAATGCTGAAAATGTAAATCCAACTTCTGATTAAACATGGATAGAACTGAATGATGTAAGTTTAACCTTGGAATGAATTATGTTCTCAGAAATTAAAAGAAAGTCAAGCAAATTCCTGCAGAGTTGTCCTGTAAACTATTTTCCCCCAGTTATTTATTTTGTTTGCAATGCAATTTTGTACCTGTCTATACAGAAGAAAATCCCTTTGAGTTAAAATGGAGTGAGCTCCCAGATAAGTGAGCATAGGATGACACCTTTATGTAATATATTTATGAAAATAATTCAACAGTACTCTTGTTTTCAAAAACATAGTCCAACATGCATAAAAAGAGGAAATTCACATGTAGGAGAATTAAATAGAAAACAAAAGCAATAAAACACATTTCCCACTGATTTTCAACTATGCTTAGGTGTGGGACTCAGGCTTGAATTGGATTCTTTCTTTCAGATTTCCCCTAATGAAATGGAAGCAACATAAATAAAATGGAGTACTGTATTAGCATGGTGTTTGAACATAAAAAGTGTGTGTGTGTGTGTGTGTGTGTGTGTGTGTGTGTGTGTGTGTGTGTGTGTGTGTGTGTGTGTGTGTGTGTGTGTGTGTGTGTGTGTGGATTTTATGTATTTATTAAACTAAATGCTCTTGGAAAGAACACCATAATGTTTTCCCTTGAATTAAAGCAGTTGAGTAAAGATGGGTGCTAAATTCAAATTTACATGAAAGTGAGGGAGGTTGTTTGATTCTGGTTTTTTTCAAAATCAAAAATATTGTTTAATTAATAAAAGAGGTTAAATCTAGCAACCAGAGATCTGGAGCCCCAAAGCAAGATCCAACTAGCACTAAATGTTTTGTGTTGCCTTTAAATTAAGGCCATTTAAAAGATCCCTGTCAAATCATGTCTAATTTGACAATGTCTACAATCAGGTAAAGATAAATTAAAGTACCATTTGTTTCTTTGTTGGAACAAAGAAGAGTAAGCCTACTTAGAATGGGGCGGTAAAATTTTGCGCAGTGGTAGTAGATAAGGAGAATAAGTGTTTTGGAACTCAATGGGACACAGGTTTTTTTAGAGTAATGATATTCAACTTTCCAGTAATTGAGATGGACACTTTGTGAAGGTGAATATGTGAAATGCCCCCCTCCCCCCAATTCCTAGAAATCAAGAACTCTTTGTTGCAATGCCTTGGGTTAAATCCAATTTACAAAAGATCTACCCAAATCAAAGGGAGTTAAATTTGATGAGATTTCATTTTAGTTGGTCTACTTTATGGAACATGGCTAACGTTAGATCTAATTTAGGCACCAACAATGACAAAATGTTACATTATAGACCTAGAAGGCCCATTTCCAAGATAGGAAATCCATAGCTAAAACATCGCTCAACAACGCATTTTTAAAAGCCTCCAAAATTTAAACCCTTCCACTACCTCCAAACTACTCTATTCGGCAGTTGTTTCTCCCAGAGCGACATTGCTTTGAAATCCACTGTAAGAAGTCAATAGGGAATCTCTTGGTGGTTCATTTAGTTGGCTGCTAAATCAGAGATTGAGAGTTCGATTCTCCTTTAAGCCTCCTGCGAGAAAAGGTAGGGAATGGTAAACCACCTACAAAATCGTGGAAAGAAGTCTTAAGCCAAAATTTGACTTGACCGCGCATAACTATTATAACAGGGCAAGGGATATAAGATATACCCCACTCCACTTCAATTGCTAAATTAACCGAATCTTAGAGTCATCTTTCTTCTACGCCAATACTGTATTATAAATTCAAGAGCAATGCGCTGGAATAATACCGATTATTTATAGAGCGCTTTATACCAGACAAAGCCATTCCCCAGCGTTATCTAATCCTTTCAGAAAGTAGATCAGCCTTAAATTTCCCCACCCCATTCCTAATGCAAAACAGCAGATGGGAATTATTAGGACCTCTATAGCAGATCGTGGGGCAGAAATAGGGGGTCCCTGATATGTTACCCACTTTCTTGTATTTCTAACTACGTGATGGCTTTAAAACCAACCCCACAGCGTTCAGTGCAGCTTTGGATCGCTTTGGATCGCTAAAAGAGAAAAATATGAATTCCTAGCATTAAAATCCTGGGAATTTTGAGTATTTCTTGATCGGCAGTTTACAAACTTAATTTATATTCCACTATGAGTAAGGTAACTTTCGTGAATAGAAGTCCAGTTGGTCAGGCTTATGCACACACATTACTGGATAGTGCGGGAAAACAGTAAAATTTTCCCCAAAACTAGGACAAAGGTTTGTCCCTGGTGTCTCTGAGGTGAAGTCAAAACTGCTTGTAAACCCGGGAGAGGGGATTTACGCGGAGGGGGGGGGTGTTACATTTTTTTCTGGACAATCCTGGAAATTTTGGCGCAGGATCCGGAAGAAATGGGTTTTTATCCAAAGTTGTTTGCTTTCTCCCCCCTCCCTTGGCCTAATAAAAGTATCACCTACTCTTTCGTCTGCTGTAACTTTAAAGACCACATGGTCATTTCTCTATATAGTTTTGGGCAATGCCGCAGTCTTATCTGACGACGTGAAGGTCCGAGAACGCCGCTCCTTTGGCTTTCCTCCTCGTTTCACCTGACCACCCTGAGGACTAGCGGCTTTGGTGCCGAAGTCCTCAAGGAAGGGTGATAGTACTCAGGTGGATTAAATCCCACAGGAATCCATCTTGATGGAGGGCGGCAGCTTCATCGATACTGGCCTGGGGCCAATGGGGACTCTGCATGCCAAAAGGGCTCAGGATCAGAAAGTGACTCGCGCGGGGAGCTGGATCATGCCGCAGTGCGGAAGGACAGTCTTCGCAGGACAGTCTTCATGGCTGATCGCCATAATGATCGCCAATATTCGAAATCGGATACGGCACAAGAAGAAAAAGTTTCCTTCTAAAAACCGAGCGTTTCCAGCAGAAGAGTAGCGTGCCTTGGCAGGGCCCCGTATAAAAATTTGTTTGGGGGGCCCTAGGAAGGGTAAAGATTTGTTTTGCTTACGCACGTTGGGGGCCCCCGTGGCCCGGGGGCCCCGTATAATTGATACGGCAGATACGGCGGTAGCTACGCCTCTGGTTTCCAGAAGCCTTTTGCGTGGCTTCTTAGCTTAACGTCTTGCGCTAGCTCCTCCCAAGCGCCTATATACCTGTTGCTTCTATGCTATCCATGCAGCTGTTTTTCCAGCCTACCCTGCAGGGAGGGACTCTAGATTCCGCATTAAACATTCAGGTCCAAATTCAAACTTACGTTTGTATAGTTGTATATGGTATTGATATAAATATAAATATATTTTTTTTAAATTTGGTTTGCACCACGTTGTAATAAAAAGGAATGCATAGAATGTGAGAACTTACAAATGGCCGCTTTTTGACTCCTAAGAGCAAAACAAAACCCAATTTTTAAAGGACCAACTCCCAAAGGGGTGTAAGCTTTCGAGTTCTCCAGAACTCTTGATCACTCAAGGCTAGAGACAAAGGAGGAGGGGAAGAGAGAAACACGGATATCGATTTAACAGCAGCAGCCCTAAATATCCAACTGAATTTCCCACGTTTCCCTATCCCTTCCCATTTTTGAAAAATATCTAGCCTGATGCAGAGTTCTGGAGAACCCGATTCCGAAAACTTGCACACTTTAACTGGGCGTTATAAAACTATACTCCGCATGTGGGTTTCGTTACGATCAGGGGGGATCTGTCGGGAACTTTCGGAGGCACAGTTTCGGTAGCTGCCTAGAGCGCCGTTGTTTCTTCCTAGTTGTCGACTATCAAATTATTAGGTGGGGGCATAGGGATGCGCGCAAAAAGCCATCCAGCTAGCCATTTCATCATCCGTTCTGGCCCGGCCATCGGATCTTTCCACAGGAGTGAGCGAGTGAATGAATTAATGTACATACCCCGCCCTTTTGATGTAACCACCACTCAGGGCGGCTTACAATATAAATATCACTCTGTGTGTGTACGTATAACGTATGTATACTGTATATATATAAGATCAGATTAAGATCATACAGTGATAGCCAATAAAAACACAAGAGAAACAAAATCAGGAATTTAAAGCGCAAAGGAATCAGAGCCGGCCAGAAAAACCAGGGACGTCCTTGCAAAAGGGGGGGAGGGGAGGGGGAGGGGAGGGGTCAGGAGGGAGGGGATAGCTGTATAAATTCAAAGAGACCGGGTGTCTTATGCGCATGCGCACGCCGCTGACTCGCCGAGCGCCCAGGTAGCTAGGACGCTTTAGACGGCGCTCCAGTTAAAGAGCGCGCGGCGGCGGCGGCGCCGCCTTGGGCTTCCTTTGGGCCTCCCTTCCTTCCTCCACGTGTTTAGAAAAGCCCCCCACCGGGTCGCTGATGGCTTTGCTGGGGAGACTCGACTGGCAAGTAGGTCTTCTTTTATTCAGTATATTCTTACCGGTCCGGTAAAGGAGAGAAGCGGGCACCGGTTTTCCAGCTGCTGCTCCCGGGGGATAGGGCCCGGCTGAGCTTCCCACCTCTCCGTAGGGAGCCGTCGGGTGGATTTCGACGGAGCTCCTCGCGGGCTTGTTCTGCGCCCCGTGGAGCAGCGGCTGGGATTCGGGAAGGTGGTGGCGTGGGTAAGAACTTCCAGGCAAGGGTTGCGCGCAGTTACTCGAGAGTAAGTCCCAGGGAACTTGGTTTGAGCCCGGATCGGGTAAAGACTCGCCTGGGAAAGCGATCCCCTTGCATGCGTGAGCTTCGGTGTGTTTTACTCCGAGGTAAATGCCTCCGGGTGGAAAGGGATTTACTTCCGAGTAGGTTTACTAACCTGTTGGAGAAGCCAAAGGGAGTTTTTCTCCCAAGTAAAGCCTGCAGAAGACCAACCCAGCATGCAAGCTGGTTTCCCCCTTATCCGGGAAAGAGGGGGGGCAAGGTCTGGGCTCTCCTAGTCTGTTAATTGGAACCGGAGAGTGCCTTCAGTTCAGACGCACTTAGAGACGCGTGTCTGAGGAGGGGTTGGGGAGCCTTACTTTGTCCAAGGGCTGGGACTGGATTTGGGGAGAGAGGCTCGTCCTTGGGAAAGCCGACGGTGGGCCAAACGCGCCCGGGAATTTCACGCAATGCTCCCTTCTGACAGCTCCAGATCGGCTCGAAGCCAAACCGCTCCGGTTTCAGTCGACTGCGAAGCCTTGCGAACTAGAGACTCCGCGTGTCCAACACGAGACCGGCCGCCCTGGGGCGACCCCCCTCCGGCTGATCTCTGGCTGGAGGAATCCGATTTGGTGACCGAGTCTTGAGCCCAAGTTTAATTCGTTTCGAGAAGCAAATAATTCCCGTCGGGCTGGGCGAATATCATGGTCTGCCTATGGACTGAGCTCCCTCTTGCGTTAAGGCAACGGCAGCCGTGATCTTTGGGCCAAACCGGTAGGGAAGGTTGACACTTTACCCTTTGGTGCTCCGTAACTGTGCTTGTGCTTCTTAACGGCTGGAGTGAATCCAACAAACTTTCCCTCCGTTGGTGATAAGCGAGAAAGAAAAGGGGGGGAGAGAGAGTGAGGGCAAGTTTCACCTGTCGCAATCTGAGTTAGGAATGCATCTTTGTGGGTCCTACCTTGAAACTCGCGTGATCGGTTTATTACATATTTATCAGGTCGCATCCGATTTATGGTGACTGGAATTGGGGTTTCAAAGTATGTAAGATATTTAGGGCGTGGTTTTTACCAGCCCATTGAGTTTCCGTAGCTTGGCAAGGATTTGAACCCAGGCTTCCCGAGTTTTAGTCTCTTCACTCCACCCACTCCACGACTCTGCCTTTCAGCCTGACTTTCTCCTTAGATGTGGAGAGGAGGTGGGCCTCCTTTCTAGTTGGTAGTCTGACATCAAAAATAGAGTACAGTACATCTGAAGAAATGTTATCTGAAGAAGTGAGCTATAACCTCCCTAGAGCTTACCTATGTAGTCTTTCTTTGTTCCCTTCACTGCAATAACCACAGAGTTACCTCCTGGCCATTAAAAACACCAGGAGCAGGATAAATGTTAAAAAGAAGAAGAAGGTGCAAATGCAATATTGGGCCAATTGATAACAGTGCAGTAAGTGAGTTTTAAATCTAAACAGGAGTTCATCAGGAGTCTACTTATTTTTTCCGCTGAAAATCTCTACCTTTCTCTGTAGGACAGGGAAGTAAAAATGGCAATCAGAATAGCTCTTTCAAGCACACACGTCCACCTATTGTATGCTAATGTCACCCCACATTTTCTTTAAAAATAAAAAAAGCCACCCTCATTTTGCTATAATGAATGCCTCCCTCTGAATGCCCTTTTTAAATCTTAAAATCTCATTTTGGAAATGAGCAAGAGTGGGGTGTTTTTTAATCTTCAACATTTCCTCATGGAAAGATCAGAAGTTCTTCCGTACACTACAAATCCCACAATTCTCCAGGCAGGGTGGCCGTGTTGGCTGGTAGAGTTTTGGGAACTGTAATGAGAGAGAGAGAACTTTCCACAGTTCTATGGAAATGACTGGGGGTTTATTTCCAAGAAGTGGGGACTCTGGGCTACCTTTTGATTTTTACCCCTTCAGAACACCAGTACAGTATTATTAACTACCTCATTGTCCAGCTCTTGTAAGGAATTAAATGGTCCTAGGCATCACTGGCAAAAGCTTAATTGTCTCTGTTTTAACAAAACAAAACAGCAGCCAGTTTGACTTCCACACTATTTATAATCTTTTTATAATCCTAGCAACGTTCTCTCACAGATTTGGAACATATACTTGGGATTTTGTAGTTGGCCACTCTCTCCTAGACATCTGACTCTTCACTTGGACTGGGTGACTCCCTTAGCACTGAGTTTAAACCTGTAGTTGGCCTATGCAGATTTAACTAGGAGTCAGCTTTACTGAACTCAGTACATCTTGCTTCAGTTTAGATGAAAAGCATTAATCTATAATCTTTAAATTCAGTGTACAGTATAATGAAATGAATGAAATTGGTTGGTACCTGGCATTGCAGGGTTGCTACATTTAAGACCGCTAATGTCACACCCATACAATGTGCAGGCAATTTATCAGACAGATTACTCTCTGCTCTTCTCACTTCATGTTTGTAATGTCCATGCATGTAAAAGTGAATAGAAGGCTGACAACGAGTCCCACCAGTTGCTTATGACCATTTAGACCAATTCATTTGAGACCCCAGGGTTAGTCTGGAAAAGATCCAAGCAGTTAATTAAATAAAATAATTACTTCTGCTGCGAGTCCTGCTTGTGGGAGCCTACTGGATAAGGTATTAAAAATGCATCAGAAGGTCAAAAATTTTAGAAACATAGAAGTTGATATGCAAGCTTAAGGTGATACTTTAAAAGGGGATGCTTTGTTGATAGACCAGGGATATTATCTCAGTCCCATTAAATTGTCAGCAATCTTGGTGTAAATGGAGGAGGTGTTTTGTTTAAGCATGTCATTAATGTTGTCAGGACGATCTTTTCAAGTTCTTCTTTCCTTTCTTCAAAACTGAAACTGTCCAGTTAATTTGTTTCTGAACTGTGAGCCCATGCCACACAGATTTGGGAAGTTTATTGATTACTGACAAATAAGTGAGTTTGTGGCATTGTACGTCAGATGCGGTATACTGAAAAACAGTTAAGGCTATAATTCTGTACATATTTAATCTGGAAATATGTCTCATTGAACTCAAAGGGGTTTACTTCTGAATAGATGTAAACAGAATTGCATTGGCTGGTTTTAGTAATTTAGAGTAATACTGAACAGAGATGGGTTGACTTCTGAGGATCAATGCATGGAAATGGGACCTTTGAATCTTATTTATAATTAGTTCAGTTTTATCAAAAGTTTAACTTTTTAAAGTCACTTTTTACCTTTAAAGTTGATCAAGTGATAGTGATTCGCTTCTGTTTGGTTTTCAGGAGAATAAGAACACAAAGTACCAGAAACTTTTTTTAAAAAAAATCTAAGGCAGTAGAATAGTGGACAGTATTTCATAGCACAGCATATTTTACTTTCAAGGGATGTAAGCCACTTCTCGTTTCCCAACTTTTCTTAAAGGTTTCATATGAAATCAAGTGACTTCCAGTAAAGTAAATGTGAAAATAAAGTAAATTCATTCTGAAAATTTAAAGTGCTACATTTGATTTTTTAATTTTTTAAAAATCAGCTTAACATGTTAACAAAATGGATTGGACATTTCCCCTAGTTTGTTTTTGAAAGATTGAAAGTAGTTCTGAACTGCAGAAAAGTTTTTAAAGCAAGTGGCAACCAGCAACTCCAAGTCATAATAATTTAAATAGCAACTTTTTGATTTCTCTCTCTTTCAAATACTGTACAGTACAGTAGGCTATTCTGCAAAGATAGCTTAATAGGATCTAAAGCAAAGTGGCATTTAAAGAAAAAGAGAGAATCATGATCTGTCATTCATAGGGGAACCTGTAAGGTTAGCTGTGTTTTTTCTTATTGAGATGGCTAGTCCTAGTGACGCCAAGTGCCACAGAGAGAATTGGAGGTAAACTGTACCTTTTTTGTGGTAAATGCAGATTCTTTTGCCCTTCCTGGGCCTCATTCAGGGCTATGATTCAGCACCTGTGTGCCAGATTGACAGATAACAGAGCTCAGGATAATCGCTAGGTGATTAGCCTCCCTCCCTCCCTTTTCGACCTGGTCAGTAACATCTCCACTGGAATCTTCACCTGGTCAATTTCAAAGCAGGAAGGGTAAGAGGAGATACATGCAACCTTTGGTTTATATTTCTGGCTTTATGCAAACCTCTGCATTTCTAGTGGACCACTTCTGCCTAAGACTTGAAGGATCGCATTCTGTATAGCTAGGTTGGTATTTTTGTCTTTTTTTGCCCCTCCCCATGAAAAACCTACATCAGAGCCCAGGTAGGAAAATGTATGTAGAGAATAATTAGGGATATAGCTTATTTCTTCCCTGAAATAGTGATCAGTACCAGGATCAAAGGTGTGTAAAACCTTTCATGAAAGGATTCTAGTTTTCCCAAAAGCTATTTTTTAAAAGCAACATTATGTTTTTACTTGTTGTTAGACAGCTTAAAGCAGGGGTGCCCAAACTTTTCAGGCCACAGTACAATCAAGTGTTTTAGCGGGCCGGTCATGTGGTTCCTCCCACCAGAAGCAGAAGTAAAACTACACCCCACTGGCAAGATCTGGGCCCAATGCCAATTCATCTGGCCCACGCTATCCTCACCACTCCGGGAAGTAGAAGTAAAATGCGCCAGATGAATTGGCATCTGCAGCCAGATCCAGCCCACAATCCGTAGTTTGGGTGCCTCTAGCTTAAAGTCAGAAACCATTGCAGATCTACTACCACTGAAACCTATTTCTGTCATCACCTGCTATTGAACCTCTTTATTTTTAAAAAGAGAGAGAGAGGAGATTGCTACCAACACTTGATAATAGCTTATATTTATTTATTTATTTATTCATATTTATATTGCCGCCCACTCAGCGAGGCGACTCGGGGCGGCTTACCGTCAAAGCAGCAACAGTACAGTACAAATTATAAAATGCAACCTCACAAAAAAAAATCTCCCTCAGGCCATTGTTGTGGGCCCGGAGGAGGTCCACAACATTATTAAATTTAATAAATAAATAAATAAATATTACAATTATTAAATTAAACATTATTAAATTGGTCAATTTTATTGGCTGTTATCTTTCTAGGTAGGAGATCTCAAGGGGGGGGGGAATTTCTTATGCCAGTCCAAACACATGTTTATGGTATTATTTTAAAAAATTGAAATGGTTAATAACTATACACACACACTTTTATATATACAGTATATATAAAAGTAACCAAAAGTCCAAAGGGATTGTGGAATCAAAAATCCACTGTTAACCACTGATTTTATTGCTGAACCCCCCCTTTCTTCTCAGAGACTATGCAAGTTTTCCAGTCCTTGGGGACTCTTTTTTAGGCACTGTGGTTTAAGAGATAGAGTGGAGAAGTGTTCTTGTAAGCAACATGGCCTGTGATTCCAAAAAATCCTGATGGTTCAAAAACCTTTTAAATTCTCCCTACTCCTTTTCAGCCTAAGCTAAAATAAACCTCTGTGCAGGACTTGGGTAAAAGAGACAGAGAACAGATGTGAACTGACTAATAGGAAAAACCTATCTACACATAAGCTCTTTAGGATTTAATAGGACATGCTCCCATGTAATAATTGTGTGCAGGATTGCAACCCATGTGCAGGATGCTTTAAGGCAGGGGTGCCCAAACTATGGCCCATGGGCTGGATCTGGCCCCCCATGCCAATCCATCCAGCCCACATCACCCTCATTGGTCTTGGAAGTTGAAGTAAAATGTGTCCATACAGCATGGGCTGGATGAATTGGTGTTTGGAGCCGAATCCAGCCCATGGGCTGTAGTTTGGGCACCCCTGGTTTAAGCAGAGAAAATGGCAGCCTAAAATCTATCTCATCCTGTTGCAAAACAGATGGCAAGGTGCATTTTACTTCCACTTCTGGTGGGAGGAACCATGTGACTAGCCCACTGAACCATGTGACCAGCCCATGGCCCAAAAAGGTTTGGGCACCCCTGCTTTAAGGATTGCATCCTAGATGTTACGTGGGAGTATATCCAAGAACAGGGAACATTTACCTTCAAGAAAATATGCTTAAAATTGCACTGTAAAGACTAAAAATGACTGAGTGCCTTGGAGATACCAAAGCTGGCTGGGTTGTCTCAAAAGACTGATTTTTCCCTTCAGGTCAAGTTCAGCATTTTCTGTATTGATTTTTATGGAAAAATCAAATACAGTTTTAAGGTTGTCCTGTGCACTCTTTATTTTGGTTTTTAGCTGTCTAGGCAACTCAAAATTCGTATAGTCAAAGCAATGGTATTCCCTGTGGCAATGTATGGTTGTGAGAGCTGGACCATTAGGAAAGCTGAGCGCAGAAGAATAGATGCCTTTGAGATGTGGTGTTGGAGGAGAGTTTTGAGAGTCCCCTGGACAGCAAGGAGAACAAATAGGTCAATCTTAGAAGAAATCAACCCTGACTGCTTCTTAGAAGGGCAAATAGTGAAGATGAAGCTAAAGTACTTTGGACATCAAATGAGAAGAGAGGATTCACTTGAGAAAGCCTTGATGCTGGAAAAGGTGGAGGGCAAAAGAAAAAGGGGGTGGCCAAAGGTGAGATGGCTAGATGGTATTGTAGACACAATGGGCACAGAGCTGGGCGAGTTGAGGAGGATGGTGGAGGACAGAAGTGCCTGGTGGACAGTGGTCCATGGGGTTGCAGAGGGTTGGAATCGACTGTGCGATTGAACAACAAAGGTAACTCAGTGACTTAGATATCTGTTTGCAGATCCAGGGGTTGGGAGTTTGATTCTCCAGTGTGCCTCTTGGGAGGAGAGCTAGCTCGTGTGGCCTTGAGCAAGTTGCACAGTCTGAAGATGGCCCCAGAAGAAGGGAAGGGTTAACTACATCTGAGTTCATTCTACTTAGAAGACCCTGAAAAAGGTTGCCATAAGTCTGAATTGACTTGACAGCATGTAATTATTATTATTATTATGTACACTTAAGTAGGAGTAAGCCTCATTAAACTTCAAACTTACTTCTGAGTCAGCACATATGCCTTTGCTCTGTAAGTTCCTGCCAGGTTCTTAACTTGCTTTGGATCAGGTACAGCAGAATTCAAAAATGCAACTAGAGATAGGATGCCAAAATTTTCCAGCCAGGCAGAATGAATTTAGTCATGTGTACTGAAGAGGTCCTTTTGTCTTCAATTGCACTTGCTTCTTCAATTAAGATTGAAGCCCTGGCTTGCAATGAAATACTCCTGATTTAATCACAGTGTTTCTCATTCTTGGCTAGTAAAGGTCACCCTTGCTCACAAGCCAGTCATATCCAACTCCTAGGGTTCCATGTCATCTCGGTTTATAGCCGAAGACCCAATGCTGTCTGCATCTACAGACATTTCTGTGGACATGTGGCAGGCATGCCTAGACATTGGCTACTATTGCTGAAATAAGTGGACCAAGAAATGCCTTTCAGGAAAAGGTTTTAAATGAAAGGGACAGAATGGCATCAAATAAGTCTTGAACATATTGGTTGGAATCAAGCCTCATTGAGCTCAAGGGAGGTTTTTAGTTAAGTGCAGTGATGACTGGAATTAGAGTATTTAATGGCAGGGAGGCAACCTCCAGATGTCTATGAAATTTACACTGTATCATTGACTGCCTGAAATGCCAATTCTTTCCAAAAGATAGTATGCAATTTTAAATAAATTCCATTTAGTAACCTTGAAACAGTAGGTAAATCTTATGGATCACTCAGACATAGATCTCACTTTTAGAGGCATTTAGGTCGGATGTATGAGATTGCAGTTGAGTTTTAAGAGCAGTGAGGAATACAAACTTTGAACAATAGTGATGTACATTGGTTGAAAGCTGCTTCCTTTCAGCTTTAAAGCCACCACCACAATGTTTTGGCTTTAACAATCCCAAAGAACCATAAAAGGAAGGATACTGGCGTGCCCAAAGCAATTAGCCCAACATTTATGCTAGCATTTAAACAAAAACTCCCCCTTTTTTCTTTTAATACTTTAATGGGATGCTTAACCCACTTCCAATTGTCCTTAAATGATGATCCTATACATAGCTGGTGGGAAAAGAAACCCTATTTGCAGTTGGGTGTTCCTCAAACATGACCCTTATCTGAATACCTTTTTTGTTTTCACCTCTTATGGTAAGACAAGCTTTTAAAATACTAAAAAATGAAATAAATCTTTTCTCAGGCCAGTATTTATTTTTTCCTCTTTGTAACTGTCTCTTTGCAAGCATGAGGTGGTTCAGCAGAAGGGCGTGGACACAAAACGCTTTTGTTCGCTCGCCCACTGAATGTAATATTTATTATTATGCTGAATCAATTTCACCATCTGATCAGCCCACGCCAAGGCGGCCATTCAAGCTAGCCCGGGGAGGAGATACGCTACTGTCACCAGGGCGGTCCAGGTTTCCGTCAAATTCAGTTGGAATCAAATCCACAAGGTTTAAGTTTGCGAAAACCCAACTTGATCCGCGTTTTAGGCTTCCCGATTTGTTGCAGCTAGGGCCATGGGAGTTTTCTACCGCACGTACATGTTCGTTTTAGAACGATCCGTAAAATTGTCTTGGCAGTGAGGCTGGAGTGGAGATAGGCAAGCCAGCCTCACTGGGCTCTCCAAGGAACCGGTCAGTGGGGCTTAGCCCTCTGCCAGTGGGGCGATGGGGTGGCTGCCTTGGGAGCGGAGAGACTCATGGCTTTGCTGCTAGGCTGTCAGAGTTGTGTGCCTAGAACCTCGGCCCGTGGTGGGTAAGAAGCGGGACGTTTGGAGCTCGGGAGGGCACCTGGCGTTTGCTTCCCAAGCTGGCTCAGGTGTGCCTCTCTTCACTGGATTGCCCTGGCAGGCGGTTTCAGAGGAATCCCGTAGAAATCACCCCATATTTTCCCCTCCGGAGGAGTGCGGGAGGGAGTGTAGAAAGGTGGGTGGGTGGGGAGGGGAGAACCCCTTGTGTTTTAACAGATCTGCCCCCCGTTTAAAGTTCGTGAAAGAATCGGGGCCGTGCTTACGGTAACAAGACTTGACATGGTAGCCCGATGGATTTAAGAATCCACCTCTGTATTATAGGAGTGCATAACGAGTACACTTTGACTTCTTCGCTTGTTCATTAGTAACTGCTGCTTTATGTAAAGCCCCTTAAGACATTTGTGTTCAGTTTTAGAAGTCTAAATTTTAAAAAAGAGTAAATATGTTTTTATGGTAAATTGACCTTTAAGACGGTGGCATTCTTAGGGGCACATTTCTGCGGCCAAAATGCAATGGGTTTTATTTCCAGGCAGTGTCCCAACCCATCTGTGCACCTCGCTTACCTCTTAACAGGGGGAAATTAGAGGAGGGGGGAGAGGCGAAGAAAAAGAGAATTGACCGGCAAGCAGATTAAACTGAGAAGCGCTGGTATCGTATTTAACCTAAAGGAACCGCAGGATGTCTTTGAGGCAGTCATTAATTCTTAGGAATAAGTTCATAAAATCACAATAAAAGTTTGGCTTTCGATTTTTACGGGTGTTCCTTCCTGCTGTGTTCTGGGGGGGCCCTCCCCATTGCATCCCGTGTCCTAGAAGCCCCCTTCCTCGATGGATGGAGGTTTATTCCCTCCCGCCCTTAAACTTTGACTCAGGGTGTATCAGTGACTCTTCTTCCTTTCGCATCTTCGATCGCGGCGAATTGACAAGGGACCGGCATCTCTCTCTCTCTCTCATTCTGGTCAGTGAAAGTTTAACCCGCGTTGGTTGGGGCTCCCCCTTGGAATCGTTCAGGGCACCTGGAAGGGCTCCCGCAGCTTCGTTTGCGCGCTCGGCGCAGGCGCTGACTTTCCAAGGCGCGCGCCTCCCCCCCCTGCTTGCCGATTGGCCAGCTTCGCACCGCCTCTCCCGGGGAAGCCCGCAGGACCGGAGCCCCTCCTTGGGGCGCGCGGGGGCGGAGCTATGCAAATGAGATGTCCATTAAGGAAGGCTGGGGAAAGCGGCTACATCCCAGTGGAATATTTCCCGGGAAGCGAAGTTCTCGCCCTCCGTCCGCCTGTATGTCTGTCCTTTAACAGCCGCTCTCTGAAGCTGGGGGAGGGAAAGACTTTACCCATCCCAACCAAAGGTGCCGTGGGATTTATTGCGTCGGCTTTGGAACACGTGTCTTGTCTTCCCCACGTTCTTCCCGTCCTGGTGTCTACTTTTTAATTTTTTTATTATAAAAGTTATTTTTTTTGGAGGTGGGATATACTGGACGCCATGTTGTGGAAACTAGCCGACAATGTCAAGTACGAAGAAGACTGTGAGGTGAGATATGAGCGTTGGGCAGGGAAGGGTGGATGGTTGCCCACTCCCCAACCCCCAATTTCCTTCTAGGGGTGAGATCGGAGCGTGAAACGGGTTTTTTGGATGAAAGCCGTTTTAAGTTGTGATCCGTGGCAGCGTGGATCGCGATAGCTTATTTCGATCCGCAAACGTGGGATATACTGGTTTACATAACCTGCATGGATGAGACTTTTGCCACGTCAAGTAAAAACTAAGGCGCTAGTCCTCATGAGGGTAAACCGAGCGATGGCCCAAGGAGGCGATCGAAATTGATCGAGAGAGGCACCATTTGTTCAAACTAAGATCTTGCCCGTAGACGTTCACACGTGTGCTGCTTTGGGTCGTATAAGATTGCAGCTGCCTTTCTGTTGACTAGATGAACGAGCTGAGCCACGTTAAAGGCGGCGAATGGTTCGACTTTAACGATGAGCGTGGATCCAGTTCAGCTTCGTTTCGGCTCCCTTAGTTTTCGTTTCATTTGTTTCAGAGCTTTCCGAAACAAATGAAGCTAAAGGTAGCGCCTGTTTATTTGAAAACCACCCATGTGCTTAAGAAAAGTTTGTTTTATTCTTTCCAACTGTCCAGAGATGACTATTCCAAGTGCCCCCCCCCCCTTTTAAAGCCATTGCTGGAGGTGCCTGTGAAAGCTCGCAAATAACGTACCTCTAAATTCAAATTGTGTTGTTTTGGAAAATCTTAATTGCAATGAGATTCTGCATGCAATTTAAATAAAAAGTCTACAAGATTGCAAGCAAGGTCAAAAACTAAGGAACAGGAAACATTGTTTCTAAGGCGAAGAAGTCTGACTAATTTTACGCTTACTTGATATTAAGTCCCATTGAATTTAGAAGGATTCGCTTCCGAATGACTCGTTTATACGATCTGGGCGGGGGAGAGAAGCATGAATATCTGAGATGGTTCGAATCTCGTTTAAACAGCGGAATATATCTTGGAATTAATACCTCGCAAAAAATGTTTTTCCTTGAGGCGCTATTCTTTCTTCATGGGTTTTTGTGTTGCCCCCTTAAGGATCCCACGGAATTGCGATGCCATTGTTTTATTGTGAAAGCTTCACGTGTCGCGTTTATACTGAAAAATAAACTTATTTTAAGTGGCAGAAGTTTTATATACGGTCTCCTTTTAGGTACCGCCCCACTGTATTTCAGTGAGGCTTGACTCGCGCTTTAGTGTACATAAGAGAGGAAAGGAATGAAAGAGTTTCCGATCGCCCTTAGGACATCCCCCCAAATCAGCTCACGTCCACCTTGAAAACGAAGAGGCGGGAGTGTGTTTAATTCTAAATAATTCCACACACTTGGTTTCCCGTAAAATGGAGAATAGAGTGGGAAAATATCTCAGATGGGCGGGATAGAAATGCAATAAATAAATAATATGGGTTTCCGAAGGCTGTCGCTTTAGAAATCTCGTGAGTATGGCTTACTCCTGAGTAGACATACGGGATCACCTAGAGCTCAGGCGGACCCCTGGGAGGGGGAAAGACGACATAGAATCTTGTGTTGTCCTGAAGTTTGCGATCGCGACCTGTGATGACACTTTCTTCAGATAAAGGTAGGCTTTTAAGCCTACCCCGAAGTCCAAGCTTAAAAGGGGGGGGGGGGAGAGCGAGCGAGAGCTGGTTTTTAACCCGGCTGTCCTCTTTGCTCCAGCCGTGGAAGGAGGGAGTTGTTAAAAGGCTTTTGTCGATCCCGGAGGATCGGAAGTGATTAATCCGCCCCCCCCCTCGGGGCTGCTCCCGCTCGCCTTTGCCCTCCCGGGGCGAAATCAATGCAAACGTTGCGTACGCTTTGCAGGCCCGAGGTGCCTGCGCGCCCGCCCCGTCGGAAGTCCGCCCACGGGTGGGGAGCAGCAGGGAGAAGCCGCCGCCGCCGCCACGCTGGGGAAGCAGCTGGCTCGGGGTTCGCCAGCAGCGATCCAGCCAGTTGGGCGGGTTCTGGCCGCCGTCGAGGTTGGAAGGAGGGAGGAAGCGCCATGCGGGGAGGCGAGGAGGTAGGCAAGCCAGGGCGAGCGGCGGACCCGAGCTTCGGCAGAAGAGAGACACCCCTCCGGGGGCGGGGGGGGGGGAGGCATGTCCAGGCAACCCTGGCCGGAGGTCGCTCGCGCCTTGGGAAGAGCCTTTCCACGCGCTGGAGGCGAAGCGGCGCAGGTTTCCGCGTGAGATCTATCTTCTGATGTGTATAGAAGAGAACCAATCTCTCTTTGTAGCTCGATAAAATTAAGCCTCCCCGAGTGGTGTTCGCATCGAAAGGGCGGGGTTTAAAAAAACGAATAAAGAAAGAATCTCTAAACATCCCCCCCCCCCCAAAACTATATATTACTTTTGGGCAGTTAAGTAAGATATTGGAAATCTCCCCTCCCCCCTTTTGCAGACCCAAGAATGCAGCCCTTCCCGTGGAGAAAAAGGACTGGCGCTCGGATGGAATGGATCGGCGCTAGAAAACCCCACTTAATGCTTAGTACCTTCATAGAAGTTCCCAAGCGCTCGCATCTAAAAACAGGCATTTCGGCCCATGTTGTCCGAAGAATCGACACTGAATTTTTGCAACTACCACCCCTCTCGGACCTCACAGGCAAAGGCTCTGGATGACAGTTAAATCCGGATTCATCAATTTGGCTCTTTCTTGTCTTTTTCTTTTTTAAAACTACATAGTTATTTTTTTGGAGGAGGGGGGAAATTTCATTTGCTGCCTAGCAAGTTGCTTCAAGCAAGTTTAAGGCAATGGATGGAAATAATAATAATAATAATAATAATAATAATAATAATAATAATAATAATAATAATAACCACCTAAAGAACTCCCTAGATATTTAGAAATTTTGGATTTATTGGACTTAAACATCCTAACTCTAAAAAACAACTCTACTAAGAATTACATACTGTATATGCTCAGACATTACCTTAACATTCTTAATTCCTTGGTTTGGGCTTCAACTGTTAATTCCAGTGTTTGACTGTGAATCAAACACTTTATCAAATCCTGGCCCTGCAGGCTGCAGGATACAGTAGTCCAAAAAAGAAGAAGAAGCCATTTTTGACCCAAACTATGGGTATATGACAGAGATTTTTCTTTTCTTTTTGACAAATGTGGGTTAGGATTGAGGTTGGGCTATTTTGGGAATTATTTTGATATGGTGTGCCAGTCAGCCAAGGTGGGGAAAACCTTGAAAAATTATGAGGATGCAACTCACTGGTCTTTAATCCCTGCTGCAGGAATGCGTAGTCACAAGAAGCTGTGTGCCAGTGCTTACTGGGAGCAGAGATAGTATTGTTATCAGAGTCTCAGATTTACTCAGAAGTAAATCCCATGGTGAGACTTTTTGGCAGTTAATTAATTGGGGATTGCAGCCTTAATCTGAGGTTTGAAAGATTTGAAAGGGCATGTGATCCAATACTGTCGATATCTAGAAGTATGTCTGCAGTGCAGTGATGCCCAAAAATACTTTGAATGGGTCAGAATCAAGAGCCATTGTGTTAGGAGCAAATCACAGTGTTTCAGCAAGTTCCTGGTGGACTAAAACCTGTTCTCTCTTGGTGGGTAGAATGCAAACAGAGCTTTCATAGTATTGACTGGGCTGTCTGAATTAGTGCCACATTTGAGGTGTAACTTTTTTTTACCACTGTAGATCACCCTGTCCCTGCTCTGGTTCCTTTTAAGTTTTAGTTCACAACATATCTACGATGTAATAAAGCCCATTAAAGTACTTTAAAATGAGCTTTATTCCCAGGAAGTGGGCTGAAAACTGTAGTCTTAATGACACACCAGGGTTGCATCCTAACTAGCTCCCTACAATGCAAATCCCAAGAAACTCAGCGGGGACCTTGCTAACTACGAAATGTAGAAATGTAAAAGGTGATGCCATTTAGCCCCAGAATCTTGTTTCAGAGGGCACAGCTGGATTAGAGGGAAATAAATAAAGGGTTCCTCTGAGCATGTACAGAGGAGACCAGCAGTAAAGAAAACTATAAGCTTGAGGAAGTATTCCTGCCAGAGAAAGAGAAAAGATGATGGGGGTTCAATTTGACACAGCCAGATATTTCATAGTCTCCTTAGGTCTACCATCCTAAGGTAAGCCTCAACTGTGATCATGTCCCTTTATAGACTACTCAAAATGCCACCATAAATTCTGAGTAGGTTCTTAGCCACAGAGAGTTGTGCATTTTATCATCAATTTTTGAGAAGTTATGAGTAGAGGTGCCTACGATTGCGGGGATCTGGCTGCTGACTTCATAGGGTTGCTTCCAAGGAGACTAAAAATACTCTTTAGAACCCTCCCATGTGGTCCTTCTGTTTTTTATTCCTTCGATCTGCTTCAGGCCCCCATTCCCGCTTTCCCCCCATTTTCTCTTTTGATTAGTGCTGTTATTTTAATGAGCGTGGAGGGAGAAGCAGCTTATACCCCCCTCTCCTCTCCTCCTCCATCTTCCATGCAATTTAGATCTTAAAGAGTAGGGGTTTAATTTAATTTAATTTAAACAAATTTCTCAATCAATTAATTGGCTGTGATTTGAAATTAACCTTAAGATCCAAGAGTGTTCCTTACCAAAAGGGTTGAGGTTTTTTTTTAAGTATTGCACGATTAAACAAAACAGCCAACCCTCAAAAGTCAGTCTCCCCCTTTTTTGGGGCTTTTAAGTACTTCTTCCTTTTCCTTAGTCGAACCCCCTGGGCAGTGGGTTATATTAACCTTTCAATGGCCACAAAGGGGGGGGGATTTTAAAATTAACTTGGCAAAAGAGGCTAAGAGTCCCCTCTGAAAACTGGATTTGAGTCTGAATTCAACCTCAAGATAAACAAGAACAGAGGGGGGTTACTAACTAGTGTTTATTAACCATCAAACTTTCTAAACAAACCTTGTTGCCAAATTCAAAACTAGGCTTTTCTAGTTTCACTTTATTTGAAAGAAAACCTGTAAGTGAGTTGTTTTTCAGATTCTGGAAGGAGAACAGTGTTTTAATGGTATGGTATCCATGCACCAGTATCTAGATTAGATACTTTCTGCTCTTCAGCCATAAATACATTTCACGGAGATGGAAGCTGCCCTTAAAATAAATGAGATTTCCCTCTAATGAAATGTGATTTTGAGGATTTGAAATGGTGGGGTTTGAAGATCATATTTGCCCATGAATTCAATGGGACTCTTTAGAGTAAATATGTACATTATTTCAGGGTGCAAGACTGTAGTTACCTTTTTCACCCAACTCCTCTTTCCACTACTGATCATAAACTTTATTTGTACAAACATATTGTTGGTCAAAAGTAAATTTAATATAGAAGCAATTTGATTCACAACTGAAATGACAGCTGATTCTGGACTTTGTGGTTTTTATATAACTGTGTAATACAGTGATGCATTTTTAAAATTTGATTTATTTATTTTAATTAATGGCTTTATAATTAAACAGTAGGATCCTTGGTTTCAATATGAACTTAATTTTCTGAACAATGGTTGTGAGGTTTGGAGAACAAGATTGTAATCTTACTGTAAAGTTTCACATATGTCTACTATTTTTGGATATATTTCCCAGTTTCTCCATGGCAGGATGAGGTTGTCATTTTGAAATGGCTTTCTCCAAAAACAGATGCATTTATTTCAAATACAAAGTATCTGTATATAATGGCTTAGAAGTGATAGTGAGGGGAAACATTTTCATTAAAAAATTGTTGTCAGGGCAATTAAAAATTTCATAGACTGTTTCAGATTACATGTTATGATGCTGCTGTCTGAAAATGGATACATGCCTGGTGAATTCTTTTTAAAGTCAATAAGGTTTGTTGGGAAGGCAAGTAACACCCTACTTTGAAAGGCAACATGTGCTAATAAGGCTTGTTAATTATGATGGAAGTTGTTTCCATGTTAGATCAGAGTACAAGTGGGACTTAATTTTGAGGCTCACCAGGAAGATTTTTTTCTCTACCTCCCAGCTCTCTTCTTTCAGAAAAAGCTGGCTTTTATTTATTTACTTTCTTATTGATATAAAACTTGTTTCCAGAGCTGAGAGAGAGCTGCTCTGAGAAAGACAGTAAGGGTTGAATAGATGGATAAAAAACTAACCACTGAGCTCTGACTTTTTTGTTGACATTGGTATCTGCCCCAGCTCCGATAATCAATTTCATTCCTACTTCAACTGCTGTATCCAATTCTGAAGATTGGCTGTCATCATGGTGATCATCCATGAAGATTGTCCTGGGAATAATGTAATGCACCAGCCTTCCACATTGCAGCATGATAACCATACCACTCATCCAGTTCCACAAGTCATTTTATGGTTCTGACCCCTTTTGGCATGCAAAATCCTCATTGGCCCCTGGTCAGTATTGATGAAGCTGCTGCCTTTGATCAACATGTGCCATGGGATTTAATCCACTTGAGGACCATTACCCTTCCTTGCAGACAGTCCTTGGAGTTGTCATGTTAGTTAACCGCTGCCTGATGATTGGTGTTGAGTTGCTGGTAGTTGGGCAGTGATGGTGAACCTTGGCACTCCAGATGTTCTTGAACTTCAATCTCCAGAAGCTCTAATCAGCAGGGGTGATGCCTTGGACTTCTGGTAATTGAAGTCCACGAACACCTGGAGTGCCAAGGTTCACCATCACTGCAGTAGGGTCTAGTAAAGGTAAAGGTTTCCCTTGCTCGAAAGCCAGTCGTATCTGACTCTAGGAGTCAGTGCTCATCTCTGTTTCTAAGCCAAAGAGCCAGCGCTGTCTGCTTCTGCAGACGTTTCCATGGTCGTGTGGCAGGCATGACTAGACAGCGGAGCGCAGGGTCTACTCTATAACTATAGCAGGATAACCTGGCCAGACGTTATTCACTCTTACTGAAGCCTATTTTATTTCCACAGGACCGACACGATGGGAGCAGCAATGGCAATCCTAGATTGCCCCATCTTTCAGCTGTCAGCCAGCATCTGTACAGCCCTGGTCCCACCCTTTCTCACTCAGGGGCATCGGATTTCCAGCCCCCTTATTTCCCGCCCCCTTACCAGGGTCTGTCTTACTCTCAGTCCAGTGATCCTTATTCGCACCTTGGGGATCCTTTTTCCATCAATCAACTCCACCAGCCTCCTCCTCCTAACCAGCAACAAACCAGTTGGCCCAATCGCCAGACCAGTCAAGATCCGACTGGTTTGTCTCACCACGCACGGTCTGGCTTGATCCCCCACCTCCCATCTCTGGAAAGCAGCTCTGGTGGGATGAGAAGGGAAACCTACAGGCGACCGGAGCTGCTCCTACCCCACGGCCATGGTCTTGATGCCTCCAGCCTAGCAGAAAACCTTGGATTGCATGAAATGGCCCATCAGATGGAAGAGGTGCAGGTAAATATCTGGGAAGGGGGTTGAAAAGAGAAATGCTGGGGAATTATATGGGAGCTATAGTCTGAAAAGTAACTTTCCCAAGCTCTTGGCCTTACTAAAAGTAATGCTAACCCATACTTCAAAGCAAGTAGCTCCATTATATCTTACAAGAACAAGATACATGTAAGTTGAGCATCTTAAATTCAAATGTGCTAAATCTGAGGACTTCTCCACTCTGTTAATTCAGTGTATTTAGACAATGCCTTTAATGTAAGCTATGTATATCCCCTACCCTAAAATTTTTGGCCCAGGGTTACCCAATGAGTTTCAAAGCTGAGTGGGGATTTGAACCTGGATCTTCAGAGCCCTAATTTGATACCACCTCAGCTCCTGTAATATGATTTTCCCCAAAATGTTTTGGGCTACAATGCCCACATAGTGGATCAGGTTGGCAGGAATTTTCCTTCAAAATATCTGGAAGATCTCCGGTCACCAGTGCACCACTAAACTGCTAGATCAGCTTTGGAGAATGCAGTAACCTTGCATCTGATGTTGCACGACATTATGTGTCAAAATGGCTACAAACTCCATCTACTGCTTTGTAAACAGTATAATAATATTTAGCATTCCTGTAGTACAGGGATCACCAACCTTTTTAAGTTGGGGACCGGATCACGCTCCCTCAGACAGTTGAGGGGGCTGGGCTGGTGGTCTCCCCGCCGTTTATGGCACCCATAAATGAGTCTGCAGCAGATTCTGGCAGCAGCAGTGGTGGCGGCTGGAGCAAGAGCAGGATTATTTTGTCATGGGCCAGATATGGCCTATGGGCCGTAGGTTGCCTACCCTAGATTTCATAGCTTAGAGATGGTGTTCAATTAATCTATTCTAGTGCAAAGGGATGAACAGGTTAAGTCATTATTAACCCCAGTTTGTTGACTTATGATAACTTTCTTAGCGAGTTTGTGTATCCTTAAAAGTTAGCTCTACTGTTAAACGGAGCTTTCTTCCAGACATTGTATACTATATAGGATTGTCTTAGTCTCTGTCTTCATGATTGATAAGTATACTTTGGAAAAGGGATTTTTTTTTTTAATTACATCTCCTAGAATCTCTCACTCTGAATGAGAGATTCTGGGAATTGTGGTCCAAATACGTAACTTCTACACATTCTGAATCTAAGGCACAAGGAACAGGTACCTCACTGAAGTATAGACTAAAATCACACCCTACTTGAGCCTTCCTTAACCAGATACCCTTCATACTTTGATGACTTTGGCTACATCAGTCTTGCATCAGCTTGGTTAATATCTGGTGTGATGACTGCTGTGTTCCAAATCACACCAGTATGGCACCAAGTTGGACTAGATGACCTTCCATAATTACAGCTATTAAGCAGTATTGTTGCTTCCAAGATCTAAACCGTATTGTCTCAGTAAGTGGCATATAGAGAATATGCTCTTTTTAAAGCATTTAGTCTGGAAGCTTACTGGGTAACAGGTTGTATCCTTCTCTAGAACCTAAGAGAATCAAATGTGTTAACCTGACAGCTTCCCCCTCCAAAAAGAAGGGAGGACTGCTGGCTTCTAGAAAATGAAGCCTCTGTTTCCCTGAATCATAATCTGTTCTATTGCTCAGAATCGAAAACTGCAGGTTCCTTACAAATGACCACCTCAGCCCTAACTGCCTTTGGAGAAACTCAGTTAATACTCCTATTGCCTAAGTCCCATGTGAAACCAATGATCCTTACATGAACACTTAGGATTCATAGGGCTACCACTTTAAAGGCAGAGAAATCAATGCTGTTTAAGTCAGTGGGCCTTAATTCTGAGGAGGCATAGAAATGACTGCAGACACCTACTCCTTTTGAATAAGTAATTTTAGTAGGATCTTTCCAGTAAACAGGAAAGGTATATGATGTAAATGAGGCATAAAATGTCTGTCCTGGATTGTAGTCACTGTATCAAAATTCCACTAAAAGCAAAAGATGTTCCTGGCAATAAATATTTTGGATCAGGTTGATAAGGTACTCACAGCTTCTTACTTGTGTACAGGAAAGAAAAGTTTAACAAAATATTTGTGCATGTGGGTGTGGGAGGTGGGTCATGACTCTTGCTCCAGCAGTTGTGTTCTAAACATTTCACATTCTCTCTCCAGAATGTGGAAGATCAACATTTATTAATGCATGACCAGACAGTCATTAGAAAAGGTCAGTAAGTCTGCATTTTCTGTTTATTTTTTCTCTTGTCTTCAAGAAAGGAAAAGACATAGCTTTTCATCTAATAAAGCATGGCTTAGTAGTAGTAGATTGTTTTCAACTGTGATATCCCTTCATGTAGAACTTTTTTTAAAAAAAATCTAAAGGAAATGGCTTTCAAATGAAAAAAAAAATCCCCCCCCCCCAACCTGCAAGTCCTTTGCATGAGCTAGCATGTGTGCCTAAGGCCATGTTCCATGACTGATTTACTCTAAAGTAAGTTGGTTGTGGATCTTCCCTGTGTGTGTTTCCAATGCAGCTTGCTTTAAAAGGCCTGTCTTACTTAGGGCGTGCAATTTGGGTCCAATAAAAATGGCTTTAAAATGGATTATTAAATTTTCTTGTGGAAACCTGCTCCGAATTGTAGTTTCCCAGGAACAACCACAGAAGATGTTCCTTGTTCTAATATAAATGTATAAGCTATATATTGGTGAACTATTGGTACAACTCTGGAAACTATTGCCTGGCTACTGTTTTGATTCAAATTTCAGTTACAGTCAAACCTCGCATAAAGAGCAGAAGTTTCTCTGAATGTTCACTTCGCTTAACAAATAAAACCAACAAAAAACTTGCTTAACAAATAAATCAGGGTTTGCAATTCCCCCCCCCCCCCAAGTCACAATTGGTCACTTACAATGGTGTTTCGCTTAAAGAGCAATCCTGTGGAACGCATTATGCGCTTTAAGTGAGGTACAACAGTATTATTCTTTTGGCTTCTGATGCTCTTACATTTAAGGTTTCAGCTATAAACACAAGAGCAAAAAACTAAAATTACTGCAGCTACTATTTTTGTTTCATTTTATCATGTGGCTTTTCATTTGGTAGCTGGCCATGGGCAGTTACTTTCCAGAGTGCTTGGCTATGCAGATAAAGGATGGGATGTTTGTATTTTTTAAACTCTAGCTTTTCAAAACCTTTTTATTTGTAATTTGCAGCAGAGCAAAAACTGCAGGATTAATGAATACAGTACCAGAAAAAAAAGTCAGATGTTTGCTTTTCTTTGTGCTAACTGTGGAGAAACTTAACAAGGAACTGTCTCTGCTTTAAGCAGAATTCTTTATTCTGTCTTTTGCTCCACCAGTCTCATTTAGTGCATATTAGAAAAAGAGGGCTGTTGCTGCATGTATTATTGGCCCTTTTTTTGTTAGAAGTGGTCGCTCTTTCTCATGATTAAAAGACATATGCTTATCAGAGAAAATGACAAATATGATCTGATTTCCTAAATTGGGAAGGAATGAGTTAAGCTTGGTGCCCAAAAACTTCTAAATGGATGAGCAAAGGGTTTGGTTAGGATTTATCTGTATTGAAAAGCTTTCATTGGTAGTGTTTATAAGACCTGAACCTCCTGTTCTATTCCTTGTTGATTTCACTTTTTTCCGTTCTAGTTTGTCTTTAAAGTTAAAACAAAAATCAAAAGAGGGATTTGTTTGAAACTTCCAAGTGACTTGAAGAGAAAATGTGTTTTGAAGAAGAGCAGAAATGTTTTTCTGTAAACTGCTGGTTTTGAGAATTAGCTCATGGAAGAAATATTTTCCTGTTGTTGGTTTCATCCACTTGAGAATTTGCCTCCCTTATGATAAAGTAGTGTGTGGACTAATGTAGTAGGTTTGGCAGCTTAAACTAGTTTATTTTCAACCTGGGGCCTCCAGGTGTTTTGGTCTACAACTCTTGTTATTTCTAGCTATCAGCTGCATTATTGGGCAAAGCTGGTTTAATTGTCTCCTTTTAAAACCATTCCAGAGAAAATATATTTGTGCAGGAGCAGATAAGATGGCTCCTTTTCCCAAAATGTACTCACTACCCACCCAAAGGTGTTTCAATAGGAATAAAAGTTCGGTTGTCTTGCATCCCATAATGCAATGCTTGGATTTAGATAACTGCCTCTTTTGGTTGCAGTAACTTGAATGCTCCTTTTCTCAATGAAATACTGGCCCAGAATCCAAAATTGCAGTCCAAAAAAAAAAAAAAAAAAAGGAAAAATTCCCACTTACTGACAGTAATAATCCTGAGCTTTTCTAATAGTGGTAGCCAGACAGGTGATATTTTGAATTCAGTCCAAAAAAGAAGGGAAGCCTTCCCTTGAAATCTGTGGGATGAGCAAGATTAGCTCTTTATTTCTTTTCACTTATAACCTCGGCTTGAAAGAAAATAGGTTTTATCACTGTAGCCGTTAAAGCTCTTCTTGCATTTATTATCTTTTGAAAACCCAAAATTGTTCACCAATATATCAGCAGTCCCTTTTATGACCATGGAGCTATTTCAAACATCATGGTGTGACAGATGTTTGGCTGTATTTCCTTAGTGAAAGCTGCAACTGTTGTTCATGAGAAACCTGTTTCAGGGCATACCTTAATAATTAAGGTAATGATTTCTTATTTGAACAGATCTGTTCGATTTGTAGAAGTTCAAATATCTCAAAAGAAGGGTAAAAACCCACACCATCCCTCTCTTTCTTTTGTTTTTGTACATCTTGGTTTTGCAGGTCCTATTTCATTAACGAAAAACAATGCATTAGGCCTCCCTTGCCAGAAGGATGGACTGCTTGGCATGGTAATCAATCCCAATGAAGTCTTCTGCTCTGTTCCTGGTCGGCTTTCTCTCCTCAGTTCAACATCGAAATACAAAGTGACAGTAGCAGAAGTTCAAAGGAGGTTGTCCCCTCCTGAATGTCTCAATGCTTCTTTGCTGGGTGGAGTTCTCAGAAGGTAAGCATTTAAGGCAGGGGTGCCCAAACATGGGCCAGTCACATGGTTCAGTGGGGTCACGTGGTTCCTTTCACCAGAAGAGGAAGTAAAACACACCTTTTATTATTATATTCATATTTCTATGCCACCCATTCACACACACGACTCAGAGCAGCTCACAACAGTACAATACACAATAAAATTACAATAATAACATTTGTAATAATATTCGCAATAAGATACTGGTCGTCCAAGGTACAAAGGTTTCCAACAACCACAGCCTTGCAATCTGTTTTGCAACAGATATGTTGTGCAACAGGTTGAGATAGATTTTAGACTGCCATTTTCTCTGCTTAAAGCAGGGGTGTCCAACCTATGACCCGTGGGCTGGATCTGGCCCCTGATGCCAATTCATCCAGCCCACACTGCCATTGTTGCTCCCAGAAGCAGAAATAAAACGTACGGGAACGTAGTTTGGGCACCCCTGATCTAAAGAGTGCTCTCCCTCCCCCTCTTCCCCCTCTCTCTGTGTATTTTCCCCTGCCACATGCTCCTATCCGTGCCAGAATCATCCTTGAAAGGGGGCTGTCTTTTGACTAGGGAAGCTAAACCACCCAGGAAAACTTTCCTGTCTCACCGTTTTGTGAATCTGTAAAGTCAGATTTTAAAACACTGCATCCCAATGCTGTTTATTCTTGAGCATTGGGTTCACACTCTCTCCTCCTCTCATTTTGGCACCCTTTTGCACTTCCAGAATTGAAAAGAATTGCATTAACAGGTCTAGAAACAAGTTCATCTCTCCTGTGAAAATATTGCTTTTCCTTTTAAGTCCAGAGCTGATAACTCATGCTTGGTTTTCAAGTTCCCTTGCTCAGCTGTGTACTTTGTTTGCAATATTTAAACACTATTGCTCTCAGAAATCAATTCTCCATTGATTATTGTGGGCAATATGTTTCCCCACTGGGATAACATGGAAAAAAAAGTCAGGCGTTGTACCTTTAAGGGTGCAAGGAGAGGGGGGAATTGGTGAAGCTTTTTCACAGGGAAGCCGTCAGCATTATCACCTGTAAGAGCTGCTGCTTAAAGGCACAGCTGCTGAGTACCTGGCTGCCCTAATTTCTGCAGGGAGAGATGAGATTTTGAGCAGGAGTGCTTTGAAAACATTTGTGTTTAATAAGGTAGACACTCTGGAAAAAAAAGGAAATGTATCCTCAGAAAAGACATTAGCAAGTAATATACATATACTTCTTGTTGTTCAGTCGCATGGCCCATTGTCCTCCAGGCATCTCTGTCCTCCACCATCCTCCTCAACCTGCCCAGCTCTGTTCCCTTTGCATCTACAATACCACCTAGCCATCTAATTTTTGGTTGTCCCCTTCTTCTTTTGCCCTCCACATTTCCCAGCATCATGGCTTTCTCAAGTGAATCCTCTCTTCTCATTTGATGTCCAAAGTACTTTAGCCTCATTTTTACTATTTGACCTTCTAAGGAGCAGTCAGGTTGTCCAGGGGACTCTCAAAACTCTCATCCAAAACCACATTTCAAAGGCATGTATTCTTCTGCGTTCAGCTTTCCTAATGGTCCAGCATTGCATCTGTATAGAATTGCTATGGTAAACACCAATACAGTATGTTAGATCTCTATAGTGGGAAGGACTGGGTGATTTGTCCACCAGCTAAGTTCCTATCCAGGTGTTAACTGTGGATAAGCAACTTGGAAGCTCACCATTTTAATGGGTCTTTGTATTTAGATGTAGGTTTCTCTTTGACAAAAGTAAACAAACAATGCAAGTGATGCTTGCATCAAAAGGGTGGTTGTTGAATATGAATGAATGGAGATTGCAGTACTTTCAAAAGACAATGGTTGAAATCCTGTTGCTTAGCGTGGTTAAGTTGCAGCTAGAGTTGGTTCTGAATATCAGTTGACTCACGGATTTTCCACTGATTCCATGTGCCTGCTGCAGTGTAACTTGCTGTGCTAAGAAAAAGGATTTCAGCCAGTATGTTCACTGATAGCCTTTCAAATAAAGAATCTCCATCTGTATAGCAGAACATGTGGCCACCTTGCCTTTCAAAGACTGCCCCAACCCCAATAATTGGAGCTATCGGTTCACTTGAAGAATAATCAGTCATATACAGCCCCAAATGGGGAACCTTGTCTTCCTAAAACTCCTATTTAGGATGGATTGCATTTGCAAGCAGTTGGATTAGGACTACATCCTTGGTTAGTATTCCTTTATGTGTGTGCATGTACGTGTATGTACTCTACCTCCCTCCCCCCCTCCAAAAAAAGAGGGTCGGTTAATGCTTTATGCTTCTAAAAGGTTTTAATTTTCACTTTGCTTGTCATTGTAATTTTAATGGTTTTGATGGTGCAAAAAAGGCAAAGCAAATCCTTTCCCCCTCTCTTTTTCTTCTTTTTGATCTTGCTTTCTGATGTTTATGTGATGGAACATTAAAAAGTAGGTCAGAGATTGTTTTCCTCCCCCTTCTACCCCCTCCCCACTTTTCTCGAAGAGAACCATATTGAATGTCAGTAACTTGTGTTTTCCAATTGCTTCGAAATGTGACCTCTTCAGAAATACAGCTAAATAAAACACGGTCCGTCTCCTTCCTCACTTACAGAGCCAAATCTAAAAATGGTGGCCGATCATTGAGAGAAAAGCTGGATAAAATTGGCTTGAACCTTCCTGCTGGCAGAAGGAAAGCTGCAAATGTAACATTACTGACATCATTGGTAGAAGGTCAGTCTTAATTCTTCTCCTTTACTGTCTGAATAGAAGACAACCTAGGTAATTTGAATGCCCTAAGGATATCCTCTAAAATAAGGGAGGTAAAAAGGTAGTTTTGCTAGTTAGATATGTCATAGATAATAATTTTGTGTCAGAAATAGATGGGCAAAGATCATCAGAATGGCTGCTTCTGGAATGAAATAAATACTGCTGAAATGAAGAAAGCTTAGAATAAACTGAAATGGGATTTTACATAGAAAAATGTCCAATTCTCTGTTTTAGTGATGGCAACTTCAGAAAAGAAGGGGCTATATTTGCCCCCTTGTGCAATTTTTTTGGAGTCCCTCACCCCCCAAAAAAGTAGATTGCACATGACTGAACATTTGTAATGTTCAAATCCTTTTGTGTGCTCAATTTAAGTCAAACATACAGTACTGTGCAAATTTCTTAGGCCCGTGATGGCGAACCTTGGCACTCCAGATGTTCTTGGACTTCAATTCCCAGAAGCCCCCATGAATCCATATGAATGGGTTTACTGCGATTCATCCAGCCCACGCCAACCTCATCGCTCTTGGGTGCGTTTTACTTCCACTTCCAGGAGCAACGAGGGCGGCGTGGGGCGGATGAATCGCAGTAAACCCATTCGTGTGGATCCATGGGGGCTTCTGGGAATTGGAGTCCAAGAACATCTGGAGTGCCAAGGTTTGCCATCACAGTCTTAGGCCATCACCAGAAACTTGGATAGGGTCGAGTGGCAACTCACCAGAAGACTTGTTCCAACTTTGGTGTGTCTGGATGGCTCAGGGGATGAGTTATGCTTCCAATCACTCATTGAATTTTTCCCAATACTTTTGCACAGTACTGTACATTTGAGGACTTATTCCTTCTTATTTTTCCTTTAGTCATAGATTTGATGGTGTGCAACCCACTCATTGCTCTCAGATTCTTAAGCTGCATAACCAGAACAAAGAGGAGTTTTGTTTAAAAATGTATAGGTTGCTTTAAGATATAATCTGCAATTATTAAAACCAGGGGGATGATTGGCCACCAGTGACTTGTCATATGTGTAGTAAGCCTTAGGGGCTCTATGTACTATATAACAGCTTCACCCCTCACTTTAATTGACAACCAACGGAATCATGAGATGTGTAGTTTGGTGTGTGTTGTTTTTTTAGAGTCATCTGCCCCAAAATTTTATTGCTTGCCCTTGAACTACATCAAAGAATCAGTCATCTGGATATCTCTGCCCCAAAGTCAGCAGGGCTGGTCTCTAGCCCTGTGGGCTTTGGGGCAGAGAGCAACATCGGGGAATTTTAGGAAAACTTTTGCATTGCACAATGTTATCTTAATGTTGTGTGGTGCAAAAGTTTTCCTCAAATTCCTCGACGTTATCCGATTTTTAGCGTTGTCCGATGCATTCATTTTCTGAGGTATTACTGTAATAGAATCTTAGAGTAATGGAATTGGAAAGGGCTTATAAGGTCTTGCCCGATATCCCACTAGGGTAATAGAGTAGACTAGGGATTCTCAACCTATGGGCTGGATGTGGTACATTGCATCATTTCATGTGGCTCCCCACTGCCTCCATCACACCAGGAAGTGCCATGTGGTGGAGGAAAGGCAAATGGCCATCCAGCCCCTGAAGCTGTCTGAGGGAGCCTGACCTGCCCCCGGCTTAAAAATGTTGAGAACTCCTGGAGTAGACCATAAAGCCAGTGATTCAATGCCAGGTTTTGGGTGGTGGTAAATGACCTGACTCTCTAGAGTGTCCAATGGCTATAGGTGGGTGAGCCCCTTTAGGTGGGGTGATGGTCCTCAGTGGAGGAAATGCCACTGAAAACCATCACATTGGGCCCAACGGCAAAATGAGTGGAGGAGAAACCACTTCACTATTCTGATTCCCAATGGTTGTGGAGGTGGAAGAGGCTATGCCAGATGGACTGGCTGTGAAGGCATGCCTTGTCAATGTTCTTATGACTGTGGCAGTCCATTGCAGTCTCATTGTCACAGATGGCTCAATGATCATAGTGTGTGGGTCACTTCATGGCTAGCTGAGATCCACCTTAAACAAATTCACACCAATGGCATTTTCCCCTGACACTTCCATCATCTGTGAAAATGATTTTCAGGAAAAAATGTATACTTGGACACAAGTAGCAGCCCCTGCCAATGATAAGGTGATCAGATCCAACCCTGTACTCAATGCAGGGGAATACAATCCTGTACTTATGTGGTATAGATAGGGTTGACTCAGCCTTCCAAGGTCAGTGAAATGAGTATCCAGCATGTTGGAAGCAAAATCTAATTACCTTGTAAACCACCTAGAGAGTGCTCTAAGCAATATAGCATGGTTTATAAGTAATATTGCTATTGCTGTTGTCTTGAAGTAGGTAACCAAATTACTGTAATGGGGTGTGGAAAAGAGTCCAGGATGAGCATTGCTCGTATATGGATCAGTAGCTTTGGAACAGACAACCTGTCCCTGTTAGGGTCAACTAGAGCCATTGCATCAGTGAGATTTACAGAAGTCTGATTCATTTGGGGGGGGGGGAATCTTTATTTCTTTTCAATAAAAAATAATACAAAGAATGGAAGATACTAGTCAAAATGTACTCCATTGGTTTAAATCCAGTTTGTACCCTATAGCTTCTGTTGGACTGGATTGCCTAGGTGCAATGTGACCCTTCATAATGAATAGCTGCTTTGCTAACTCTTTGGGAATGTCACTAAATCCTGGGCGAGTGTGTTTTGGTTCAAGCTGGATGTGTTTCAAATTTGGCAAATAACCACCTGAGAACCATGAACAATCCATAGAGTATCAGTTGGTTTGTGGCATACAAATATCTCAGCTACTAAGAACTCATAATTATTCCGGATACTTAACTTAGATAAGTATTTGCGGGATGTTTTGGCAAGCATTGTCAAGGTGTTTTTTTTTTTAAACAGATACAGTAAACCCCCAGTTTACAATCTACGTCTGCTCCGACAGCATTCATTGTAAACTGAAGCACCCATAGGGATGAATTGAGAAATAATTTTTCAAAAAAAGTCATGAATTGATCATTATAAACTGAAAAAATACATTATTTTAAAGTTTAATAAAAATTAATTTAAAAAATACATTAAAAATGCATAAACTGGGATGGCATTTCCATAGGTTTGGTCCTTGTAAATTGCGGCAAACTGTAACCGAGGCATTTGTAAATTGTGGTTTTACTGTACTTCTTTGGCAAACAGTGTTCCATGCGCTCTGGTGTCTAGGCATGCCTGCCACATGTCCATAGAAACATCTACAGACAGACAGCACTGGCTCTTTGGCTATAAACAAAGATGATCACTGAATCCTAGAGTCAGATATGACTGGCTTTCGAGCAAGAGTGACATTTACTTTTACCTTACTTTTTTGGTGAACGCTTAAAAATAAAGTTTTAAAAAAGCTAAATCTAAGAGCAGATGACTTTTGTAGACTGAAAGGGTAGAATTTAGTTCAGACATGAATTAGGGGACCTGTGCCTTATTTTTTTTTAATGATGAATTTTCATGGTGGTACTGCTGCTTTTTGAGCTGGTTTTGATCAAACCATAATGTGATACTGCAGGTCTGGCCTTCAGATGTTGTTGAATTCCATTTCCCATCACTTCTAGATAGCTGATCCCTGTTATTAACTGATGGTCTCTCATTCAAGTCTTAACTTGACCTTATCTTGCTTGGCTTCTGAGATTAGCTATGTTCAGTATCAAACTTCAGCTGTCACTTTACGCTGTAGCACAGGAAAGACATTGCAGTGTCTGGGTAAAAAGCAAATCTGCTCCTGAAATGATGCTTTCTCTAAACAGCCTATGTTTCCTTCTCTGAAGTCAATTGTCATCATTTGTCAATAAAACTGATGCCAAGGAGAGTCAGTGGTTTTTTTTAACCAATTACATCGGGATGCCCAAACTACGGTCTGGGGGCTGGATATGGCCCCTGGTGCCAATTCATCCAGCCCACAAAGCCCTTGTTGCTCCCAGAAGGGGAAGTACTGGTGTGTTTTACTTCCACTTCCGGGAGCAACAAGGACTTCATAGGCCAGATGAATTGATGTCAAGGCTGAATCCGGCCCCCAGGCTGTAGTGACCAGCCCCCTGACCCGTGTGACTGGCCCATGGCCCAAAAAGTTTGGGCACCCCTGAATTACATTATTTCACTTTGATCCAAATCCCAGGCCCCCTTGACCCAAGAAACTCCTTTTGTCTTCTAAGGCCAATCATTCCCTAACAGACCCACTTCACAAGGTTCTTGTGAAGATAACGTTGGGAGGTGAGCCACTTAGCTGGCATGAACTCATTGGAGAAACAGAAAGATATAAAAGTGATTAACTAAGTAAACATACCTCAGCTAGACTTTATTATTATTAAGTAGGGCATAGAATGGATGTGAGAGATACCATGTATCCATTACTCTTGAACAAATATTTCTTTGAGAATGTGATCAACCAAACTTTGTTTCTTCCTGTTATTTCTTTGTTGCTGAACTTGGCAGGTGAAGCTGTACATCTTGCCCGTGATTTTGGCTATGTATGTGAAACTGAGTTTCCATCTAAAGCTGTGGCTGAATACTTAACTCGTCCCCATTTGGGTCGTAATGAATTGGCTACCAGGAAGAACATGCTTCTTGCTGCAAAGTAAGTATTTTGTCTGACTGCATCCCTTTTAGCTGGAAAGTAATACTTCTGTTCCTCAGTTATGTTGAAACTAAACTAACAGGTTCCAGAATTCTTCAGAAGCATTTTCTTTGTAAGCCATACAACAGGGGAGGGCAGAAGGCAAATCTGGAATTACCTATAAGATCCCAGACACAGATTTTGGACTCTTGGCTTGATTATTCTTTAATTCTAAGTTTATTTCTTCTGTAGTTGCCTCTGGTTTGATGGATGTTAGGATTCTAGTAGTAAAAAAAAACCCACTTCAAAACACAAAGATGTTTCCAAAGAAACTGAACTTTGTCTATCCATGCTTTTAAAATAACTTGTTTTAAGAAAGGTTATTTTCACAAGGTAGATTTGGGGATGGGTGTAGAGGAAGTTGTGTAGTGTAGCAGTTATGAGTCTTGTTATAGAGGACAATGCTGTGTTTGAATGTTGTCTAGTTCAAGCTGGTTGGAACATAAAGAGGGAGCACAAAAGCCTTGAAGTTGCCCATTCATAGTTAGCCCCTGGCTAACCACGGGCAGAATATAGCACAGATAATTCTAGCAAAATGTGAGGTCATTCTTTAAGACAAGGGGCTGTGGTGGCTTAGTGGTTGAGAAGCTTGCCTTTTTAGCTGGAAGGCTGGCAAGTTGGCAGTTCGACACCTGGGTACTGCATGATGGTTTGAGCATCCATCTCTATCCCAGCTCCTGCCAACCTAGCAGCTCAAAAGCAAGAAATTACAAATAGATAAATAGGGACCACGTCTGTGGGAAAAGATCTTGGGGACGTGAAAGGAGCCTCATTCGGGCATCCCCTGAGCAGAGTTTCTCCAGCAAAAATCCTTTCAACCCAAAATAATTTCTGACATGAAATTATTATTATTCTTTAACACCATAGGAAATGGCTAGAGAATTTTGGACAAGTGGTTATGGAGGTAGGGTGGGGGTGGTGTTGCTGCTGTCCCCTAATATCTTTCCACTGATGGCCATTGTCTAATTGCTTGGACATCTTTGTGAATGAGTCAGGAGACCTTTCATGAGATTGACTTATGAGCTTTGTTTTTTTTAAAAAAGATCCTCTGTGGTAGCAGGCTGCTAAAAAACCTGAAGTTTGCCCATTTTCTCAATGTACCAAAAGGTTTTTGCTTTTCCTCACTTGTTCTTATTTTCCTATTTGCTTTTTAAAAATTGATACTGGGTGGTTTTCATTTCTATTTGATTGCAGGTGCTTTTAGAAAACACATGAGATGGATTTTGGCATTGTCTAGCTTAGTTAATGTCCTAATGTTGAAGCGATAGCAGTTGTGTGATAGTTTGCCCAGAGATGGTTTTCGGAATCAGGGTGTTCGTTTAGACCAGAAGTAAGAACCATGTGGCCCTCCTGAGATTTCTGGACTTCAACTCTTATTAGTTCTGGCCACTATAACAAATGACAAGGGATGATGGGACTTGCAGACCAGCAACATCTGGAAAGCTACATTTCCCCATTCCTGGTTTAGAATCTGGCTGAGATTAGTATGGCTGTTTTGGGGATGCAAACTATCTTTTTAATGGATCTGGTGATGAAACAATCTTTGAACTAAGTGGATTTTAAGGATCTCCAAGACTGCCTCAATTTACCCATCTATTGTTTGAGGATTCCAGATTTCCAAAGCAAGACATTGCCTGTTCCATCTGGGAATGGATAGAATGGCATTTATTTTCAAGTGGTGGTTTAAATGTCTGTAGCAAGAAATAAGCACCGTTTAAATTTAATCATGTCTCTATAAATGTTTGCAACATCAAAAGGCCTTTTGTGGTTTACATCAAACCCTCAGGAGACTCACTGTGGGATTTTTAATCCATGAAAAACAAAGAGTATCTTTAAGGGCTTGTAAGAATACATTTCCATTTCTACAAATTTGCAACCTTGTTTGGGCTTTTTTTGATTTTCCTCTGAACTGTCTGGAATCTGAATGTACTTCTTTGTCCCCTTCCTTATTTTGTTGAGGCAAGATTTTTTTATAAGCTCATGTGAAGAAGCTTTAAACCATATCACTCTTTGATTTTTTTAAATTGAATGGTTATTTTAGTATGACAATGCATAATTGTTTTAGTGTATTGATCTATTGTATGACCAGCTGCATTTGGCTACTAAATATTTTATAAGCCACCATGAGCACCTCCATTGAGAGAGAAGTGGGATATAAATAAACCGAATGAATGAATCATTTCAGGTGCTCATTAAAACTACACTCAGTATCTGGTGGTGTACTTTAACCTGATCCCACCAGAATTTATGATTTTATGACCTTCCCTTGTAAAACCTGAAAACCTGCTTTGGAAGTCTGGGATACCTTGTGGGACAAGTTTTTGGCCTCACACATGGTTTCAGGAACCGGAAGTGAAGAAAACCCAGATTTTACTGGCACTGGGTATATCATTGGATTTTGGGCTTGCAGGTGAATATTTCCTTCTCACAAAAACAGGACAGAGAGCTTTCACTAAAGTAGGGATTTTCCTTTGGCAGCTGCAACCTGGTCTTTGCCTGCTGGAACTTATGTGTGTGTCATCTAAAGAAAGAGAGCATAATTACTGGTTTTTTTCAGAATGTATTTCCCCCTTGTACATGCAGATGTATGCAGATTTAAATGATAAATGCATGAGCTTTAATTAGGTACATTTTTCTAGCCTGACAACAGCTCTTTAAAAATGAGAGACAGCATACAGATTTGTTTACTCAGCATAACCTTGGTGTATCCTTGCTAGGCATTTGCTATGATGTTGAGCTATCTTGTTGTTGCGCACTGACATGGGCAGCAGAGGAAGCACACCACAACTTGTATAATCTCCTAGCCAGCATGGCTACTGGGACATGTGGTCCAGCTTTCTTCCATAAGGGCTAGGGAGATGCAGGTCCAGAATCTGTGACAATCTTCCAAAGGGACAATAACTTGGAGGCAGTACATGTGATTTATATACCAAACATTCCAGGTTCAAACCCTGACAACTCTAGGCAGGACATCCCAAGATGGTGGAGACTTCATATCTATCAAAAAACTTGATTCAGAAGGGCCATTAGTCTGGTCAGATGCAGATGTAGGAAAATGGAGTCTGGGAAATTTCAGAATCCTAGCTAGTGGTGTGTGCAATGTAGATAGTCCTGATCTAGACAGATGATTGGTTTCATCAAATGCCAGCCAACTTTGCAAGAATCCTGTTGCTGCATGCATGCATTACTATGGCTAACATCTGCTAGCTGGGGCAAGTCTGATTTGCCCCACATCTGGTTACACAAATGATATGTGTCTCAGCACCTCATCAGTTAGCTACAATTAGCTGCAGTAAGCTATACAACCTCATGTGAACATCAGCAAGATTCTAGTGTGTATATGGCACTTAAGAGCTCTACAGAAGAAGGATGAGATAAAAGTAAATAACTTGATTTGCTACTTCAGGAAATTCCATGCAAGTGTCCTTCTATACTGTGGTTATGTAGTTGCTTGTGACCTTGACTCATTTGTCTATTTCAGTCGAAGGGAAACAGTAAACATCTGATGTCATGGCTTTGTTTCTGATTCATGGCATTCTGCCTTAGGTTTGGATGTAACTTGTTAAAATAATGCATTACTTGTAATTAATTCTTTCCCCTCAATAAGAAAATCTTCTGTTACATTACAACTCTGCTTTTACAAGAGGCAACACCATTTCTTTGACAGCATAACTATAATGTGTTATGTTTAGTTGCAGAGCATAGTTTGTATTATGTTGTGGGTATTGTAGCAACAGTGCACTTAATGGGAGGAGAGTGATTTGTTTTGTACTGGAAAAGTTTGTAATATTCAAAATTGAAACACCCCCACTTATTTATTTTTGAGGACAAGTAAAGAAGGAACACCACCCCCCCCCCCCACACACACAGTAATAGTATGGGCTTAAGACACAGCAGATAAGCAAGTGGTCAGAATCTCCCTCCACGTTGCTTAACTATTGTGGGACTTCACACACACACACACACACACACCTGTGTACTGTGTGGTGTCTCACTGCTGGAGTTAAACGGTGAGGTTGGCAAGTGGCTGGGCCCCTTCTCATTGTTTAGAATGAAACTGTTCTGTGGTGTAAAAAAGGTTGGGGGCCCTAGCTTTAATTGGCTGTGTTTGTATCTCTTTCAGGCAGATCTGTAAAGAATTCACCGAACTGCTCACTCAGGATCGAACCCCTCTTGGGAACGCAAGACCCAGCCCAATCTTGGAACCTGGCATCCAAGGCTGCTTGACTCACTTCAGCCTGATCACACATGGCTTTGGGAGTGCTGCTATCTGTGCCGCCATGACGTCTCTCCAGAACTATCTGAATGAAGCTCTAAAAATTGCAGACAAAACCTATATGAATGCTGGGGATCAAAGCCCTGCAGAAGCCAATAAAGGCATTGAGAAGATGGACAAACACCGAAAATAGAAGAAAAAGAGAGACAATGGACAGACTTTCTAAAATGGTTCTCACACATAGTTTTCAGACCTCACTGCTTTTTGGGCGTGTAGATTCCTCTTACAACTTGTTTTAGGGCAGGGGTGCCCAAACTTTTTGGGCCAGTCACATGGTTCAGGGGGATGGTCACTATGGCCCAGGGGCCAGATCCAGCCCCCGATGCCAATTCATCTGGCCCACGAAGCCCTCATCACTCCCGGAAGTGGAACTTAAACACGCCCGTATGAATCTGGCCCCTGGGCCATAGTTTGGACACCCCTGTTTTTAGGGCATGATTATAATTTGTTTTTTTTTTCAAGCATATTTTTTGTCCCATTCCCCACCACGAGATGCATATGTCTCTCTCTCTCCTTTAAAGCTGCCATTATCTATTCATGGGACCAAACACCAGAAGGTAATTTGGCTACAATCTTTGTTGTTGTTTTAAAAAGAAATCATATCTTTTAATCAGTAAAAAGCGGTGCTATCCCCCCCCCCCTTTTTGTGGAAGTCAAGATATTTAAACAAGTTCTCTTTCCCTGCCTCCAGGTGAATTTTTAGATAGTAGCAGCTTTTTAGGTTTCACTGAGACACACCAATATATTTTACTTTCAAGAGGATGTCGAGCTTAGAAAAATTATTTTTTTTAAAAAAATGCCTATTGAAAGCTTCCAGAATTCCCCTGTGATCATGCTGGCCATGATAGTTAAGGGGTTTGGGAAGCTATGGTTACAAAAACTTTTCTTGAGTTCTGTAAACAGGTTGATCTACTCCCAGGTTTGGATAATTCCCCTTCCCCTCTTAAATGCAGTTGTGAAAAAATGAACTCCCCCTTCCTTCTCTAACCAGGGTTAATTGTTACATCTAAGAAGGAGAAACTATGGTTTAATACAATGATGGCCAACCTTGGAACACCAGATGTTTTTGAGCTTCAATTCCCAGAAGCCATGATCAATAGGTTTGTTGACTTGGACTTCTGGGAACTGAAGCCCAAGAACACCTGGAGTGCCAAGGTTGGCCAACACTGATTTAATAGAAACAGCTTTGTTGGTAAAAATTAAAAATGTAAAACTGTGTTTGATCCTAGTTTATTTAAATGAACCATAGTTTACAGCAGAGATTGGTACCAATTTGAGTTGTATTGCAGCTTTTGAATCCTCCCCCCCTTTTTTGTCACTCTTCATCCAGTTTTCCCATTGGCAACTGCAAATTGTTTCCAGAAAAGTTTGGGATTTCCCTTTTCTCTTGCTTCCTTTCTTGTGAGAAGGGGGAAAGATGGTCTTGCCCTATTACTTTATACAGCTGTATGATACAGTAGGATGTCTTGGTAGCCCACTATATTGTACAGCTGTAACAGTTGCTCCAGAATTTCAGTGACAATTGTGTTGGATGAAAGGTATGGTCCCTGTTGAATCTCCAGTGCTATAGACCTACCCACGCCAGTTCCCTCTAGCTGTATTACCCCTACTGCCTACAGTAACAATAAACTATGGTTAGACAGAAGGGTTATTCTAGTGTCCTCTGAACTACACAGAGGAGGAAGGCAGAGAAGCAAATACAGGCTTGAGAATTTTTATTTACTTAATGCTAAAACTGTGGCAATGGAACCAGACTATAGTGTGAACAGGCATGCTATTTGTAGAGCATGGCAACCTGGATTGCTCCATGCGAGAATGTGTGCATTGGCTTATCAAGTTCTAGTCCTGGTAGGGATACTCTTGGCCAAGGATAAGGGTTGAGAGTAAGGACTGGAAATTCATTGCATCCCCAAGACCAAGTTACTGATGCCACTTGTAAGAGAATTGACTTTATGGACGTGTCTAGTTTTTTTAAATTGACAGGACTCCACTGTCTCTGAAATCCAGAAGTAGAGCATAATTCAGTATTCCTCCAAGCTGTCTGAATTGTTGGGAACAAAATCAGTATTGTGACCTGATTGATAAAAGGTTTAGAGAGGGCTGCACTTGATAAAGGAAAGGAAATGGTGCAGTCTTTCCCTCCAGTGGCCAGATGTGTTTGAGCGCATCCCTCGGTGGGGAATTTAGGGAGTTGTATTATGACACATCTGGAGTACAGGCAGTTGGGAAGTCTAAAAATATTGTATCTGATAGTATTTAAATACATGATAGAATTATTTGGGTTCTTTAAAGTGGTACAGATTTTGGATATCATCTCAAGCTGCAGCATATTTTAATGCTAAGTGTGGTTTCTGATGAACTGATAAGACTGCAACAGCAACACACTTAAAAGGGTATTGTAGCAGATGATTTTATATGACGGGGGGGGGGACGACTTCAAGCTAAAAAAGAAAATGTTAATTTTAAAGTAAAATTTAAAAACACCAGGGTATTGCAGCTATAGCTATCATCAGGTCTTGTGCTTTTAAAATCGGAGACAAAAACTTGAAAGAATAGGCACATAATGTTTAATTATTTCTTTGCCTATATAGGCCAAAAATGACACGTATATAAATACAAATATATATATATATCCAGGGAAGTTTTATGTGTATAAGGGAAATCAGTGTGTTGAATGTATATATTTATTTATGTGTAATTTAATGGGATATGTAAATAATGGTGAACATTTTAATACTTTTTTTTAAGAATGGGCTTCAGATTTAAAAGATCCTTTCATTCTCCCCCCTGGTGGTAATGGGTAAGCTCGGTAAACTGCTAGAACATGTACAGATCTGTTTTATGCTGGCTATTTAAAAGACTTTTTATTAAAAAAATAAAAAATAAAAATCCTTCATTCTTTCCACTGAACATTTTTACCTGATGTGAGGTGTGTGTTGAGAAAACAACAACTTTGTTTATTTGGTAGAAGCCATTTGACATGAGTATGAGGTGCAGTGTGTATGTGGGCGGAATAATAGCAGTCTTCAAACAACATCTCTCCCTATTTTGTAAATGTTCTTCCATTATCAACTGCCATTGTATAGGATACACCATATAATAAAAGTATTCTGGATAGAAGTATTGAATGCTGTTTAACTAGAAGACATGTTTCCTTGCTTTTTGTGTGGGTCGGAGAGCAGAACACCACAAAATGGGCATTGTAATTAAACACACATCTTTTATTGTAAAACGGATTAATACAACAGATTTGAAGCACATTTTGTTTATTCATTTTCATATCTCAGTGATTACTCTGGGTTGAAAGGTTTTTTGCAGGTGGGTTGAAAGGATTTTTGCAGGGACTGCCTGAATGTGGCTCTTTTCATGTCCCCCATCATACAGTTGACGGGAAATTGAACCCGTCTTTCCGGTCTCCAAGTCTAGTGCCTCACAGTGGCAGCCAATTTTATGGTTTCAATTGCATCTGTGGTGGTCTCCTGACTTCTTCCTTGCTCTCCAGAGAATGCCTTTCCCCTTGCCATCAAAATGTAACATTCCTAGGCAAATAAGCTCTGAAATAGTTGTACAGTAATACCTCACATAACAAATTTAATTTGTTCTGTGAGGCTGCTCGCGATGCAAAAATTCGCATAGCGAAAACTCGCATAGCGAAAATTCCTATGGGGAAACTTGCATAGCGAGCTTTTTTAGGGAAAAACTTGCATAGTGATTTTTTTTTTCATTATGCGAGTTTTCCCCATAGAAACGCTCATGTGAGTTTTCTATAGGGAAAGTCCGACTCGCATAATGATTTTTTTTTTGTTATGCGAGTCCCCCCCCCCCTAGAAACGCTCGCTATGTGAACATTTCCATAGGGGAAGTTGACTCGCATAGCGATAATTTTCGCTATCCGAGTCGGATCGCTTTTTGAAAAACCTGATTGTTATGCAAGTTTTTCTCAACACGAAATGCTCATTAAGCGAGGTTTGACTACCTCGCTTAAAGAGCATAATGTGTTCCACAGGATTGCTCTTTAAGTGAGTTTGCTCTTTTAAGTGAAACACCATTGTAAGTGACCAATTGTGACTTGGGGGGGGGGATTGTGAACCCCGATTTATTTGTTAAGCAAGTTTTTGGTTGGTTTTATTTGTTAAGTGAAGTGAACATTCAGAGAAAATCCTGTTCTTTAAGCGAGTTACTCTTTATGCGAGGCACTCTTTATGTGAGGTTTGACTATACATACATAAGTGAAGGTCTTCCTTGCCCAAAAGCCCGTCATGTCCAACTTTAGGCTGTGGAACTCACCTCTGTTCACAGTCAAAAAGTCAGTGCTGTCGACAGATGTTTCTGTTCTATTTATTGACTTAGAATTCCTTGCTTTCAAACTGCTATGTTGGCAGAGGCAGGAGCAAACTCTGTCATGCAGCACTTGGGTCTTGAACGGTTGAACTGCCAACCTTCCAGTTGTTAAGCTCAGTGTCTTGTTAAGCTCAGTGTCTTTACTACTAAGCCACATTCTACCTAACTACTCGTGTGAAAGTTTCCTTTTAAGCTATAACAAATGAATCTAAGGCTAACCAAGGTTAACCAGTACAGTAAAACCTCGGGTAATGCTAAAACTTGGTTCCACAAGTCTTGGTGTTATCCGATTTTTAGTGTTATCCAATGCATGTTAAAATCCTATGGGATACATCGGATAATGTTAAAGCTCCATAGAGATACATTGTAACCACATAGGCTTTAGCAGTTGTTATCTGATGCATCCCTTAGGATCTTAACGTTATTTGATGCAATTCTCCCCCACAGATTACTTAACATGCGATTTTAGCATTATCCGAGGTAAACGTTATCCGAGGTATTACTGTACTGTACCTTCATTACTATACCTTCATCCTTCTACCAAGCAACAAATATTCTAGATGGAGATTATAAAGCCCAATCCTAGCTCAATACAGAAGGTATGTGTAGGTCCAATCTCTATTAACCTGGAAGACAAAAGCCAAGGCTGACAGGCTTTGCTTATAGGTCTCCCAAGTGAGAACATTTAGTGCAAAGGAAAGTGGTTCCATTGTGCAATGGCTGTTAGGGCTGGGACGATGCACCTAGCATTTCTCATGCTAGTCCTGTTCTCTGGAGCAACAAATCTGGACGCTGCTTTCCTCTTCTGCCGGTTTAAGGCTTCTGTCCCTTCCCCTCTTCAGCCTCTCTGGAGAGAAGGGTCATTCTTGAAGAGGCATTCACTGCAACTCTGGAAACACCTTTCCATTCAGGACAGAGGTTCCTGGAAAAATAGAAGATTGAACTCATGGGGGTCAATACACCTTACTGCCACCTTTTTTAAAAATGAAGCATTTAAAAGTGGACTTTATGAAGTATAAAAATGAAGCCATATTATCTCCCAGTTTTTTTATTTGTAAGCTCTAAAAGCTGCTTCTTGAATTCCCATACTGGCTTTTAATCTCTACATTGTCCCAACAGTTGCTAGAGCATTTACCTCTGTGATGGTGAACCTTGGCATTCCAGGTGTTCTTGAACTTTAATTCCCAGAAGCCCTGATCAACAGGAGTGCTGACATGGGCTTCTGGTAATTGAAGTCCAAGAACACCTGGAGTGCCAAGGTTCACCATCACTGGTCTACCTTACAGCATCAAAGGAGCCTCTTCCAAGGTTTTGCCCTCAAATCTCATGGATAACATTGCTGCGCTTACTCCAAGATCTCATGGTACATGGAACCTAAATACGCCATGTTACTTTCACAAACAAGGCAGACAGTCCCACCAAGTCCTTATTCCTCCTTCATGAGAAAAATGTAAAAAGACATAAATGGTTGCTCTTTCAGGTGATTTAACATCTACTGTGTGCTAGTCAGGGGATATTATTGTTATGTATTGTCTACCAACTCACAGTGATCCTAATAGGTTTTGCCAGTTTCTCAACCCCAGTGAGTTTCCATGGCTAAGTGGGGAATTGAATCCCAGCCTCCTGAGTCCTATTTGGTCACTTCATCCGCTACTACACACAGGCAAGGATGAACCTGCTCAGTCATTACTTGTGGCTAAGTATGATTCTTCCCCTTTAGAATTATTTCATTTACTCGCTCAGTTAATTGATTAAAGCTAATATAATTTACTAATGAGGTTGTCTTTAATCAGCTGGAACCCTAATCTTCCTAATAACAAAAATGGAAAAATTGTTTTAAAAGGGATAGAATTTGAGGTACCGGTATTTGTTTGATTTTTGAGAAGCTTAGAGTGCAGAACTGAGACCTTCTGCTCACCCTTGGCTGAAATACCACTACACCACAACCATTTCTTTTAAACACAGCACAGCTTTTGTAGAGCTAAAAAGATGGTCAGCTATTGGAAATGAGGAAAGGGAAAGTCAAAAGTAATCTGGTAAACTGAGCCACCAGCTGAATCCTTCCTCTTCTTCCTCCTTGGCTGAATCCCCCAATGAATGCCAAAAGTTTCCTCTGGATACTTGGACCACTGAGGCTCTAAGAAGGGCTCAGACTGCACCTACTCTACCAGCTACTTAAAATTGTGGGGCAAAGAGAAAGACTTGTATCACTGTCTAGACAGCTTTTTTTGCATATTGGAATATTCTTTTTGTCTGTTCACTTGGCTTTGTTTTCTGAATTTTCATCAAATATACAACATTAGGATTGCATACATGTGTGATCTTGTGGAAGGATGATTATTGGAAGAGCTTTGCACAAATAGGTTACACAGTTGTTAGGGTCATTCATTTCACCCTGCAGCTGATCTCCCCCCCCCCCCAACTTGGTGCAATAATGAAGTACTTTCCACTGCATGATGACATTCCTGCCTTAGCTTGGCTAAAGAAGCCAGTCTTCCTCTACCAGCCTCTTCATAATGATTTGTTTCATTGCATTCATAGGAATAATTTTTAATGAGATTGAGAACTGGGCAAATGATGTCATGGGCCCTGGGATGGAATAGGTTGGAATGCCTTCTAAAGGGTGGAGTGTAGGTTGCTCTTGATCTGTATGTCCTTTACTTGAACACAGAATAGATGGAGGAGGGGCTTCCATACATGTCTAGTTAAAATCTTTTACATATTTTTGTAGGTAGCATTTTCTACTCTACTCAGTGGGACTTCTGAATGTACATGGACAAGGTTCCATTGAGGTAGAAGGGACAGTCAAACTTTGACTGCCTAGATGTTTTAGAATGCAGCTCCCAGATTTGAGCAAGCATGGACAATTGTAAGGCAATAGTTAAGTGTTGTGGGAGCTGTAACAAATTCATCAGAAATTATGCAGTGCCCTGTAAGGGAAATAACCAGTGGCACCCAAAATGGCCAATTTTGTTCCTTCAAAAAACACTGTTTCCTTTCTGTTGCAAGGGGTAGAATGGAGAGAAAGGCTTTGATCATACCACAGTACAATATTGCTGACCTGGGGGAGGTTGAGTTCCTCAGCTACATCCTCATTTAATGATGTTCCTTCCTACATCTTCTAATTTCATTTTGCTCTTGTGTACCTTCAAGAATGTTTGTTCAGAAATCAAGGTTTCAATCCTGAATATTTTTATTCCCACTTGAAGGCCAATTTCTTTATCCAGGCATTTTCCTGAATAATTTTCTAATTGTTAATAGAGTCACTTTGCCTGGCTTTAACAGCAGCAGCAGCAGCAGCAGCAGCAGCATCAGCATCAATAACTTAATAAATGCTACTGGTTTTAAAAATTCCTTCAGCTAATGGTTTATTGCATGTCTTGTAACTCACCTTTGGGTTTTTAAATGAAAAGTAGTCTACAAATATTCTTTAAAAATATAAACATACAGAGCTTGGCAAATACTACCTTCATGGTTCCACTAGCCATAACTTCACCAAGCGTTGTAAATTAAGATAGCTCTTCTGCAGCATTCCTTATTTTTGAATAGAGGGGCGATGTGTATATAAACCATTGCACAAAGATTCCTAGCACACTTTGAGGCAAGCATGGAAAGGTCATTTCTTACTAGCCACATACGCACACGCACACGCACACACATGCACACAGTGCCTCTCCCTCAGGCTGCCTCTAGCATTTTCCCCTGCAAGACATCCAAATTATAAAAATATGGCTTTTGAAGCTTACTAAAAAGAATTCCACTCGCTCGTGTGATGGGGAAAGAGAGGGGGTTGTTTTTCATGGTTCTTAAAAGAACATTTTTGGTTTATTTGTAAACAAAATGGACAAGCTGTCTTGCAGATTGGTACAGTATGCCTAGAGTGATATGGTTTGGATTTAAGTGTAAGGGTCAGCTTTGTGTTCATCAAACAAGTAATGTACGGTATAGATATGCACTGTAGTGTGGTCTATAAAGGAAAAAAAATACAAGGAAGAGAAGGAAAGGGGAAAAACACACACACACCCTTACTTCCCAAGACTCAAAGGCTGGTCATCAAAGACAGTGTGTGTATAATGTCAGAACGGGGATGGGGAGAAGAATTTTTGTGGCCAAAATCTTACACAACATAAATATGTGATCCAGCTTCAAAGGCACACATAGCCAATTTGGAGGCAAAGAGACTAATTGGTCTGCCATGGGTGGCATGCTGTAGGGCAGGCCCTACCACTTGGCAGAGTGAGGTGTTGGCCTGAGGCAGATTGAACATGATGCAGGAAAGAGAGCAATGTTTCTCACAAAGCTCAGTATTTCCAAGATGTGTTTATGCCACATAGCCTTTCTGGGCCTTCTAAACTAGATTACCTCCTTGACAGTAGTGCTGGAGCAGTTTATCCCAGTATTAAAGGAAGACTCAAATGCCAATTCAATCAGTTTCTGTGAACAGAGAGATGATGGGGTCCATCTTGCGTTTCACCTGAGACTGTAAAAGATCTTAGCCAACCCTCATGTGTCACCATTTTGCCTCTTTGTTTCATCCTTCCAAGGATGTTCGAACCACTCTTTTCCCATCAAAAGTTAGTAATTTTATGTTTTTGAACTACAGTTCCCAAGCTGGCTTGAGGATTTGTGGCACAGACCAACAATACCAGTTTTCAACCAGTATTCTTCACAAGTTGGAAAGGACTTAATGAGGAAGACCAAAAGACGAGTACGAATAGCTCTGTTGCAACTAAATAAAAGCCAAAATGAATCTATTTGATTTTTTTGAAATGTTCGTCTTCTTCCCTGTCTAGGCCAGACATGAAACTGCCAAAATGAAGCCACCTTTGGTGAGTTCATTTTGCAGTTTCTTTTGCCTGACCTAGTGTGAAAAAGATTAGCCAGTGCAAATTGGCTGTTGTCCATGGTACACCTGATTGTGGATTCAAAAATACCCCAATCTTCAAGGAGGCTCTTTCTGTGTACCCAATTTTTGAAATGGTAGCTGTGTTAGTTTGTGCAAGCCTATCGGAGAATAAACAAAATAAAAAAGACAAAAAAGCAACCTAGTGGCTGATGTACACAGAAGTCAAAGGGAAATAGGACACTGCACAACATGTACAATTTGAACATGGAACATGAGAAGTATGAATCAAGGTTAACTGGAAAGCATAAAGCAACACAGACCTTGCTGTGAACTCAAGTGGACTGAATCAGTGATGGGCAGCAACAGGTTCACACTAGTTCACCAGAACTGGTAGTAACTTTTCCTGGTGTCCCGGAGAACCGGTAGCGGCTTTTGGGGGGAACTACCTCAGGGGCTTACCTTTTCAGCAGTTCCCCCACTGCGCATGCATGCCAAGAGCTTGGTGTGCATGCATGCCTACAGCGCTTGGCGTGCATGCACGGCCTCCTTGCTGTCCTCCCAAGCGGGGAGGAGGAAGAGAAGCTGCTAGCCTGAAGCTCCCTATAGCCTGCTCCCCAGGGTAAGTGACCTTTGGATGTGGGGTGTGTGTGTGTGTATTTTAATGTGTATTTAATGTGTATTTATTTTTAATGTGTATTTTTATGTGTTTTATGTGTATTTAATGTGTATTTTTATGTGTTTTTATGTCTATTTAATGTGTATTTTTAATGTGTATTTTTATGTGTTTTATGTCTATTTAATTTGTATTTTATGTGTTTTTATGTCTATTTAATGTGTATTTATTTTAATGTGTATTTTATGTGTTTTTATGTGTATTTTAATGAATTTTTAAGTCTTATTTAATTTTTATTTTTATGTGTACATATTTTTATGGTTTTTTAATGCTGGCTGCACCCACATAATTGGCTCCACCCATGATGTCATGACATTGGCTCTACCCAAGATGTCATGACATTGGCTCCGCCCACAATGTTGGCTCTGCCCAGAGTGTGGCAGTAAAATTTTTGGCTGCCCACCACTGACTAGAATGGGTTGTATTCAGTCAAGAAATACAAAGTATTGACAAACCAACAAGAAATAGGGTGGTTCTAATACTGAGACAAAATATAGCACAGACATTTAAAGCCTACAATGCCGAATAATGTCAACAGAACTTTATGGGAAAACCGTTCGCTATAGAGAGGCCTTTGCAGATATTCTTCCTAGTAAGGAGGCTTAACTTTATGTTTCCTTTCCAATTTGATGTATTACTCTTCCATTCTGTTTATTTCTGGTTAATTTTTTTTCTTTATCACATGCTCTCTTTTTTGTGTATACGTAGGAGTATCAATGTAGTGGAAACTGCTTGGAGTAATGCTTGTGTTACATCAGGCAATATAAACATATCAAAAACAAAGAAAGCAATGAATGTTTTAAAATAATCCTTTAAAATGAATTAAATCACAGAAGCATCAAAATTATCACAGTATATATAGGCTCTTTTGGATGCACATTAATGTCTATCGTGGAAAATATTTTTGGTATTGCTTTTCTTTATTTTTATCTCCTATCCCCCTTTTGGCATTAAAATGGTTGCACTGAACTTTCCCTAAAGATGTAGGTGAGCTTCGAAAGGTGGAAAACACCTCTAACGTTCTTGTTAGTTAGCTATGTACTATTAAGTTATAACCAACATTTAGTCACCCTAATACAGGGGTGCCCAAACTAAGGCCCGGGGACCAGATGCGACCCCTGACACCAATTCATCCAGCCCACAAAGCCCTCATCGCTCCTGGAAGTGGAAGTAAAACACACCCAGATGAATTGGAATGGAGGGTTGTATCCGGCCCCTGGGCCTTAGTGACCGGCTCCTTGAACCACGTGATCGGCCCATGGCCCAAAAAGTTTGGGCACCCCTGCCCTAATAGAACTTTCAAAGTAAGTGCAATATTTATGTTAAGTAGTTTTACTAGTTTCATTCCCATCATGAGTTTCCATAGTTAAGCAGAGATTTGATCTGTAGCCTCCACAGTCTTAATCTGTCACTCTGTCCATTATACTATACTACACAAGTCTACTGTAGGGAATTTATTATTTATTTACTTTTATACCATGCCCTTTTGATGCAAGAACCACTCAGGGAGGTTTACAATATATAAAACATACAATACAACATCGTAACATACGTATTTTAAAAAATCAGAATAATCATCATCCAAAAATAACCCAGAGTGACAAACTCAGATAGTAACAGCTAATCTTAAAACCATGATGATAGTCATAGTAAACTCTATCAGCAATAATAAGAGAAGGTAATAACAGTAAGGAGAAAAATCCAGGGACAACACTACGCAGTGATCTTATAGGTCTTGAAAGGTTTGCTGACACAGGTAAGTCTTTAGCGACTAACAAAATGTAAATAATGTAGAAACACTTCTAATCTCCACTGGCAGTTTGTTCCAGAGAGTGGGGGATATGGCAGAGAACGCTCTCAATGTGGTTATTGTTATTTACTTATTTTTGCCTCTCTAGATGTAGCCACTTGGAGCTTACATACCTGGTTGCTTCAGGTATAACTCCTGAAGATGAGGAGCTTCTTCAGATAGCTTGGTCCCAAATCTTTCAAGGCTTTATAGGTCAACACCAACACCTTGAATCCAGCACAGAGCACCACAGCCAACCAACCAGCCAGAACTGGAGTGATATTGTCAAACTGAACAATACCCACAACTAGTCTGGCTGTAGCATTTTGCACTCAATGAAGACTCCATTATCAAATTTGATGATGTCCCAGAAACCCAGAGGCTTAAATATTAGCCAAGGGTTTCTGGGACATTATCAAATTTGATACACAGATTGCTATATGCTGATAGATATTTTATATACGTATTATATTTTTGTGTATTATACAAATTTCCTGCAAATTCTCTTTTGCAACTTGAGCAGAACAAGAAATGGCCAGGTGGCAGAAAAAAAGTGAAAGGTTAAATAAAAAACCAGACAGGGCTTTACTTCATACCTTTGAGATTTAAAGCGAGACATTTAAAATGAATCTGAATAATCTATTGTTACTGATAGCTGTAGGAAGCTGTGTTGCTATCCTTGCTTGAATGTCATTCTGTTTGAGCAAACCCTTCTCCCTTTAATCCCTGCATTTGGTGTATATAAACAATGACTGTAAGTTTTACTCCTTGTCTGAAGAAGTGGACTTGATCCATTAAAGCTAACAATAAAAATATATCAGAAAACAAAATAAAACAAAATAAACAAAATAAATTAAAAAACACTGTAGCACTTTAAAGACTAACTGCTATATTTTTATTGTTAGCTTTCATGGATCAAGTCCACTGAAGAAGTGGACTTGATTCATGAAAGCTAACAATAAAAATATAGCAGTTAGTCTTTAAAATGCTACGGTGTCTTTTATTTTGTTTATTTTATTTTATTTTCTGATATGCCTGAACCACAGACTAACACAGCTACTATTCCAAAAAATAAAAATATAGCAGTTAGTCTTTAAAGTGCTACAGTATTTTTGTTTTATTACTTTTTTGTTTTTGTTTTCTGGTATGCCTCAACCACAGACTAACATGGCTACTATTCCAGAAAAATTAAAGGCATGGTTTATCACTGCCCCTCTTTTAGTAAGTTTCCTAGGTCAAGTCAAGATATGAACCTAGGTTTCCTAAGTTTTAATCCTACATTCTATTCAATACATAAACCTGTCTCATTATTTTTATTACAAAGATTGTTTTAGTTTCTCACTTTTGTTCTATTTTCATAATGTATTTTTAAAAGTATTTTTAACAGTGGAGTTTATTTGTGCTGATTTGGAAACTTGTCAATGAATATTTGCTGTTGGATGGTGATATAAATTTATTTAATCACATTCTTTAAGGTAAAAAGTTCATCTGATGAAAAGATGGGCTAGCCAGTTTTCCATCACAGTCTATATCTTGAGCCCTTCCTCCTTTTTGTTGTCATTGTTAAGATACCATTTGTGACCCTATGGACCACTGCTCGCCAGGCTCCTTTGTCCTCTTCCATCCTCCCTCCTAAAGAGCCTTAATTCTGTCCTTTAATATTCCTCACAGTTGTCTATTTTAATCAATGTGTATTTAAATCCCCATACAGTATTTAGAAAAAGTCCCTTTGTGGAACCTTTAAAAAAGTCTTACCAAGTAGTTACTTAACGTTGTAGGAAAACTAGATTCTTTATTGTGATGCCGTTGCTGCAGTTTCAGTCTATGTCCCCCTGAAACCAAAATCTCCTTGTGGCTGACAACATTTAAGGGTTCCTTTTGTGTCAACAAACCCTTCCAGTCAAGAATGTAGTTCAAGCTTATTATCTCATCATCATGCAGCAGAGTCTGAATGCTGAAGCATAATCCTCTCCCAGGAATTTAATAAACTACATCCTATTAACAGGTCAAGCAGGACAGTTTTTAATTTTGAATAAGTGTAGCAGCCAGATCTGATGAATTTAGAGGCAATGCTGATAGCAATCTTGGAGCCTCTTCTCTGTTTTGGTTTCCAGTATACCCCATTCACATGTCTACATGGAGGTATTTCAAACAAAACAATAAATAAATAAAATAAAATCATTTAATGTAAAAGTGCACCATGTAATTCAAGTGACAGTCAAAATTCTTTGGACCACCATTAGTGTACTCTATTTAGGATGCCTTTGAAAAGTGTACAGAAATGTCTGCTGGTTCAAATTTTCACTAGATCTAGTGCTACTCAGAGTATAAAACCCCATTAAATTTATGTCCAGAATATCTGGATGACTGAAGTCTCCAATACAAGGTCTCCTGGGCGTTGAGATACTTGAGAGAGGCCATTCTCTTAGTCAGCCATCCTTACATATAGATGGGCTATTTTCATTTGTTTTCAATATTGTTTGTTTTCCTCAATTTGCTTCATGTTTCTAACATGTATTTGTTTTATTCATCTTACTGGCAGCCACCTTGTGTCTCAATTTATCAGAGGAGAAAATCAGGGTATAAAATGAAATAAAGAAATACAAAAGGACATCTTCATTAAGCAGATGATCCATAAAATATTTATTTATTTATTTATTTATTTATTTATTTATTCATGCATTCATCTATTCATTCAACCATCCATCCATTACATTTATATACTGTACTTAAAAGGCCTTACACCCGTGGTTATCCCAACAGGTGTAGGGTACAACTGGGACCACAACCCAGCCCTGCTGGCTTATTTAGCCCTGCCTGGGGTTCTTATTTACTCCTGCCCGGGTGCCCTTCTTTTTAAAGGGGTTTGGGGAGGTTTTATGGATGTTTTTAGATAGTTTTATAGTATTTGGTTTTAATTGGTATTGGGCATTGGTTTTAGCTGATGTTGTGAGTCACCTTGGGTCACTTAGGCAAAAAAGGTGGTTACTGTATATAAATCCAACAAGCAAACAAACACAGTCCATCTGAAATATCTCCCACTCAGGGTGGATGTTTTCCGTCTTGTTGTCTTCAGATGATTATTTTCAAAGAACAGAAAATGTTATGATTTTAAAAATGCATTAACTATTTTTAACTTAAACAAAAAGAACCCAAGGTAGCTAATAAAGACCAGCTTGGCAAGCAGAATCTGAATAGGTTTGAAATTCAAAATTGGATTACTGTAACACTCTCTGCCTTTGGAAAGGGATCCAGAATGACACACAGCTGAAATTCTGCAGTAAGGCTGGTGATTGTGACCAGTTACTGTGAATTTAGACACACAATTCCCATGTTACAACAGTTTTACTGGCTACCACCTTCTTTCTGGGCACAGATCAAAATCTGGTTTTAACCTATAGCCCTATACTACTGGAAGTCAAGGCTAAGAAATACCAAATTCTTCCTTGTGAACCACCCCAGTCTTTGAGATCTGCAGGAGAGGCCTTCCCTAAAGGACCATATAATCTAAGCAGTGCAGAGCTGGATCATCAAGTCCAACACATGTCAAGGAGGCACAGCAGGGAATCAAACGCCCAACCTCAGGTTCCACAGTCAGCTACCTAATCACTGAGCTATATATTCTCTGCTAGAATTCAGCTTGGACTCGAAGCTATATAGAGATGCTCTTTTTCTAGTGCTGCACCTTCAGAAAGACCAGGTCCCAACTGTGGAGCTTCTTCCAAGAGATGGCTTCTACTAGTTGTCCTTCTACTAGCAGGCAAAAACTATTCTGTTCAGGCAGACCTTCAGCAACTAAAAATCTTCTAAGGACAAGATTTTAAACTGGTCTGCTGCACGTAATTTTTAGCGTGAGTTATTATTAGTTTCACTGAGGTACTTCTGCATAACTCAATTATGCTTTACTATTGTAACTTGTTTAAGAATATAATGAAGATTTTGCCCCTCATATGCCAAATCAATTAATATCACAAAAAACAAAGAGTCAAAACCTTTTTGTCCTTTTTCTTTTGTTTTTGTTTCTGCATATGATTTCTCCCCCTGTTAATCTTGCTCAGATTAGTATGGTACCTTTCCCCTTTTTCAAAATAGCTGTCTTTGTGCACTAAGAACCTTGACTTGTTCAAATAAAGGTGCCATTTGCTCTTCTATTTCTGATAGTTAAATGTCTCTGAATGGTTCTAATGAAGTTACCTTTTACTTTACTTCCCACTCAACTTGTCTTTTGAATTTCAGAACATATGTGGCAGATTTCAACGTTTGGCATTGTTATATCTCATTTCAATATACAGTAATACCTCGCATAACGATTGCATCAGATAATGCTAGAATTGGATAATGATGTAAAATTTTAGAATTTTTTTTTGTATCAGATAACGATCTCCTTGCGTTATTTGATGCAATCATTCGTAGCACCCGGGGGGGGGGGGGCTGGGAAGCTGAACAGGGACTTCCCGTTCTGGTTCCCAGCCACCCCATAGCTGCAGGAGCAGGGCAGGGGGGCTGGAAAGCCGACGGGGGGCTCCTCCATCAGCTTCCTGAGTTAACCCGCAGCTGTGGGGGCATGGGTGGGAGCTGGAAAGTCGACGGGGTGCTCCCCCATCAGCTCCCCCAGTCACCCTGCAGCTGCGGGGTAGGGGAGGCCTGGAAAGCCAACAAGGTGCTCTCCCGTTGGCTTCCCCAGCCACCCCGCAACTGGATGGTTATGGACTCAACATGGGATCAATCATTCATTCATTTGAAGTGTCATGGATGTTAAGTTTTTTATATATGCATGCACAGCAGTAGGCAGGGCATGTTAAACAACTAGTTACACTGTAGTTTACAAGTTCTCCAAAATACAGTCAAACCTTGCATAATGAAAATATTTCGTTCTGCGATGCTGCTCGCTATGTGAGTTTTTTGCTATGCAAGTTTTTTTGCATAACAAAAATTTCTATGGAAAAACTCGCATAGCAAAAAAATTTCATTATGCGAGTTTTTCCCATAGAAATGCTCATTATGCGAGTTTTCCCATAGGAAAAGTCTGACTCACATAGTAAACATGTTCATTTTGCAAGTTGGAACACTTTTTGAAATGCCCGCTCATTATGCGAGTTTTTTTTTTGCTAAGCGAGGCATTTGTTAAGCGAGGTTTGACTGTATTACACTTCCCCTCTAGCCCAACAAATTAAACTCTCCACACATCTTGGCTTGCAATGTGCTGGAATGCTGGCTTCGTTATGATAAGGTTAGCTTCATGATTCTATCAGTAACTATTAGATATATGTTTTGCTATTTTTTTGTTTTTTAAAAACCTTTCAAACCTTATTTAATGAGGACCATGTGTTTATGGGCAATACAAACACCAAATGCCAGCTTTCTGGGACCTCTGGAAGTATTATACTATAACTACTTTGGGATCAAAATTGCTGGAAGAAACATCAACAATTTGAGATATGCAGATGATATCACCCTCATGGCAGAAAGTGAGGAGGACCTAAAAAAGCTCCTGATTAGGTTGAAAGAAGAAAGTGAAAAAGCTGGTTTGAGACTCAATATAAAGGAAACCAAGATCATGGCAACTGGCCCTGTCAGTCCCTGGAAAATAGATGGGGAAGAAGTAGAAGCAGTGACAGATTTTACTTTCTTAAGATCAAAGCTCACTGCAGATGGTGACTGCAGCCATGAAATAAAAAGGCGACTGATTCTTGGGAGGCAAGCAATGAGAAACCTGGGGAGCATAGTGAAAAGTAGAGACATCACATTGAAAACAAAAATTCGCATAGTCAAAGCAATGGTATTCCCTGTGGCAATGTATGGTTCTGAGAGCTGGACCATTAGGAAAGCTGAGCGCAGAAGAATAGATGCCTTTGAGATGTGGTGTTGGAGGAGAGTTTTGAGAGTCCCCTGGACAGCGAGGAGAACAAATAGGTCAATCTTAGAAGAAATCAATCCTGACTGCTCCTTGGAAGGTCAAATAATAAAGATGAAGCTAAAGTACTTTGGACATCAAATGAGAAGAGAGGATTCACTTGAGAAAGCCTTGATGCTTGGAAGGGTCGAGGGCAAAAGAGGAAGGGGACGGCCCAAGATGAGATGGCTAGATGGTATTGTGGAAGCAGTGGGCACAGAGCTGGGCGAGTTGAGGGGGATGGTGGAGGACAGGAGTGCCTGGCGGATGGTGGTCTATGGGGTTGCAGAGGGTCGGAATCGACTGTGCGACTGAACAACAACAACAAAACTTTTTGGAGTCTAAACCCCGCTGTCTTTTTCTAAGGAGAGCTTATATCTCTTGGAAAACTTTGTAGCAGCAAAGTCCAGTTTCCTAACTATGGGTCAACTGCGGACACGCTTTTGTGCACAGGAGACTTTAACTTTATTGTCAACTGCAGGCTCTGAAAGAGAAAAGGATCCAGTTTTAATCTCAGGGATCTTCAGACATGCCTGGAAAAACCTATCTGAAAGCTGCGAGTGACATAAACTTGACCTTATACCATAAGATGTCCCAACAGGGCTTTCTTGCACCCCTCATCCTACCAAGCCTTCTGAGCTACCTATAAACCTGCTTTGAAGAATCTCCTAGTCCTCCAGAGGGGTATTTTAAGGAGCACAGGAAGTTGCAGGGGCATATACAATGCTCCCTCTTACCACTTCCACTGGTGGCAGTAATGTCGCGTGGATTTCAGCCACCCGGGGCTTAAGGCAAATTTGCTGCCCCCTGGTGGATGCTGGCTCCTGCTCCTGTTAGGGCTTCTGGGTATTGTAGTCCAAGAACACACATAGCCCAAAGAGTGACACCCAGGGCTGGCCGCCTCCCCCCCCCCCGTCCTCCCTACGCGACACCACTGACTGGTGGCAGCAGTTCTATCAATGAAAGGACCATTGGATCCTGACTAATAACGTGATACATTTAGTAAGTTTTTAGAAGAAGTGCTCTCTCATGTCAAGAAAGATGTCTGTTTGTCATAGTACAGCATTTTCGTCACCTATGCATCTTGCATTCCAGCTCGCTTTGCTTTGCAATTGGTTTCTGGAAAGTAAACATGGGATTAGTTTGTGGATGGTCTTGTACCAGTGATGGGATGTAACAGGTTTGCACCAGCCCACCAGAACAGGTAGTAACTTTTCCCAGTGTCCCGGAGAACCGGTAGCAGCTTTTGGGGGGAACCACCTTCAGGACTTACCTTTTCACTGGTTTCCCCACTGCGCGTGCACGCCAAGCACTTGCTGTGCATGCATACCTACAGTGCTTGGTGCGTATGCACGGTCTTCTTGCTGTCCTCCCAAGCGGGGAGGAGGAAGAGAAGCTGCTACCCTGAAGCTCCCTATAGCCTGCTCCCCAGTGACTCACCTTTGGATGTGGGGTGTCTGTGTGTATTTAAATGTGTAATTAATACCTTTACCTATATTGACGTACTACCACAGTTCCTAAAAAGGCCTGGCGGACGGCAGGCCTGGCTTGTGGTTTTTAAGCAAAGACTTGGAGTTACCTCATCAATAAGCTACACCTGTGCTGTTCCGATTGCTGTTCAAATTGGAGAACCCTTAAAGAGGTACAGCTGTTTTACATTTACATTAAAGCATATTATCCTAGAGAACTGGTTAGGCAAATACTTAGTACCTAACTTCTTCAACTGTTGAAAAGTTGAAAAGTGCCAAAATGAAGCCATCGTGTGGTGAGTTCATTTTGTAGTTCTTTCCATATGACCTAGTTTGAGAAAGATTTGCCATAATAAGCTTTACGCTCTGGTTTAAAAGCTCTGGTTGATTTGAGTTTGGGTTGGGTAGGTGTATTTTAATGTATTTTTTATTTATGTATTTATTTATTTAATTTATTTACGTGTGTGTGTGTGTGTGTGTGTGTGTGTGTGTGTGTGTGTGTGTGTGTGTGTTGAGGTGTGTGTGCGTGTGCTTATTTTTATTTTATTTTATTATTTTTATTTTTTATTTTCTTTGGTCCCACCCACAACATCATGACGTTCGCTCCCCCCTGATGTCATGATGTCATGATGCTAGCTCCACCCACACTGTGATGACATCACAGTGGGGTAGTAAATTTTTTGACATCCCACCACTGTCTTGTACCATGGAAAATTTGTCATCTGGGGACGAAAAAACAGATTTATCGCATGAATATACATTTAGTTTTATGTCTAGTTAGATTTCTAAGTTGTGGGGATGTGCAGTAGAAACAAGAATCATTATACCATCAAAATTGTCCTTCTCCTCCAAGATAATTGAGAATTCGAAACAGAAGACCTTTATGAGTGACTTTAAAAATCCACAACTCATATGTAGATTGCAGATGTTGGCCCAAGTCCTATTGGTATTTGAATAAGATTTGCCACAAGGAATTGAGGTGGTGCCAGGGCACATCAAAGATGTATAGCTGTGCCTGTGTATAGGCACACAACCTAGATATTCTCTGGCACTTCAACAGATAGCTACAATTAGCTGCAGCATGCTATACAAACCTTTTGTAAACACCAATCAGATTCTGGTCACTATCTGAGCTAACACACTGTTGAGTTCTGGCAAGATCCAAGTTTGTTGTTTGTTGTTGTTCAGTCACACAGTCAATTCTGACCCTTTGCGACCCCATGGACCATTGCCCACCAGGCACCTCTGTCCTCCACCATCTTCCTCAAATCGCCCAGCTCTGTGACTGTTGCATCTACAATACCATCTAACCATCTTATTATTGGCTACCAAGTGCAAAGCCATTATTATGGAATCAAATGTCTTTTGTAATTGTCAGTGACAAAGACAGGTCTATCAGGGTTGGTGCTGCTATCTGCGTTGACCTTTACTGTGGACAACACCTGTCCATAACTGAGACAAGAATAATGCATCTCTTGTCCTATATTTAAGCGACTAGGCACTGCTGACTGGACGAATCAACAAAAATAATTAAAAGTGTAAACAGACAGGTGAATAAATAAGATGGAGAGAGCAATGTGTGGTTGACCGCCACATATTACTCCCAAAATAGACAAGAGCAAGTATTAAAGAGGACACACCCTGACTTCACTTAACAGTGGGCCCAAGGTCACTGGGTTTTTGTTCCTCAAAGGAACAAAATGCCCCCTCCTGCTATATTCAGAGGTCAGCTATGAGCTTTCCATATTCAAGAATCATGGAATATAATTATTACAGGGCAATTCAAAGAGATGGTCAATATGTTCTGAATAATCATGTGGGCTGAATGATTTCCAACTTCAGGTGGGGAACTGCATATAGTATTTTGATGAATCCCTGTTTTTAAATCTCCACTTCAGGCTTTTAGAACCTTAAGCTGCAACTATTAGGGGGAAAGACATTAGCCAAGCCTTTATATGCTAACTTTCTAAAAGCAACATTTTTGTTTTATTCTAACGTGTGTGTGTGTGTGTGTGTGTGTGTGTGTGATCACTTTTAACATCAAGTAAAAGTGATCACTCACTCACTCTCTCTCTCTCTCTCTCTCTCTCATAGAGAGAGAGAGAGAGCGCAGATACCCAGACATCCCCTGCATTGAGAGCCAATATATGCATCTAGGAACGCTGGCCAAAAGCGACCAAAGTTATCGCGTGGGAAGGACAACCCACCGCCCAGAGATGCTTCGACACTGAAAATGCGATGACACCAAGCAGAAGTGAGTGCAGTGGTGATACTGTCAATATCCGATATCAAAAAGTGTCACTGGCGGGGATAAATCAGGCACCGAGCACATTGGACATAGGTTCAGTTCCACAAACTGATTGGACAGTGGTAGTGAAGTTGAAACCAAGATCTAAGAAGCCACGACCCTCACGTCTTGACATAGTAATTGTGAAGGGGAAGGAGGGAGGTCCTTCGTACACTGATATGCTGCAACAATTGAAGGACGACCTGTCCTTGAAGGAAGTGGGAGAGAATGTGATGAAGGTGAGGAGGAACACGGCTGGAAATCTGCTCTTGGAGCTGAGGAAGTCTGCTGCAACTACCCAGGTGGTAAATGCCATTACCAAGAAGCTGGGTGAGTCAGTGAGCGTAGTGAGTCAAATGGATGAGAAGACAATTGAAATTCAGGACCATGAAATTCAGGACTATGATAGAGGAAGTTTGTTAAGCACTTGGCAAGGAGTTGGAGGTAGCCATTGAAGCAAAGGCGATCAAGTCCATTAGGAAGGCATACAAGAGTACGCAAACTGCCGTGGTCCATCTACCAACAGATCTAGCCAGGAAAGCGATGGAGAAGGGCCGGGTATGCATTGACTGGGCAATCTGCCGAGTTAGGGAGAAGGTTGATGTGCAGAAGTGCTTTAAGTGCTGGGCTTTTGGACACCTGTCTCCGACTGCAAGGGAATGGACAGGTCCAAGAGTTGTGTCCAATGTGGTGAAGCTGGCTACACCCGTGAGGCATATAAGAGTGAGGGGCTGAAGTTTGTATTGTGTGAGGCTCAGAGGAACCACCCAACAGGGAGCTTCAGGTATGCGGCCTACCAAGCAGCAGTGAAGGCAGTGGTAGACAGGAGATGAAAATCCTCCAGCTAAATCTTAATCATTGTGAGACAGCGCAGGACCTGCTGAAGCAAACTGTGTGGGACCTGGATCTAGGCAATGCTATATTGTCGGAGGAGTACAGGGACATTGAGAGTTCATGAACCTGGATTGCTGACGTGTCTGGCCGTGCAGCTATCTGGGTATGTGGGCATAATTTTCTCCAGGAAACGCCGCAAGTACTAAGAACAGGATTCGCTTGGGTCAAAGTGGATGGCATCTATATATACAGTGTTTACACCCCACCACGTGCCTCACAGGATATATTCGAGGCTCTGCTGAACAATTTGACTGAGGATGTGAGAGATCAACAGCCACTCATTATTGCAGGTGACTTTAATGCGTGGGCCACAGAATGGGGTAGTAGAGAGACCAATAGGAGGGGTGCGGCACTTCTGGACTTAGTGGCTTCTTTAGAAGGAGTCCTCTTAATGGTTCAACTCCAACATATATACAGGATGGCAGTACCTCCATTATAGACGTGAACTTTGCCAGTGAGAGTCTACTTGAATGAGTTAAGATGTGGCAAGTAAGTGACTACTACACCTACAGTGACCATCAGGCCATCATTTTTAAAATTGCTGCACAGGGAGGACAAAGGGTGAGTGAGTTGACAGCTTAAGCTAAGTGGAACATCAGGTCCTTTGACCGTGAATCTTTCATCATTATGATGCAAGAGAACATCCAGTTAGCTGGCTCTGTGGAGCATATGTTCTTGCAGCTCATGTCACTGGTTACTAGTGCCTGTGATGCAGCCATGAAGAAAGGTTCTGAGAGAAATCGGCACACAGCTGTCTATTGGTGGAACGAGGAGATCACTGAACTCCAGGGACTGTGCCATTACACTCAGTGAAAGGCACAGTGTGCCCAAGTAGAGAGGACTATGAGGCTCTGAGGCTTTGACATTAGGAGGCATGGGGGGGGGGCTTGAAGAGAGCCATCAGGGGCAGCAAGAACTGCATGTGGAAGGAGTTGTGCGATATGGTCAACAGTGGCCCATGGGGTAGGCCATATATGATGGTAATGGCCAGGTTAAAAAGATGTACAATGGTCCCACCATCTTGCTCAGTGCTGCTCGAAAAGATAGTGACTACTCTCTTCCCAGGCCAACTGGGATTCACCTATACTGAGGATGTGTCAGCTTCGATGTACCCACTATTTCAGAGGAGGAGCTGATCAGGGCCTGTAGTAAGATCAGGGATGCGAAGGCCCCTGGCCCAGATGGTGTCCCCAATGTTGCCCTTAAAACTGCCATCAGGTCCCGACCAGAAATCTTCCTAGAGATGTATAACATGTGTCTTGCTAAGGGAATCTTCCCAAGCCGGTGGAAACTGCAGAAATTGGTCCTTCTTCCGAAAGGGAAAAAGCTGCTGAATGATCCATCATCTTATCAACCAATGTGCCTGCTGGATATGGCAGGTAAGGTACTCAAGAGGATAATCTGCAACCGGATGGAGATGTTCAGTGAAGGAGCTAGTTTGCATTTAGCAGATCATAAGACTGAGGTAGTTCTCATGACCAGTAGGAAAGCCAGGAAGACCATCACCCTTACTGTTGGAGGCTGAAGTATTCTCTCGCAACCATCACTACGATATCTAGGTGTCCAGATAGACGCCAGGCAACACTTTGATGAACATTTGCAAATTTCTTTGCATCTTCTTCACTTTCTGCCATTAGGGTAGTACCATCTGCATATATCAAATTGTTGATGTTTCTCCCAGCAATTTTAATTCCGACTTGTGATTCATCCAGCCCTGCATTGCACATTATGTGCTTGGTATATAAATTAAATAAGCAGGGTGACAAAGGACAGACTTGTCTTTCTCCTTTTCCTATTCCAAGCCACTTTGTCATTCCGTATTTCTAATGAGTCATATAAGGTGTTCTGGTATTCCCATTTCTTTAATTACTTGCCACATTTTATTGTGGTCCACATAGTCAAAGGCCTTTGTGCGCACCAGTGGCGTCGCGCAGGCTTCAGCCGCCTGGGGCGAAGAACAAACTCGCTCCCCCCCACTCGCCGCTGCCACCGCCCCCCCACCCCACAGGACCCAGGCAGAAGGCGCCCCCTGCTGATGAGCGGTGTGCGAGCGCACGCGCTTGCACGCCGCACACCTCCACCCGCCCTCCGCCACCCACCCCCAATGAGCGCCTCATGCGCGCGCACGCTGACCACCTCCCGCCCAGCCAGCCGCCAGGGGCTCCCCGCCACAGCGCCCCCCACCCCCGATGAGCGCCCCATAGACAACAGCGTGGCCCACGGCCCCTCCGTGATGGGGACTGGAACCCATTCCCTTTCACTAAGGGCTGCGACTCTGTGCTGGAAGGGGAGGTGTTGGCGGCCCCCCCCGCTGCTGCGCATATAAGCCCCCCCTGTGTATGATCCCAAAGCGTTTCCACGGCGGGAGGCATCCAGGGCAGACTCGCCACACACTCTCTCGCCCATTCAAACCGTTCGCCCAGCACCCCGTGGGATGTCTCCGTGCGGGGGGGGGGAGACTCTCCCGTGGCTTGCATTGAAGGTGGTTTCCAAACCGTCCAGATCACTGGGAACACCATAGGAGGGTAGAATAGACACGTCAACATCAGCATTGAAGGAAATGGCTTTATTAGGATTCGAACTAGCAGGGAAAATACAAAACAGGCAGCGCGGGAAAATTTGAGAGTGCTTTCCCCCCGCCCCTTTATACTGAGCATTAAAACGACGAAACGGCAAACACTGAATGGGGCTCCGGGTGGGAAAGGGAAACGGGCTTATTTTGTGGCACAAACTCCAAAGGTTCGAGCCCACCTCAGGGGGGGGGGGTCACAGAGGAGCCCCCGAAACAGAAGAGAAAGGAAGGCTTTGCAAAAGGGTTTCCTCTAAATCCTCTCAGCGCCTGGATGGGTCGGATCCGGCCGTTGTCCCTTCCTTCCCTGGGGTGTGGGGGGGGCAATAAGCGGGAGGAGGGGATCGGTCAGTCAAACACGCTGCTTGGCTTCAGGTCAAGTGCCTTCCGTCCGTGCCTGTATTTTCGATTTATCTTTCGTGATTAGCCAGGAAGACGCCGGCTCAGTCCCCCAATCCTGCCCCAGAGACAGGCCGTGGGGGGCGGGGGCGCCTGCGGGGCGCACACCAGGGACAGGCGGCAGAGAGCCCCCGACCGACGGCCAGCCGGGCGGGTGGGCGGACGGAGGTGAGCAGCGCGCGCGCACGCGGGGCGCTCACCAGCAAAAGGGCCGCCCTCCGCCTGGGAAGTCCTGCTTCCTAAGCCCAGGCAGAGGGAGGCCAAAGCAGTGGGGACATTTTGCCGCCCCCTGAAAGCCGCTGCCCGGGGCATCCGCCCCCCCGCCCCCCACGCTATGCCACTGGTGCACGCCCATATTCCACCCCTCCCAAGCGCCAATCTTGTGTGACATGGCAGGGTTGGTGGGGAGCCCAAAATGGGTGGAAAAAACTTCCAATGGTTTTCATCCATTTTGGGCTCCCTGCTGCCCTTGCCACCTCTGAGGAGGTTGAGGAGACCCAATCCACACTGTTTCTGGAGTTCCCCCACCTCCCCAGCCACTGCAGTAAGCCAAAATGTTGGGATTCGAATCCCAACATTTTGGCTTACCGCAGCGGCCAGGGAGGTGGGAGAACTTCAGAAACAGTGCAGATTGGGTCCCCCGACCTCCCTGGAGCCTGCAGGGGTGTCAGAGAGCACAAAATGGGCAAAAAAAAAACTTCCTGGTTTTTTTTTTTGCCAATTTTGGGCTCCCCGCTGCCCCTGCCACCTCTGAGGAGGTCGGAGGACCCAATCAGTGCTGTTTCTGGAGTTCCCCCACCTCCCCACCCACTGCAGTAAGCCAAAACGTTGGGATTCGAATCGCAGTGGGGAGCCTGAAATGGGCTAAAAAAAATTGAATGGTCCCCCCCCCCCATTTTGGGCTCTCTGACACCCCTGCCAGCTCCAGGGAGGTCAGGGGACACAATCCACACTGTTTCCGAAGTTCCCCCACCTCCCCAGCTACTGTGGTAAGCCAAAATGTCGGGATTCAAATCCTGACGTTTTGGCTTACTGCAGCGGCTGGGGAGGTGGGGGAACTCCAGAAACAGTGTGGATTGGGTCCCCCCGACCTCCTCAGAGGTGGCAGGGGCAGCAGGGAGCCCAAAATGGGTGAAAACAATTGGAAGTTTTTTCAACCCATTTTGGGCTCCCCACCTACCCTGCCATGTCACACAACACAGGTTAAGTGGTGGTTTAGTGGTTAAGATGCTGAACTTGAGAACTGGCAGGTTGGCAGTTCAGCAATTCAAGACTCAAGTGCTGCATGATGGAGTGAGCTTCTGTCTCTCTCACAGCTCCTGCCAACCTAGCAGTTTGAAAGCAAGAAATTGCAAGTAGATAAATAGGGACCACTTCAGTGGGAAGGTAAACAGCATTCCGTGTCTAGTCATGCCTGCCAGATGTCAATGAAAATGTCTGCAGATGCAGACAGCACTGGCTCTTTGGCTACAAACAGAGATGAGCGCTGAAGCCTAGAGTCAGATACAACTGGCTTTCGAGCAAGGGCTACCTTTACCTTTAATGGTTTTCTCTCTCCACCCCACTAGCTATCCAGTGAATATTTTATTTATGGGTGGTACAGAAATATTCTCTTTCCTGACCAGTTGTTATGTGAATTCTGTTACTGGTTCTTCTGCTCAAGGATGTAATTAAAACAGGCTGGTTTTGATACATGAAAGATCTGAGACAACAAAGTAGATTCCTTTTTCTCCTGAACGCTCTTTTTGGGCATTGTTTGGAGAAAGTTGACATATGTCTGGAAAGGGGGGAGGGAAGGGGTGCCCAACTGAGAGCTTAACTGATCTCCTTGAAGCACCCATGGAGCTTCTCATGTGTAATGGCTAAGAGCTCATTAACCACATCCTTAGATGCAAGCTGTGGACCAAGAAAAAGCTGACACACATTTGTCTGCCTATGATTATTTCCCCCTTTGCCCTATTCCCCATGAAAAACAGATCCTTGTTTCTGTGTGATCTCTCCTTGCAGCCTGGATGGTGGCAGGGTTTCTGAGATCTCCTCTTCCACTTCCCGTTGCCATCTAAGAGTGTGGTGGATGCCTCACTCAATGGTACATAAACCTCCATTACCCATTTTGTCTCAGGGGATGGGAGATTGTCCATAGCTATGATGGTCCTGTGTTGAAACCCAGGCTTTTTCCATTCAAAACATCACACGGTTAGTGATTTGATAGACCTTTGTTTGGACCTTTGTTTGGGTTGGCCATATGATCTGGCTAATAAAACAGTTTCCTGTGTTCTCAGTGAAATAGGGTGCTTCCTGCTTTCAGGTATGAAGGTTTAAAAGGTGAAGTAGAAGTAAAAGGAATCATCCACAGGTCAAACTACATATTACAAACAGGGGCGGCTCTACCATTAGTGTGACTGAAGTGGTTACCTTAGGCCAGTGTTTCCCAAACTATGTTCGGCGAACACTGGTGGACTTCAATTTCCAAACCCTAAGTCAGTACATTGGCTGATCAGTGCTTTGGGGAATTGACTTAGGCTTCTGGGAATTGCAGTCCAAAAACCAAAGGGTGGAAAACACTGCCTTAGGCAATGAATTCTGTGCTGCTGCAGCAGAGGCCATGCCACTTGGGAGAGCCGCTGTACCTTTATGTAGTTTTCTGGAGTTGGATTTTGGCTTGCAAGTACAGGATCCTTCTTCCTAAACAAGGCAGGGATGGATTCTAGCTAACACCCCCTTCCTGCTATCTTCAGAGGTCAGCTATGAGCTTTCCATATTCAAGTTACTGCCAGGCTGCAAGCTTCCTCAGGTTAGGTGTGGTAAAAAATGTGCCTTAGAAAACTATTGACAATGGGCAATTTTCAAGTCACTGTTCCCACCCGGCCTGCTTTGAAGACCCATAATTGCAACCCATAATTACATTACATGTGGAAGGTAGGTTGACCTTGCTCGAAAGCCATTCATATCCAACTCTAGGGTTCGGTGCTCATCTCTGTTTACAACCAAAGAGCCAGTGCTGTCTGCATCTGCAGACATTTCCATGGACATGTAGCAGGCATGGCTAGACACCTGCACGGAATGCTGTTTACCTTCCCACTGATGTGCTACTTATTTATTTACTTGCAATTTGTCTTTTGAAATGTATGTGGAAGCAGAGGGGGAACATCTCCTTGTGCAAGCTGGGAGACAGGATGGTGGTGGAGGCAGGGATGAAGGCATCACCAACCTCTTCTCCTCCTCCTGGTGAGTTTTCTTTTTAGGGGGTAGCTGGGGATTGGCAGTGACAGTGGCAATAGCAGTCCTTTTCCTATCAACACAGGCAGTGGGAAATACTGTACCAGCAGAAATGGCACACCCTAAGAAGATTAAATCATATTAGGTGTTCTCTATCCTTCATGTCTTAGCAATCATACTTTCAAACAAAACAGAAACCCTTGTGTTTACAACTTGGAGATTGATCACAAATGAAAACAAACTGATTTACAAACCATAGGAGGTATGAAAAGCTCCTGCTGTAACATTCAGCACTGAAGCTATCTTTTAAGACTTAAGTAATAACCCTGAGTGAGGGATGTCTATATGATTTTATGTGTGGATGCTCCTAGGCAGAATATACTCTCAGATTCAAAAGTAGCATAACTGAGAAATATTTCTAAACCAGCATTTCCTCTTCAAATGCTATCTTTGGATGTTTAGGAAGTGTGACAGCTGGTCAAGTTATTTTCAAAAGTAACTCATTACCCTTATGAGTTATCTTCAAAGTAGTCATCCTTAGAATTACATTTTAAAAAGTAACAACCTTTCTCCTTCTCAAAACTAATAAAATTAATAACTTTTTGTTTCTTACAAGAATCCTGAATGGTATAAGCCTCTGGCCTTTGATGCAAGATGCAATTATTCCTACCCACTGTGTTAATCAGATGAGCTCTCCCCAGAAAACAGAAAGTATAGTTAAGGTACTGGACCACGATTCGGGAGATCTGGATTAAAACCTCTATTTGGCCATGAAATTCACTATCTAACCATGAGACATTTATGCTAGTTGAAGTTAAACTACTGCATATATTCGAGTATAGTACAAGCTGATCCGAATATAAGAAGAGGTATCTAATTTTACCTGAGAAATGGGGAAAACGGATTGACTCGAGTATAAACTGAGGGCGGGAAATGCAGCAGCTACTAGTACGCAGAAAGAAGGGAGGGAAAGAAAGAAAGAAATCTGCCGCCAAGCCTGTCCTCCTTGCGCAGAAGGAAGGGAGAAGAAAGAAAGAAAGAAAGAAAGAAAGAAAGAAAGAAAGAAAGAAAGAAAGAAAGAAAGAAAGAAAGAAAGAAAGAAAGAAGCCATAGAAATCCGCTGCTGAGCCTGCCCTCCCTGTGCAGAAGGGAGGAAAAGAAAGAAAGAAAGAAAGAAAAATGGACTTTAAATGAGGACTCTTTCCACCCCATTATCTCCCCCCTGGCTGCTGGCAGCCAGTGGCTCTTGGGGGGTGGGATTTTGGGGGTGGTGGAATGGGGTGGAAAGAGGGCCCCTTCAAAGTCCATCTCCCCACCCCACAGCTGTTGGCTGCCAGCAGCTGGGGGGGGGGGAATGGACTTTAAATGAGCGCTCTTTCCACCCCATTACCCCTGCCCTGGCTGCTGGTGACCAGTGGATTTGGACTGGGGTGGGGAGCCTGCTTTTTGAGGGATGGAATGGAGTGGAAAGAGGACTCCTTTGAAGACTGTTTCCCCACCATCCCACAGCTGTTGAATGCCAGCAGCTGGGGGGGGACTTTAAATGAGCACTCTTCCCACCCCATTTCCCTTACCCCAGCAGCTGGAAAGCCTGGGTTTTTTTTTTTTGGTGGAATGGGGTGGAAAGAGAGCTCTTTTCAAACCCATTTCCCCCTATCCTACCCCCACTAGCTGCCAGGAGGCGTTAGGGGTAGGATTGAGTGAGGAAGATCACTCCAAAAAGAGCTCTCTCACCCAGACAGACCCCAGTGCCGCTGCCTGTTAGGAGATGACTCTAGTATAAATATACCGTCAAACCTCGGATAACGTTATGACTTGGTTCCACAAGTCATGATGTTATCCGATTTTTAGCGTTGTCCAATGCATGCATCGAACAACACTAAAAAAAAGCCCTGACTTCAGGGACAAACTGCATGGTTTGTCCTCGAAGTCAAGCTGACACTAGCCTAGGGTCAGTTTGACTTCAGGGACAAACAGCCGCAGCGATGGATTGTTGTGGTTGGGGGTTGGATTGGGTAGCCCAATCCAACCCCCAATCGTAGCGATTGCTAAAAGTGCAGTAGGGTTGGGGGGAAAGGTGCTCACTTGCACAGCTTTTTGTGTGCGAATGAGTGCCTTCCCACTGACTCTCCTGTACTCTTAGCAATCGCTACAGTTGGGGGTTGGATTGGGCTACCCAATCCACCCCCCAACCACAGCGATGGGTCGCTGCAGGGGGTGGTTGATTGGACCCAATCACCCCCCCCCCCGCAGCAATGAATCGTTGAGGGTGTGTGGGTTGGGTAGATGTTCTACCCAATCCACCCCCCCCCAGATGATTGCCTCGGATAACGCTAAAGAATCGTTATCCAGAATCGTTATCCGATGCAAGTTTTTCCAACTTTTCTGATTCTAGCGTTATCCGATGCAAGTTTTTCCAACTTTTCTGATTCTAGCGTTATCCGATGCAATCGTTATCCGAGGCATTACTGTATCACATATGACCTGCTGCTGCTGAATCCACATTTCCATTGCTATAAAACAACCCCCTGGAAAAAATTCATTTAAGTTGCAAAAAGTTTGAAGTTAAGTAACATGACCTACTCATATTTTTGGTGGAACTCATTCCAAGTAACTGGAATTACTATGCAGACCATCTCTATCAGCTCCATTTTACAAAGCTAATCATTAGGGAGTTTGGGACCTGTAAACCATGTTTCACATGGAAAATGGCAAAAAAATTAATGTTCCCCTTGGAATCTGTAACAGCTATAGCTTTTTAGTGTTGTGTGCAAGAGCTCCCATTCAACTTCAGATTAAGGGTGGATCTCCCCCCCCCCCCGGGGAGAGATACATACCATACTGATTTAAATCCTAGTGTATAAGAAGAGAATAGTAAACTGCTTTTCTACCTAGAAAACACTGGAAAGAGTCACCATAACTCAGATATGACTTGGTGGCAGACAGTGATGATGAAGATGAAGAGGAGGACAATGATGAGGATGAACTCATTTTAGCTATTTCACAATGCAGTAGGAACAAGTACCAGGCAGGCTTTAGAGCAGGGGTAGCCAACCTTTTTACATTGTGGGCCTTACCATGACAGCATTGTAGGCCAGACCATGCACCCTGGAAGCAGAAGTGGGCACAATTACTGAGGAGAAGACTCCATGGCCTAGCAGTGGCTGAGAACATCACCCCCTCCTCTGGGCTCACAACAAGAGCCTGAGGGAGAAGACTCCATGGCCTGGCAGGCGGCTGAGGACCTTGCCCACTCCTCTAGTTACTGCTCTCCCCACAACAACAACGCCCTGAGGGGAGTTAGTCTGTGTTCTGGTTTGGTTGTATTTTGTGAGGCTATATTTTATAATTTTTATTGTACTGTTGCTGTTTTGACTGTAAGCTGCCCTGAGTCACCTCGGTGAGTGGGCGGCAATATAAATCTGAATAAATAAATAAATAAAAATAAATAAATTACGGCTAACATAAATGCGCCCACTTCCGCATTTATGCCAGCCATGGGCGCATTTGCACATGTGTGCTTTACAGATGATGTAAATGTGCCCACTTCCAGGTGCAGCAGAGGCAGTGACAGGTCAGATGGGATGGCATCAGGGGCCAGTCTGGCCCGCAGGGCATAGTTTGGGAACCCCTGCTTTAGAGCAAAGCCAGTCTGGTTGTTATGTACAGTACTTCATCACCACTAATGCTAGTTGTGTACCATGCTGGGAACTGGGGAATGAAGTAAAGGCACTGCTTCCTCTAACCTGCCCTGCTTGTGAGCATCTGGAGGATTTAGCTATCTCCTGATGGGGATCCAACATCAGTCTACATTTGGTCTCATGCAGCAGAGCGCTTCTTATAAGGTAATATTTTATAAATCATTATCACATGCCATGAATTGTTGGCAAGCCTGAACAGTCCAATGTACAAATCTTTAAAATAAAAAGAGGGGGGAGGGGCACACTCTTTTCGATGCTTAACTTTTCTATATGGCCTATTTTGGCTTTGAAGAAATGTTTGTTCGGTCCCCAGAAAGCCTGCTTAAATTCCTAGTTATAGTGATTGGGTTCTGAAGGGTGCTGTGCTACAGAGAAATCCTGCCCCATAATAGCTTCGCTGCAGTGGAAAATCTGACATTATTTGGCCATTCGCTCCCCTAAGTTCTCTAAGCAATCAAGACATTTGCCTCAAGGCTGCAAATACAAAGCTACAGGCAAAACCCTCTGGACACAATGATTGGGCATTTATGCAGAACTAAAAACTGGAACAGCTGAGCTGTAGATCTATGAATAGCAAACATGCCTTGGAGCACAAAAGAGAGCGCTCTGAAATAGAAGGGTTTATAATGGTTCTGACATCTTGTACATCAAGATCATGTGAGAGGGCTGTGGTTAACTTTCTCTTTCCCTCTTTCAGTTTGTTTGTTCAAACCATGTTTGCAATGGCTCCTTCCAATTAAAGGATAGCAAGGAGGGAACCCTTGAGCATTGCTGTGAATATATATATATATATCTCCAAATAAATATGTAAGACAAATGATGCTTCTGGTGAAATCTTGAGAGATACATCATTTTGAATCAAAACAGCTATGAAACAAGCCTATTGTTTCTCTTCTATGTTATGCCCCCTCCCCTCAATTCTTTCTTAAGGGGGCAATTTGATGAGTCCCAGTAAGACTTGATACTAATGTTAGCTGAGGCAATTTCTGATAGGAAAAAAAAGCACTCAAGGCTGGCCATAAGTTGATATGAGCAGAAGAGGTTAAAAAAATTCAGAATGTTTCTGATCAATAAGCAGTTGGAACTTTCACCTAGAGTCTAAAAATATAAGAGGGTGGGGTCATATCTATCTATCTATCTATCTATCTATCTATCTATCTATCTATCTATCTATCTATCTATCTATCTATCTATCTATCTATCTATCTATTTACCTCCAGTTGTTGAAGCACTGGGAATTGTTTAAAGAGAAATATGTCTTATGTCAACAGTTTTCAAATTATGTTCTATGAGGCTCCTGTCAGCTTCTCAGGCTGGTATTCCTCAGTGGAAATCCCAAACTAGTGGACATATTCTCTGAAAACTGGCCAAGCCAATGCTACCAAATATCAACATGATATTGTCACAGGAAGATGTTGGTTACAATTTCATTTCACAAAAATTGGTCATGCAGTTCAATAAGCCAGGCCAAGACTTTGGGTGAACTTGTCCTCTACCTGAAATGAGAGTTTTCTACAATGAACATTATTTCCCCAATTTCATTCACCAATATGCTAAAAAAATGCTGGATGTTACCTTTTAAACCCATCAAAATCTAGGAAGAAGGGACTTGAATGATCTACCGTATGTATTACCACATATAAATAATAATAACAATTAGATGTTGACAAGTCAGTTCCCACTGATGGCAAGCCCTTCCAAGATTTCCTGATATAGAGAACTCAGAAGTGGTTTATCATGACCTTTTCCCAATTTTTCGAACAATACAATGATTGCCATAGGGCTGTGGAGGTTTCCCAAGATAACATAGGCTGGCTCTTCTCAGAAAGCACAGGGAGGAATCAAGAACCTAACTGCTTGCCAGATGCCTAATTCACTGAGCTATCTAGCCAACTCCATATAGAGAAAAATTGGTAACAGTAACACCCCTCCTTTCTCCAAGGTTCTGCTAAACATTCCCCTAAGGAAAATTCCTTTTTTTCTCTTCACCATTTACCAATCAATTCAGTTCCATGGAAAGGATCAAGATTCACTGGGATTTACTTGCTAATCTCACTTATCCTCTGAGATTCCATTGATATCCAATTAAATGTTACTGCTCTCACTCATTAAAGTGAAAGCAGATTCAAAGAAGTGATTCAAGGAAGAGTTGCTCTTAAATGCTCAGCTCAGCAATTTTCTTTATGAGTCAGTAAATAAATAAATAAATAAATAAATAAATTTCTTTCTTTCTTTCTTTCTTTCTTACCTACTTACTTATTTACTTACTTAGCTAGGCAGCCAACTCGGTCATCTTACACAAGCTCTATAATAACTGTGTAGCTTAAAATCCAATTGCTGGCTTACTTGTATTGTGATTGTGGCTGAGATTGTTGGAAAATATTGTGTCTGGTGATTAAAGGAATTATGAGGAGTGTGTGTGGGGGGAGGGGGAGGGAAGGGAGAATAATGTTTACACTAATTGTGGCTTTTGGAATTTCATTCAAACAAAAATTGCAATAAAGCCTACTATTAGATATCTGCCTAACAATTCAGAGGCAGACCAATATTTATGGAGAAAACCCACCAAGGCTTCATGTGTATTTCACTGTTACTTGATTCCACCTGGACTGCAGGGTTCTTACACTACTTACATTGCATAGAATTTTGTTTTTATGTATAGTAATACGTATACAGAGCATGGAAAAGTTGCTTTTTTTGGCTATATCTTTTAAACTTCTTCAGCCATCATACACAGTGTGAGATGTAGTCCAAAAAAGTAACTTTTTCAAACTTTAACAGTGGACAAGATTCTGCTTGTCCTTCTATAGCAAAAAATGGTTTTACAAGAGTAAAACATTCTGTGAATCCTACATAATAAATTCATTTAAATTTCTTGTTCTGAACTTGGTGAATTATGTGGTTGACAGGAGGAGTTGCAGTGATGTCAAAGAATGAAGGCCAAGCAGAAGCCTCTTCACAATTTCAGAAAAGATATTTTATTTAACTTTAGGTAAAGGTAAAGGTAAAGGTAAAGGTAAAGGTCACCCTTGCTTGAAAGCCAGTCGTATCTGACTTGGGTTTGGTGCTCATCTCCATTTATAGCCAAAGAGCCAGTGCTGTCTGTGTCTGCATACTTTTCCATGGACATGTGGTAGAAAAGACTTGACACGGAACACTGTTACCTTCCCACTTAAGTGTTACCTATTTATCTACTTGCAATTTCTTGCTTTTGAACTGCTAGCTTGGAAGGAGCTGGGACAGAGATGGGAGCTCACGCTATTGTGCAGCACTTGGGTCTTGAACTGCTGACCTGCTGACCTTCCAGTCATCAAGTTCACTGTCTTAACCACTAAGCCACTACAGTAGTGTAAAAAGCACTTTGGCTTTGGTTTCATCCCAAATATTACTCAATTCACATACAAATAGACATCAACCCTACATTTCTGGGCAAGCTTTGTTCATTTCTTAGGCCTGGGTGGATCATTCCAACAAAAGCAAAGAGTGCCTTAGGGGAGAAAAACAAGCATTTTCTTCCCTCTTGCACTTTCCCATTCCTTCCAAAGGGGAAAAAGTTGTCTATCCAGCTGACAGATTGGGATAGACTCTGGCCTTATGTGCAGACATATCATGGGAACAAAAGGGGCTAGGTCTGGATCTAGTAGTCTCTCTCCTCCCACCCAAAATTAAATAAACTTACTTTCAGACCCACTACGAATGAAGAGCTATTTTAGGGGGATTTCTTCTTTATCCCTGGAGGATGCAGGGCAACAGTATTTTATAGTCCCTGGGAGTCCTCCACAGTGACCACAGAAATAAACCCTTAATTTAAAGCCTTGAACTTTATTTTGTTTAATGACACTTGTTACATTAAACCATTACCATTGCAGTCAAAGTGTAGTTAAATGTCTACTCAGGAATAAACTCCATGACAACTGCTTTCCAAGTTGCAAAGCACTTTTTGGTTCAATCAAACAGCTTTCCTCCCTGAAAAACTCAGTTTAGATCCATGCAGGATATGTTAATACTCTTACGATCTTACTAGGAACAAGAGCAGAGTAATATTGTGAGCTGGGTGAGGAACCTACATGAACTACAAATGGTTGCTGACTTATTTCTCTCTAGTTTTTCAAAGTTATCTGGCTGGAGATTAAAGAAGGAATGTTGTTTACTAGTTTAACACCTCATTGAGAAGAAAACTAGTAGATAAACCATATGTCTTTGTCATAGCATTCTAGCCAGATACTTATCTAACCTCCCTTCTATGTCTTTCAAATACAGTTGTACCTCGCTTAAAGAGCATAATGCGTTCCACAGGATTGTTCTTTAAGCGAGTTTGCTCTTTAAGCGAAACACCATTGTAAGTGACCAATTGTGTGTGTGTGTGTGTGTGGGGATTACAAACCCCGGTTTATTTGTTAAGCGAATTTTTGGTTGGTTTTATTTGTTAAGTGAAGCGAACATACAAAGACAATTCTGCTCTTTAAATGAGTTGCTCTTTAAGTGGGGTACTCTTTATGCGAGGTTTGACTGTACCAAGAAATCTAACAGTAGATTCAGTGCTGGGTGAAAGTTTGTGAAGTACAGTCTGATACTGTCAGAGATTCAGTCCCCATTACCTCAGGATTAGGTAAAGTGGCTACCTTCATATGTTAAACTGGGAGCCCCAGTGTCCCTCACCATTGATTATGCTGATGAAGGCTGATTGGATATGGGGTTCAACAACATCAGAGGGGGCTACTTTGTTCCCATTGTTGTGCCTCACACATACATTGTGGGTGTGTTGTGAAGATTATAATTCACATGAGAAACGGGAAAGTGATTCACCGCCAGATGTATGCAAACACAAGGTGAGAATAGACACTGTGAGCAATGTTTATTGTTTTCTGGTCATGTCTAGGATTATTCATCATATTGCATTCCAACCTGTCTGCTGTACATCTTCTTGCAGATGGAAGGAATAAACTGAATGAGGATTTGGGAAGTGTTAACCCTATTGAAGCATCATAGGTTGAAAATGGAGAGGGCTTTAAGCACAGTAGAAACAAGAATGCTCATCTTCAAATTCTCCCCAGTTGGGTGTCAGGTCTACATTGATCCTGTGTTAGGACCATAAATGGTTCTTGTAGACATGTTTGGTTGAACATGCTTGCAGCATTTTTATAATGCAATGCTTTAACTTATCAAGGCTTTGGGTCATGAAAACGTTATAAGGGTCATGAAAACGCTATATTTTAATTTAGATATATCCTTCTACGAATCTACTGGCTCTTTGTGCTGAATGCATTAAGGTCAAAATGACAACTGGGATGATGTTGGGGGTGAGATGAATGTGTCCTCATATCCCCATCAAGGGCATATCTGCTTTCAGGCTGCAATCTTTCAGTGGTGTGATTGTGTCACGTGCATTTGTGTTATGAAGGAAGAAAAGGAAATGGGGTGGGTGCTCTTTCTGATAAGACCTGCTCAACTCCTGAAATGTCTGGTTTCCTGCCCATTACAGATAGAATCATCAGTGGCTGTTTAGTGATAATGTCAGACCTCCAGCCACACATTCATGATGTCCTTGTAGCCATGCTCACAATGAAAATCCAAAAATGTGACTCGCTATGTCAGTCCATTTCAACAAACTGTCTCAGCAGTTTTTAATTTCCACTGGGAACAGGGATTTGGTAACGTGAATAGATCTTAATTTTTTGTTTCAAGACCCATCCACCCCACAGTCCTTTGTATTATAATAGGCATGGGAATGTAGTTCACATCATCATATTTTTGTTTAAAAATTACTCTCCATAAACAAAAGTGGGGACTGCACCTAAACCTAGACAGAAGAGGGAAACCTGAAAGTGGAGGGTGATGACATCATCGTCTCTGCTAATTAAAAATTCTAGGTGTTTCCCATAGCTTGGAAATCTTTATTTTGGTGTTGTGGGGGAAGGGGAGGGAGGAAAAAAGAGCTCTCAGAATTCTCTGCTAAAGTAACATTTTCTAGCTTTGGTGCTTCAGGACCTTAACCATTGTGTTTCCAATGGAGTAAATACAGGGGGTGCCAGAAATGTACACACATTTTATGAGATGTTATCTGTGTCTTACTTTTTTAAAAATAGAATGACAGTAGCAATGTGTAATATGATGTTCACTCAAAAGAATTAATGCTAGCGTCACCATGTGACAGGCAAGACAGCTAAAGAAAATGATGGAAACAGGGTTGTCATTACTGGAAGGAGCGCAAGACCATTTTGAAGAGGAGTGGTTGAATTTCCCACATGTTCTCCTGACTTAACAACACCCCTTTGGCACCTAGGGGGGACCTTAAAGGATGTGGTGTACTGTAGAAAACCAGCTACATTGCTGGTACTTTGGGAAGGAACTGAAACAGCATGTGCAGTGATACAAGCAGCCCCTTTGGTCAACATTGCTCATGAAATAGTAGGCCATAATCAGAAGTGTCTGTATGCTGTGGTAACTACTTTATGCACCTCTTGTAATTGCAGGTCAAACTTGACTTGTATTCATCTGTTTTTTAAATAAGTATGTATTGAGTAATAAAATTTTAATCACCCCCCCCCCTTATTAAAATGTGTGAAATGGTTGAGTTTTGCAGATAAGCAAAGGTATTGCTATTTCCCATTGCCACACCCAGCCATATTGCTGACTGCATATAGACTGTCCATGAAAAACCTGGAGAATCTTCCTACCGACAAGCAGTCATATACAGATAATGTGTGGAAGAGAAGCAAACATTAAATGTCCTTAGATTTATTTCAGTTTCCTCACAAGGTTGTTCTGAGGCTAAACTATCAACTGAAATTCCTTGAGGGAAAGGAGGGATCCGAATGTAATAAATACACCTTAACTGAATCAAGATGTCTAGAAACATGATATTGTGAAGATTCTAAAGATGGCAATTAAAGAAGTAATGAACAAACTAATTTAAAAAAAAACCTCATGGGAATTGCTTTAATTTGTACCTATCCCAGAATACCACACAGAATGTGCCAGACTTTAGCAATTCTATAATTGCAGCACAAAATTATTAATTTGGGTTTTTTTTTTAGGGGAGGGGACAAACTAGAAGAAAGGGGAAATACTGTAATCTTTTGCAATGTCAAATACAGGCCCAAGCCTGTGGGATGGAGTGTTGGAAACTGTTTGGGATGATTACGGTCTTGTAATTGATTATACACAAACAGGTGTGACTAAAGTCGGGAGAGGAAGGCCTGGATTAAAACAAATATCTGATAATTATGCAAGGTTGCCTCAGCCAGTGTTCAGTTGAGTAACCCACTTTGCCTGTGAAGCAGATTGTTGCTTAAATCTGCATCAAAATACTGACAGTTCCAAGGAGAAAAACACAAAGTTATTGTCCCAAAGCACTTTGAAGTGTCCTCTTGCAAACCTCAAGGTGCCTGATTTGGCAACAGAGGCGTGAAGGTGCTTGTCATGTGACAAGATATCTGGGTAGGATGAGACGAGCTGAAGCTCTGATGTCAGTTTGTAAATTTCCCCATTTGGCTGCCATGGCTATTGGTTTGTGAGGATGGTGTTTGAAGTGATGGAAGACTAGGTTGTGCGGAACATTTACTAATTTCAACAATCGGGTTGGAACTTGCAATTTCAGGTGGGTGGAAAACCTAGATCATGAGAATGTTCTCTCTCTCCCTCTTTTTGTAATTAACATTTTATTGAAAGATTTCTCTGTGTGTGATCTTATCCATTAACAATCCCTTTGCCCGATCCCTCAATTTCCTCCCACCCATTCTGCTCCTACTTCCCACCCCATTTTGACATGCACACATATAAAGAATATAAATACCCCCCTTTCTCTCCCAGGGCAGAGCAGTCCAGACAAGGTGGGGAAGAGAGAATTCAAACAGTGGAAGTACCAGATCCTAAGCTCTTCTGGGTTTGTGCCAGCAGAATTAAAGATGGGGTAGTTTAAGGTAAGGTAGAGAATAGCTGGAGGAGAAATTCTTGGAGAGGTTTGGTCCATGTGAGTGCTTTGAATCAGGTGAATTGAAATCATCATAAGATTTACCTCACCATTCTGCTTCTATCCACTGCTACATTTGGACAGCAGGGTGATAAGGACAACAGAGGTTTTTACACTTGCAAGCCTAGATCTGCTTGCTTTACTGTAGGAAAGAAGAGAAAGGGTGGACTACTCCATGGCTCTTGAAATCTTTTTCCAGGGACCATAGGATTAATTCATATGTGCACACCTCATGACCATGGCAAATTTCCATGGTCACTGAAGCCTAATAGCAACATCTCTTCCTTCTACATCACCATTTCCCTGCTCTTATGCTTGGTAACCATCACTTGGAGCTAGTAGAAGCTCACACCAGTTTGATAAGTACTGGGAGGGTTATCTTAATAATCTCCACCATCAGAAGAACTTCCTGACAATAGGAGGTTGAGTGATAGTAGAACAGCGAGTGGCAAACTCTCATTTGAAGATCTTTAAGCAGAGTTTGCAAAGTTTGTATATTTTCTGCACCAGCATTGTTAATATATTGGACTTTCAAATCCCCACCACCACCCAATCAAATCTTTATTACAATCCAAGACCAGCATAGAACAGCAAAAGGAACAGAAGTTAAAATGGGTGTACAGTATTTAAATGTTTTGTGCTACAATAGAGACAGCAGGCAATTTATATATTGTTCCTTGGAAAATCCATGCACAGTATCTTGCACTGACTCAAAGGAGATGAGTGAGCCTGAGAAGTTGCACTACCCTACGTATACAAGCTTATGCAACTGGCTGTCACTAGCTAGCCAACTTAATACTGATTCATATTCTCTTATCCTACATTCTACACATGGGTGGTGGGTGTGTCAGAAATCTTAGCAGTGTTCTTAGGAGGAAACAAAAGGCAAAAAATGCAGATGAGATAAAGCTTTCACATATATACAATAGTTTCAATGATAATTCACAATGAAGTGTGGAGGATGAATAAAAAACAATGGCACACAAGCTTATACAACAATAAGTGTGTTCACCATTGCCGTGCCACAAGACAGCGTTTCAGTTTTGCTGCAGCTTTTATGGTTCAGGTTCTGAAAGCTGATTTAATGTTCAAAGTAACTTACTGGTTATTAAGACAATGCTCTTCCTAAGCTCAATTCAATGTACCTGTACATTATTTTGGCATTTGAGATGAATGATCTCTCAAATCCCTCCTTTGCAGTAAAAATACCATAATAATTAATTAATTATGTTAACCACCTTAAGTCTGAAAGTGAGGGAATACAAATTATACAATGCACCAGGCTAGTGGAGTGATGGTGAATCTTGGCACTTCAATTCCCAGAAGTCCTGATCGACAGGAGTATTGACTTGGGCTTCTGCGAATTGAAGTCTAAGAACACCTGGAGTGTCAAGGTTTGCCATCATTGCACTAGTGTGTCATAGGCAGGAAAATATCTTGGATCAGCTTGGTGTAATGTAATCCTTCTCACATTTATTTCCCTTAAAGAAACAGCTTTGAATGTTTTTAGTACTCCAAAGAGTAGAACTAGAGATATCTGGACAGCCAGGGCCCGTCTTATATACAGTATAAATGAAGTACATATATACTAAAGTACAGTATGTTTGTATGTATTTTGTATGCTGCCTATCTTCCTATAGAAGAACCTAAGGCAAATCACAATTGATTAAAAAAGTGTTATCATACACAATTAAAACCACAAAGGAATATAATATTTAAAATAATATAATAAAAATATTAAAAAGAGAAAATAATATTAAAAACACGTAAACATACACACTTAAGATCAGTAGTAAATGGGAGATCCCATAAAGGCCCAGATTATGAGAGTCTTCTAAATATAAAAAAGGAAGTAAAATTTCAAGTTTTTAGATAATTGTTATACTAATGCACATTGTTTGGGAAATGCTGTGGAGTCTTTTAAACATGTCATAGATTATGGCCCAGTATGTCCAGAGCGGTGTAATTTTCTAAGGTCATGTCTAGCCTCCTAGTTGGAGGTCTTAGGGGGCTGCTCAAAGTTATGGCACCAACATTTTGGTGGTGGAGCACTCCAACCTCCTCCACTCATGAGCCACTTCAATATATTAGAAATCGAATACTGACCCTGATCATCGATGAAAGATCACAGGAAGTGAATTTAAAAAAAACATTTGGGACATTATTGCTGAAATGATGCATCCATTTGTTTAAATTAAAAAAAAATCGTTTTTTCCTGGGTTCTGATTGGCAACAGGGGTACACAGAAAGAGCCTCCTTGAAGATTGTGGTATTTTTGAACCACAATCGGGTGTACCCTGGTAATGGCAACCTTGTGTTGCTGGCTAATCTTTCTCACACTAGGTCAGGTGAAAGGAACTGCAGAATGAACTCACCAAAAGGTGCTTTCATTTTGGCATTTTTTGGGAATAGTAGCCGTGTTAGTCTGTGGTTCAGGCATATCAGAAAACAAAATAAAAAACACTGTAACACTTTAAAGACTAACTGCTATATTTTGGCAGTTTCACGTCTGGCCTAGGTACGGAGGAAGAATTGGCAATACACAAAGAAAGAAGAGAAACATATTTCTTTCTTTAGAGTGGGGAGGCCTGCATGCTGCAAAATGCTTGCTTTCCTATGTGACTTTAAAAAAAGAAAAACTGAATTTTGAAATAAGGTAAAATAAAATTAGTTCTCATCCCTCTGAACTGACGTTTTGCAAGAGCAAGGGCAGATCTTGCACAGTGAGCTTGATTGAAGCATCGTGTTGTGTGTTTGCCTTTACCTGTTAGCCAAGTTTTTAATAATCTGGGGGAGAAATCTGGCTCAGCTTGATTGGCTATGGCTTTGCCAACCTTAATTTCAGTTTACATCCATTTCCCCCTTTTCTTTATTTTTTCATGTACACCATGAGTGTCATTTCATGAGTGAGTGAGTGTGTGTGTGTGTGTGTGTGTGTGTGTGTGTGAGAGAGAGAGAGAGAGAGAGAGAGAGAGAGAGAGAAGTTTTTCTGCCAGCAGGAGGTGGGAGTGGGGGGATATTTCCCCATACCACATGACATGTTGTTGCTCAGTGGGCATATTCATAAATATTTGAAATTAGATACATTTCTAATTTTCCCATTTAAATTTGGTCCTTGGTGCTGATTAGACTGTGTGGGTGGGTTTTTTTTGTTTCTTTTTAATGTTTTTATGGTGTTTGTTCTGCTCTTTTTAACATTGTGAGCCGCCTAGAGTGGGAGTGTATCCCAGATGGGTGGGGTAAGTTGAACAAATAAATAAATTAAATTTTAAAAGTAATATGTGATCGTTGAAAATAAAGGAGTTAACCCTGTACCAGAACAAACTAACTTTTGGAAAATGTAAATGGATATAACCCTCTTGGACATTGTATATAGCACAGAGGTGAATTAAGTAATGAAGAATGCATGCTGTAGAGATAATAGAGGTATTAGAATTATTGGTTGAAGAGAGATGACACAAAAGTTGAAAAATGTGTTATAGTTTTTTATTCTCTGTATTCAATGTATACCAAGTGTAGTACTCTTATGAAATTTTTTTTTGTATTGTATGTTTGTTTTTTTATTGTTTCATTTTTATTGAAAATTTATAAATAAAGAATTAAAACAAAAGTAATAATTTCTGTCCACATTTTGAAATGAAATGACACCCTGAATGACACCCTGAATTATGCTGCTGACATGAAGAAAGCTTGTGGGATCCAGTTACAAGTTTTGTGTGGGGGAAAACAAATTTATATCTAGTTCAATTTCTTTCCTGTGTAGTCTTCTATTTCTTATCCTTGCCATTCACTCTTGGTGATTTTCAAACAAGTCAATGTTTTATTGTTTTATTAATTCATTTTAATATTTGATTCCCCCATAAAATATTTCTATACCAATACTTACATGTTATGGGAAATTTGAATTTTTTAAAATAAAATCTCTTTCAAATACATATACATTCAAATCACATGCTATTTAGGTCACTGGAAGATTTTCTGAGTTCTTCTATTCAATATATTTTAAAAACTGATATCACTGAATGCCACAAGCATGACATTTGCCCACCTCTGGATTAGGTAAAAGGGTCTGAACATATGTAGTAAGTTGGTGTTACGTGTTACACTTTAAAAGGACAATTAGGGCTAGTAGTTACATTATTAGTTGCCTCTCAGGTAACTTGTTATATATAATTATATTTTTTGTAATTAATTACTGCCAAGCAAGGAATTCCAAGGAATCCCCTCCACAACATTCCAGTTCAAATGTCTTTTAAGAATTCTTTTAAGTATGAATTTTTAAAATCTTTTAACTTTGCATAGTTTTAATATTTTAATATTATTTTAAATTGGATTTTATATGGTGTTTTATGTCTTTTTTAAAACCTTTGTTAGCCGCCCTGGGTCTCTTTGAGGAGGGTGGCATATAAGTCTGATTAAATAAATAAATAAATAAATAAATTCAGAAATGTCTCATCTGTGTTACCACAGTTTTCTTCACTGCTTCTTTATCTCTTCAACAGGAGGAAAGGTAACCAGCCAGTCAATTGTATTTGTATTGATTAACTGGGAATTTTTACACCATTTTACAGATGGGTTGAGATAATTCCAAGGTTGGGAGTTCGATTCCCCGCTATGTCTCTTGGGAGAAGAACCAGCTTTTGTGGCCTTTGACAAATTGCAAAGTCCCAGGGTGCCCCCAGAAGAAGGGAAAAGTAAGACATTTCTCAGTGCTTTACATCTATAAAACCTATGGAAATTGACTTAATGGCATGCAGTTATTAATTTAATGCAACTTGATCTCTACTGTACCAATACATGCGTTTTGAGCTAACAGGAGATTTTTTTAAAAATGGTTTCACTCTTGTACAACTCAAGAACAATATATATTCCTCCTACAGATTACCAAACATATAACTTCAAACATTGTTTCTAAAATAAGAATTTGCCTACACCAAAATCTTAATCTCTAAATCTCTGAAATGTTGGCTGATTGGGACTTTCTCCTTCTTTTAAGTAAAAACAAGTACAATTAATATGATTAATGTTTGCTTTATCTCCACATTCTCCCTAATATGGATTTATAAAATGATGGATTTGGTCTTCAAATAAAAATGAATAAATTCATTTATTCAAGAGTAATTATTTTTTCAGAACTTGAAACAATTAACTTTGGGTAAAGAAATGTAAGTCTTCCCAACCTGTGTTACTAGGGGTTCTGCTAATAGGAAAAATTTCCTAATTCAAATGATATTTAGGTATCAGGGCTTTATGCATTTAGGTGTGATGTCAACACACAGAATCATTTTTGCAACTCATACGAAATCCAAACCTTGATGGGTTCTGCCCACAGCAACAGGATCATGTTGGATTGCAGAAGATTGTATGTGTATTATATCGTTCCATTTTGAAGAAAAGTTAGATATGGACAAAGGAAAGAAGACCAAAATCTGGATTTAAAATATGAGAATACTGGGTCAGATACTTACTTTTTGTCAAGTTTTTTAGAGCTGTCATATGAAAACACTGATTCCTGATTAACGAATTTTTTATTTTATTTTATTTAAGGAATGGATGTGACAATATACTGCACACAGAATCCATTGACATGCCTATCAGAACGATTGGGGGTATATCACAGCTCATGGCAATATAGTGCAGGGTAGAAGTGGCCCAGCATCCTGGCTGCATCTGACTTATTCTGTGGGAATTTAATTGTCTGTTGTTGTAAGAATCTCTGGGACTACAGCTTGCAAATGAGAGATCAGGTATTCATTCTCTCTACGGCAGCAGCTTCTGCAATTAACTGCATCCATACAGTACGTGGCAGATGTTACAGTTCCAAGGAAAAGTGTCCTAAATTTAAATCCCACACCCTCTTTGCACTGAAAATTATTTAATAATGCATTGGTCAAACTTCGATGAGAAAGGTTTTTGCTTAATAACACATTTATCATATTTATATCCTAAAAGTTAAAAGGGAAATCCAACCACAGTGTAATGAAAGAACATAACCACCTCTGTCCTAGTTTGTCAAAAAATAAAACATGCTAATCTCTGTCCGGAAGCTTTCAGAATATAATGTCTAAGCATTTCAGACATATTGCAAAACACACATTCTTCTCTAACTACAGATCTCAACATTTTTCTGTTGTATGGGAAGTCACTGCTTCCTCAAGAAAATTCACTGATAAGGTGTGTATCATTTGGATGAGGAAACTTCAAGTTGGAATTAAGATAAGTGGGAGAAATATCAACAACCTGAGATATGCAGATGATACTACTCTAATGGCAGAAAGTGAAGAAGACTTAAAGAACCTCTTGATAAAGGGGAAAGTGCAAAAGCTGGCCTGAAACTCAGCATCAAAAAACCCAAGATCATGGCATCCAGCCCCAATACTCCCTGGCAAATAGAAGGGATCTAAGATCACTACAGATGGTGACTGCAGCCATGAAATAAAAAGACACTTACTTCTTGGGAGGCAAGCTATGACAAACCTAGGCAGCATAATAAAAAGTAGAAATATCACCTTACCAAAGTCCACATAGTTAAAGCAATGATCTTCCCAGTAGTAATATATGGCTGTGAGAGCTGGACCATAAGAAAGGCAGAGAACAGCAGAATGGACACCTTTGAACTATGGTGCTGGAGAAGACTCCTGAGAGTCCCCTAGACTGCAAGGAGATCAAATCAGTCCATCCTGAAGGAAATCAACCCTGACTGCTCCTTGGAAGGACAAATGCTGAAGCTAAAGCTTTAGTACTTTGGCCACCAAGTGAGAAGAGAGGACTCACTGGAGAATCCCTTGATGCTAGGAAAGATCAGAGACAAAAAGAGAAAGGGGCAGAAGAGGATGAGATGGCTAGGCATTTTTGACGTGCTTGGTGTAGATCTGGGTGGGCTACAGAGGATGGCAGATGATAGAGGAGCCTGGTGTATGGTGGTCCGTGGGGTCACAAAGGGTCAGACTCGACTGTGCGACTGAACAACAAAATGTCTCTTCTCTATATGCCAGACAAGGGCATGAAGAAACCCTCTCTTAGTTTCCCCTAATGGGAACAAACTGGAACAAAAGTGTGGACAATCTCTGATATTTCTACTCCCCCCCCCCCACACCCACCCAGGTCTTTGTTTTGGTTAAATGCAGGCTATTATGAGCCCATGAAAAGCTTTTAAATTAAATTTATCCAGTGCCATGAATCAAATTAAATCTAAACATAACCCATTATTTGTATTTACATTTTCATTATTTTTCATTAACTTAATAAGGCCCTGTGGTGTACCTCAAACCCATTTCTCCTGTTTATGGCGATAGCCCCTGTTCTGAAGAATCAGGAAAAACACAAGAATATTTATTTATTTATTACATTTCTATACAGCCCATTTGAGTGGTAACCCACTCTGGGCAGTGTACAAGCAAATATCAAAGAACATGACAGACCACACAACAAATCAAAACAGACAACCGACAAATACGTCTCAAAATAAAATAAAATAATAAAATAAAATAACTGGCTCCTGCAAGCTTAGGTGATCAACCTTACTGACTAATTTATAGCTAAAGGAACAACATAGATTCTGAGAATGTTTTTAATTTGCAAACTCAGTGCACTTAGGCACGGAAACACCTGCTCACAATCCAGAGTGAGCAAAATATGGTTCTGGCACAGATGTCCGCCTCTCTGATGGAGCTTGAGCTGTCAATCTTCTGGAGCAAACCTGCCCTGATTTCATTTGACTGGAGAACTGAATAGCTTGGAAAGGATTAACTGGGTGACATCTGGTTGGGCAGCAGACACGAAGGCCAAGGCTGGGGAGATGTTGTTTTTGCCTCTCTGTTCTTTGTGAGAAGCAATTTACAACTGCAGGAGATTATGGCTACTGCTTTTTAACCTCCCAACTATTGTGCACCAATAATATATCTGAGGTGCCAAACCCCAAGTTAAACCTGGAGATGAAGCTTGAATACAACCACATGGCTACCTTTGCAAAGTGTGTGTGTGTGTGTGTGTGCGTGCGTGCGTGCGTGCGTGCGTGTGCGTGTACATTATGTTTTGTATGTATTTACATAATGGATTTAGTGCAAACTTTGAAGTTTTACTTATGTAAAAGAAGGTTGGCAACTTCAATGAAGTCTTCAATGAAGACCTGGAGTCTTTGCTGTAACCAGGCAGGCACTTCTGGGCAAAAGACAAGAGAAACCTGGGTTCGGCACATACCAAGCCTAGCCCTAAACGAGTATGCATATATTAAAAACAAGATTCCAGAGCCTCTTCTCTTCCCCTTTTATTAGTGGGGCCTGGCTTAAAGATTTGCTTTTGCTACAGTTATTATCAACATCCCATGCTCTGAGATTTTAGAACTGAAACCTGAGACCAATGACACGGGCATCAAACATCATAGGGAGGGGAGGAAAAGTTGAGAAGGGGTCCAGAACTGCATCTGCAATCAAGCGGAAACAAGCTCAGGGACAATATGAATGATGGGTCCAGAATTTGGTTGAAATACTGTACAGTCGTGTAGGTATGTGCTGCCATTCCTACTTGGGCTTTCATGTTGCATATCCTGACCTAATTCCCATCAGGATTGAACTCACAACATTCTGGTTGCAGTATGTCTTGAGGGCACAGAATACTAACATATACAGCCCACTCCGTCCCTCAAGCTGCCCATTCCTACTCCTCAAATGCAATCCATAAGATACTTCCCATATTATAATTTAGCTCCTGTGTCAAAATAAGTTTCCCCGCCCTTTTAGTAACATGTCCCTTCAGATGTACTAGTCAGAAACTATTTATAGTGTTTTAGGACCAAGGGAAAACTTTGACATGTATCTTGGTTGGGTAATATATTGTTTTCAAAAGATACACTCAAGATAACTGGGATTTAATGAGAAGCTGCTGAAAATTAATTGCCACCCAGGTTCTGACCCCATGATTGCTTGGGTGCAGATGGGCAAATGCTAATATACTTTTAAAAATCTTCTCATGTTGCAAAGATTTGAATGAGAATAATTTGTGCTTGATTGTTTCCTCAGGCATTTTGAGGTGGGAAACTAGAAAAGTCAAAGAGCAATTCCTTCTCTCTCAAGCCACTGGGATATTCTTAAATCCAACAGGTTAGATTTGTCAATTTTCTGCCTGCTGCATACCATTACTCCTTTGCTACTCAGTGAAACTGGCTGTGATTAGAGGTTAAAAAGAAATTTACTGAATTTTCTTTTCAGGTTTATGGTCTGCTGGGTTATTAATGAAAGCAACGAATTATCTTGTGATTTCTTCTCATTTTCACTGCCTTTTTCCAATGATATGTGCATAGCTACTCATTGGACAACAAGCAATATGATTTATTCTAATGGTTGCTATTGGTTTTATTGATCTTGTTGCCCCCCCCCCGTATTATATGTGTTGTGTATTTTAAACACTATGTGTGTTGTGTTGGGATGGTGAATGGGATTCTTTGAGATGACTGATTTGGCTGCAGTGACACATGCCAGAGTTATATCCTACTTGGATTTATTTATTTATTTATTGATCAATTGATTATTTACCACCCACCTGAGTGGTCTACCCACTCTGAACAGGGTACACCATAAATACAACGTAAAAATATAGTATGATAGATAGATAAACAGATAGACAGTACAATTAAAAATCAGAACAAAATATATTCAAAGGGTGACGTGTACAAAAGCCAGGCTAAATATAATAAATCCAACAAATATTAAGTGGCATTGGGGAGGTTTACTGTGATACACTGTACATGGGGCTGCCTTTGAAGATGATTTGGTAGCTTCAGATGGTTCAAAATTCAGCAACCAAATTGCTGAACAACAACAACTACACTGGTTACCAGTCTGTTTCCAGGCACATTTCAAAGAGCTGGAAATGACCTATAAAGCTTTATAGGGCTTTGGTCCAGGCTATCTGAAGGACTTAATTTTCCCATATGAACCTACTCTTAAGCTGGTTAAGATCTTCAGAAGAGACCTTCCTCTTAGTCTTATTGCTAATGGGGACATGAGAGGGGGTCCTTTCAGTGGCAACTCTCTTGGGAGGTTAGATTGGCCCCCTCCCTTTTATTCTTCCACCGGCAGGTGAAGATCCATCTCTTCAGGCAGGCTTTTAATAATTATAAATGAGTTCCTGGATGCTGTTTTTTTAAAGCTAAGTTCTTTTTTTAATATTTCATTTGTTTTTAATGTTTTTATCTTGTTTTAATCATTTAATAGAGGCTGTGGTGGCTCAATGGTTAAGAAGCTTACCTTGGTAGCTAGAAGGCTTGCAAATCGGCAGTTCAAGACCCAGGTACTGCATGATAGATTGAGCGCCTGTCTCTCTCCCAGCTCTTGGGGACATGAAAAGAGTTTCATTTGGGTGTTCCCTGAGCTGAGTTTCTTCGGCAAAAATCCTTTCAACCCAGAATGATTTCTGATATAAAATTATTATTATTATCATTTAACATATTTTAATTACCAAGACAGTTTAATTCCTTTTTAACTGTACAAATATTATGTGTTAACTTGGGTTTTTGACATGAATTCTATGAATGTCTTACGTTTCAATTGGGTGGTCTGGCAGCTTTTGCAATCTAACGAAAATCATATACTTTTACGAGCTGCCGCCACAAAAGTAAAGCATCCACAAAAATAATGGTTACATCAACTGAAAGCTCATCTTGGCAACTTTCAGAAATGTAAAGAGCCATTGGCCAGAAATACAAAGTGATGACATTGCTTCCAAAAGTTGCCTTGAAAAAATGCAATCTTTGCTGGGGGTAAGGGTCAGTTTCCAGCGGCCCAGCAACCAAACCACACACTGATTCAGGTGAACCATAGTGTGTTTGAAAGAGGAAAGAATAACCTTTGTGTTGACACTATTACATTTGAAATTGGACTTCGGGGAAAAACTATGAAGTGTTTTACTAAAAACCACTCAAACGAGGTCACAAAATGCAAAAATAAAAAGGAAAACTATGTTAGAAACAGAATATGACAACTTCCAGAGGTGGATACAGTTTGAATACAACATGTGGAGAAGAATGACGCCAAAGCAGGAATTAACAACAAAGATATTAAGGAAAACGTGATTGGGAAAAATGACATTTTCGAGGGTGGGTGGGTTGGCTGCAAGTCTGCGACCAAACTGATCAACCAATCAAAGAGAACCAAAGTGTGATTGATAGAGGACATAATAACATTTCTTGTGACACTTATACAATTTGGATCAGACTTCAGAAACATTTTCTATGAAAGGTTTAAAACAAAAAAAAAAACACCCCACACTTTCTTTCTAATCTTCTTTCCTTCAAAAAAAAAAAAAAGTATTTCTCCACACCAGAATAGATACATTGGTGTGAGAATGAATACACTGTAGCAAGTTTCTCCTTTGAAGTCATAACCACTTACCCTTTTGGTTTTCCCTCTTATTGAAGAACTGTTTCCAAGGAATCGTGAAGAAAAAACTCTTTTACTTTGCAGTTTGACTATTGAAATATTTATTAAAAATAGATCCTTTGCAGCTATTCACCTGTGGTGAATTGTTATGTGTACAGTGGGCTGCTTATGGACACATGTGCATAGTGGGTAGAGTCGGGGAGAATGGAAAATAAAGGTTAAAAGCATCTTTATTGAAACATAAAATATAAAAAAAATACAAATGAAATTGGGATTTATGGTTTTGGGTTAACAGAATGTAGTAGTTCAAGAAATAGCAAGAAGATAAATAGGGACTACTTTGGTGGGAAGGTAAACAGCATTCCATGCCTGCCACATGTCCATGGAAATGTCTGCAGACACAGATAGCACTGGCTCTTTGGCTATAAACAGAGATGAGCACTGAAACCTAGAGTTGTATATGACTGGCTTTCAATCAAGGGTGACCTTTACCTTAGCTTAGAAAAACTTAGATTTTATGAACATTTTATGAAAACCTTAATTTTATGAACATAATGTTTTTATTTCCCATTTGAAACATCACACTTAACTAATGAATGAAATAAAAGAAATAAATGAACTAATGAGCATAATTCAACACATTGAACTCCAATACAAAAAGTGCATTACTTAGCTGACATTCCTCCACAAAAATTCAATCAAGAAAGTGCTGCTCAGAAAGAGCGGGTCAAAGCATGATCCTCAGAAACACACCTAATATTTGATCATCAACCACCAAAGCAGAGAAAGATATCAAGGCATAGCTTCCTCACAACTTCTGCCCCCACAGATAACAAGAAGCTATCAGACAACTGGGCAGAACCATATAACTCTCTACCGCAGGGGTGTCCAAACTTTTTGGGCCTTGGACAGGTCACGTGGTTCAGGGGGCCAGTCACTACGGCCCAGGGGCCGGATCCAGGCCCTAATGCCAATTCATCCAGCCTGCAAAGCCCTTGTCGCTCCCGGGAGAGGAAATAAAATGTGCCCATACTGGTGCGTTTTACTTCTGCTCCTAGGACCGATGAGAGCTTCATGGGCTGGATGAATTGGTGTCGGGAGTGGATCTGCCCCTGGATCGTAATTTGGGCACCCCTGCTCTACCGCCTGGCCAAGAACAACCATGGCCTCCATGGAAAGCTTTAATTCAGGGGTTCCCAACCTTTTCCCGCCAGGGGCCTGACCACGCCCCCTCAGTCAGCTGAGCGGCTCATCACATGGTTCCTCCTGGCAGTGGTGGCAGCAGCACATACATTTGAGCTGCATTTCTGAGCATTTTTTCTACCTCCGCTGCTTCCCTTGGGGGAGTGAGTGTGAGAGAAATATTTTTGTGCCATTTTAGATTTTTTTTTGCTGCATTTTTGCAGTGTTACAATGCACACTGTTACAGATTTCGGCACGTCCGGTGATGTTGGGGCACTTCCAGCATCAGCATCAATCTGGCCTGGGGACTGGATGAATTCAACCCAGGGGTCATAGCTTGGGAACCCCTGCTTTAATCAGACTGTGTGCCGGGATAGGAAGATCAAGGGTTAATCTAACAAAATGAGGTTTCCCTGTACATGACAGCCTGTGTGAATGTGGAGAAGAACAAACTATCTCCCATATGACATCTAGCTCTTTTAAGTCTATTTTGTTTTAGATGTGCTATTTTATACTGGTGGTGCATCTGACACGAATAAAGAAAAGAAAGCTCGTCTCCACAACTGAAAGAATTTGGCAACTGAAATAATTTGGTAGATGGAAATTATTTCCACCACCCTGTGGCACTCCAATTGGCAGATGATTCCTCACCCCCAAGTCAAATATATAGCATGCAGCAAGACTTAACTCACACTAAGATCGTCCTCATTACAGCGCCTTGTCAAGTCAATTCTGACTTACAGCAATGCTTTCCAGGGTTTTCTAGGTAGGAATGCCTAGAAAGGGTTTAAATTCCCTTCTTCGGGGGGCGCCCTGGGACTGTGCAGCTTGATACGATCATTTAAAAAAAAAACACCGTATATTTGCTGAGACCAAGCAACCAGTCTGACAACAATAAATGTGTCTCGTAAGTAAATACTGCAAAATAAACCTTGCTGTAGCCAAGGTTTCTGTTTTGTCAAGTTGAAACACAGAAAGGCTGCAGCTGTACCTCAGGCCTGCGATGGCATTTGCAGTCATGAATGACCCAGACTAGGAGTGCGCCACTTTAAAGAATGCCCTTCATCCTGTTTCTGGCAAAGGATCGCTTAATTTGTTGTCACTTTCTCCACAGCTCACAAAACTGCCTCTGTGGTGTGTAGAACTTTGGCAGTGTCGTCGAATGTTTCAGCAGCTGCTGGAGGGTGCATCCTTCGCTTCCATAACACTTGAGAAGCCTCTGGGGAGGAAGACGAGGCTTTGTAAACCTCCCAGCTTCTTGGCTGGCTCACCCAGGCAGGAAACACGATCATTTAATAATCTTTTAACCCAGTGATCTCAGTATAAGATGGGATTCCCCTCTTGAAAGAAAGGCAGACTTCCAATTTGTTACAGCCTACAACAACCTTCTGCCCACCACCTGGCACCCATGAATATTTTGGACTACAATTCCTATTTTCCTCAGCCTACACAGCCAATGGCAATCTTTGCCAAAGTACAGTAAAAGCTCAGTTAACATAATTAATGCATTCCCTGGGACGTTTCTTAAAGCGAAAAGTACAGTATTTAAACAGAATGCATGAAATTTCCCATAGGAATGCATTAAAAACCAAAATATGTTAACCAAAATGTGGTTCCCCATAGGAATGCATTGAAATCCAATTAATTTGTTCTGAATTTTTTTTTTAAACCGAGACACTATTTCCTATGAATTTCCTTTTGTTATGCAATTTGTATGTTAACCAAGCTATTTATTAACAGAGGTTCAGTGGTAGGCATGAGCCGGTTTGGACTGGTTCAGTAGAACTGGTAGTAACAATTCCAGGTGGTCTCCTGGAGGGGTAGTAACTTTCCTGGGACACCACCCGGGATGGTTACCTTTTTTTTTTGAGTCGACCGGTTCGGTTGCCTCTCCAGCTGCCCGAAACTGCAGCCCAAAATGGCTGCTCTGTCAGTGCGCATGCGTTAAAATACCAATTGACACATGCACACCTCCAGTGCCCAGTGCTGTTGAGGCCCTCAATTGCCTCCTTGAAGGTTAGGCAGCGGCGGCCCTCACTTTAGTTGCCCCATGCCATTCCATGCACCACCATGACACTGCCCTGCACCACCACCACGCTGCCACCTCCTGCCACTCTTACCTGCCTGCTGCTGCTGCTGCACACTGCCACCACCTGCCGCCGCCATGCCATTACACCAGGCCTGGCCACAGCGCAACATTGTGCCAGGCCCTGTCACCGTGCCAGGCCACATCACGCCACTGCTTTTGCCACCTGCTCCCCAGGGTAAGTGACTCGGGTTTGGGTTTGGGGTGGGTGGGTGGGTGGAATGTGTATTTAATGTGTACTTTTATGTGTTTTTATGTCTGTTTAATGTGTATTTTAATGTGTTTTTATGTCTATTTAATGTGTAATTTGTATTTTTTGTGTTTTTACGTGTATTTAATTTGTATTTTTATGTGCACTGTATTTTTATGTGTTTTTCTTACTTTGACTCCACCCATGTCGTGGGCGCCGCCCATGATGTCATGATGTCAGCTCCGCCCATGACATTGGCTCTGCCCACAGTGTGGTAGTAAAAAATTTGGCTGCCCATCACTGCTGAGGTTCCGCTGTATTGGCAGTGTTGCTGATGCTCCAGGGCATTTACTGTAATTATACCTCAGCTATCCATCCCATTGCACTATTACAGGATGCTAGAGTACAGTGGAACCTCAGTTAACAAACAGCTCTGTTAACATAAAAATTGCCAGACAGAGGAAGAAACTGAGTACAGTGGAACCTCGGTTAATGTAATTAATGTATTATCTGGGACATTTCTTACAGCTAAAATTACTTTAACTGAATTCCCCATAGGAATGCATTGAAAGCAATTTCCCATAGGAAAACACTGAAAACCAAAATACTTTAACCAAAATGTGGCTTCCCATAGGAATGCATTGAAAACCAGCTAATCTGTTCTGAAAAAGTATTTCCTTTTGTTATGCAATTTTGCTAAAGGGTCCACCCTCTATGGAGTTTGCAGAAGGATTTACCCTCCATGATTAATAATTTGACAACTTTACTCAGGCATCAAATGGTAGGGGGTAGAAAGAGACAGCAGCTTCTTATCTATCTATCTACAGTAAAACACCGGATAACAATTGGAGCACACTTTTTTTTATTGCTGTAGTAATAGTTTAGTTCTCTTTAGGTGAACAGAGATGGTAAACCAACAAAGCTCTCATTGTTGCACTTCCTTTCTTTGGGTGCTCCATAAAGTCAATAACATCTTTTGTCACTTAAAAGGAGAAAAGAGAGGTGAGACAGCCAAATGAAGAGGGAGTTCTTTTCATTACTCTCTGCTATCTGAGTATTTGCATAAAGCTTCTGGAACATTTCCTAGCAACTAGGACAGGGGTGCCCAAATTTTTCAGGCCGTGGGCCGGTCATGTGGTTCAGGGAGTGTTTTACTTCCGCTTCCAGGAGCAACGAGGGCTTCGTGGGCCGGATGAATTGGCATCCAGCCCCCAGGCCTTAGTTTGGGCACCCCTGGACTAGGAGGAGGAGGCCAGTCTGGCCACGTTATCCTGCTATGATAATAGAATAGACCATAGTGCCAGTGACTCAATGCCAGGTTGTATTTAACTAACCTGACATCCCTGTGGTGCCGAAGCCCACAGGTCCACTGATGGTCCCCAAGTGGATTAAACCCCACTTGAATCCTTCTTCATGGAAGGCAGCAGCTTCATCAATACTAGTCAGGGACTGATGAGGTCTTTGTGTTCCAAAAGGGCTCAGGACCAGAAAGTGACTCACATAAATAGATCAGTGGTATGGGTGTCATGCTGTGATGTGGAAGGCAGATGAAAGGCCACTGCATTATACTCCCAGGACAGTCTTTATGGCTGATCGCCATGATGATCGCCTATATTCAGATACAGCAGAAGGAGAAGAAGGCTTTTAAAACTTAACTTCCTGCCAATGGTGAGAGCAATTACTAGCTTTCTAAAATACAGTTTGACCCTGTAGATGTTTAGTGTTGGACTGAAAAAACATGAGGGTATCCAGGGATTGTTGGACTGCAATTCCCACCAGCCTTGGCATAGCTCTTGGTGGGGGATGGTGGGAGATGTAGCTCAATGAGAACTGAGAAAAGGATTGGCTGCTAGAGAAGGAAGAAAGGGCCTGTGAGTATGTGCAACCACAGTACATCCCAGACCTCAGAATTTGATATCACTTTAGGGAGCAGAGTGAAGCTGCAACACATGCAAAATTCTTAGCTCCCTTTGTGTTACTTAGGAGGTAGACTTTTGAAGGTCATGGAGTTTTGTACATCTTGACGTCTTCCCAAGTATGAATAAACTTGTGTTTCATATGTGGGTAACCATATCTTTCTTTCAAAGTAGTTGCTACCTGAATTTCTTTTTATTTTGCATGAAAGGGGAATGAAGCTCTTGAGAATATAGATATGACATTGCAAGTGCATCAGGATTTGGTGGCTGTAGGACACATTTCCCTGGCAAAAAAGAAATAATTATGAAATTCGTCTCCCATATCTTCATTTTCCGAGAGCTGCTTCTTAAAAAAAAAAAAATCAAAGGAGGGACAAAATGTAAGATGGCAGTGTCTCTTCCAATGACTGTTATTTATGACAGTTTGTGGCAGAAGCACAAAAAGTCAGAGGTCATTGGCTTTCTTTTATAGACAGCTACGCAATACGTCTACATGTGTTGTGTCAGTGTTTGAGACTGAGTCATCCTTTCCCTCTCTGTGAGTGCTGGTGAGGGCAATTCTTATGCTAAAAGATTGTTCAGAAGCAAAACAAAGGCATAGCATGGACAATCTGGCATGAATGACACAGCAAATTAAATTAGATGCTTTTATAAATGTATGTGCTATAGTTTACTGATACTTGATTAACTACCGGTAGTTTTTGACTTGCCAAATGGTTTACCTTTTCACCTGCACTAGTTTATACTTGCAGAACAGCTGTTTCTTTCTTGACCAGGCATGCACCAGCTACTGTATATCTGAGGGAAGGAGGACCATTCCATCAGTTCTGCCAAAACAGGATTTCCATTGAGCTGAAGGGACTGCAGTGGGTTAGTGGCTAAGATGCTGAACTTGATGACTGGAGTGTCAGCAGTTCGAGGCCCAAGTGCTGAATGACATAGTGTGCTCCCATCACCTGTCCCAGTTCCTGCCAAATTAGCAGTTCAAAAGCAAGAAATTGCAAGTAGATAAACAGATGCCATTTCAGCGGGAAAGGTAAGAACTTTCCGTGCACTCCTGCCAGATGACCACAGAAATGTCTGCACACACACGGACATAACTGGCTTTCAAGCAAGGGACACCTTAACCTTTACCCTTTTTTCCCTGGAAGCTACCAACCCACCAGGCTGCAACCGAAAAAGTCTGTCACCCAGTTGACTATCTTGAGGGAACTACCTCTTTTTGGTTCCACCTCTCCCTGAGCTGTTTTGATCTTCACTGATTATTATACCAACTTAGCGTGTGATCTGATTGCTCTGGAAAGAGATGCTTTGCTGAGAGCAATCTTTCTTATAGCAACCCTTTCATCCACCTGGTAATTGCTCTAGCCTTGATTGCCAGAAGGTCCAGTTTGGGTACAAATCAGGATCAGGCTGGCTTCTGATCATCTGTGCATTGTATAATCACTGGGAAATAGTTTGCAGTGGACTGTACCACCAGCTGTCCAAAATGTAAGCCATTTCCCCTTCTGCCTGCACCCTCCATAACGTTAATAGCTGAATTTGCTATTCTTTCTCCTGTCTTCATCCCATTTTCTGTTTTTATGACCTGCCATCCCTCCTCCTCCCTTTTTGTTTGCATACAGCTTATAAAATATTGAGTATAAGAACAAACAATGCCTTGTTCTTTTTGAAAATGCATATCAGTAATACTGAGAAGTGACTACCAAAAATGTCTTGCCCCATGTTGCAATTTGACATAAGAGCAGGGATGTGGAATGGAGTTCAGGCCTAGAAAGGTTGAAACATAGTCACTGCTGTGGAATTTTTATGAATATTTGCTGCTCAGCAACAGATTCATGGCCAACTCACCCCAGAAGGCCTCACTCTAAGGAAAGCTATCTTGGATAAAGATACTAATAGGTGAGATCACCCACGCTAAAGTGGCAGGAAAAGGAGGGAGGCTTGGTAGGAAAGGGTGATTTAACTTCTTCCACTTCCCCAAGTGGAGCACTATCTGTTTGTTGTCTCAAATGATACAATCCATTTCATCACCTCCTAGCCTAGATATTTAAAGAACCAGAGCTTTTGATCAGCGGGTAAGGGAGGAGCTTGGAAGTAATTAGTCACAAGTAACATGAGACATTGGTTACGTTTTGGGCAACAATAGTAATCTGTGTGTAACTGTTGAACGTAACATCTAGCAGAGCCTCCTTGAAGTCTGTGGTATTTTTCAATCACAATCGGGCATACCCTGGCCAATGGCAACCTTGTTGTGTTGGCTGATCATTCTCACACTAGGTCAGGTCAAAGGAACTGCGGAATGAATTCACCAAAAGACGGCTTCATTTTGGCAGTTTAAAATCTGACCTAGACACAAAAGAAAAAATAACACCTAGCCTGTTTTAAAAGTTATTTTTAAAAGGTATTTTAAGATATATTTATTTTGATTTCCCCCTTAGCTTTTATGCAATTCATTTATCTATACTAAGTAGCTAGGGAAGCATTCTTTGGCTTTATTTTTTGCATTTTTTAATTTCTAAAATACAATGCAGTTTCAGGATCGGTAATCTAGCCAGTAGCTGTGTTAGTCTGTTCTAGCAAGAGTGCAACTAGGATTCTGTTGTTGACCTCCCTAGTAGACTTTTCCTGCCAAGTGTTTTAAATGGCTCCCACAGCCAAAGCCCTCCATTCATCTGAAGAAGACTTCTCAAGCACTCAGCTTATGAAAAATAAAATGTAGTTCATTTTACAGATGCTACAAGATTTCTCAATTCTCTTTTAACATCAGACTTGGTCACTAGTTGTTTGGGTAAATTGACTGCTTGGCCTCTCAAGTATAGATAGAGAGCAGAGGGGTTTAAATGTAGCCTTAAATCTAAATCAGGGGTGCCCAAACTTTTCAGGCTGCATGCCGGTCACATGGTTGAGCATGCTAGTCATGTGGTCCCTCCCACTGGAAGTGGAATGAAAATGTGCATGCACGGATGCATTATGTGCCCACGCATGCACATTTTACTTCTGCTTCTGGGAGTGGTGCAGGTGGTGTGGCCTGGATGAATTGGCATTGGGGGCCAGATTCAGCCCACGGGCTCCAGTTTCGGCACCCCTGCCTTAAATGAATGGATAAAAGAGGAATCTTTGCCATCCAGAAGAAACCTTCATGAGAAAATGAAATCCTGCCCCCCAATTCTACAAGAGTTAAAAAAAATAACTTTTTTGTTGTTGGTACTTTTGCTTTGTTTCTTGTCTGATATGTCTGCACAGACTAACATGGCTACCGCTCTCCCCCCAAAACCCCAACAACAATAAATTATGTTACTGAAAGTATTGATCCAAATTTTATACCATTTGAAGGAGAGGAGAGTGCTTGCTATCTTCATTGGCAAACTGGATGCTTCTCAGAGGGTGAATGCCCTGGCTTGAACAACTCAACAACACACAATGAAACAAATTACATACCCAATTGGAATAAAGGTAATGATAATACAGTAAAACACCGGATAACGCTAAAATTTGGTTCCACAAGTCTTGGTGTTATCCAATTTTTAGTGTTATCCGATCCACGTTAAAATCCTATGGGATGGATCGGATAACGTTAAAGCTCCATAGAGATACATTGTAACCGCACAGGCTTTAGTGGTTATTATCCGATCCATCCCATAGGACCTTAATGTTATTTGATCCAATTCTCCTCACCAGATTACTTAATGTTATGTGATTTTAACGTTATCCGATCCAATCGTTATCCGGTGTTTTACTGTAATGACATTCCAGTGGTGAGAAGTAATGTGCAATGCAATGAGTATGTTGATGTCAACCCCCACCCCCCAAAAAACCCCTTACCTATTCTTTACAAGCCTAGTTGTGAAAACACAGTGCCTGCATTTTTGGACTCTTTGATTATGGACACAACATCACGATTACCATTTGCCCTTCAAAAATGTACCACAACCCCATTGTTTAGTTAAGAGTCAAAACATCTCATAATGGTTTACCCTTTGTCTTTTAATTAAACTGTGGTATAAACTGCTGTGAAGGTATACCAGAGAAGACTTTTTGTTCTTACACATCAGAATCCATAGTATTGGTCATTTTGTTTTCATTTATTATAAATAAAAACAGCATAATGGTCTGAAGGCATTTTCTAATGGTCTGTTCACTGTTCCAAAGGGTTTGATTAATCTGATTAACACAAGAAGACAGCTGGAACCGCTGCCAAAAACGGTCAGCCACTCTGTATTCAAAGCTGCCAGCTTTCTCTGTTTCATGCACAGAGATGGGACAACTCTGATTTAAAAATAAAAATAAGAAGCACTCAGATTGACATTTTTCTAATAAGAGAGACAGAATGTTTTTCTTAAGAATGAATTATTATCTTCTCTCTCTTTTGTTGTTGCATAAAATATGTTGATTAGTCAAGCTACACATATTAGAGTCAAACTGGACTGTAGAAAGAGGCCACACCACTGTTCCTATTGAAATGTTGTTGTGCATTCCATGGCATTAACATACTGTATAAGGAATGCTAGAGAATCAGTGTAGTGTTGTGGGACACTGGGACTCGGATTTGGGAAATCCAAATTCTGATAATGAAACTAATTGGAGAACTTGGGTTACTTACTCTCTTTCTGGCTAGCCAACCTAAACAGGACTGTTATTGTGAAGACAAAGTATTGAGATGAAGAACTACACAGGTCAATTGTGATAAATGCTGCTAAATACTTTTTCAAGCTTTGTATGAGGGACTAAGGACATAGGAAGATGCCCATGAGCCCATTAGTCAGTCTTGTTGACTGTTAGTCGCTACTAGAGTTCACAGCAAGAACCTTTCCTAACCTTATTTTGACACACCATGGTTTGATCCAAAAACCTTCTGCAATGGAAGCAAATGCTATACTATTGAGCAATGGAACTTCCTGTTGAGGTGACTGGTAGGTCAGTAGTAAAGTACAGTAACACCTCGGATAACGTTTGCATCAAATAACTCTAAAACTGCATAACGTTAAGCAATCTGGAAAAAAATTGCATTGCATGACATTAAAATCCTATAGGATGCATTGGATAACATTCATTAAAGCCTGTGCAGGCTATAATGTAGCTCTATGGAGTTTTAATGTTATCTGATGCATCCCATAGGGTTTTAACGTTATCCGATGCATGGATCAGATAACATTAAAAATCGGATAACATTAAGACTTGTGGAACCAAGTTTTAGCATTATCCAAGGTTTTACTGTGTACAGTATACAGTACTCTAAAGAAAACAAAAGATCTTATGCTGTTCGTATCATATCTCCAGTTAGAAGGATCAGAGCTCCAGCAGAGTAAAAGATCTTCCACACAAAATGTTGGAAAGCCGCTCCCCAACCAGATTTAGATAGTGAAAAAAATCTGTCTGATACAACTTCCTGTATTCCTATGACAGACTGTCTGGTTTATCAGAGCATCTAGTTCTCTGCAACTTTGTACCTTTCATCATATGCATACTTGTGGGAAGAAGATATATTAGGTAGAGATTAAATGTTAATCTTACCGCAAAGCATAGTCATGTTAAAGTCAGTCTGTTAAAACATCAAGGGGGAAAGGACATGAAATTAATTAAACAGATCAGCCCTTAAATTAAAGATGTCATTCAGAATTGCTATATATGGCCAATTCAGTAATAAAAATGTAAAGGGGAAAAAATAACCATTGCTCAAAATTTACATAGCTGGCTTTTAACAATTAGTGTTGTGATAAATAAGGAGCCAGCAAACAATGTTAATGGATTTTTAAAAAGTTAGTTCACTAGATTTAGAGCCACAGCTGCCTTTTAAACCAAAGATTTTACTTTAAGTATGTGCATGCCAGTACAGTGGATTTGCTAAAGAAAGAAAGAAAAACTTTATAATTTCAATCAAATTTGTCTTGATTGTTTAATGTTGCCATTAATAGTCATGATACCAATGGCATTCATCTTTCAATTTAATGCCTTCCAAGATGCTGGAAGTATAGGATAATAAGCCCATTAAAACATGACCCATCAGGCTTGCGTGCACAAGCAAATGCAAACATCGTAGATGAACAACACTCAGAAGATGACAAACTCACCACATCTGACATGAAAGAGAAGACAGACTACACTGTCTGAATCTTATTAAAAATATCTGCTGATGGGGAAAACCCCTCAATTATTTCACATTTTAATTTATTCAATAGGTGCTTCCAAAGTGGGGCACCTGATTCCCCCGAGGGTGAAGAGCCTAAATGGGACATCCTGGCACTTAGTTTGCACTCTGGGGTTTCAAGTTAAAATTCAAATATGGAAGATTGTTTGTGTTTTGGAGAGGTGTAATGCAAGAAGGCTGGTTATGGCTACAAGGCCGTAAAAAGAAAATAGTTTACAGAAGCCCAGCTTTTTATTCTATTTATTATGTTCTTTTGGAGAATGAAGGAGTATATCACATGATAAATTATTCTTTTTTAAAAACTAATTCTAAGTTTGTGTTTCACTAGAAGGAAGGAGAAATACTAGCCACTTTTCTCTGCCTCGCATCTCAAAACAACCTGGTACTTTTGGGTGCTACCTACTTTAACTTAGAGGGGAGGAACAGTATTTGCTGCTTTGCTTCAGGCAGCAAAAAGTACTGGTAGCCCTAGAAATGCAGAAGGGGTCTAGCCAACAAGCCAGACTTCCTCATAGAGTGAAGTGCATGTGTGAATGGAAACTTTACACTTTAAACCAGTGAAAACAATAAGTACCTGCTGAGTGAGAACAGAGGCTACTCTAGTAGAGCATTTTGTTCTCACAGAAGCCAGCAAGATGCCAAATGAAAGTCCACTATCGGGACATGAGTACAATAGCTGGGGCTGCAGTGGCTCAGTGGTTAAGAAGCTCGCCTTGTTAGCTGGAAGGCCAGCAAGTCAGCAGTTCAAAACCCGGGTACTGTGTGACGGATTGAGTGCCTGTCTCTGTCCCAGTTCTTGGGAACATGAAAACAGCCTCATTTGGGTGTTCCCTAAGCAGAGTTTCTTCTGCAAAAATCTTCTCGACCCAGAATAATTTATGACACAAAATACTAATACTAATACTAATACTAACACTAATAATAGTTATTATTATTATTATTATTATTATTATTATTATTATTATTATTATTATTATTATTATTATTATTATTATACAATAGCTATTACCTTCCACTAATACAGTAATACCTCATATAACATTAGTATCGAATAACACTAAAATCGCATAACATTAAGGAATCTGGGGGGAAGAATTGCATCAGATAACATTAAGATCCTATGGGATGCTTCAGATAACAACCGCGAAAGCCTGTGTGGTTACAATGTATCTCTATGGATCCCATAGAGGATCAGATAACACTAAAAATCATATAACACGAAGACTTGTGGAACCAGGTTTTAGTGTTATATGAGGTTTTACTGTATTCCCTAGCAACTGGTACTGAGAGGCAGATAGTATCTCTTTGATACCAGAGTTTAAATATTTTAGGCTATAAACTCTTAATCTGTTCTTAAGAAGAACATCAAGGGTCAAACTAGTAAATATAACTGCATATATTTAGAAGCAAAGCATCCTCAAATGGCAAAAGATGTCTGTCTTCCATGGCATGTGCTTTCCCTCATCTCCTTATTTTGAATTGTTTTATGATTGATCCTTGGAAGAGCTTACTTTACTAGGCTGACTTCTGTGGAAATCCGTTCCTTGAGGGAAAATGTTAAGCAAGCATTTCCTTTAAAATACAGGTGGTTGTTATTATTGTTATTGTTGTTATTGTTATAGGAAAAAATTGTCATATCATAAGACAAGGAGAGCAGAGGTTATCCCACCAAAATCAGAAACTCCCCTCCGGAACAATCAGTATGTAGATGAGCATTTGTCCTCTGGTTTAGTCCACATTAAGACAGACTGGTTCACTACTTTTCTTTGTGACCATGCAACATAAATACCTATGATCAATGCTACCCACTGAGTCCCTGTCATGAGCTACTTTTTTGAGTCCCTGTCATGAGCTACTGTTTTTAAAATATATATAAATAGGATAACTCAGGTTTGGCTTGGTTCCAGTATGTATGATCACTGGGATTGAACCAAATGAGCTGCCTTAAACTGTCCTTTTGCCTAAACTGCTTAACATCTGCAGAAATGGAAAGCCTCCTTTCCATTTGCCTGCAGAAGGGGAAGAGAGAGGACATTTTGCATTTATTTTAAATTGTTGCAAGCATATCAGTAATGCTTTGCCTGGGCTTTATTACTAACAATTAAAAGGAAATGAGAAACTTCATCTCCTTTCTTCTGCTCAGGTAAGGGATAAGAAAGCTTTCTCTTTCTCAACATCATTAAGTGGCTTAAGTCAACCATTAAGGAGCATGTTGTTTTGTTTCCCTTTAAAAGGAAAGAAGATCGGTCTAGATCAGTGGTGGCAAACCTATGGCACAGGTGCCAGAAGGGGCATGCAGACCCCTCTCTGTCAGCACGCAGAGAGTTGCACCAATACAGAGTTCACTCTACCCCTCTGCCTAGCAGCCCAATGGGAACACTTCCTCTCTCCCCCAGGGCAGAGTTCACCTTTCCCCTCTGCCCAGCAGCCCTATGAGAATGCTTCCTCCTTCCCCCAGCACAGAGTTTACCTTGCTCCTCTGCCCAGTAGCCCAATGGGAATGCTTCCTCCTTCCCCTCAGCACAGATTTTGCCCCACCATTCTGTTTGGGCACTCAGTCAGCCCAAGGTGCCATTTCACATGGCCCCCACCCTTCCAAGGGTATTTGAGAAACAAAATGACCACCCATTTGAAGCTTTTGGGACAAAATGGCCATCCTCATCGTGCAGGCAAGGCAAAATGGCCATCCGGCCCTTGAAGAGCATGATCTGGTCCTCGACTTGAAAAGGTTGAGAACCCCCGGTCTAGAATGTGCTAAACAGAGTTACTTGAGTTGTGGTGTGGTCAATCCTTACATGTGGATGCAAGGATTGCCCCAAATGACCATTGCACCATAAAGTAATCCAGGCTAGGGTAACTGGGCTTTCTTTCTGCGAAGACGCCGCCGCTGCCCCCTCCCGGCCCCCGTCACCGGCCGGTGAGGAAAAAGGAGCCTTCCTGGTCGGGGGAGGCTCGAAGACGCGGACGCTGCCGTGCGAAGACGCCGCCGCCCCCCCCTCCCGGCCCCCGTCACCGGCCGGTGAGGTTAAAAGGTGCCTTCCTGGTCGGGGGAGGCTCGAAGACGCGGACGCTGCCGTGCGAAGACGCCGCCGCCGCCCCCTCCCGGCCCCCGTCACCGGCCGGTGAGGTTAAAAGGTGCCTTCCTGGTTGGGGGAGGCTCGAAGACGCGGACGCTGCCGTGCGAAGACGCCGCCGCCGCCCCCTCCCGGCCCCTGTCACCGGCCGGTGAGGTTAAAAGGAGCCTTCCTGGTCGGGGGAGGCTCGAAGACGCAGACGCTGCCGTGCGAAGACGCCACCGCCCCCCCTCCCGGCCCCCGTCACCGGCCGGTGAGGTTAAAAGGAGCCTTCCTGGTCAGGGGAGGCTCGAAGACGCGGACGCTGCCGTGCGAAGACGCCGCCGCCGCCCCCTCCCGCCCCCCGTCACCGGCCGGTGAGGAAAAAGGAGCTTGTTGGACTCTCCCTCGGCCAGCCGGCCTCGAAGGGAGAGGAATCTGGGGGTCTTGGGCAGCAATAGAGGACTTGTATGGGGGGGGGGTCTCTGGTGGGATATTGTTTTTTTGTCTATTGTGGAGCCGCCTAGAGTCAGGTTTACCTGAGCAAGGCGGGGTATAAATTTGATGAAATAAATAAATAAATAATAAATAGTTATAACACTCTCTGGTTCTGTGGAGCTCTTACTCCCTCACTCCCTCTCTGTGTATGTGTGTATGTATAATGAGTACTGCAAGCACAAATTTCACGAAAAAACTTATATATATACTTAACTAGCAAACAGCAATAATAGTGATGTAGCAAAACTGGATGCTACAACTTGTATACCCTAAGTTATTTTCGCCAGTGCCAGGGTGGGAACGGTTTGCATAATTAAAGAAGAATCTAATGTCTCTTGAAACTAAATGACAATAAATCTATGTAGGACTTCCACAACGTAGAGGAATTGGTTCCACCTATATAGTGTTTGAAACCTCAAACCAGGGGTTTCCAAACCTTTCCCACAAGGGGCCTGACCACATCCCCTCAAACAGCTGAGTGGACCAGTCACATGGTTCCTCCTGGTGGTGTCATCATGAATTCAATGCATGTTTTTGGGCTTTTTTGCCACCCCCACCGTTTCCAATGGAGGAGGGAGCGAGGTTGGAACATTTTCACACCGTTTTTTGAACTTTTTGGCGTGATTTCTGCATGATTTCTGCACTTCCAGAGGTGGTGAGGCACTTCTGGCAATGGCAGCAATCCAGCCTGTAGACCAGATGATGACATCCTGTGGGCCATATCCAGCTCATGGGCCGTAGTTTGGCAACCCCTGCCCTAAACCAATGTGGAAAGGGTTTTATCCTCCTCTGTGACATCAGTTCCTTCTTCTCCATCTCTTCCATTCTTTCTAACTCAAATCCTGATCACAGCCCTTTCCCCAAGACTTCCCCATTCATTGGCCTAAAACAGTGGTGCCCAAACTTTTTTTCCCACCGGGCCAGTCCCACCCCTGACAGACAGGTACAGGGGACAGAGGCGGGCTTCCCTCTCCACCGCACTCTCTGACTACAGCACTCTCTGCTGATGGTTCCGACATCAGCTGTGGTGGCAGCAGTGGCAGCGATCATGCTTTATCTCCACTGGTCCAAGCAGTCTCTGCTCAGTCCCATCACTTCAGCAGTGTTCGGCAACATGGGGAAATTTTTGGAGCGTTCTCCATTTCAAAATCTGTGGCACTAAGAGAACCCCATGGTAGCCTATGATGACATCAGGCAGTGGGGGCAGGTGGGAGCGATCCTGGGAGAGCCCGGGTACTCAGCCCAGGTTGGATTAATGATATGCATGGGTCTAATTGGGCCCGTGGGCCCTAGTTTGGGGGTCACTGGCCTAAAACCAAAAGTCCATAGGGGTGACATTTTCACACCCTCTTTCCAATAAACTGACAACTTTTCCTTACAGCTGGTTTGAATTTCATCCCTGTGTGATGCTATCTGTTGGTTCTTACATCTAAGAAAATATTGGATTTAGAAAGTACTGTATTGGAAAATTCTACCGGATAATGAGTTGAGGAAAACAAAGGACACAGTAAATTGTACCTACCAATGGCTGACCATGCCACTTGCACCAATCCTAATTTTCCCCTTGCCACATCTTTGTTACACAATGGTAAGAGCTGTAGCAGTTCGTGTTGTTGAAAGACGGAGGATTAGAAAGAAGGCTGTGATGCTTTAAGTTGGATTTCTGCCTATATTTGGGCTATATTTATTATTCCACTTCTGTTAAGGTGCTTAACTTAGAGTTAGGTTAAGACAAGAAATAAATGGCAAGGCAGCTGTAGCTACATGTCTGCTTGTTATGAGTCACCCCTTACAACTGTTTTACAGAATGTTTAGCTTTACAAGCAAAAACGTTCAGAGTGATACAGATTGGATAGTACAGAGGGAAGGGTTTATTTTTCATAATAACAGTTCACATCTTTTACTTATTGGCCTCCTTAGTAAGAGCACTGGAGAAACATGATCTACATACATTCAAGCAGACTAAACATGTTAGGGATCAGATGTTGTCAAGACTGAGTTGAAAAGGCACACGTTTCAGTCCTTTGGATCATGCATACTAGGTGCACAGCTCCATATTGGAAGGGCCCCAAGCAAAGTACAGTAGGATTCCTCAACACCCTTAGAAAACTGAAATGTCAGCTATCACCAATTCAGGGGAGGGGGGAATGAGGAGGGAATATTGAGGGGTTAAAAGGGACTCATAAACACGTGCCAGTCGCCCATGGGTTCTAGGCCACTTGCCCACTCAATGTGGAGCAGGGGTTCCCAAACTTTTTGGGCTGTGGGCCTATCATGTGATTCAAGGCACGTTTTACTTCCACTTCCAGGAGCAACGAGGGCTTCGTGGGCTGGATGAATTGGCGTTGGGGGCCGCAAGCAGCCCCCGGGCCTTAGTTTGGGCACCACTGATGTAAAGCAATGTTTCCTAACCTTTGTTTTTTGGACTTCAATTCCCAGAAGCTTCAGTCAATTCCCCAAAGCACTGATCAGCCAATGTACTGACTTAGGCTTCTGGAAATTGATGTCCCTCTGTGGGGCATGGGAACCACTGATTTAGAACTCCCTCACGGAGGCCATTGGCAGGACTGGCTGAAGTGCATTTATCACAAGAAGTGACAGAGCCAAATATCAGCAGCCTCATGGGCTAGCTGTTGCTTTGCCTCAGCTTGAAGGAACCATGATCTGGAAGGTACTTCCAAGAACTGGTGGTGGTGGATCATTTTATTATTTATTTATTTATTTATTTGTATTTAATACCCCGCCCCACTCGGGAAGACCTGACTCTGGGCGGCTTACAGAGCCCATTAGCATCTTCTCACACTTATCTTTTCCATCCCTACTAATATATTATAAGCATATAATAGTGACCTTGTTCTCTGAATGCAAATCCTTCAGTAGCTTTCAGTGCCCAACCCATTCTGTGCCCTTTTGGTGACACTCTGACTGGATCTCCGCAGAAACAAAGCAAAAACAACTCTCTTCCCATGGATGAAGAAAATGTAACGTGCAGGCAACATAATTTGGGGAACACGGTAGACAGAATTTTAATGTTGGCCAAGTTACACTTCTGGTAATTGTGGAATTTTTCATCCTCACAGACAGACATTAGCGCACTAATTTTGACTTAGCCAGTCAAAGCCCATACAAGAGGAATGAAAGAATTTCTCTCTCTCTCTCTCTCTCTCTCGCACACACACACCTTCTAGTACACTGTTCAATAAAGTAACGTAGATAAGTGGGAAAAGGAAACATTATAGACATGAAGCCATTTTTGTTGTTGTTCAGTCGCACAGTCGATTCCGCCCCTCTGCGACCCCATGGACCACTGTCCGCCAGGCACTCCTGTCCTCCACCATCCCCCTCCACTCGCTCAGCTCTGTGTCCATTGTCTCCACAATACCATCTAGCCATCTCATCTTGGGCCGGCCCCTTCCTCTTTTGCCCTCGACCTTTCCAAGCATCAAGGCTTTCTTAAGTGAATCCTCTCTTCTCATCTGATGTCCAAAGTACTTTAGCTTCATCTTTATTATTTGACCTTCTAATGAGCAGTCAGGGTTGATTTCTTCTAAGATTGACCTATTTGTTCTCCTCGCTGTCCAGGGGACTCTCAAAACTCTCCTTCAACACCACATCTCAAAGGCATCTATTCTTCTGCGCTCAGCTTTCCTAATGGTCCAACTCTCACAGCCATACATTGCGACAGGGAATACCATTGCTTTGACTATGCGAATTTTTGTTTGCAATGTAATGTCTCTACTTTTCACTATGTTCTCCAGGTTTCTCATCGCTTGCCTCCCAAGAATCAGTCGCCTTTTTATTTCATGGTTGCAATCACCATCTGCAGTGAGTTTTGATACTAAGAAAGTAAAATCTGTCACTGCTTCTACTTCTTCCCCATCTATTTTCCAGTGACTGATAGGGCCTGTTGCCATTATCTTTGTTTTCTTGATATTGAGTCTCAAGCCAGCTTTTTCACTTTCTTCTTTCAACCTAAACAGGAGCTTCTTTAGGTCCTCCTCACTTTCTGCCATTAGGGTGGTATCATCTGCATATCGTAGATTGTTGATGTTTCTTCCAGCAATTTTGATCCCAAACTGTGATTCCTCCACCCCTGCATTGCGCATTATGTGTTCTGTGTATAAGTTGAATAAGCAGGGTGACAAAATGCAGCCTTGTCTTACTCCTTTTCCTATTCCAAACCACTCCATCATTCCATTTTCTGTCCTAACTGTTGCTTTTTTATTCATGTACAGATTTCTCATGAGGCCTATAAGGTGTTCCGGTATTCCCATCTCTTTAATTACTTGCCACATTTTGTTGTGGTCGACACAGTCAAAAGCCTTCGTGTAATCAATGAAACAGAAGTAGACTTGTTTCTGATATTCCTTTGTTTTTTCCATGATCCATCTTATGTTGGCGATGTGGTCTCTAGTCCCCCTGCCTCTTCTGAAACCCGCCTGCACTTATGGTAATTCTCTCTCCACATGCTGTTGCAGTCTATCCTGTATTATCTTGAGCATCACCTTGCTAGTGTGAGGGATGAGCACAATTGTTCGATAATTTGAACATTCTTTGGCATTACCCTTTTTGGGTAGTGGGACATATACAGATCTTTTCCACTCCTGTGGCCATTGTTGTGTTTTCCAAATCTGCTGGCATATTTTTGTTGTTGTTCAGTCGCACAGTCGATTCCGACCCTCTGCGACCCCATGGACCATTGCCCGCCAGGCACTCCTGTTCTCCACCATCCCCCTCAACTCACTGAGCTCTGTGCCTATTGTCTCCACAATACCATCTAACCATCTCATCTTGGGCCGTCCCCTTCTTCTTTTGCCCTCGACCCTTCCAAGCATCACGGCTTTCTCAAGTGAATCCTCTCTTCTCATTTCATGTCCAAAGTACTTTAGCTTCATCTTTACAATTTGACTTTCTAAGGAGCATTCTGGGTTTATTTCTTCTAAGATTGACCTATTTGTTCTCCTCGCTGTCCAGGGGACTCTCAAAACTCTCCTCCAACACCACATCTCAAAGGCATCTATTCTTCTGCGCTCAGCTTTCCTAATGGTCCAACTCTCGCAACCATACACTGCCACAGGGAATACCATTGCTTTGACAATACGAATTTTTGTTTTCAATATGATGTCTCTACTTTTCATTATGCTCCCCATGTTTCTCATTGCTTGCCTCCCAAGAATCAATCGCCTTTTTATTTCATGGCTGCAATCCCCATCTGCAGTGAGTTTTGATCCCAAGAAAGTAAAATCTGTCACGGCTTCTACTTCTTCCCCATCTATTTTCCAGGGACTGATAGGGCCTGTTGCCATCATCTTTGTTTTCTTGATATTGAGTCTCAAGCCAGCTTTTTCACTTTCTTCTTTCAACCTAATCAGGAGTTTCTTTAGGTCCTCCTCACTTTCAGCCATTAGGGTGGTATCATCTGCATATCTGAAATTGTTGATGTTTCTCCCAGCAATTTTGATCCCTAATTGTGATTCCTCCATCCCTGCATTGCGCATTATGTGTTCTGTGTTGAATAAGCAGGGTGACAAAATGCAGCCTTGTCTTACTCCTTTTCCTATTCCAAATTTGATTCCATCATCTTGTATGAAGCCATACTAGTAGCAACAACACAAGTTTCTCACTTTGGCTTATATCCAGTGGTGGGATTCAGCAGGTTCGCCCATCCAAGTTTTGAAATAAAGTAGTCCTAATTTGGGTGCAACACAGGGCTTCCCCTGGCTACGCCCACCATAACACGGCCACAGAGTAGGTAGTAATTTTTTTTTAATCCCACCAATGCTTATATTGATACAAAATGGGTGCAATAGACATATACTGTATGGTGTCCCTTTCTAGCACCTCAGTGGTTGAAATGCCCAGGGGAGATCTTAGGCTTTATTGGAGAGTTTCAAGTGCCACTTATTTTTTCTTTTGGGTTCATAGCTCAGCTTTTTCAATTTCTTGTTTCCTCAGTTCAATTTGTTGGCCATCTTTGCTTAAAAAGTTTGATAACTTGCCATTTGCAAGATGGAACATAAACCATCTGTGGAGGTGTTGCTTCACACCCTGGGTCAGCAGTACTAGAGTCAATCTGAAGTATATAAACACCCTTGATCCAGTCCATTCTGTCACATTTGTCCAAAAGCAGTTTATATTCTCTCTTTCTCTCTCAGTAAAAGAGTCAGGGAAGGAGGGAGGGAGAAGGAAGAAACTCTCTAAAAACAGCTCTGAGAATACTCAGCATGCTCATTTTTAACATGAGTTTTTTATCTGAGCATACTCAGTAGAATGGACGACTGGATTGGCACTAACCATCTTACTGCTACAGCAATGCCTCCCTGCAGCCACATTTTCCATGTCCAACTTGTTCTTTAGAGTCTGACCAGATTATCCTGCTATGGTAATAGAGTGGACCATACTGCCAGTGACACAACACCAAGGGTCAGACAGTGGTTAACTAATCTGACAACCCTGAAGACTAACGGCCTTGGGTGCCTAAGTCCACAGGGAAGGGTGATAGTCTCCAAGTGGATTAAATCCCACTTGAATCCAACTTGATAGAGGGCAGCAGCTTCATCAATACTGATGAGGACTTTGTGTGTCAAAAGGGATCAGAACCAGAAAGTGACTCGTGGAACTAGATCAGTGGTACGGATGTCTCACTGTGATGTGGAAAGGAGATGAAAGGCCACTGTATTATATTCTCGGGACAGTCATCATGATGATCGCCAATATTCAGATTCAGATATGGCAAAGAAAGAAAGACTTGTTCTTAAGTATACTCTTAAGAAATGTTTCCATATGTCACTTTTCTGTCAAGAGAAACAAGAAGGAAGATTTTCAAAAAAAGCTCGTTTCACTATAGCATATTTTAATACTGTGGATGTGTTGGTTTTATTAGATAACAGCCGTAGGCAGGAGTATGATGGGTCTTTGTGTCTGTCTGCTGGAGTTTTGACTAGCAGGTGATGATAAACTACAGCAGCTTGACAATTTGTTTATTATTCCCTATAGCAGACCAAGCTTGGCTTCTAATAAAAGAGGAATTGACATCCATGGAGAGGGAGGGAGAGTTGGAATGACTGGGGAGAACAGATGTGGTTACTGTAAAATTCCAAATATATGGACTTCAGATCAACAAGAAAAAATCATCAGGATGTTATGGTATAAAACTCTTGTTAAGTTGAAGACAGATATTAACATTTGTAGAGCAACAACGAAACCTATTATCTAGGATAATGCATTTGGTTAAAAAAATAGCTTTTGCAAATTTGTGACAGAAACAGTCTTTGGATGGCATCAATTGGACAGCATTTGTGAGGTCATTAACACCACACATTCAATTCAAAGAGAAATTTTGAAAGCAATTCAACTTCCTTCTTGTCAAAGGGAAGAGTGAACATATAAATAGGCAGGTGTACAGTGTACACATATGGCCCTTTAAGAAAGTGGGCAGTCTATTTTGCAGGTGTTATTAGACAATATTGAACTCTATTCTTTATATGAAAGAATCCGAGCACAAAATAAAATACGGGTAATTACCGCAAGGCAACGGGTTAGTACAGACAGTGTTGCCAGTCACTAGAGCGAGCGAGATGACTACACTCATTTAAAGAAAGGGGATTCCCCGGTTCCTTCACAGATTAAATAATAAAAAGTTCCGTGCTCATTTTAATTGGTCCAAATTGTAGGTATGACAGAAATATGAAATGAAATTGTTCAAATTTTTAGTTCAGATTGCAAGATATTATTATTATTTATTGTGAAATTTTTCTGCCCCCAAAAAGTGTCACTTGGGGCGGGCCGCCCCCACTGCTCCTGCTACACTATGCTACTGGTTTGATTTGCTAGAATGTATGTCTGACAGCAAGAAATTACAAGTAGATAAATAGGTACCACTTTGGCAGGAATGGTAACAGCATTCTGTGTGCTATGGGACCTAGTCATGCCTGCAACATGACAACAGAAATGTCTGCAGACACAGACAGTGCTGTAGCTGGAAATAAGCACCACCCCCAGTGCAAGGTCAGCAAACTTGCCTCTCCAGATGTTCTTGACCAGAAGTCCAAATCAGTACACCTGCTGATCAGGGCTTCTGGAAATTGAAGTCCAAAAACATCTGGAGAGGCAAGTTTGCTAACCCCTGCCCTAGAACAAGGGAGACCTACATCTGACACACTACCATTCCCAACTGCAGCATTACTGAAGGGATGAGTTGCTGTTGGTGAGGGAGCTGGTGACGGTGTTAGCAAAGAGTCACATTCTTTGTGGCCCAGCGCAATGGCCAGGAATGGAGGCAATCTCACAGTAGCTAAATCCCAGTCATCATGAGATCTCAGCCAGGGATCTAGGACTAAGCTTTCAGCTTGCTTTCTTCCCTCCTTGGAGCTCCCACAGAAAGTGTGACTCACACACTCATTCTGAATGCCTTGTTCTACTCATCTCAAATACCTGCATAACATATATGCCTGAGGAAGTAGTACAGGTGCTTCTGATCATATTGTCAGGGAAAAAAGTTGTTTTAGAAAATCATGCAAGCCAGATATTCTTCCTGAGTTACAGTTAAAAAAAAAACACAGTTCAAAAAGATCTCCCGTTGTTGACTTCATATGGAAAAGACTGATCCCCAATTCATGAGATAAATAAATACATCTCAAAATAAGAGCCCAAATCTCATGTAACCATCAGCGCAAATCTTTGAGCTGACCTTGTTTTACAAAAATTACTTTTCAGCCACTTGAGTGATTGATTGATTGATTGAATTTGACTTCCATCCTGCCTGTCTCCCATAGTTGGGACCCCACGGCACTTTGACACTTTTAATGCTAAAAAGCAACATGATATTGACTCAGACCTCCATTTTCTCCCTAATTAGTTTACCATTTATTTCTCTCTTTTTAGGGGATTTTAGGACAGAAAAAATAGCCCATAATTAGCATTGATGTTTGAGAAACCAGTCTACTATGAAAACTCTTGTGTAAGTTCTGAAGACTAATTGCAAAAGAAAGAAAGTTTTTACAGGTAGGAGATGGTCTTTCTGTGATCTTCTCAGCCCTTAAGGCTTTTCTTCTAATCACAGACTATCTACAATTCCTTTTTCTGCCTCCAGCCATCTTCCATGTCCTGTCAATTCACAGAACACATCAGGGGTCACACAGGGGCACAGCATAACTATGATCTCTTGTAAAGATGTCCCCATTGGCCATGCCATTTGCAACATGCATCTTTGACAGAGATAAGATGGGGATTTATTGTGCAGATGAACACATGGTATAATTAGACTCCTGAGTAGCTTCTTCACATGTGTCTGAACCTAGGGTTCTGGCTTACATGGAGCAATTATGCAGATGTAGCAGTCTCCCATCTTTAATCTGTTGCTTCCACATGTTCCAAACAACAACTGAAGGAGCATAACTAATGCACTTTATCATCATATCTAGGCTCCACGAGGGAACTGATCAATTGATCAATGAGTGAATGGAATTACAGTCAGGGCCATAGCCAGGATTCTAGATTTTGGGGAGAGGGAGGCTGAATTTCTTTTCAGGAGGAGCAAAAATTTCCAGGAGGGCAACAGTGTCACCTTCACATATATAACATTTGGCACTGCAGGGTGGGTTGGGGGTGGCGGCTGTTAACTCAGGAGGGGTTTCGCTCCCCTCCCCCAGGGCCCCCCTGGCTACAGCCCTGATTACAGTGCTACAGAGCAGGCATAAGTTAACAGTTGGGAAGAAGTCTACCTATTACAGATTCTGCTTCCATTGTTTCTCTGCCATGAAATTATTGTTATCTATTGTTATCATTGAATAAGCTTTTAGACTGACAGGTTAATTAATAAAAGGGACTGCAGTGGCTTAGTGGTTAAGAAGACGCTAAACTTGACAACTGGAAGGTTGGCAGATCAGCAGGTCGAGACCCAAGTACTGTATGATGGAGTGAGCTCCCATCTCTGTCCTGGCTCCTGTCAACCTAGCAGCTAGAAAGCAAAAAATTTCAAGTAGATAAATAGGTACCACTTTGGTAGGAAGGTGAACAGTGTTCCATGCACTCCAGTGTCTAGTCATGCCTGCCACATGTTCATGGAAATGTCTACAAACACAAACAGCACTGGCTGTTTGGCTATAAACAGAGATGAGCACTGAACCCTAGAGTTGGATATGACTGGCTTTCGAGCAAGGGTGACCTTTACGTTTACCTTAATTAATAAGCCTTAGTGAACTTCCTTCAAGAAAAAATCCAGATAAACTGATGTAACAAACAACCCAAAGACATCAAAGTAAAAGGAATCATTGGATGAAATCCTGTTGCACCATTATTGAAAAGATACATTTTTAAGTGAAAATTGTTGTGAGTTAAGGAATATCTATATAGTTGTTCTATGGAGTTTTCTTAACTTAAAGTAATACTTCTAAAAGTTACACTGATTGTGTAACTGTGCAACAGGATTTTTGGCATCAAACAGGAAGGGAGCAAAAATATTTGGAAAAGTTTTTCACTTGAGGATGGCCACAGGCTCCTAATGCAAATTCCTGAGCAGCTGTCCTTGAAAAGTGACAAAAAGCTCAGTAGACATTGGGAATCAAGTAGGATCCTGGCTAAGCTATGGCAGGCCAACAAGATTTGACGATTACCAACACTGGAAAGGTTTGACAGAATAAGAACTTACATCTTGTGTCAATCATCCCCTGGATGCCACTTCAAATTCTTTTCTTTCCAAGAGGGCAGCTATCCCCAGTGGCATCTGAAATATAGCTATCAATGTCACTCAGTCAAGGACAGCAAACATTAGATCTAGTGGAGTGAAGGACATTTGCTGCTGCTTCAGAAGAACAACATGGAAGCAACACAGCTAAGAGATGGCATTGAAGAGACCATGAAGAGACCATGAAGATAACAAGTTACAACTAACCAATTGTTTTTACCAAGTTCCTTTTTATATAATGAGGACATAATGAAGTCACATTCCAAAATCAACTCAGTGAATGGGATTGAGATCATTTTATTAGGTCCGATAAGTAATATTCTCTAGTCACTTTTAAAGGGCATCTTTAATTTTTTTTAAACAAGTAGAATTATTTATCTATGTCACTCTTATCAATTCTGATCATCATCAACAACAAAAGCAACAAAAAGGAATAAATAACACAATGGTCAGAATACTTTTGCACAACTTTACTCCATACAGTTATGTTGATGTCAACAGCTGTTTTGGTGGAAATAAAAGTTCCCTATTCCTCTCCCCAGATCCTGGTGAAGACTCTGAGAGCTATAGAATGAAGGAGGACAATCTTTAACACCTGAAGATGCTCACAACCACTTCTGGTCCTCTGCCTTGACCAGTAGCAGAAAGTTCGGGAAGTAAAGAATTCCTTTCCCCATTCTGTAACTCACAAAATCATTTCCAGGACAAAATAGATCAATGATTCCTGGAACCTGGAGGGAGGGGATTTCAGGAACCTCCATAGCTGCTACCGGTTTGTGGAGAGTGGCAGATTGGCCCCAACACATCTTTTACCTCCCAGTGAACATTTACAAAACAAAAGCAAACCAACTTGCCAGCATGCAAAGTTAGGAAAATGTATGCTACATAACCAAATGTCTTTTAACTCTTGCTCAAGTACCACTTCTAATAAAGGTTTTTTAATTGTGTAAGAAGCACACAAAGGTACTTTCTGGTTTGAAAGGATTTTTGCTGGGGAAAATCCACTCAGGGGACACCTGAATGAGGCTCCTTTCATTGGTGAGATCATCCATTGCCGTGACGTATCATCAATATGCAGATGATACCCAGTTGTATATCTTGGCCCGTGGAGACCCAAGCGATGCAGTGGAAGTCCTTTCCAGGTGCCTGGAGGCTTGCTCATGATCACACACGCTTTGGTCACCTCCAGACTGGATTATTGTAATGCGCTCTACATGGGGCTGCCCTTGGTGACCAACTGCAACTGGTCCAGAATGTGGCTGCCCGGGTTGTGATGGGGTGCAGGCATTATGCTTGCACCTCACCATTGTGTGGGAACTGCACTGGTTGCCAGTGTGCCTCTGGGTGCAATTCAAGGTGCTGGTTATTACCTTTAAAGCCCTATATGGTAGTGGGCCAGGATACTTAAAAGACCGCATCACCCTAAGGACATCTGTCCATCTCACCAGAGCGGACTGGAGGGGCTCTCTGGTTGTACCATCAGCTAGAGAGGCGCACCTCTCTAGTACTAGAAGGTGGGCCTTCTCCGTGCCTGCTCCTGCCCTATGGAACCTCCTGCCAAGTGAGTTGCGTCTCCAGCTGGAGCTGCTGGTCTTAACCACTGAGCCACCACAATCCCTTCTAATGAAGTGTTAATTGAATCAATTAGTCTGTCCTTGATATAACTACCTAGGGACACACAATTAGGCTTACATAGGCATTTAGCAAGAATTTTCTTTCAGGTATTGGACTTCCATTCCCTGCAGAGATCCCAGAACACAAACCTGAGTACAATTCAGAATGTATTGAAGACTTTTATTCAACTTTGCTTGAGAGTTCTGGAAGATACCACTGATTGCCTCCTCTGCATCTAATTTTCTTTGAGTAATGTGTTTGATGAAGTGGATTTGTGTCCAGGTAAACCATATACTATAATCCATCTGCTAATCTTGAAGTACCACATGAATCCATTTTATAGATTATTATTATTATTCTGCAACCAACTAAGGCAGGGATTCTGAACCTGCAGCCCATGGGACAAATACGGCCTGTGGCATCATTTCATGCGGGCCCCCACTCAGTGGTGGGTTGTCAAAAATTTTACTACCCCACCATGACATCATCACAGTATGGGCGGAGCTAACATCATGACATTATGATGTCATGGGCGGGGCCAAACAATAATAAAATAAAATAAAATAAACACACAAACACACACCCCTGAACCCACCCACCCACTCTCAACACAAACCCGTAAATTAAATAAATTAAATAAATAAAATAAAATAAAATAAAATAAAATAAAAAATACATTAAAATACATCCACTCACCCACCCACCCACCCCAAACACAAATCAACCCACCCACCCCAAACACAAACCCGTCACTTACCTGTTAGTATAAGTGCCTGGGCAGCACCATGTTGCAAGATGGATATGGTCATCGTACCGGTTCTCTAGGCTATGCCTTAATGTAAATGTTAAACAGCTGTACCTCCTTAAGGGTTCTCCAATTGGAACAGCAATTGGAATAGCACAGGTGTAGCTTATTGATGAGGTAACTCCAAGACTTTGCTTAAAAACCCCAAGCCAGGTTGCCAGGTCTGCCGGCTGCCAGGCCTTTTTAGGAACTGTGGTAGTACATCAATATAGGTAAAGGTATTAAATACACATTAAAATACACACATACACACCACATCCAAAGGTGAGTCACTTACCCTGGGGAGCAGGCTATAGGGAGCTTCAGGCTAGCAGCTTCTCTTGCTCCTCCCCGCTTGGGAGGACAGCAAGGAGGCATGTGCATACGCGCCAAGCACTGTAGGCATGCATGCACATCAAGTGCTTGGTGCGCATGCACAGTGGGGGAGCCAGTGAAAAGGTAAGCCCTGAAGGTGGTTCCCCCCAAAAGCTGCTACCGGTTCTCCGGGACACTGGGAAAAGTTACTACCGGTTCTGGCAAACTGGTGCGAACCTGTTGCATCCCATCACTGCGTCCACCATACCAGGAAGTGTCATGTGGTGGAGGAAGGATAAAATGGCCATCTTGCCCCTGAAGCTGTCTGAAGGAGCGTGACTCATCCCCTGGCTTAAAAAGGTTGAGAACTCTTGGACTACAGACACGTCTACACTAGTAGAAAAGTCCTACATTTCCATACCATATTCGGGCCTGAATCCTGACTGAAAAGGGTCTAGATAATCCTCTTGATCCAGGACCTCCTGTAGCTGCTGCGCCACTGCCTTCTCCAAAACCTTGCCCCAAAAGGGTAGATTGGATACCGACTGGTAGTTGGTAAGTACCGTCAGGTCGAGGGATGACTTTTTCAGGAGGGAGCGCACTAAGGCGTGTTTTAAAGCTGCTGGAAAAAAAACCCTCCTGCAGTGAAGAATTTATAATTGCATTGACTCAACCGCCTGACACTGCCCTGGATGCCTTGACTAGCCAGGTGAGGCATGGATCTAATTCACAGGCAGTGGCATGAACCGATCCAAGAAGCCTGTCCACTTCATCAGGACCAATTGGATCGAACCGATCCCAGATAACATGGCCAGACTGCACTCCAGTCAGCCCCAGCTCTATACTTTCCACGCCAGGATTAAACTTTGAGCGAATCTAAGCGATTTCCTCCACCAGATAATCAGCAAAAGCCTCAGCTGATCCCTGCCAACCAGTGCCAGACCCCCCCCCCAAGGAGGGACCTGGTCACCTGGAATAAGGTTGACATTTCACCTCCCCCATCGCCACTAGGTAGGCTTTAATAGAAGCTCTAACAAGTGTTTGGTCAGACTCACTCTGAGTCTTCACCCAGCAATGCTCTCAGTGTCTCTTTGTCCGTTTGAGCTCCCTCAGCTCTTCTGTGAACCAAGGGGTGATCGATGCCTACGGACACAGAGAGGCCGTAGTGGAGCGATCACGTCCAAGGCTGCTGTTGTCCTCTCATTCCATAGATTGACAAGCACCTCAGGTGAATCGCATTGCAGGTCAAGAGGAAAACACCCCAGTTCCCTCTGGAATCCTTCTGGATCCATTAGTCGATGGGGGCGGGCCCTATCTCCCTGCGGTGAAACCTCACCCCCAGAAAGTCTAGAGTCACCAGATAATGATCTGACCATGGCACAGGGGTAATGTCTAAATTCTGTGTTTTCAGATCAGTCTGCCACTGCTCCAACACAAAAATTAAATTCAGGGGTGGCCACTGCTCCTGGTAGGACCCTGAATTACCTGGGTCAGGCCCACAGCTGCCATGGAAGCCATGAACTCCCGTGGTGCCTCTGAGCCAGTCCCCAATGAAGGCAAATTGAAGTCCCTCAGAACCATAAGTCTGAGGAGCTCCAATGCCAACATTGAGACCGCCTCAATGAGCTCAGGCAGGGAATCTGCTACACTGCAGGGAGCCAGGTACAGGAGCAAGATTCCCAACTGACCCTTAGGGCCCAAACGCAGGAGTAGGGCCTCACAGCCCGGGACTTGCAGAGCCGTGGCTCTGGTGACTCCCACTGACTCTCTGACCACAACTGCAACACCACTGCCCCTCCCCTTCTCCCTAGGCTGGTGCCAAATACTGAACCCAGCTGAACACAGTTCAGATAGAGGCACACTGTCCTCAAGTGTCATCCAGGTTTCAGTGATGCATACCAGGTCAGGCCGCTCCCCTAAGATTATAGTGGCCAACCGTCACGGATTCTCAGGGACAGTCCCGATTTGAGAGGGGGAATCCCGAGTTACCATTTTTAGGAAAATGGTCACGGAATTCCCCCATGACGTCCCGGCTGTCCCGATTTCTCTTCAGCAGCAGGCATTTTTTAAAAAAAGGAGCAAAAAATGGCTCCAATAAACTGTGCATGCTGCGCAGAAACTCAATCTGATGCATTGCGCATGCATCAGATTGAGTTTCTGCGCATGCACAGTTTATTGGAAAATAAGCCATGTGCCGATTTTCTAAAAATATAAGCCACCCCCCGAAAATAAGGCATGTGTTATGAAAAAACACAGCCACCCCACTGCCTGCTCGGACACAGAGAATACACCCCCCAACTGAACTCTGCTTACCTTCAAGCTCTGCTTATTTTCTCTCCCGACTAACAGCTGATGAGACTAAAGAGGCTTTTTTTAAAACTCCGGTAGGGAAGGGGGAAAAATTCAGTGATTTGATTGGCTCTCTATGTCAGCTGACATAGAGATCCAATCATATCGCTGAATAGGTGTTTCCCCTATTCAGCGATATGATTGGCTCTCTATGTCAGCTGACATAGAGAGCCAATCAAATCGCTGAATTTTTCCCCCTTCCCTACCGGAGTTTTAAAAAAAGCCTCTTTAGTCTCATCAGCTGTTAGTCGGGAGAGAAAATAAGCAGAGCTTGAAGGTAAGCAGAGTTGGGGGGTGTATTCTCTGTGTCCGAGCAGGCTGCCTGCTTATTTTCGGGGGGTGGCTTATATTTCTATATACTGATATAGAAATATAAGCCACCCCCCCGAAAATAAGCCATAAGGCCATTTTTGGCCATTTTTTTGGGGGAAAAAGAATATAAGCCATGCCATGGCTTATATTCTTTTTCCCCCCCCAAAATGGCCAAAAATGGCCTGATGGCTTATTTTCGGGGGGTGGCTTATATTTTTAGAGCCCCCCGAAAATCGGCACATGGCTTATTTTCCAATAAACTGTGCATGCGCAGAAACTCAATCTGATGCATGCGCAATGCATCAGATTGAGTTTCTGCGCATGCACAGTTTATTGGAGCCATTTTTTGCTCCTTTATTTTTTGGCCCCGCCCATGACGTCGTGACGTTGGCCCCGCCCATGACGTCATGACGTTGGCCCCGCCCCACTATCCCGGATTCAGTTTTGTAAGGTGTTGGACGCCTTACCTAAGATAGAGTCTTGAAGAAGGGGGGTCTTATTACAGACTGACCTGGCATTCACCAGCAGCAACCTAAGGGAGGGGTCACTCTTGACCGGCTGCTCAGGAACCAGAGGTCTAGCCAGGGGGGCAGAACAGGGGACAGCAACTAAGCATCTGTCCCATGTTCCATGAGTGCGGCCCACCCCTCGGCTCCCGCGGTAATACCCCATGCCTGTCACAACACCAATTTGGAACCCCCCTGTCTATACCAGACAGAGCACAATCCCTATTCCCCTGGCTAGCAAGCACTTCTCTCCTTCTCCCCTTCTTTAAAAAGAAAGAACTGTGAAGCCAGTATGTATAGCTCAATGTGTCAATATACTACACAGAAAATATTCAATTGAGCAAGGTTTCACAATGGACACACAAACCAACTCAGACACCATGTCACCTTCAAAAATCCAATTGGAAACCTGATTTATTCAATTGTCAAAATACACCCTACCCATTGGATAAGGTGAATTTTAAAAATGGGAGTGGTGTAGCTTGTGTTGTAAGTGTGTGCACTTGTAACTATATCTTTGGAACCAAAGGTAATCAGTTTTTAAAGTGTCTGACTTTGTGAATTCACACCATGTCGATTTAATTTGTTGACATAAAATTCACAGGAAAACATCCCCCTCAGTTCCTAGTTGTGAGGATACAATGAATGGCTGCAAACTACCATACTCAGATATATTCTTGGCTTCTTGTAAACATTTTCTCCTGAGTAATGATCCTAAAAATGTAATGCTATGTACAGAATAGCAGCTTAAAAGACAGGAAATGGTTTGGTGATTATTTAAAAACTTTTAAAACAGATTTTGAAACTCAACCAGACCCAAGTAGGTTAAACTGACAGGATGCTTTCCACTTAATGCTTAATTTGCTAAAGGAAGAACAAATGAGTCAACATGGCAGGCTTAACCAACATAGCAAGCAACCTTTCAAATAGCACTTCAGCTAAATTAGTGTCTTTGAAGAAGCAGAATTACCTAAATAGTATTTATGTGGTTCACCACTCTATCACCAGAGCACTTACAATCTTTTCCAGACATTATTTGTTTCTTAATTAATAGATCTTTTACCCCATTGTTCTATCCAAAATGTTCCTAAAGGTGCTCATCAAAACCACCTAAATTCTGCTTTCTGTTTTTTTTTAAAAAATATTCCTCCCAAGATTAAAAAACACACACATTAAAAACCTACTAATACACAACCCAACCCCATGTTATCAAGTGCTTTTAAGCTGATTCTAACTGATGGTGGCTTATAAATTTATGACCTCCCAAACATCCTATCATTAACGGCCAGGTTTTGCAAATTAAAGGCCATGGCATTCTTCACTGAGTCCCTCAATTTCATGGTACAACTACCTTTCCACTACTACTTTTCATATTTTCTTGCAATTTTGTCTTTTCCAGTAAGTCTTGACTTCTCGCAATATGCCAAAAGAACAACAGTTTTATTTGAGTCACTTTAGCTTCTAGAAACAGTTCAGGATTGCTTTGATCTAGAACCCATTTGTCTGTCTTTCTAAAAATCTACAGTATTTGTAAATCTGTCATTTTATGCCACATTTTGAACAACCTTTTTCCTCTTGTCAGTTTTCTTCACTGCACAGCTTCCACAGCCTTTCATATAACTGGGAATATCATAGTATGGTCGAGTTTGATCTTGGTCTCCAGTAATGCACCTTTACTCTTCAGAATCTGTACAAGTTCCTTTAAGGCTACCCTACCAAAAGATTGGGTCTTATCACATAGGAAAAGTTGCTTCACTTGGAGCAATCTCTTATAAAACAACCCTTCCATGAACACGAGAATCACTCTATCCAGCTCTTAAAAAGAGCATCCCTATTTTTTGGGCAAAAAGACTGGGCATAGACCAGAGTTAGGCTAGTTCACAATCACCTGTAAATCCCCTGACTATCAGAAAATAGCTCACACTAGATTGTGTCACAAGCACAAAAGTCCATGAGAGCAGGTGGAAGCCCACCCCATGTCAGGTTCATGCTATCCTCATCTATATATGTGATTGTAACTACCAGAATTTGTCTGGAATTCCCTTAGGCAGAGTTGTGGGAGATATGTGTTGATATGCATCTCCATCTGATTGCATCTTTATTTTATTTATGATTTCTTGCTTGTAGTCTCTGTTAGGATTGGTGAATCACATGCATAATGACATAGCAATCTTGGAAGATGTTTTCCTGATAAGTACCATGCAAGCAGGTTTTGCTGACTAGAACAGGGGTTCCCAACCTAAGGCCCATGGGCCAGATCTGGCACACAGCACCATTTCATGCTTTGATACTTTCTAGACAGAGGTATGTAGATTTATATTTTTTGGGCTACAACTCCTCAAATTCCCCAAGCAGCAATTCTGGGAGTTTTAGTCCCAAAACAAAATCTGCACACCTCTGCTTTCAGATGTTTGAAACCTAATTTCCCACGATCCCTCTACAATGGCCATGTTAGCTGAGATTGATGGGAGTTGCAGTCCAAAAGGGTGGAATGCTAGGGAAACCTAGCCCATGTTGATATCAAGATGCTTTCTTTTTTAGTAAAACAGGATGTTATTAAATTGCTTTGATTTTCACAAGAAATTTGAGGTGGGAAGGGCAGCATGTTAAACAGATTTGAAACACATGAAACTTGTATCAAGAAGTGACTAGGCATATTAATCTGAACAAATGTACACCAGATAAATATTTAACAGCTGTGGGCAATGTTGAGATGGTATCCATGCTAGATTTATAATGTGTGCTTTTCTTGTACTAACTAGTGTTTCAGATTGGGTATCAGGGAAAGCAATAACAATTACAGTTATATACCATAATTACCATTTTGCCCCCAACAAACTGAGTACTATTTTACTGACCTTGGAAAGATTGAAGGCTGAGTCAACCCTTGAGCCCTATCAGGACCAAATTCAGATTGTGAGCAGAGTTTTGCAGCTTAACCACTGTGCCATAAAGGCTGAATAAGGGAAATACGTACTGCTATTCTTTTATTTTTATGCTGGCCCTTTCAACTATGTTTCTTCAGAAGCCCATGAGAAGTCCTAATATGTTTAGATTAATTTAGATTAAATCAAGGGTAGAGCTTCAGATTTCAGTGGAGGGTTCAACTCACTATCCCATAAATTCAAGATGTTTTGCATCATGGTTGCAAGCTGCTTGGGACTGCTGGGCTTAGTGGTTAATAAGATACTGAACTTCACAACCGGAAGGTTGGAAGGTCGAGATCTCAATGCTGCATGATGGAGTGAGCTTCCATCTCTGTCCCAGCTCCTGCCAGCCTAGCAGTTCATAAGAAAGAAAATTGCAAGTAGATAAATAGGTGCCACTTCAATGAGAAGGTAAGCAGCATTCTATGCACTCCAGTGTCTAGTCATGCCTGCCACATGTCCATGGAAATGTCTGCAAATGCAGACAGCACTGGTTCTTTGGCTATAAAGAGAGATGAGCACTGAATCCTAGAGTCAGATAGGACTGGCTTTTGAGCAAGGACGACCTTGACCTTTACTAGCAAGCTGCCCACAGATTTATGTCTTGCTTGCGATCCTTAGATCTGCATTTGTTGAGAATAACTGCTCAATACATTTCACAGGGTGCAGGATTTGATTTAACTTCTCCTGCAGCTGCCTTTGCATCTGCAGAAGAGTGGTAAAGATAACTCTGCTTTTGCCCCAAGGCCATGTGTGAAGTATATGTGGTCTTGACAGCTCTGGCTGGGGAAAAACGGCATTGTATGCACACATGCCAAAATGCAGCAAGATAGTGCTTCCAGCCTGAGCCCTCACAACAACAAAAAGCTAGCCAGCAAACCAGGGGAACGAAATGGTAAATCACGAAATGTAAGGCCTGCGCATGATTTGTTTATGGGTTGCTGCTGAAAAGGCGGCCCTCATTGCTGGAGGCTATATCCAGTCACTTGTCGCAATTTTAAAAATATGATATTGTACATATTATTTTACACTCTACATCTGTGAGTCTTCCCTACTCCTTCCACTTTGAAGGTGTATGGCCAGACTGGTGCACAAGATCTGCAATGAATAGTCCAATAATTTTACAATAACAGGGATAACCTGTGCAAAACAAAAACAAATGACCACAACAATGGATCCAGTTGTTACTCATTTGGTGTGAATACTCTTTAACAAACTGGATCCCAGTAAAGTGTGCCTCTGCCCCTCAAGCCTCCTCCTAGCTCTGGACAGGGACATGAAAATCCACTTCGCCTAAATTAGATTGGGGAACCTACAATCCTCTTTGTGTTGTCTTGTGTCATTGAGCTCAATCTAAAGGAAACCAGATACAGGCTGAATATCAAGTAAAGCTTCTTAATTGTTAGAGCTGTACGACAGTGGAACCATCTGCCTTGAGAGGGGGTGAACGCCCCAAGGCCATGTGTGATTCAGATTTCTGCATTGAGCAGGAGGTTGTACCTAAAAGGCCCCTTCCACCTCAGTGATTCTATGATTCTATTATTTCAACTCCCATTAGTCCCAGCTGTTGTAGCCAAAGGCTCAGCATGGTGGGAGTTGTGGCTTGTCATCGACATCTGGAGGGCAATGGAAAGTGAGTTGCAACCAGCAGGAATTAATCCCTTGATAGCCTGATCAATTGAGGAATCAAGGAATATTACTGTATGTGTATTGCACTAGATACATTTTCTCTGAACTATCTGAGCTCTGGTTTTCTTCGATAAAATTTTATGATCTAAGTGTACACTTTTATGTTCCTCACACTTCCTAAAGGCATTTCCCATTTCTTTGGGCCTTCCTTACACTCTCCTCCATTTTAATCACAACCATACCCTTTCCTCTTGCACCGTTTTCTCTTTGCCCTGCAAATGTTGTCAAATATACCTGGTTATCCACACTATGAATTCTACTATGGAATAGCATTGCACACATTTCCCCACTACATATAATTGTATCAATTTAGCTTTTGTTGAAGAGTTAATTGCCCTCCCACTCATTTCTTTTTCTCCTATTTACATTTGGAATTGACTTATCAGGACACAGAATACCATAGCTCTCACAGCTCATTATACTTTGTAATTACAGTATATTTATTATAAAAAAGCTCCCATCCCAGGCTTTAGGGAAGGTGCAGGTTTTCTTTTTCAAAAACAATAATAAGCAGATCCATAGAACCCCAAAATGCATCTGCCTTATGTTGAATACATACATTGTGTTGATACTGGTTGTCTTTTATAGGACACAAATGTGAAAGCTTACCACTGGGTGTTAGCATGGCCAAGGTTCATGTTTTAGAAGGGAGCCACATCTAGCGGTGATTAGTCCATAAGAGCAGGTGGAAGCCCACCCCATGTCAGGTTCATGATATCCTCATCTATACATGTGATTGAAACTACCAGAATTTGTCTGGAATTCCCTTAGGCAGAGTTGTGGAAGATATGTGTTGATATGCAGGTAGCAGAGTTAGCGGGCTGAAGTCTGGCACGCACCTACTAAGATTTGGCCCCTTTGGAAACAGACAAACAGGCAGGCAGGCAGTGGTGCAAAACAAACCTAAAACAGGTTTACTCGGAAATAAAGTGCAGGAGTATTTACAGTGCAGCAAACAAGGTTTCCCAGTTACATTCACTGGTTCAGTCCAAGGCACTATATACAGTTCACACAGTTCAGTTCAGTTCAGTAGCTGTGAGCAAGAAACAGTCACAGAGGTTCACAGCTATAGTTTCTCAGTCTATAGGCTTACCCAAGTCCTTTCAGCAAAGACAGCCTGCCAGGTGAAGCCAGAAACCCCAGTCTCCAAGACAGTAGGTACAGAAGCCTCACTGCATACCTGGCAGCAATCAGTGCAGGCTTTGAAGCAGGCAAAACAGCACCTGCACACCATAGGCTGGTAGCTGTAGGGCTGAACAGCGATAAAGCAGTCCCTAGAACACAGCTTCGGACATCAGCCTTGGAACGGCTCTTCATATAGTGTCAAAACCACTTCTGAAGACAGCAGCTTATGGAGACAAATGCTCGAAGAAGCTCTCTATGCTCCCTTAGCCAGGTCTTAAAGGAACATGGCCATAATACACCTTGCAATACACCAGAGTGTCGGGCAGACACACATCCTAACAATATGCCCAAAATCACAAATTTACAGAGGAGGTTTCATTAATGGCATGGTCTCCCTATCTGTTATTTGGCTTAACAGAGGAAGGGGTAACTTTCCCTGGTGGAGGCCATGGATGGCAAGGCTACAGAGGAGGCGCAGTGAATAATGGGACATAGGAGCCCTCTAATAGGCAGTGAGACTTCTGTCCCATGATTCATTGGATTCCCATGTAGCCTTGTCATCTGCACCTCTACTGGCAGAGGTGTTCAGTTGGATGCTATGTTGCTTTTGCTTTATTATTTTATTGCAATTCTTTTATTTTATTTTGAAAATATATGTAGCCAGAAGAGTGCTTTTAATAGTTAAAAACTGATTTAAAATATCTTATGAAAAATAAAATAAATAGGCAAAAATGGCAGCTATCATCAGCTTTATTTTTTATTTTTAATACAAAAGTAACAATGATTACACATAACAATAAAACAACAAAAAACCACTATTATAACGTACAAAACTACTATGTATTCCCTTCACCCAGCAGGACAATACATTTTGTATTTGTATTTTGATTTGTATGCCACTCTATTTGCCAAAGCGACTCAGAGCAGCTAACAGCATAAATCACAAAATACATATCACATAACAAAACATATCAAAGTATCAAAGTATCACATATCAGTAACATATCAAACTATCACACGTCACATACATATGTTTCCTTTACCTTATTTATTCTAAAGTCTCTACAGTTTGTAATTTATCTTTCTTTCCAGAATGACATTTGTTCTTGGCCTGGCTACTTTCCTTTCCCTTTTATCAGTGTATAGTCTAGAGACTCTTCCAATGGTGGGCAGCAACAGGTTTGCACCCCCCGGGAGGGCGGGGGATAGCAACATTGGGTGGCCTCTGGGCAGGGGGTTGGTGAAATTGGGTGGCCTTTGGGCAGGTTTTTTTGTTAGCAAAATTGGGTGGCCACGCCCACCTCCCTGCCCTGCCCCATCAGGTTTTGTCCCTGCAAGTGGTTCAAGGTATCCCTTGCTCAAAAGCCAGTCATATCCGGCTCTAGGGTGCAGTGCTCATCTCCATTTACATCCAAAGTTCCAGTGCTGCCTGTTTGCAGATGTATACATGGCCATATGGCAGGCACGACTAGGTCGCCCATGATTTAGGCCCCGCCCATGGCATAGGCTCCACCCATGACATAGGCTCCATCCATGGTGTGGTAGTAAATATTTTTGCTGCCCACCAGTGAACTCTCCCCATATTTCCTTAAAATTTGATTTCTTTAGAATTCCTTTTTTGACTTTTAATTCTAATGTTAATTTATCATTTATTGCCATGTTCCATATTTCTTTGTACCATTCTTCTAATTCTAGTTTGCTATCTGATTTCCATTTCTTAGCTGTAACTACGGTAATACCATCACAGTTACCATAATACAAATCATGTCTTTCTTTTATCTCTCTATTTTTTAACTTCCGAAATCCATCAATAAGGCTACCTTAGGACATAGCTGCAAATGTATTGAGAGGATTTGTTCAATTTCTGTGCTTCCCCCCAAATTTATTTTACAAAAATAAGCTTCATAACGAAAATCTCTGCACCATTCACTGCTGTCTGGGTTTCCTGCCTATATCAAAACGACAACTCTTAAAAGACCAAAGAGCAACATTGAAAGTTTCTACTCCTCTGGAGTTTCCATTGTTTTTCTCTGCTACTCAAAAATTATTGCCATGGTAAGAAAAAGGATATCAGCAGATTGGGCAAAACTTGGGAAGATTATTGATAGATTATGTAATTTATTGGGTTAAGTTCTCATAAAATGTGAGTGAATAAGCCATAGTGATTCCATAATAAATCTTCATCTGGAAACCCTGGGCTTGAAGAATCTCTCTGTATTGCGATGGGAAATATTATATTACATTAATCCACAGCTAGAAAATGATACTTTTAAAAACTACAACTCAAATAATTCTCTAGCCTGTTTGTATTTTACTGCAAACCATGAATTAGTAAAATAGGTCAGTCATGTGATTTTTCATTTCCATTCTTATCACCAGCATTATAGACTATGTTCTGATTATTTTTATCCTTCGATGTTCCTTTTTTTACAAAGACAATTTACAAATCTGCAAACTCTGTTCACTTACATACTTACCTTTCCAATACTTAATGAAGACTATTTTGCAGTTTACTAAATCTGTTGATGACAACAACATAGGTAGATGCAGAAGGACAACAAAATGAAGTTTTTGTATCAATTGCCATGAACTTTACACATGTGCCAGTTAATTCAGGACAGGCATCATGCAAGTTTTCTGAACCTAGGAAAAATTTGGTATATATTTGTGAATACTAGAAAATGTACAAAAGTGGATTCCTATAAAGGAAGAGGAGCAAAAACTACATTTGCCAATCTCTGATCCCCTTCCCAGCAGCTTCTGTGGGTTAGAAACTCCTCTTTCTCCCCTACAAAAGGCCTGAGGGGCTTTAACAGCTGCTGAAATCTCATAAAACAAACCTGTTTGCAAAATGTCAAAAAAATGCAGTATGTCTGGAAAAACTGGATCTGTTTGGTACAATTATTCAAAGTGACATCTTAGCACAAACAAACTTGCTGTATCAGAACCAATGTCTAAGAAATCTGGAGGAGTGGAGAGAGGAAGGCTCAAGAGAGAAAGAGAGGACAAATTTGAACTATTCAGGCATAAGAAATAAAATAAGCTTAGAAAATATTGTTCTTTTTTTAGAGGAATGGTGGAAGGGCATCCTAGGATTTGTGACTCAAAGGCAATGATCTGGTGGTTTCTAGTATGTTTCAGCATGTTGACCAAACTGGAGGAAAAGGGGAGGGGAGGGGGAGGGGGAAAGCAAAGTGGAAAAAAGTTGTTATGTATGCCTAGAAGAGAGGATTTTGATCCACAAAAACTCAAGGCAAACTCAATCTGCTCACTTTTAAGGTGCCACAATATTTTGTCTTCTCAATCGTGCTCTCTCTCTCTCTCTCTCTCTCTCTCTCTCTCTCTCTCATTTCCCCCTACTTAAATTTTGTCAACACAATGATCTAAAACACATTGATGGGGAACAGAATCCCCCAGTTCAGAACTGAGTTCAGAAAACTATGCTATGTCTTCAAAACAAGAACCTGCAAAATCATTTTTTAAAAAAAGAAGTTGGTTAGAATTATATTACCAAGACCTTAAATATCATGGTAACTAGAGGCAATTTTTTTAAAAAAAGAAACAATTTGCTTTCCTGTTTCACAAAACTAATTGAAATAGTTACTGTACTGTACAAAATCCCTCGCCTGAATGTTGCAAGACAGTGAAGCATTCAGCCATCTCCTCTCATTTCTTCCAATCCACTTTTTCAACATCACAGCATAGCATGAGACATAGCACAAGCCAGACCTTCACCATGTGATATAACCACATCATAATTTCCCATATAACTATAAAAGTACAGTAACTTAAAAAGTTATAATTGCATAGCGGATGACAAGATACCTGTTTGAGCTACAATGGTCACCATAGCAAAGGTATATCTTTCTTAATGGAAAAAATGAATTAATTACTTATCTGTAGGGAACTATTTGGTCAAATATTGAAGATGAAGTTAAAGTACTTTTGATATCAAATGAGAAGAGGATTCACTTGAGAAGGCCTTGATGCTGGGAAAGGTCAAGGGCAAAAGAAGAAGGGTGTGGCAGAAAATGAGATGGCTAGATGGGATTGTTGACACAATGGGCACAAAGCTGGGCAGGTTGAGGAGGAGGATGGAGAATAGTGGTGCCTGGCATGCAGTGGTCCATGGGGGCGCAAAGGGTTGGAATCGACTGTGTAACTGAACAAAAACAACAAACTTGGAAACTACTGTGAGCAAAGGGTCAGCAAAAAAAAGCTGCTAAAATTCTAGGCTGCATCCACCAACTTCTTATCAAGTGAAGTAGTAGTACCACTCTACAATGCTTTGTCAGATCTTGCTTGAAGTACTGCATCCAATTCTGGGCACCATGGTTTAAGAAAGATGTTCATAAGATGGAACACAACAAAAGAAGGGTGTCCAAGATGGTAAAGGTTTCAGAAACCAAGCTGGAGAAGAAGGAAGGTTTTGGAAACATAGCATTGTAGAGGTGGCAAAGACCTTAAGGATCCTTGAGTCCGCCCACAGGCTGAAGATGGAAAATGACTATTATAGTTGAGTATGCTTCACCTGAAGAAGAAGAGAGGCACTCATAGCTAATTGCAAAAATCTGAAAACTTGCTATATGGAAAATGGAGAATGCTTATTTCCTGCTGCACCATATTTGAAATCAATTGACTTTTTTTTTTTTAAAAAAAAAAAGCGATTTTAAGGAAGAGCTTTCTGGCAATTAAGAACTGACTGGATGTGGAATTGACTCCTTCAGACATTGGTGGACTCAAATTCATCAGACAATTTGAAGCAGAGGTTGGATGCCAACCCCATAGCAATGTTTAGCTATGGATTTCCTACTTCTGCAGGGACTGGACTTGATTACCATTGAGTCTCTTCAAGCTCCACAGGACTTTGATCCCATGGTTTTAAGTTCTGTTGAAGACTTAGAATAAAGCTCAGTTTATCCTGAGACAAATTATGAGAAAAACTAGACCTCCCTGCACCAGTGGTAACGTAGCCAGAGGAATGGTAGAATCCTATTATCCTCAGGAACATTCTTTTCTTGCCTCTACTTGTTTGGTGTTCTAGCAGAAGAAGGGAAGAAGGTCTTTTTTCCATTTCACACCTCTAGCTTCTAGCATTGTCCTGCAGTTATGAGCTAGAAGCATGGAGAAATGTAATTTCCTTAGCTCTCTTGTGAACATTCTGAGGACTGAGTATTACAAATTGTCAAAATTCACACCAACAACTCTAGAAAATAGACATGGCCCCAAGGAGCATGGGCTTGAAACCTTGTTCTGCTATAATACTCATGGGTAACGACTGGACTAATTGTTCTCTTTCAACTCTAAACTACCTTGGGAGGATAAAAAGAGATGTCTCTCATTCCAGAAGCTGTCCTGACATTTTGAAAGATGTGAGAGGTGCAAATGTCATCTATAAGAACTTGCCAGTTTTATAAACAGTTTCAGATAGTTTGCTTGAAATATAACTCTTTCACCTTGGCTTAAAGACCTTTCATAAAGAATGCTGCCTCCCTTTTAATCAGTGGGTCTCCCATTTTTATTATTTGTTATCGTGTAAGAAGCACACAAAGGTGCTTTCTGGGTTGAAAGGATTTTTGCTGGAGGAACTCTACTTAGGGGATGTCTGAATGAGGTTCCTTTTGTGTCCCCAAGATCTTTTCCCACTGAAGTGGTCCCTATTCATCTACTTGCAATTTCTTGCTTTTGAACTGCTAGGTTGACAGGAGCTAGGACAGAGACGGGCACTCATTCCATCAAGTAGTACTCAGGTCTTGAACTGTCGACATGCCGACCTTCCAGCTAACAAAGCGAGCTTCTTATCCACTGAGCCAGAGCAGAGTGTGGTCACAGCTGAGGTGGACAGATTCTGCACCTCGGTGCTAACAATTCACAGGAATTTTAAAGCAAATCTTTAACAAACATTTAAAGATATATTTATTGTCATATTCTATAAAATCATTGTATGATATACACTGTTTCCTAGATTAAGCTAGATAGACTGAATTTAAAATGATTATTCACTACTGCTTTCTATTTCAATCAGAGGTAGAAAATTTGTGATTTCCTAGAATAGTTGTAGCATTTTTAAAAATTAGGTGCGTGTATGTTTTTGCACACAGGGACCATAGTGGCTTATGGTTAAGATGCTAAACTTGAGTTTTTGCATTGGGAGGGTTAGAGTTGGCAAAGCCCAGAATTTACCCCCTCTAATCATTTTTTGTTTTGATTTTTTTTGGGAAAATATATTGGTTCATTTTTGCCACTTCCATGCCTGGTGAGTGCTGACCATGAAATTTGATCCCTAGACTGACCAAAGTTGCCCACCCCTGTATTCCTGACATTTAAGGGTAGGTAAGCAGTGGTGGGTTGTCAAAAATTTTACTACCCCACCGTGACATCATCACAGTGTGGGCAGAGCTAAAGTTATGACATCGTGGGCGGGGCCAAAGAAAAAATAAAAAACATAAAACATAAAATAAAATTAAAATAAGCACACACGCACACACACACACACACACCTCAATTTCAGACAGTGTATATTTCTGCATGAGCAAAAAGGATGCCCAGGGCAGACAAGATCTGGCTTTTCGACTCAGCCACTCACCCTCATCCAACCCTGCTGTGGAGTAATGACATTTTATAGCTCAGACTTTAAGGATTACCCATGCAACACCATGCACACTGATACATGCAAAAAGAGACTAATTTGTGTGCAGGATGTTTGTATGTGCCTGGGTAAACTTTGACTCTGGAAAAAGTAAAACTGAACACACACTCAATTAAAAGTTGCATAGAAAAATTATAACCTGTTTTGATTTTAGCCTAGGCCAATGCACAGTCAAATTGCTTATTTTATACCATGGAAATATTTCCAGTAGGTAATTTCATCCATCTGCCTAAATCTGCTACATCTAGGAGCAATGAATTGCTACAAATTGCCCTGTTTATCTCTGAAAAGATTGTGTGCCCAAGTGAGTGAGCATACTCACTCCAACAATAATAGTCAAAACGTTTTTCACTTTGCTTCCCAGGAAGGTCAATGGCCTCTGGCTATTTGGCAGTTCTTCAAACCACTCTAGTCAGCAAGAAAAACTATATCAACAGAGAGATTAAAATCAATTGCCCTAAGGATACCAGGTCCGATTTCTTCCCTTCAATAAGGTAGCATTGTAATAGACAGGTTGTTGTCACCCATGTTTGACAGCTGAGCCTGAATTATGTTTGGATACAGATACCAGCTCACTTTTAATGAGATGGAGTCTCCTTAACGATAGCCATTTATGGTGGCCACTGAAATATTCAAGGATGGATTAAAGGTCAGGCTAAAATTGGACAGAACCATCATTCCTGTGTAAAGCAGGGGTGAGCATGGTTCTACTTCAATTGCAAAATGTACACTTGAGCAAGGAGATTTTTGGGTGGTGATGTATTGTGTTCTGGTTGATAGCTGGTGCTTAATATATGCTCAGACTAAATTGGCTATAGCAGTTGAGTCAACATATAACAAGAAAGAAAATATATAAACAATATAAAACTAAATTAATTTATAAACTAAATTAAATTTATAAACAAACATCTAAACAATTTATATATTCAATTACACCAGGAGTCGCCATTAAAAAATCTTCTCTATCGCCCACATATGCTCTAAGGCAATATTGTTGTATAATATGTTGCACAGTCTGTTACAGCACCCTGCACTAACATGCTGGTGATGGTAGTTTCCCCCATTTATGCAAAAAGTCTGCACATCTACCATGTCCTGTACGTATTCTATTAAGGCTAGTCCATGTCTTGCGAGGTTGATCAAAACTGGGTGGTGCTTCAGTTACACATTGAAAACTCTGGTACTGGTATGGTGCTTTTTCAAACCAATCTCTTCTCTATGCAACCTACAGGTTGAACTCTTCATTGCCTCTAATAGTGGCGCTGGATAAAGGTGAATGTCTTGAGCAGAGTCTAATAAAACAAACAAATCAGCCACGTGATCTATATACAAAACAAAGGTAGAAGAAGAAGGTGATACCTATTTTGGATCACACACACACACCTGCCCAAAGGCTACCCAATTTTACCACCACCACCCCGCTCGGACCAGTGCAAACCAGTCACTGCTCACTACTGGGTGTGGACCTAATTGTTCCAGATATAATGTGCATGGTGTTATTTAGCTGCACCTCAACCTTGCTTACATGAGCACTGTTTAACCAAACAGGGGCACAGTATTCTGTTGCGGAATAAACTAGACTTAATGCAGAAGTTCATAAACTAGTGGCTGAGGATCCCCAAATTGGGCCGCATAATTTCTGTATGATATGGTTCCTTGTTCTAATTTTTGCTGGGGTTTTTAGGAGGTGTGATTTAAATGCCAAAGTACAAGGTAGGGTGATGCCCAGTTACTTAGGTTTTTTATTATGACCAAAGCGTTTCCCACCCATGTATATTGTCAGTTCTCTATGTGCTTACTTATTATTCAGATGAAAGCAAGCAACTTCTGTCTTGGTGACATTTGGTTTAAGGTGCCATCTATGAAAGTAATTTGTCATTATGGAGATATCAGTTGTAAGGGTCTCTTCAGGGATTCCCAACCTAAGGCCTGCAGGCTGGATCCAGCCCATGGTGCCATTTCACGTGCCTCTACCCCTCCAAGGGCATTTGAGAAACAAAATGGCCACCTCTTTGAAGCTGTTGAGACAAAATGGCCAAAAAGAACCCCTTATTGTGCAGACAGGGGAAAATGGTTGCCCGGCCCTTGAAGCTGACTGAGAGAGCATGATCTGGAATGTGCTAAATGAACTAGTGCTTGCTAGCAGTCAGATGATCACTAGGATCTCCTGGATAAGTACATACAAGCGGGGAAAACCACTTGAACTGGATTTGGGTCACTTTCACTTCCCTTGAAATTGTGACCTAAAACTTCTCTCCAGAAAACTTGGAGGTCAGCTTTCCATGAACTTCTCCGCTCCCTATTTTTGCAACCCTAAGCAGATAACAAAAAATAAGCCTTTATCATGCTGGCATATTCTACTTTCAACTTGATCATTCCCAAATTCGGCAGGCTTGTCTTTGGCTAGGGCATGATGTTCTTCCTTCCTTTCTGCTTGCTTACTGTTTACTGTTGTTGAGAGCAAATCCAGGAACATCCCTTTTGGGTCGGCGTTTTCATGATGTTTTGGAAATGAGCTCCTGAAGCCTTGTTAATTGCAGCCAGGGTTCTGTGCATCAGGGCCTCAGCAGGATGAAGGCACATAAGTAGGACCAGAGCAGCTGTTTGCTAGGCAATTATTGCCATCTGACCCTCTTGATTGGAACAGGAGAGAACTTCCGGCTGAGCTAAAACTTAGCAGTTACCCAGATAACTCATTTTCAAGGTGCTGACTTAATATGTTTTTTTAAAAAAGAAGTGAAATCTTTTTATACGTGTGGGTGTAGAAGTGGCATTTATATCTTTTCATGTCACATTAGCCTGACATAAGAAATAGATAATAGTACATACGGTATCTTTACTTTACTAAGCAGCAGGTGGCAACAGCAGTGGTGAGGTGGTGAGGCTGCCACTGCTCCTGCAAAGAGGCCGCTGAGGGCCTCAACAGCCAGCCACTGCGCCCTTCCTTGCAGCCCCAAATGGCTGCTCATAAGTGCGCATGCATCAAAATACCATTTGATACATGCACGCCTCCAGTATTCAGCATGCATGCGTCAAAGAAGGGCGGCCGAAGAGGCGACCAAAGAAGGGCTGCCAAAAAAAGTAACCTTTTCGGGTGGTCTCCTGGGAGGGTTACTACCCCCCTGGGAGACCACCCGGGATTTTTACTACCGGTTTGGTAGAACCAGCCCAAACTGGCTGCTGCCCACCACTGCCATGGCTCTTTTCAAATCTTTTCATAATCTATGTTATCCTTTGTGTTCTGGAACAATTCAGTGTAGGATGGGAAAGGGTGGGCTCTAAAATAAAAATGATCCTCAGCAGAACAGCAGATATAACAGATAGACAGTCGGAAACAACATGAAACCATGGTTTGTTTACACTAATCATAGCCTGCAACATAAAGCAGCATTTGAACTATGAAATATGCCTGCCATCATTGGCTGTCAAACACCGTTGCCAATGTTTGAGTTTTTCTTGCAGGGATAGGAGGAAAGTGTTGTTCTCCAGATATTGTGGGCTACAATTTAAAAAAAAGTATCTGGCCAGAAAACCCAATGAGGGGGAATGATAGGAGATAGGTAAAGGTCTCCCTTGCTCAAAAGTCAGTTGTATCCGACTCTAGGGTTCAGTGCTCATCTCTGTTTATAGCCAAAGAGCCAGCGCTGTCTGCGTCTGCAGACATTTCCATAGACATGTGGCATGCATGTCTCAACACCGGAGTGCACAGAATACTGTTTACCTTCCCACTGAGCTGCTAGGTTGGCAGGAGCTGGAACAGAGACAGGAGCTCACTTCTTCATGCAGTACTGGGGAATCGAACTCCAACTTTCCAGTCAGTGAGTTTAGTGTCTTAATCATTTGAGCTACCGCAGTCCAGAATTAGATTAATTCCATATCTATCGACTCAGTAGTCCTGTTTCCAGCCACAATAGCTTGAGCAACTTTAGTTATGATCAATTTTCTCAAGGCCAAATGGCCAAACCATAATTAGCACATGACTACATTTGATTCTTCTTGTCATAATTTCTTATTGTGATCTGAGGAAATCGGAACTTATATTCTGCAAATTCTGAAGCCATAGTGATGGCCTTATGGAACCTGTAATACAACCAGTTTTATGTGGGATGAACATTTGTGGACACAGCTCACTTCCTCAGATGTCTAAAATGGACAAAGTCCATGCCAATTCTTCAATTTGCAATAGATTTCTTTTCTTTGTGTTGCTTTTTTCTTTTGCTTCAGAAGATACAGCTTCCTCCTTGGACACCATCTCAAACCAGAGTGAAGCTTCTTAAGCTCTGGCTTGTGATATGGTGTCCCAAATGTGCCAGAGCACTGCACTTGGATTTGAATCCTTGTGCAGTTACAAAACCTGTCAAAATGACAGTCAGAAGGAAAGAAATTACACTCACCTGCTTATACAGTATTTCAAAGGTAAGCCATGGGCTGGCCTACTGTCAGTCATACCTGCTGATTTCCTTATCTTAACGAGATTGAACTTTCCTTGTGAAGCCACTTCATCTTTCCTTATGCTGGCAAATTAATCCTCGACACACCTGGTTCCCTTTGATCTGGTTCTCCCATTTAAATCAGGCTTAGAAAATGTAGCCAAGCAGGATATCAACTCCTTTAACCTCCTACTCAGAATAGATGGCTCCCACGCACTGTTAACACCACAATGTGTCTCAAACGCAAAGTCTATGATCTCATGAGAATTGGGTAAGTTTGGAATTGGGTAGGATGTTTTACAGCTTTCATCCTCAGAAGGTATTGAGTAATTGCTTTCTTTTTGGATTGTGTGAGGTCCCCTCCCCGCCCCCAATCTTTTTCCATTATGCTGGCATACACACAGGCAGGAGAAAAGACAAACTTTTTAGAGCCCATGTGACCCACTGGAGGCTCTCTCCTGTCTTTTGGGTCCCCTGCTCATGTTTTCTAAATTTGAAAGTTTGGGGTATACAGTGTCCTCCTCAACCCAGTCTGTGACCAAATAAGGACGTATAGAATTGATGCCTGCCCCATATTGTGCCCTTTTGGAAACACCCCAATCCAACCCTCTTGCATGTCTGCGCTGGTTTTTCAGTGTTTCCACATCTCTAGGGGGAGAAAAATCATCTCTGCAAATAAGGAAAAACAAACAACTATGACTTGGCATTGGGTGGGGGTGGGGGTTACCCAGCACCATCAGAATTCTTTCTGACATGTCTGTTTGTCCCCTTCCAACTCAGAGTACCTGTACCATGAAATAGAAACAGAGCTATCTTGAACTTTAGTGGTGACAGTGATGGGATGTAACAGGGTAGTGCTTGGCGCGTATGCATGGCCTCCTTGCTGTCCTCCCAAGCGTGGAGGAGGAAGAGAAGCTGCTAGCCTGAAGCTCCCTATAGCCTGTTCCCCAGGGTAAGTGACTCACCTTTGGATGTGGTGTGTCTGTGTGTATTTTAATGTGTATTTAATACCTTTACCTATATTGATGTACTACCACAGTTCCTAAAAGCTGTAGCTCCTTAAGGGTTCTCCAATTGGAACAGCAATTGGAACAGCACAAGTATAGTTCATCGATGAGGTAACTCCAAGTCTTTGCTTAAAAACCCCAAACCAGGCCGCCAGGCCTTTTTAGGAACTGTGGTAGTACGTCAATATAGGTAAAGGTATTAAATACACATTAAAATACACACAGACACACCACATCCAAAGGTGAGTCACTTACCCTGGGAAGCAGGCTATAGGGAGCTTCAGGCTAGTAGCTTCTCTTCCTCCTCCCCGCTTGGGAGGACAAGGAGGCCATGCATATGTGCCAAGCACTGTAGGCGTGCATGCATACCAAGTGCTTGGCGCGCATGCACAGTGGGGCAACCAGTGAAAAGGTAAGCCCCAAAGGTGGTTTCCTCCCCCCCAAAAAAAAAGCTGCTACCGGTTCTCCAGGACACTGGGAAAAGTTAGTACTGGTTCTGGTGAGCTGGTGCGAACCTGTTACATCCCATCACTGGAATAAAGCTATCAATTTCCATCTCCTTTGGTGCCAGTCTTAATACTTTTGATTACCTTTCCCCTACTTTTAATCAAATTCCTTTAGTTTTAACAAATACATAGTTAACAAACTGACCTCATATCTGTATAAAATCATTTTTCTTTATCAATTCTTTCTCTAGTTTTAATTCACATGCCAACTTATTATTTATAGCTTCTTCTTCTTGCACCATATCCAATTCCGAATATTGGCAATCATATGGCAATCAGCCATGAAGACTGTCCTGCGAATATAATGCCATGGTCTTTCATCTGCCTTCCACATTACAGTGTGACACCTGATCCAGCTCCATGAGTCAGTTTTGGTCCTGGGTCTTATATTCCATAATTCTTTATATCAGGGTGGCTAACCTTTTTATGCTGCAGCCTGGACCACGCCCCCAGATATCTGAGTGGGGTGGATCACACCCCCAGAAGTGGATGTATTTATGGCTGTCGTAAATGCGCCCACTTCCTCATATATGACACCTGTGGGCACATTTGGACACATGTGGTGGCATTTTACAGCTGATGTAAACACACCCGCTTCCACTTCCTGGTGCAGCAGAGGCAGTGATGGGCCAGATGGAATGGGAATCCCTGATTTATACTATCCTCCAGTACAAATTCAGTATACATTTTCCAAATTTTAGCCATTAACAACCTCATTGCTATTACCATAACAACAACAATAATAATCTCTTTCTTATTTCTGTCTAGATGTATGTTTCCAAAATCCATTAACAATGTTATTCTAGGACACATTTTCTAATTTTAAAGACAATATTTATTTCCTCACATACTTTTTCCCAAGTCCTCTTTACAACTTTATAATCCCACTGTAAATGAAAATATGTCCATGTCTTTTCTTTACATCTCCAACACCCCTTTTAAATTTATTGTCATAATATCTTAGTCGGACTGGGGTCATGTACCATCTCCATATAATTTTATAACGATGCGCCTTAATCCTCACTGACATATTTTTCATAATCCTTTGGTTCCATAGCCTCTTATTTTTGTATTCAGCTTTCCTAATATGATCCGGGGGCCAGCCTTTCCCCATTAGTCTTTCCTCCACACTTAATGCACTTCCTTTTTGGAAGGTGCAGGAGGACGGAGTCAACAACCTTTTCCGACTTTCACACACCATTACTCGCCTAAAAGCTTAAATCAAACAGGGAAGGGACATGTAAAGTTGTTGAATGCTCTTTGTGAGACTAACCACATGTTTAGCCTGAGGACAAAGGAGTAGTTGATTATTCTACATTTTGTTGTTGTTGCTGTTTCTCTCTTTCTCATCCGATGTAGCAGAAGCCTCCTTCTCCTGAAGGCAGTTGCGAGCTGTTCTCCAGAAATGAAAATTGATATTCGCTATAGCTGAACTCGGCCCATCTTAATTTTACTGGTGCCCCAGGCTATCAAATATGAAAATGTCAATTGCCTGGATGATAAACTGGTTCAAGGCAAATAGTCCAAGAGTTCTGATAAAGCAGCAACTGCTACTATTTGTTGTGCCTTAGCAAAGAACAATTATACAACAGCGTCAGGTTGAAAAAGGAGGGAAAGAGCTTCAGTTGGAACCCATCCATCTTGTGCAACCTCCCCATTGTTGGATACCATTATACGTACCACATGTCCAAACAGAGAAGACTGCTGTGTAATCATGGGCTTATGCCAACCATGGTTCTGGAGGCCAAGGGTTGATGGGATGGTTTGAATAAATCTTAGCTTGCATGCACAATTTGTAGGTAGCAGGATAAATGATGTTCCTAGTTCAGTTACTTGGGGTGGGGTGGGTTACAGCCACCAGAATCCCCTTGTCACTGGCTGTTGGTGTTGCATTCCAAACACCATAACATTTACCAAGCTTTTTTGTTAAGTGGCCAAGGAGCAGGTCCAAATAAAACGCAAAATGCAGGGATGTGATTAACTCACAGACAGTGCTAGCTCCTTGGCTGTAAACAGAGATGAGCACCAACCCAAAGAGTCAGTGGTGGGCAGCCAAATTTTTTACTACCACACTGTGGGCGGATCCAACATCATGACATCTTGGGTGGAGCCAATGTCATGATGTCATGGGCAGAGCCAATTATGTGAGCGGAGCCAATGTAAAAAAACCCCATAAAAATAAGTACACATAAAAATACATTAAAATAAATACAAATTAAATAGACATAAAAACACATAAAAATACAAATTAAATACAAATACACATTAAATACACATTAATTAGATATAAAAACACCTAAAATGCAAATTAAATACATTAAAACACAAAAACACACACTAAAAATAAATACACATTAAATACAGATTAAAATACACCACCACACCCCACACCCAAAGGTGAGTAACTTACCCTGGGGAGCAGGCTATAGGGAGCTTCAGGGTAGCAGCTTCTCTTCCTCCTCCCCACTTGGGAGGACAGCAAGGAAGCCACGCATGTGCGCCAAGCACTGTGTGTGTGCATGCATGCCAAGCGCTTGGCTTGGCACACATGAACAGTGCAGGAACCAGTGAAAAGGTAAGCCCCCGAGGTGGTTCCCCCCAAAAGCCATTGCCGGTTCTCTGGGACACCAGGAAAAGTTACTACTGGTTCTGGTGAACTGGTGTGAATCTGTTGCTGCCCATCACTGCCTAGAGTCCAGTGCTGGTGAACCTTGGCACTCCAGCTGTTCTTAAACTTCAAATCCCAGAAGCCCTGATCAGCAGGAATGCTGACTTGTGCTTCTGGTAATTGAAATCCAAGAACACCTGGGGTGCCAGCATTTGCCATCATGGCTATATTCTGATAGGACTGGCTTTCAAGCAAGGTTGACCATGGGATGGGACTGGAGGTAGAGGTGAATTTTTTTTTATCTCATATGTCACAATAAGTTGCCTGATCTTGTGTCTTTTGCAAGCATCATATCCTGTTCTGCCTCAGGTGGCAAAATATTTTGGGCTTCCCTTGGTAATGATGGCAATGAAGCTCTAAAGTAGGGTTGGAGGCACAATGCATCCCTCCAATTGTCAGACTGCAAACCCAGTCACCTTTGGCCAGTATAGCCAATGGTGAGGGATCATAGGAACTGTGGTTTGAAGACTCCTGAAAGACTGCCATTTGCCATCAGGTACACTAAGAAAGCCATAGGACACAAAGCAACATGGATCACAGAAATATGTGTGAAACTGCATTCTTGTGCTCGCTTGTCTGTCATCTTGCTTGACTACACCCCTTCTCCCTTTGAGCCCCTGAATTTGGTATATAAAGAGTTTGGTATATAAAGAGCCTGTAGGTTTCACTCTTTGTCTGATGAAGTGGACTTGATCCACGAAAGCTAACAATAAAAATATAGCAGTTAGTCTTTAAAGTGCTACAGTGTTTTTTATTTTGTTTATTTTGTTTTGTTTTCTCTTCTCATATGCCTGAACCACAGACTAACACGACTACTATTCCAAGAAATATGAAAAGTTACTGATTGGTTAACAACACTGCAAATTTCAAAGCACTGTAGCTATTTTTTCCTCCAAGCTCTAAAAATTTTGCCAGTTCTTGTTGAAGAGGTACTGTGGTGTGAAGTGTAAACATTATTTTGGCTTTTATAACAAATTACATGCTTCCCATTGATTTCTTCTCTCTTATAGTCTAACGGGCATCATCACACTATTCATCTCTAGTGCTTGCAAAGAGCTCAAAGTATTACAAAGGCAAACACCGTAGTAACAAAATATAAACAGAAGGTCAGCCCTCAAACAAATGAGAAGAAATCTCCTTTGGGACAAACTCTGTGTTTTAAAAGTGTGTGCTGGATGGAGTGTATATGTGTGGTTAAACAAATGGGGGGAAAGACTGGTACAGGAAAGGTGACATGCCTAACCATGACTTAGATGGTTGCTAACTGGAGATGATGGCTTTTTCTTGGGTTTGGTTTACAAACAGGATGAAGCGAGAACTATTTAACTGGATCTTAAATGGAACTGAGCTGCAGAGCCCACCATCCACCCAATACAGTTAGAATGTGTTAAGTCATTACACAACAAAGCGGGGTAGGGCTTTGTCAATTTTATTTTTGAATGGAAGTCTTCCAGGTCACCCCTTTTAGCCCAGCTAATAAAGACACTTGGACTATATACTGTACTTGAGAGAAAGAAAAATATCATTTACTCACAAGAGACAAGGGAAGACACGTGTGCTCAGGAGTCTTGATAAAGTTGGTTTTTGTTATTGTTCAGTCTCATAGTCAAGTCTGACCCTTTGCAACCCCATGGACCATTGCACACCAGGCACCCCATCCTACACCATCCTCCTCAACCCACTCAGCTCTGTGCCCATTGCATCAACAATACCATCTAGTCATCTCATTCTCTCCCACCCCCTTCTTTTGCCCTTGACCTTTCCCAGCATCAAGACTTTCTCAAGTGAATCCTCTCTTCTCATTTGATGTCCAAAGAACTTTAGCTTCATACTCAATATTTGACCTTCCAAGGAGCAGTTGGGGTTGATTTCTTTTAAGATCTATTTGTTCTCTTTAAAGTAAAGTCAAGTCTTTCTTCCAGCCATGTGGCTTGGAAAATGGAGGAGCTCAAAAGGACATATTTCCTCTTCAAAAGGCAGAAAGTAAGGGAGAAAGCATGGGAGAGAAGGCCAGAGCAAACCAAGGGACTTAAGACATGCAAATAGGGCCAGGTAATCTCTAAAACAGGAAAAACCATTCTAATTGTAACTGCAGGCAAACAATGCAAAACAACTTCCTTTAGGTCAGGCTAGTGCAGGCATTCACAACCTATGGCCCACAAGCCTAATCCAGCTCATAGCACTAATTAATCTGGTCCACAGTGGGAACCCAGGCACCATAGGAAGTTCCATGTCACCACCAGAAGTGCAAAAACAGTTTTCACTGCAAAAACAGCATTTTTGCTGCAAAAACACAGCATTTCTGGCTGCTATTGCATCCTCTGCCACTTCCCATGGTGACAAGAGGGTGTGCAGAGCATTCTTGCTCCATTTTTGCAATTTTCACTGAATTTTTGCACTTCTGGTGGTGGCAGGGAACTGCCGGCACTGCGGAAACTGGAAGTGCGAAAATGCAGCAAAAAATTACAGAAATGGAGCAAAAATGGTTGTGGCTGCCATGCCCACTGTGGCGGAACCTGGAAACACCAGAAGTATTGGGAGGAACCACACCCCTGGTCCACGCAGCTGTGCGTCAGGGGTGGGTCCAGCCCATGGCAAGAAAATGTTGTGAACCCCTGGGTTAGTGTTTCCTGTCTCTCTGGTCACTGCATGCTGGGGTTGCATTAGAATACTCAACGCTCTTCGGTGTTTAATCATGCCTTCCACATGACCATGGAAATTTCTGCAGATGCATACAGAATTGGCAATTCGGCTGTAAACAAATATGAACATTGCACCCTAGACTACACTACTGGTGTGATTATATTAACCAAAGTTAGGGTTCATGATGCTATAAAATATTGTTAATTAAAAGGGGAAATCTTCCAGTTTGAACAAAGGAGAGTGGGGAATATAGACCCCCCCTTTCTCACCATGCAACAACATAGTAGAGTACCATGTCACACCAGGAGGAATTATTGTTATTATTACTACATATATTTCTTCCTGATCTGCAACCTGTAGTGGTCAGTTTCAAACTGCTTGTACTTAGCCACATCCCAAAGTAGAATTCAAAAATGAAGGCAGCTCCGTGGTTCTCTGTTCAATAAAGAGGCTTGTAGCAGTTTTCATTTCTACCATAAGCAATCTTTTGCAAAGTAGAAGGAACTCATTTTCTCATTTCAAACAAAGCTAACCTGCCCCCCACCATGCCTTGCATTATAACAAGGAGCGTAGCTTACAACAATGGCTAGAATCCTATTATTGGTTTACACTTGTGTAAAGGAAATCGCATAAATCTTGCTGGCAAATTACTGGTTAATAACAAGCTGGTGGTGCATACTTGGTTGTTGTTCAGTCGCACAGCCAAGTCTGACCTTTTGTGACCTCATGGACACACCAAACTCCTCTGTCATCTGCCATCCTCCGGAGTCTGCCCAAATCTATGCCCACTGTGTCAACAATGCTGTCGAACCATCTCATCCTTTGCTGCCCTCTTCTCCTTTTATGGACATGCATACAATTGTGTGATTAGGTGTGGGCTCAAGAGCAGATATTTACTGCCAAGCCTTATGCAAGGACAAATCTCCAATAGGATTCTGGCATATTTATATTATTTCAGAGAAAATTCATCTCCCTCTTGAGCCTTCTGGGATGGAATTGTAAATAAGATCAAGGAGGAAACTGGGAAGCCTGAAAGACATGAGAAGCAATACAACCAATCCTGTTGATGAAAACATGCCACATTTTTGACCTTGTGAGTCCTAAATCCACTACAGCAGGGGTTCCCAACCTAGGACCCACAGGCCGGATCTGGCCCACAGCACCATTTTATGTGACCCTCCCACTCCTTCAAAAGCATTCAAGAAATAAAATGGCCACCCCTTTTGAAGATGTTCGGACAAAATGGTTACCTACATCATGCAGGCAGAGCAAAATGGCTGTCCGGCCCTCGAAGATGACTGAGAGAGCGTAACCAGCCTCTGGCTTGAAAAGGATGGGAACCCCCGCACTACAGCATTGCCTATTTTCTGATACTGACCCTTCCAGCTTCCTGTCTGGCTTTTTATTTCCTTTTCAATTTCCCTCTCTTCCTCTTCCCACACTGTTATAAAATCAGTGTTTGAGCTTTTAGTTTTATATATGTGTGCTTTAAACAATGTCCTTTGTGCAATGCTTTCAGTGTTGGTTAGAGAAAAGAATGTTTTATAAAGAAAATAATCAGCAAATGGGCTTTTGTTTAAAAAAAATTGTTATCTTTGCAAACCAAAACTTTTACAGTGCCTGTATCTTAACAGAAGCAGCCTCTGTCTCTGAATCTACAATAACTAATCTATTTAAATGTACTACATAGAGGTTTCCCCTCTCTCTCTTGCTTACTTAAAGGCCAGCACTGTTGTCTCAGTATTATCTGCTGTACAAATATTGGCCTGTTCCTTAAAACTACTTTCATGGAAAGTTTAGTGTAGTCTTAAGAGTCAGTGCATATCCTTTATATGTGTTGGATAGGGTAAATGATACTAAATAAAACATAGGATTAAGACATGCTACAGCTTGAGGGTGTGCACATATATCTATCTATATGTATGTGTGTGTGTATGCATGTGTATGTATTTAAAGAACAGGATTAATTGTTGACTTACATTTTTCAATGGGATGTGTACCATCAGTGTGGTGGGGATTTATATATCACATTGATTGTTTTCCATTCGGTGCCAACTCCCCATAGCATAGCTACATACCAGAAACCTCCATCATGAAATAGTCAACATTTCCAAGTCAATCTCTTTTGTGTGTGTGCTAAAAGCTTCCACTAAAGGACTTTGCTCTGCTTTCTCCCCTCCCTTTCTGAACGGGAGTTAACAATAGAGTCTCTCCAGTGAATGGGGTTCACCATTGTTCCAGGATGTGTTTTTACATGGAGTAAAATTGTTCCTGAATACATAAAGCAGAATTTTTTAGCTGTCAGCCATTGCTCAGCCTGACAGATTGTCTATTTCCGATGTCAATGATGGAGAAATAAGCAAGATATTATGGGGGCCTAATGGAACCAAATATAATCACTCATTATTTAGAAACAGTGTTTTAATTATTTTAATTAGAAAATGATGGGGTGAGAATGCGGGCTACTAATGTTTAACAATCATTATAGCCCCTTAATATACTGCAAACCAATTTATTGTCTTGGAATGAGGATATCACAAGCCACCATTCTGATATAATTCATTACAACAGCTTGGTTGCGTAAATCCTACCATTTTGTATATGAGTGGTTGCTCTTCTTCTTCTCCTTCTCCTTCTCCTTCTCCTTCTTCTTCTTCATGCCATGTCAATTCCAAATGGGAACCCTGATAGTCTAGAATAGATCAAATTAAACATAAAGCACTCATCCAGTAGGGCTATAATACACTGAAAAGTACTCATGCTGGTGGATGAGTGGTTAAGAAGCTCACCTTGTTAGCTGGAAGGTTGGCAGGTCGAGACTTGAGTGCTGCATGACAGATTGAGTGCCCGTCTCTCCCCCAGCTCCTGCCAACCTAGCAGTTCAAATGCAAGAAATTGCAAGTGCAGTAAAACCTCGCACAAAGAGTGCCTTGCTTAGAGACTAACTCGCTTAAAGAGCAGAATTTTCTCTGAATGGTCGCTTCGCTTAACAACTAAAACCAACCAAAAACTTGCTTAACAGCTAAATTGGAGTTCACAATCCCCCTGCCAGAAGTCATAATTGGTCACTTCCAATGGTTTTTCGCTTAAAGAGCAAACTCACTTAAAGAGCAATCCAGTGAGATGCATTATGCTCTTTAATCGAGGTACCACTGTAGATAAATAGGGACCACTTTGATGGGAAAAGATCTTGGGGACCTGAAAGGAGCCTCATTCAGGCCCCTCCTGGGCAGAGTTCAACCCAGAAAGAATCTTTGTGTGCTTCTGACATGATCATTTTATACATGGCCTCAAGATAAAGGCAAGTTTGGTCTTGGAACACAAAATAAAGCAGGGCAAAGGCTAATAGAGTTCTGCCAAGAGAATGCACTAATTATAGCAAACACCCTTTTTCAACAACACAAGAGCTGACTTTACACATGGACATCACTGAAACCAGATTGATTATATAATCTGCAGCCAAAGATGGAGAAGTTCCATACAGTCAGCAAAAACAAGACCTGGAGCAGACTGTGGTTTAGATCATAATCTACTGATTTTCAGGCTTAAATTAAAGAAAACAGGGAAAACAACTAGGACACACAGGTATGGCCTAGAAAACATTCCTAAGGAATATGCTGAGTTGTGGAACAGATTTAATGGTTTAGACTTGATAGACAGAATACTAGAAGAATTATGGACAGAGGTTTGGGACATCATACAGAAGACAGCAAATAAAACTATACCAAAAGAAAAAGAAGTGTAAGAAAGCAAAGTGGGTGTCTGATGAGGCTCTTAAAATAGCAGAAGAAAGAACACAAAAGGAAAAGGTGAAAGAGAAAAAGTCAATCAATTAGACACAGCTTTTTCAGAGAAAAGCAAGGAGAGATAAGGAAACCTTCTTAAATGAAGAGTGCAAAGAAATAGAGGAAAACAACAAAAGGGGAAGGACTAGTTGCTTGTTGTTCAGTTGCACAGTTGATTCCGACCCTTTGCGACCCCATGAACCTTTGCTCTCCAGCATCCTCTTCAATCCGCCCAGCTCTGTGCCCATTGCATCTACAATACCATCTAGCCATCTCATTTGGCTGCCCCCTTCTTCTTTCCCAGCATCAAGGCTTTCTCAAGCGAATCCTCTCTTCTCATTTGATGTCCAAAGTACTTTAGCTGCATCTTTACAATTTGACCTCCCAAGGAGCAGTCAGGGTTGACTTCTTCTAAGATTGACCTATTTGTTCTCCTCACTGTCCAGGGGACTCTAAAAACTCTCCTTCAACACCACTTTTCAAAGTTGTCTATTCTTCTGCACTCAGCTTTCATAATGGTTCAGCTCTCACAGCAATACATTACCACTGGGAATACCATTGCTTTGACTATGCAAATTTTTGTTTTCAAGGTGATGTCTCTATGAGGTTTCTCATAGCTTGTTGTCACAGAAGGGACCTGCCTCTCGGGTAGGCCCCAACCTTCTTCTGGGTTTCAGCTCCCTGGGTGGACAACCCAGGCCTCTGATATGTGTAGAAAAGGTAGCTTTAGGCCAAATAACCATTCCAAGTTTCTTCAAGAAAAATATTGAAAGCATTGTAACATACAGGATACAGTTCATCAAAAGATCAGCAAGCATTTCAAAGCAGCAAAGCATTTCAAACCCATTAAGGGTTCCAGGGGAAGCACTTGCTCCCCTCCTTCCACAAGTCTCCCATTTTGCAGAATGGCTGCACAGTACAGTATTCCATAGAGAGAAAAAGCTGTGTGTGTCTGCGTCACTGGGTTACACCTCTGGCCCTCCTCCTTAGGGATTGCAGCATGGCATGTCAATCACATATTCAATTTCATTTTTGCAATTCCATGAGGTTCAATTGTTTTGAATTCTTCTTTCTCCCCCAGATCCAGAATCACCATTTTAAGTGTACTAAAACTCAATCAAGTGGGTACAAAGCTAACAGAAAAGCACTTTTTAAAAAGGGGCCTTTCTGTGACACTTGTCTTCCAAGAATCAGTTGCTTTTTTATTTCATGGCTGCAATCTCAATCTGCAGTGATCTTGGATCCTAAGAAAGTAAAATCTGTCACTGCTTCTACTTCTTCCCCATCTATTTTCCAGGGACTGGAACATGCCCAACACTCCCTGGAAAATAGATGGGGAAGAAGTAGAAGCAGTGACAGACTTTACAGTCTTAGGATCCAAGATCACGGCAGATGGAGATTGCAGCCATGAAATAAAAAGGTGTCTGATTCTTGGGAGGCAAGCTATGAGAAACCTGGGGAACATAGTCAAAAGTAGAGACATCACCTTGAAAACAAAATTTCACATAGTCAAAGCAGTGGTATTCCCGTTGGCAATGTATGGTTGTGAGAACTGGAGCATTGGGAAAGCTGAGCGCAGAAGAATAGACATCTTTGAAATGTGGTGTTGGATGAGAATTTTGAGAGTCCCCTGGACAGCAAGGAGACCAAATAGGTCAATCTTAGAAGAAATCAATCCTGACTGCTCCTTAGAAGGTCAAATAGTAAAGATGACACTAAAGTACTTTGGACATCAAAAGCGAAGAGAGGATTCACTTGAGATTCACTTGATGCTGGGAAAGGTGGAGAGCAAAACAAGATGGGGGAGGCCGAAAATGAGATGGCTAGATGGTATTGTAGATTCAATGGGCACAGAGCTTGGCAGGTTGAGGAGGATGGTGGAGGACAGAGGTGCCTGGCGAGCAATGGTCCCTAGGGTCGCAATGGGTCAGAATAGACTGTGCAACTGAACAACAAGATAAAGAGTCAGTAATTGGTTAGACATGGGTTGCAAACTTTCCCAGTTAAAATTAGTTCAGTAAACTGGGCTGGAGCTAAATGCCATTCTAGGGTGTCTACCCCAGCAACCACTCACACACGGTCAATTCAAATTTTAAATTAGGACCCCAGAAAGTATTTATTTATTTATTTTACAGACTTATATGCCACCCTCCTCAAAGAGACTCAGGGCGGCTTACAAAAGCTTAAAAAGATACATAAAAACACAATTATAAAATCCAATTTAAAAATTATTAAAATATTAAAACTGAACAAGTTAAAAGATTAAAAATGCATACAATGAGAGAGAGGGAGGGGTCAAATGAGCCAACAAGCCAATGCAACTGTCTGACCCAGACCCCATAATCATCTGTATTCAAAAGAAGATAGGGTTTTACTAGAGACTCAAGCCAAAGAGCCATTCTTGGCATTTAAAATGAATGGATATAATTTGTCCATGTAGAGGTCTGCATCAGGGTGACTTCAATTCCCAGACAGCTAAGTCAGTACATTGGTCAATCAGTGCTTTGGGAATTGAAGTCCAAAAACCAAAGGCTGGGAAACACTGGCTCTAAATCCATGAAATGATTCATGACAAGCATTGCATTAACATATCAGTAAGACCTACATTCCATAATCATTGGCATTGTTGATTATGTATGACTCCCTAAAAGGGCCAATGGCTACATGTGGATAAGCCCCTTTCGGTGGGGTGATGGTCCCCTCAGTGGAGGAAATGCTACTGGAAACCATCATATGGGGCTCAATGGCAAAATGAGTGGAGGAGGAACTCTGATTCCCAGCTGTCATGGAGAAGAAAAAGGGCATTTATTTATTTATTTATTTATTTATTTATTTATTTATTTATTTATTTATTTATTTATTTATTTATTTATTTATTTATTTATGGACTGGCTGTGAAGGTGCACCTTGATAATATCTTTAAGACTGTGGCAGTCCATTGCAGTCCTGGTGTTAAATCCTGTATGTGGGTCAATTCATGGCAAGCTGGGATCCACCTTAAACAAATTCACACCAATGGCATTTTTCCTGCTTCAGGAAAAAATACATTCTCGGATACGAGTTGCAGCTGGTGACGACGACTTGACTAGATACATGATTGACAGCCAATCAAATAGTCATGGCAGCTTCCACATTTTGAGTTCTATGGGATTTAAATGCACAGGATAGTAGCCTTTGTTTATCTGGGTTATTGCCCCTTAAACATGATGTTTCCTTCCCTCAAAAATGACTGGATTAGCAAAGATTATCTATGGTTGACTTTATCGAACCCTGCAATCATTTAAACTCCACTCTGGAGTGGTTAGTTGGATTATTCTGTAGTGTTTACTTAACTTGGGGTAAAAGTTAAGGCATCAAAGGAATACATAAATGTGTCCTATGCTTTTAGTGAAGCTGGTGAGTTGGATCTCTTGTCCAAATTTCTTTGTTTTGGTTGATGTAGCTTCAATTTACCATTTTCCTTTTGGGAATTATTATTCTTACCTCTGCACACATTGACATCAAAATAAAAATGTTTCATATATAGCAGGAGTGCCCAAACTTTTCGGACTGCGGGCTGGTCACATGTTTCCTCCCACTGGAAGGATGTTTTGCAACAGGATGAGATAGATTTTTTAGGCTGCCATTTTCTCTGCTCAAACCAGGGGTGCCCAAACTAAGCCTGTGGGCCAGATCTGTCCCCTGACACCAATTCATCAGGCCACGACACCCTCGTCACTCCTGGAAGTGGAAGTAAAACATACAGGCACATTTTACTTCCACTTCCAGGAGTGATGAAGGTGTTGCAGGCTGGATGAATTGGTGTCAGGGGACAGATCCAGCTCACGGGCCATAGTTTGGGCAGTGGCATAGCGTGGGGGGGGGCCTGTCTCCGGGCAGCACTTTCCAGGTCAGCACTTGGGACCCAAGCACTTGGAAAACAAGCACGGCAGCACTTGTTTCCAGAGGGACACATTGGGCGGCGGACCCAGTGAGGGCATTGCCTGCGCAGGAGCACTTTGAGGTGGTGGGACCCATAGGTGACTGTCAGCTTATTTACCAGCCGTCCTACTCTACCAGGGTGGCCGGTTTGCTCAGACAGGCGGTCCGAGTTGGGATGTACTCAAACTTGGGAGGCTGCGGGCCGAACAGAGTGGATTTCTTCGTGGGCCACTTCCCAGGTTGTCAGTCCTGGATAAGGACAAAGTGCGCCTTCACAGTCAGTCCATCTGGCATGGCCTCTTCCGCCTCCATGATTGTTGGGAATCAGAGTTCCTTCTCCACTCATTTTGCCTTTGAGGCAATATGATGGTTTCCAGTAGCATTTCCTCTACTGAGGGGACCATCTCCCCAACTAAATGGGCTCATCCACTCATAGGCATTGACCCCTTTAGGGAGTCATGTTATTTACTACTGCCCAACACTCGGCATTGAGTTGCTGGCTGTACAGTCTACTCCATTACCGAACGGGATGTCTGGCCAGACATTTGCAACTGGAATTATCAGAACACTATGGCAGAGGTGTGGAAATATGTCTTTGTGTGCATTGATATAGAACAGGATACTTGCCAAAGTATTTTCCTTTTAGGAGAATTAAAGAATTGAATTCTCATCTTGGGTTGAATAGGGGTAGAAGTTGACATATAAGAAGAATGTGTCCATGTTTTGAAAGAGAATAGAGGCAAAGATACATGGTCTGAGGTTTCTTGTTTTTGAAGCTGTAGCTTCAGCAACAACAGTTTTACTGTACAACAAAGGATTTTTCCTCTTTCAGGAATTTCTCAGCTTTTTGAATCACAGGAGTATATGAACAACTGTTCTGGTAAAAGAAAGTCCATCGTTCCTGAATGTTTTCAAGTACTGTAGTAGCATTTTCATCAAAGCTCCAAATGAATGAACAAATTAATGAATGAGACAAGTAGATCCATTACCTTATTAACACTCTGAGTGCAAAGAGCACTGTAGGGTGTACAGTAGCACTGTTTAGCCAGGCCTCTATTTTCCATAGATCTTCTTACTGCACTGTTGTGAAGTGGCCATCTTTGGCATGTTTACTAGGTGTAGCCTGTTAAAATTAGCTTAGGGCTATGTATTGCAGAAGGCTGACTTTGATTTAGTAAATTTTAGAATGCTAGTATTTGATGCAACCACAATAGCATTTTTAACCAATTTTAACTTGCAATATTAATCTGTTTTAGTTTCCGATTCTTATTCTAAAAATGTGTTTCCTCCTGTTAGGCAAAAGTTTATATATTTGGGATACTCTAAATTAAATCTACACAAAGGAAAACGTCTTTTGCTCAGCTCATTCTCTGTGATTTAGAGTTTCTAGGTGGGGCAGCTGACGAAAATTCATTCACTACCTATTTACATAAACTGCACAGTGTTTGCCTAAGTGCCATGAAGCCTGAAAAGGCCAAGAATTATAAAGAATTTAAGTAGAATGATTCCCTTGTGTCATTAAAGGAAACAGACAGATGCTTTGACAGCATACCTTTTTAAAAGCTTCATTAAAATCACTATCCTAGCTCAGTCATGCTTCTGTCATCAAATTATTTTTATGTGCTAGTTCCTGAGTATTTCTTACCCACAGGACGAGTGTATAATTTGTAGGTAGGGCTGTGTGTACACTTTGCTTAAGAAAATAACCATAATTCTACATCTGAGCAGAAACAAATATGCTCTCTGAAATTCTTCTTTACAGTTTTGATGTTGAAAACTGCTTAGATGTAGTTTCAATTATATTTGAAAGTAGATATTTTGCAATACAGGACTAGATAATTGACTATGTAGGGGTGTTTATTTATTATAAAATGCAAAGGCATCAGCTAAGTTTTATCTAGTGGTATAGTTCAGCAAGTCCACAGTTCAGCAATGAACTGGACTTTCTGTGTAGCAGAGATTATAATATCATTTGCCATCCTACTTCCAGCTTCCCCAATTTCCTCTGAGTTACACTGCAACAGCACTTCTGACAGAGATGGAGTTTCCTAGCAATATGTCATATTACCACAAGCTACCTCTACTGTAGGGGACTGCAGTGGCTCAAGTGGTTAAGACATTGAACTTGAAGACTAGCATGTCGGAGTTTGATACCCAAATACTGCATGACAGAGTGAGCTCCCGTCTCTCTCCCAGCTCCTGCCAACTTAGCAAGAAGTTTGAAAGCAAGAAATTACAAGTAGATAAAAAGGTACCACTTCAGTGGGAAGATAAACAGCATTCCGTGTACTCCAGTGTCTAGGTATTGTTAGGGGATGTAAGTCTTTGCCTCACACCCTAACTGGTTGCAAGGCATATTGTGTCTGTGATGCCTTTAAGACCCTACTGCAGGGGCACACAGGTGCTGGGACTTTTTCCTGATGTGCTCCATGGGCCAGTGTATTTAGGTCAGAGCAGGATTGCAGACTTCCAGCTACAATGCTCAACTTGCCTGAGCGCTAATGCTCACCTTCCTCTGCTGACAGTCTGGATGAAGATTCCTGTGTCTTCCAGAACCTGCTATGAGGACTGAATCTTTGCACTGACCCTGATAATGGTTTTTGCCTGATATGCTATCTGTGTTTGCTGGACAAAGAAGGACTACTTGGGGTAAGCCTCCACCAGGAGGACAGAAGCTGAAGAACTCTTTGGTTTTGTCTGTAATTACAGCTTACATTTACCTTGCTGGACTGGAGTGCTACTGAACTGTATGGACTTGTATATAGCACAACTGAACTATCTCAGTGAGGTCAACTGAGCAGCCAAAGAGAATATATCTGTTTTGTGTTACAGTTGTTGCACTGTATATACTTGCACCTTTATACTTCCTGAGTAAACCTACTGTGAGTTTTCTTCTGGCTGTTTTTCTTACAAGGTGCGAACCTTGCCAGGTGCAAACCTCTTGCTGGCCACTGCATACCACTCTGCTAACCATTTACATCAACAGGTATGCCTGTCACATTTCCACGGAAACATCTGCAGACGCAAACAGTGCTGGCTCTTTGGCTATAAACAGAGATGAGCACTGATCCCTAGAGTCAGATATGACTGGCTTTTGAGCAAGAGCAACCTTTACCTTTACCTTAACCCTACTGTAGTGGACCAGGGTGGCTTAGTGGTTAAGACACTGAACTTGATGACCAGATGGTCAGAAGGTCCACCCAAAAGATAAATGGCCTGTGCCCAGACCATTGTTAGGCTATCATTTCCCATGATACCTTAAATTTAAGGATACCTGACTGAGGAGTGGCTGAACTAAATGGTGCTACCACCACTTTCACACTCATTCTCTTCTTCCTTCTCTTCCTCCTCCCCTAGTGAGTGTTACAGAAGTGTTGCAGGGCACAATGCAATGGCTGTTTCCTTCCGCAGGTGGTAGCACTTTCACTGCCACCATCTACAAGACCTGCGATTGGTGAGGAAATTACTTGCCTCAAATTACATGTTAACACGGCTCTCTTCCTATCTTTCCCAATCACACCACATCCCTTATCCATATAATCCGTCCCTGCAGTCACGCATTCCTCCTCTCACTTTAGCCTTGATAATGCCACATGGTCCATGCACCAAACAAATAAGCTAATACATTTTCTACTTTGAGCTTTGATGCACAGTCCTGTTTACAGTAGAAGGAAGGAATGGAAGCAGCTAATTGCACTTTGGAAATTAGATGGGGCACAAAAGTTGGACATACAACGTTCATGTCCAGCTGATGTACCATACTTCAGCATGCCTATGAAATTTAATGTGCATTTCTATGGCCCTTGAGGAGGAATACCATGACATTTTAAAATATCCCTCTCAAAGGATGGGAAAAGAGAGGTCCATATTCAGAGATGAGATGTATTCTTGGAAATGTTGGTCGGTTGCTTAAACATAGCTGCAGCTAGTGTCTCTCAGATAGGGTGCTGGAGATCATAAAAAAGAGACATGCTAGGAGCATCTTGGATCCACAAAAGTTGTCCACTATGTGCCCGATACCTCTCTAGCACTAGGAAGAAGCTTTGTAGCTTATGTCTTCATGGACATAAAAAGGCAAATAAAAGAACGGTCACATAGCAGTCATTTAGTCCTCAGTTCTGAATGCCACTGGGTTATCAAGAGCATCCAGGCGGCTATAGGCGAGAGCGCAGCAGTAAAAATGTAAATAAATAAATTAATAAATGACAGCATCCTCCCCCCCCCTCTATTTTTTGTTCTTTATACCTCCCAACCAGTTTGTCTTTAAAAGTAAAGGTTTACATCTTCTCCACCCCCAATTATATCCAATTTTTGATTGATATTCTCATTCCTGCTTAGCCCCTGTAAGTCATAGAAAGATGTGGATCAAATGCTTTGGCACGCCACTAATTTCTTATTCATTTCTTTGACACAGTGCACCAAAAGACAAAAGCTCTAAGTAGCTTTGTGTGATCCTCCAACATCCATAAACTTTACTCTAATGATTCAGTACAATTAGAGAGTAGAAGGTGAGAGAGAACAAACACATATCATGGATGTATGCGGTAAAACCCTAGGTTACGGAATTAACCTGTTCTGGGACTTTTCCTTAAGTCGGTTTTTCCTTAAGTTGCACATTTTCCCATAAGAATGCATTGATATATAATAATAATGATATTTAATAAATAATGGAGAACATACAGTAAAAGGGAATGGAAAAGACGCAGCTAAGCTCCCGACTTCCTCCACTGCTTGAGAAATGCTTCAACAGCTTTCCTGGGCATGGGCGCTTCTTCCTGAGGGTTGGTGTCGGGTGCACTTTCCTCATCAATGTTCACCAGGCGGGGCTGCCCATATCCTGGGCTTTCTTGTTGAAGAAGCCACTGGTGGATGAGGGGAGCCACTCCTCTTTCCACCGGATCACCATCAGGGCACAAGGATAGATGGAAGCAGTGGCGTAGCGTGGGGCGGGGGCGGGGGGGCGGATGCCCCGGGCAGCGGCTTTCAGGGGGCGGCAAAATGTCCCCACCACTTTGGCCTCCCTCTGCCTGGGCTTAGGAAACAGGACTTCCCAGGCGGAGGGCGGCCCTTTTGCTGGCGAGCGCTGTTCGCCTCCGTCCACCTGCCTGGCCGTCAGGGGCTTTTCGCTGCCTGCCCCTGACTCCGCCTCCGTTGCGAGTTCGATCCTGGCGGGATACCAGATTGCCTAAGCCATTCATCCTTCCGAGGCCAGTTAAATGAGTACCCAATGGGACGGAGGCGAGCAGCGCTCGCCAGCAAAAGGGCCGCCCTCCGCCTGGGAAGTCCTGCACGCGTGCGCGCCCGCTGCCCACCTCCGCCCGCCCGCCCAGCCACCCACCCAGCTTGCCGTCAGAGGGGGCGCTCATTGAGGGTGGGTGGCGCCGTGGCGGGGAGCCCCTAGCAGCTGGCTGGGCGGGAGGAGGTGGGCAGCGCACGCGCGCGCGTGCAGGACTTCCCAGGCAGAGGGCGGCCCTTTTGCTGGTGAGCCCTGCTCGCCTCCGTCCCATTGGGTACTCATTTAACCGGCCTCGGAAGGATGAATGGCCCAGTGGTCAGCAAACTTGGCTCTCCAGCTGTTCTTGGACTTCAGTTCCCAGAAGCCTTGATCAGCAGGAGTGCTGACTTGGGCTTCTGGGAATTGAAGTCCAAGAACACCTGGAGAGCCAAGTTTGCAGACCACTGGTAGGCAATCTGGTATCCCGCCAGGATCGAACTCGCAATGTTTTGGCTGCAGTGCAAGAAGGCTGGAAAGTCCATAGGGTTGGTGTGTGTGTGTGCGCGGGGGGCACTCGTCGGGGGTGGGTGGCGCCCCTGGTGGCTAGCTGGGTGGGCTGGCGGGCGGAGGTGTGCGGCGCGCGTGCGCGCCGCTCGTCAGCAGGGGGCCGCCTTCTGCCTGGGTCCTGGGGGGGCAGCGGCAGTGGCGAGCTGGGGGGAGCGAGTTTGTTCTTCGCCCCCGGCGGCTGAACTCTGCGCGACGCCACTGGATGGAAGTCCAGCCACAATGCTGCTGTCTGCCCACGCTGAAGGCTGTCTGAAGACTCACCCCTCCTTCTGCCAAGTCATCATTGCCACAGGGCTGTTGACTTTGTCCATGTTGACCAGGAGGTGATGACTTGGTGGAAGGAGGGGTGAGTCTTCGGGCAACCTTCAGCATGAATGGACAGCAGCGTTGCAGCTGGACTTCCATCCAGCCCAGTGGCGAAGTTCACTTAGTGGAAGGAGGAGTGGCTCCCGGCCAGTGGTGGGATGTCAAAAATTTTACTACCCCACCGTGATGTCATCACAGTGTGGGCGGAGCTAATGTAATGACATCATTATGTGGGTGGAGCCAACATTATGACATGGGCGGGGCCAAAGAAAAAATATAAATAAATAATAATAATAAAATAAATATAAGCACGCACACACACGCACACACCTCAACCCACCCATCCACCCACTCACAACACAAACCCGTAAATAAATTAAATAAAATAAATAAAATACACCCACCCACCCCAAACACAAATCAACCAGAGCTTTTAAACCGAAGGTGGTTCCCCCCAAAAGCTGCTACCAGTTCTCCAGGACACTGAAAAAAGTTACTACCGGTTCTGGCGAACTGGTGAGAACCTGTTACATCCCATCACTGCTCCCGGCACCTGCTGGCAGCTTCCTCACCAAAACCCCTGCTAAAATCTTCAAGAAATGACTCTTTGCGCCACCCACAGACTCTAAAATGGCACGGGACTGGCACTATAAACCCTCCCAGATGCAATGTGCTCTGGGGGAAACTAGTTCTGTAGCACGAATGTTTTCTGTAACTTGGAATGTGATTTCCTCGTGATTTTCTTCTATAAGTCAAGTTTTCCTTTACCCAAGGCATCTGTAACCCAGGGTTTTACTGTACAGTATTTAGAAATGAATTAGGTAAAGGTAAAGATCGCCCTTACTAAAAAATCAGTCGTATCTGACTCTAGGGTTTAGTGCTCATCTCTGTTTATAGCCAAAGAGCCAGTGCTGTCTGCGTCTGCAGATGTTTCCATGGACACGTGACAGGCATGCCTAGATACCAGAGTGCACAGAATGCTATTTACCTTCCCACCAAAGTCTACTTATCTACTTGCAATTTCTTGCGTTCAGACTGCTAGGTTGGCAGGTGCTGGAACAGAGACAGGAGCTCACTTCCTTATGGAGTACTTGGGTCTCGAACTGCTGACCTCCTGAACTTCCAGTCATCAAGTTCAGCAGCTGATCCAAAATGACACCTCTAGGTTGAGCCACCTTTTGGGAGCATAACTATCTTCTTCACAATTCATTTTGGAGAGAGAGCCTTTGATCTGGAAAGATTGCTACAGACTACACAACCTCAGCAGATCCATCAGATCTACAGACAGTTGGGGAATGCTTTAGCCAGGATGAAATGAGGGCAGAAAGAAAACTGAGCCAATGCCAAAAAGGAAGCCTGCCATATACCCAGATGTCACTATTGGCTGCATTGATGAGAAAGAGGGATGGAATAAAAGCAAAGGCATTTTGGCACTTAGGGAGTGCAGCTGCCAAGTGTATATCCTGTGAATGACCATAATGATGGCGGTCAAGAAGGATGACAGATTTTGAAGGCGAGATGTAGAGAATGTTCAGAACATTCAAGAATGAGGCCAGCAAAATCCAATACACATGGGACATAAAATAATAATAATCTTAGAATTGCAAAATTGGAAGGGACCAGCTCCTATCAAGGAGTCACAGTGGGGAATTTAACTCCTTAATTGTGCCTATCACTCTCACCCTTCCATAATCCTCAAAAACCAAGGATGAACAAAGTGCAGGTATCAAGCCATAGAACTACAACTTCCATCAGTTCTAGTAGCATTGCCAATGGTGAGGAAATCAGGAGTTGCCTGCCAGCAACAGCTGGTGTTTGCATACAGTGATGGCAAACCTTGGCACTCCAGCTGTTCTGGGACTTCAGTTCCCAGAAGCCCTGATTAGCAGGAGTGCTTACTTGGGCTTCTGGTAATTGAAGTCCAAGAACTTGTGCCAAGGTTCGCCATCACGGCCATATCAAAACACTATTGTACAGTGTCTGTACATGTGTCAAACGCCTCTTGTCATTGTAGGTACATAACGGTATTCATGCCTAGGACTGCGGTGGCTTAGTGCTTAAGATGCTGAACTTGATGACTGGAAGGTCTGCAGGTCAGCAGTTCAAGACCTGAGTTCCTGCCAACCTAGCAGTTTGAAAGCAAGACATTTCAAGCAGATAAATAGGTACTACTTTGGTGGGAAGGTAAACAGCATTCTGTGCACTCCAATGTCTAATCATGCCTGCCATGGAAATGTCTGCAGACACAAACAGCACTGGCTCTTTGGCTATAAACAGAGATGAGCACTGAACCCTAGAGTCAGATACTACTGGCCTTTGAGCAAGGGTGACCTTTGCTCAAGGGTATTCACACCCAGGAGCATGCTGGTGTATCAGGCAATTGGGCTTTGTCTCACTCCGCCTTCACCTGGGGCACCAATAGCCAATGTATGGGATTGCCCCACCCCACCCACCCCATAGGCGCCTGCAACACTCCCTGTCCAGCACCTTTCCATGGTGCCCTGCACACCCCTGTTCACACCCAGCTCTCACAAATCAGATACTAAAGGCAGGTAGAAACAAAAATGACCAAGACCTTTATTAGACTGTCCCGTGCTAAAACAGGTGAGATTTCAAGCCCATCTTTTTTGGGACAGGTATTGCAAAGTTTGAGGGAGCAGGTACAGAAATAGAAAAAGTCCCAAAGTTATCCTGACCAGATGTTGTAGTATTAAGATGTGTGTTAAATTAATGTCCCAAGACAGGAAACACCATTTTGTAGTTTAGTTTGAGATTTGCCATCGGGCGATGCAAGATTATCTTTCTCTATCTCTGTAGTCCAAAGGGCTCCAGTCCCTTAATTGTTTCTCCATTGTCTTGTTTTGAAGCTGACAATTCCTGTCTGGCTGGAAGCAGTGGTATATAAAGACATGGCAAACCCTACATCAACTAGAGATTAAATTTAATTGATGCACTAGGCCAAATATGTCAATCATGGCCAAATTCAAAGTATTATTTAGCACAGATGTTCCCAACCTTGGAGTCCCAGATGTTCTTGGACTAAAACTCCCATAATCCTTCACCCTTGGCTATGGTTACCAAGATTTCTAGCATTTTGAAGTATAATTCGATTACAGAGCTCTAGTCCAAGAATACCTGACGACTCAAGGTTGAGAACCACTTGCCTAACAAGCAAGGAAAGGTAGAGTTCTCAGCTGAACATGTCCCTCTTGAATGATGATAGGTCTCCCAGCCCTTGTTGGAAATCACACTCTGAGTGGCTATTTTTAGATACCTTGGATACCATGGAGTCATTATTCAGCACGGCGTCCTTGTATGAATAATGTCTCCATGATGACATTCTGCACAACTTCTGTCCATAGTGATCTGTCCCTGGCAGCTCTTCTCCATTTTGGGCCAACATTTTTCTTGAGGAAATCTTCCCATCTGCAGGGTTGTTACAGAAGAACTTTCTGGAAAGACTGATGGATTATTGATCCTGTGTAATATGTCTTTGAAGGTTGGTTATTGGTTTATTGTAAAAATTATAGTAAAAACTAGCATCCTGTTGCTAGATATCAGTATCGTATCTTAATGAATACTGTCATGTCGCCATTTTACCAGACTCCCGACCAACATCCTTTGGCCAGGAAGAGGAATTGGACTATAGCCACAGGTGGACGTTTTTGCATTATAATGTTTTCTACTTGATGTGTATTGTTCTGCTGTATGATATTTATTGAACCTTATTGCTCTGTTGCACTACATGCCATGGTATTTTGATTGTACTGTAATGTCTATTGATGTGTATTATGTACTGACTTACTATATGATATTTACTGTACTTTACTGTTTTGTTATATTGTACGCTATTGTATTTTTGTTTGCACTTTAATAGTGATATTAGGGGACTTTGTGAGCCGCTCTGAGTCGGTTACTACTGAGGAGAGTGGGATACAAATCTAAGTAAATAAATAAATAAGGGTGGTCTTCAACTTTTGCAATCTCTAGGATACCAATTCATTATTCTGCCACTCCCTCTATTGTCACTTGTCTGTGCAACATGGGCAGCCCACTTTAATTTGTTCGTCAGGTATTCTGTTACTACATCTTTTAGCAGTGATCTTTGCCTGATATCCTCAATTTTTTTTACTTTATTGCAAAGTGAGATTCCGAGTATTGATCTCTCCATTGCTCATTGTGTTACTTGCAGCCCATTTTTCTTCTTCATTTGATATTTTTAGATATCAAATGAAAATGTTTTTTAAAAGTCCTTCTATAAAATCAAAAAACATGGGTAGCTGATGTCTTTCTTTGTTGAATCACTGGAATATTAGAAATAGCCAAGGGTACACAACAACTCCTTTAAGAAAAAAGATAAGAAATATTTGGTCATTTTAATTTAGAAGAAAGGTAAACAAAGGGAGACACAGTGACGGTTGAGGAAGTGCTGCATGGGAAGGAAAAAACAACTTTCATGTCTTAGTTGGTTAAACTCAAGAGAATCCACAGTTAATCCTTAGTACTCATGGAAGACTTCCACCTTTTTCCAAAGTGCAATGTATTTCTGATTTTGCAGTCCAGAAGTCCTATATCTCATTTCCCCATTTTCAGATGAAAGTTATGTCTTTTCATCTCAATGAAAGGCATGATCAGATATCCACACAATGCAACTCAACAATAAAACACTGTGGATTAGTGACAGGTCCAACAAGTGCATTTGAAAGCGAATTCAGTTTTTTCAACCTGCATATAAAGATATCTGCAGGAAAACAACAGAAAAGATAAAGAAAACTAGTTCCTAATTTCTTTTTGGTCATTTTTTCTAAAGCCTTCCTCAATAAAAATGAATCCAAACATTGTTATCTTCCATGCACAGAGATCCAGATACTGCCATATGTTTATTTTGTACTGCTTTGTAAATGTTTAAATCATTGGCAGAGCTTACAAAGAATTTGATTCCACAAGGTGAGGAGGATTTTGCTTTTTATGACAGAAAACAGAACTGTCTGACAAACATCCATGGGCCTCTTGCTTGGCTAGTTTGTCCCAGTCTTTGTGATTTTTCCACTGAAGAATTGGGTTGACTTGTCTGATCATGTTTGTCATTGAGTAGGTCAGTCATTTTGAGTATAATCAAAGGCAGAATGTACAATCTGGTGAGGGCCTGCTCCAGATTTTTAGGCAGTTCACCACAATATCACAATTGGACCTCTGGTCCAACCTCTCAGCATACTCTTCTGATTTCAAAAGCTAAGCACGCTTGAGCCCATTTAGTCCATGGATGGCACACCACCAGAGAATACCAGGGATCTCCAGATAAGGCTGGGATAGAATTATGCCTAAAACCATAAAGAGATGCTACCAGGCAGAGCTAGAAAATAATCCTGCCAGCTAGAATCAGCAGCTAGAGGAATCAATCCAATGGCTAGAATCCTGTTTTGTACCTTAAGCCTAATTGTAACTTTCTATCCCTTCTTCCCTGGTAAGCAAAGTACCTAGGATACAAAATGATTCTCAGGCCTGCATGTGCATGGTGGATTGGTGTGTGCACATGCCAGTCCCTAAGAATCTGTTGGGATAATAGCAGTCTTGCATGCATTAACACTGGGCATTAACACTGGGTATCAGAGGGAAGCTCCTGCTGGCTCAAGTGGCTAAGATGCTGACTGGGAGGCAGAAGGTCAGCAGTTTGATTCCCGAGTACTGCAGGATGGAGTGAGCTCCCATCTTTGTCCCAGCTCCTGCCAACCTAGCAGTTCGAAAGCAAGAAATTGCAAGTAGATAAATAGGGACCACTTTGGTGAGAAGGTAACAGGGTTCCGTGCGCTCCAATGGCTAGTCATGCCTGTTACATGACCACAGAAACATCTGCAGAAGCAGACAGTGCTGGCTCTTTGGCTCTGAAACAGAGATGAGCACTGAACCCTAGAGTCGGATACGACTGGCTTTCAAGCAAAGGAAACCTTTACCTTTACTAAATAGGTACCACTTTGGTGGGAAACTTAACAGCATTCTGTGCACTCCAGCATCTAGTTATGCCTGATTGGTTTGGTCAAGAAGTAGCTAAAAGGTAAACATAATGCCCTCTGTTATACATTGTATTTGCAAAGCTAGTGAGTTGCTTCCATTTCCTTCAGAAATTTAAATGTTACTGTAGTAGCCTATAACAGCATTCATTATCACGAGACAGACTGCACAGATGAAGAAAATGTCAAAAATATTGTAGTAAGTATGTGGAATAAGGCTCTGATATGTGTTCATATAGTTTGGTCCTGCTCATCTGTGGGGGATTCCTTCGTGGGGGATGGGGGTAGTAGATGTAGTTCCTTTCTGTATTACTCAGTGAGAGCTGAGGATAGGAGCCAATGAAACGTGGTTTTGGAGAACTATCTCTCAGCCTCTCTGTTTGAACCACAAACATCTTACACACCTCAGAAATTTGACTGGCTTTGAAGGTAACTAGTTATGAGTGTCTGTAGCATTCCTACTAAACATAGCTGAACAGTTGGTTTGCTAACTGATCCTTGTGGCGATTGCAGTGTGCTTCCCATTCAGCTATTGGAGGGAAAGAATCCTGTACAACAAGTTTTGGAACTGACCTAAGCAGTTTGCAAATGAAGCCCTTTCTGCCTTCTTTGCCAGCCTCTGGGGATAAAAGTCTGCTTCTTCAGGAATCTCTCTTCTGACTTGGCCAAAGAGAAGCAGGTCAGACTGATTACTTCACACGTCAGTGAAGCAAAGGATGTAAATGGGAAGGTGCGCAGCGCACAGGGCTAAGATTGTATCAAGAAAACATCTGAATCTAGGATTCTACAATCCAAGTCCAGAAAGAAGGAATAATTCAATTGTGTGGCAGCCGAGTTTGCAGGAGCCAATTCTTTGCTTCTTCCAGAAGCCAGATAACATCAGGAAGATGTTTGTGGAGCCAGTCAACTTAATAGGCTTTGTTTGAAGAAGTATTCTTTCTTTTTCTTTTCTTTTTTTAAATGACCCTCTGGATATTTCTGTTTATCAGAAGGGAGCAGAAACAAGGATGTGTGACTGTGCCAATGTCCAAATTATGAGCACCCTATTTTAAACTTTTAAAAATACAACAACATGCTTGTTCTTCAACAGGTTTCTTTATTTAAGGCCATGTATGGAATGGCACAGAGCAATGAAAAACTAAAAAGTTTCTAGGTGCAAAAAGAAAGGCAGTCCAAGAACAACCATATCCTTGTATTCTCAGCCCTGTGTATGCATGCAAAAGCTGGACATTAAAAAAAAAAGATGACAGGGGGGAATTGGTTTTGGTGTGGAGGAGAGCTTTTCAGATACTATGGACTGCCAAAAAGACAAACAAATGGGTTGTAGAGCAGGACAAGCCTGAATTGTCTCTAGAGGGGGAAGGGATGAGAAAGAGACTGTCCTAATTTGGGCACATTATGGGATGGCAAGGTTCTTTGGAAAAAACAATAATGCTGGAAAATTGGAAAGTGGCAGGAAAAGAGGAAGACCAAACATGAGATGGATAGACTTCATGAGGAAAATCACAGGAACACAGTACGTTTTGGAGATTTTTCATTCATGGAGACAGCCTATGTCTGAGATGACTTGACAGCACATAACAACAATATATAGTTTTAATTTATCTTAATGCACCATTAAACTTCTCCTTCTGAAAATACATTGTCCAGTATATTCTCTTCTTGGACATTGTTCTTGACATTTGTCTCACATTTTTCATTTCTGTTCCCCACACAGTCAACTGCTTTTACTTCACAATCGTTTAGTGACAGAACCTCATGTTATAGGCTTTAACAAGCTTAAAGGTCACAACTGAGCAGATTCTCATTATTGCATAATCAATTATTGCATATCAAGCATAATCTGTGGAAAAGGTATTAATAAATATATGAGTGATTAAATGTTTGCAATCACGCCTCCATCATTGCTGTGACATCTTCAATAAAAGGAGCTTCTGTCTTATTTTTCGTTTGTGTTTGGTTATTGAAATGTTTGCTTATAACCAGTTGTACTCTTATCCCTTATAAAAAAAATTGGGAAAGGCTAAAGAGGGTCCAGTTACATTGAAACACCTGGCTGGATTGCCCAGGGGTTTAGATATCTGATTGTGAAGCTAGAGCAGGGGTGCCCAAACTTTTTGGGCTGTGGGCTGAGCATGTGGTTCAAGGAGCCTGTCACTAAGGCCCCCAGGCCTTAGTTTGGGCACCACTGAGCTAGAGGTTAGGAGGGTACCTGCATGGAGAAAAGGAAGTCTATGTGGCTTTCGGCAAGCTGCACAGTCCCAGGAGAAGAGACCAGTAAATCACTTATGAGTATCCTCCACCTACAAAAAAAAAATACTGGAATGGTTCTCTATAAATTAGAACTGACTTGACAGTACACAATTATTATTATTACACTGAAACATTCAAGAGAAGACTGACAACAAGAGCTCCCTAGATAGATGGTTGAAACACATAACACACACAGGTGGCATTCAGCATCACTTCAAAGCTCGAACATATACTCATCTGTGGTCAAATCTTGACGTAGCAGAGATCTGAATTTATAAATCTGGTACAGAAATGTAACACATGAGATTAATGATCAGGCAATGTTCTCCCACATTCTTCTGAGTTCCCCTGTCCTCAACTGTGAGTTGAAGGAAAGGTCAGATACTGAACTGAAGTCCTCAGTTCACATGTTTATATAAAGCAGGTTCTTGACACCAGGGAAGGAGAACAGAGGTTAATATTTGTCACAGCTGTGCTTCTCCATCTGCAATGAAGCTTGAAGATGAGATAAAACTCATCACTATGCTATGCACTGAACATTGTTGCTGTTATGTGCCATCAAATCACCCCAATGTATGGCGATTTAATAATTGTTCTGTTCTAAACAGCTCTGTCCAGATCTTGTAAACTCAAGGCTGCGGTTTCATAGACAATCCGGCATGTATTGGTCTTCCTCTTTTCCCGCTGCCTTCCTCATTCCCTAGCATTACTGTCTTTTCCAAAGAATCTTTTCCAAAGAATCTAATACTTCTAATATCATAAGAGGTGTACAGTCCACCAGATGTCCAGACCAGAGTTTTGAAACGTCACTGATTGGGTCCTAGTCAGTGAGGTTTTGCCAGGTAATGTAACTGGTACCTTTTAATGCTACTCCCTGCAACTGCATTATCATGATCTTATCAATGCCAATCACACTCACATTTTTTCCAACTCGTTTGAGATTGCTCCCAGCACTCTTTTCACGATTGGTATCACTGTTGCTCTTTTGTCCCAGAGATGCTGTACTTCAGTTCTCAAATCCTGATATCTCAGGACCTTTCCAAATCTCTTTTTCTTCCAACTGATCATCACCTGGGATTGGCACACCAAATTCTTCTCAACCACAAATAATGTTTGGAATGTTATTTTGAGCTTCTTATCAGTTTGAATCTTATCTCATTTTCAGCTATCTTTTCAGATTTGTGTTTCTACCAGTACTTTGAAGATAGCATCCTTTCATAATCAAAAAGGTTCAGTGACTTGTCATCCATTCATTCACAGCATCTGTCTGTCCTACGATATTATATTGTTTTGCTAATCCAGGATACAGTGAGGTTAAATTTTTCAACCCAAAGGTTGATTAACAACTCCTGCATGTATGTTGCATTTATATACCTCCAAAACGAAAAGCTTTTGGCTTTCCGATTATTATTATTTTAAATTTAATTTGAAAACCTGTAGGTGTTATGGTAACTAATGGTAACTATGCTTCTGTGGTTCCCAAAGTGAGGTACACACACCACAGAGGCAATTTGATTTTTAAGGGGGGCAATTCAAGAATGAGTTATTAACAGTGAGTGGCTTTTTAGGCTTCCTCCACATGAGTAGGAGTTCACTTTTTGAATAATAAGAATTATATGTTACGGGGTGGGGTGGGGGTAGGATCAGGATTTTAGAGATGCTTAGGTGGGGCATGGCCAAAAAAGGTTGGGAACCACTGCTATAAAAATAGTGACTAATTTTTAAAAAGCAACTTTTTCCCTTAGGCCATAACATGGTATTCTCGCAAATGCATTGATAAGTTCTGGAGTTTATTTAAAACCAAAACACTCATTTCACAGATACTGTGATGAATTTGCATTCCATTCACAGTAAAATAATGGAATTCTTTGTTTTATTGTTTTGGTGAATATCTAAACTCCCGAGTCACAGTAGAATGACACCACTTTAAACGTCCTGGTTCCCTTCTACAGAATCTTGGAATTTGTGCTTAGAATTTCTGTGCTACTGAGCATTAATTCACCTTTTCATGGTTAGAACTACAGCAGCAAATTCTAACTACCTCATCAAACTACACTTTCCTGTGTTCCTTAACATGGAATGATGTGAATTAAACCAACAGAATGCTTTAATTGTATACTGTAAACACACTGTTGTTGGAGACAAATGAGTAGGTGGGAGAGGATTATTCTTTTTTTCCTATCAAAGGAGATTATTGAGTCAGAGAGGGATTGCTCCTTCCTTTATTTACTGTTTGTGAGTAGTTGGGGTGGTTGTACGTTCATGTCAAGGACCACTGTTGTCTCCCATCAGTTGACACATTCAGATTCCTTTTCATCTTCTCCAGTAAAAGGATAGCTACGTATAATAAACAAACCATTAGCTAAACCCATGGGGCTAAACCCAGTTGCCAGCTGAAATCAATGGGACTTACTGTACTTGAGTTTTGACCTAGGTCCCATTCATTGAATGGGCCTACTCTTTGTGGAACTAATAATTGAATGTAGCCCATTTTCATTTCATCCTTCTATGGTTGTGACAGCTGTACATTTTATCCTGCTCCCTGCTTCGAAGCAAGCAGAGGTCAGGGTCAAGGTCCAGCTGTTATTTTGTCAAATGATTTTCTAATGCAAACCCAGCCTGGTGGCTACTTTTGTTGTGGATGTGCCATGTGAAGGCCATATGAGATGGAACTTGGCAGCTTCTTTGAGCTGGCATGGTTCACTCTTGGTGACAGCAGCTGCTCGCCTGATGAGAGAGAGCCAGAAGAAGAGAATGGCAAAGCAGATGACACATAAGTGTAGTTTGTGAGTAGAATTAATAGCAGAACAGAAAAAAAAACATGTCTTCTTATCATCCAGCCCCAAACTAAGAAAACAAAGTGTGAGAATCACACCGTTCATTTTCTGCGGTTCCTTGGCGGAACTTGGAAAATTTCCTCCCCCCAGCCCTGGTTAGATTGCAATTCTCTAAATTCTCCAGGTTGGCCATGGGACTTTCCCCAATTTCTCCATCCATTGCTAGCATTAGCCATATCCTGCAGTTGCAAAATTGGCAGTAATGAACATGTGACAAGCTAATTGGTGACAAACATAAAGGAGGAGCACGTAAGATCTGCCCCTTATCCAGTGATGGGCATTTTAAAAATTACTACCACACTGTGGGCGGGGCTAACTCTATGGGTGAGGCCAAATCTGTGGGCAGGGCCAAATCTGTCAGTTTCTGGGGGTGGTCATGTGATCTAGTTATGCCTGCCACATGGCCATGAAAACATCTACAAACATGGACAGCACTGACTCTTCGGCTGTATGGAGATGAGCACTGCACCCTAGATTCGGATGACTGGCTTTTGAGCAAGGGAGACCTTGAACCACTTGCAGGGACAAAACCTGATGTCAAATTTGAATACCAATAAGGGATCTGTTATTAGGTAAAGCCAAAGAGCCAGTGGACTTGATCCACAAAAGTTCACATTAAAATACAGCAGTTAGTCTTTAAGGTGCCACAATGTTTTTGACTTTTTGTTTTGTTTACTCTCTGATATGCTTGCACAGAATAAAACTTTTTAAATGGTAGCTATTAGTCTGTGTTTCAAGCATATCAGAGTAAACAAAACAAAAAGAACCTCCTTTAGCCTGCTTCAGACCCTCCCCCCACATACCCTCCATCCCTCTCCACAGACCCTCTCCCCCCCCCACACACTCCATCTGAGACCCTCTCCTCCCCACCCACCCCACCCACACTCCATCCCTCTCCACACCCCCAAAGTTACTTACCCTGGGAGCAGGCGGCAGGGCGCTGGGCAGCTGCTTTTTTGCCTCCTCCTCCACACTTTGGCTGACGCCAAGGAGAGCGCCTGGGCCATAGTGGCAGTGGCACGGCCATGATGGGCCCAGCTGCGCTTTCTCCTGCTCCTCCCAACATGGCATGCAGCATGGCGTGTAGGGGGAGTGGAGCCCCAGGGGAGGAGGCCACACCAAGGCCAGGCCTCTGCCCCCAGGCCATCGACTCCACTCATGCAAGGCCACCTGGACTTGGAAGTGGAGGAGGAGGTGGGTGGGGTGGGGCAGGGAGGTGGGTGAGGTAGGGAGGTGGGCAGGGCAGGGCAGGGCAGAGAGGTTGCCACTCAATTTCACTACACCCCCCCACCCGGTGTGGATCGGTCACTGCCTGCCACTGCTCTTATCACAGTTCTCATCTTCCTCCATGTTCTGAGGGTGGTCTATAGCTGAGAGTTCTTTTTATCTGTGGGGACTTCCCCTGCAATTTATTAAACCACCCTTTCCTCCTATCCCAAGAGATTACCGTCAACAGCTGACACTGAGAATGCTTTCCTTCACTTTGATGAATCACAAGATAAAGTTTCTCCACTGCCTAATTTTTAGCTAGTGGAGACTTATGGGCTACACACAAAAGGTAAATTGCTAGAGCTATTTTTAAAGGTTCTCTCCTATCCACCCCCTTTCAAAAACATTTAAGAACAGCTGAGGCCAGTTTTCACATTCTATCACACAAGGCGATCCTTTCTTATTCTTTAGACATCTTACAAAATTCCCTCACCTTTCTGTTTTATGAGCTGAAACTTTTCATATGAATGGATAAAATGCTAAATTCTAAACACAGCTTCCTGTATTGATTTAGCAGGGGCTGAGGTATGGCATACGGCTGGTTTTGGCAGCTCAGGAAAGCTATTGCCTTGAAGTTCATCAAAAAGACTTTACTTTGTGGAATATCAGGTTTCAGTGCATAACACTGAGATGGTCCACAGAATGGCTGAAATCCTGTGGCATAGTGCAAGCTGCACTAAAGTAGGCCCAATTGAATCAGTGGGGATTTTGTGAGTCAAGTCCTCTGTACATTCCAGGATTCAAATGGGTTTACTCTAGTTGTGTCTTACTATACCAAAGTTGAAACTAGAGTAGGCCCCATGTGTCAATGTAACTCATTGAGGAACTCACTCACCAAATCCTCACTGATTCATGTCGACCAACTCTAGGGAAACCTACGAGGCTGAAACACAGGATTTCAGCCTGTGAAGCCGAAGTTTGCAAGTTCAACTGCTTTACAGCTTAAACTTTGCATTTGCTTTTCTGCTAATAAGAAATTCCATACAGGAATTACTGTGCAAGATTTGCATTTGCATGCTTCCATTCTTCCAACCCTGAATCCCTCATTCCTACTGTACATTTATAGTTTATAAACTGAGGAAGGAAGTACCTTATCTCAGAAGTGAGAAATGGGTACCCACCACCCAACCCTAAGCAAAGGAGTCTTGCGATCCTATGTGACTGCTAAAGAAACATAACCATATTGTGAGTGTATGGCCAGGTGCATTATTTAGGTTGAAATTCAAGGAATGAAAAGAGTTGAAAGCAGTGGTGGACATCAGCAGGTTCACACCAGTTTGCCAGAACCAGTAGCAGAAATTCTGGCTGGCCCCGCCCATCCAAGTTTTGAAATAAAATAGTCCTAATTTGGGTGCAACACAGGGCTTTCCACCTGGCCACGCCCACCATACCATGCCCACAGTGTGGCAGTAAAAATTTTTTGAGCCCACCACTGGTTGAAATGTTAGAAAAGGAAGCTTTCAGCCTTATTCCCAAAAAACCTGTGCAAAATCTCACAGTTCTATAACCTACAGGAGAGCCTAAAATGAATCACCAGCATTTCCAGTTGAAAAAATATTGGTTAGCAGGAGATCTGGGAGGGAAATCTATGTAGACAACCATAGAGCAAGGGGTGGGAAATTCCTCAGATGGTGATGCAAAGAAATAATACCTTTTTAAAAAGGCATGTTGGAACCACATACCTTGTTTACAAGGTGATTTACACTTCTGGGAGTCTTTGGGAACAAGAATCAGCTTGTAAAGGGGTCATTCACTACCTTTGCATTTCATTTTAAAGGGCAACGTCAGCTTCCTGGTACAGACATATCTGCCACGCTGCCAAAATTTTGCAAAAGTAATGGCTGGGAGGCCATTTCTTTGCGAGTCATTGAGAAATGCTGCCTGTCAATGTAGGCTACACTGCACTAGATGCAAAAATAATATAGCAGTTTCCTATGTTCCAAAAGGTAGGAAGACATCACTGCAGAAATCACATCACTTTTCTGTGGAAGGATGATCAGACATTCTCTAGAACATTTGACATCTCTAAGCTTCCTGTTATTGAATCAGCTTCCTCGTTTCTCTGTGTTATACCAGAGTTGTTTTGCCACACGAGCGTCAAGGTTTTCTTAAGCCTTTAGCCTGCAGAAATGAAATTTTCAGTTTTATGGACAGATTCCAGGAGCTGCTTCTCTGCACGCGCCTTGCCAAACCTAGACCCAGTCAGCTGTTATTAAAATGTCACTGTCAACCTATTAAATGCTTGAAAAGCAAAGATTTAAGGAAGCTTTATCTGGTGCACACCCCCATGCTGTTTTGAATTGTGCCACAAGCAGGGGGGAAACTCAGTTTACTTATATGTCTAGTTGCATTTTATGGGTGATTTATACCATCATCTAACAGCTGGTCTTTATTTAGTCCTTATTTATGACAACATGCTTTTTCTCACCACAGTGTGATAACTAAACGGTAACTAGAATTGTAAATTGGTGCTTTTGAAACTTTTTATCACCATTCTCTCCCCACCTCCGTGGGACATAGGACTTTATGTAAACATTGTACTTGTGTGAACATGCATGTGTCTGAGAGAGTGAGGCAGACACTGGCATTAAAGCACCACATATGACAAAATGAAGCTTGGTTCTCACTAAGCACTACGTACTCTGAGATTTGTATTCATGCCTGGACATACTAATTCCTTGAGACCTCAGGCAGTGCCTAAGAGATCCAGACACAGTGAGGCAAAATGAGCAGAGGAGGAACCACTTCACTATTCTGATTCCCAACGGTCATGCTGGCAGAAGAGGCCAGGCCCAATGGACTGGCTGTGAAGGTGCACCTTGTTAATATCCTCAAGGCTGTGGCAGTCCATTGTAGTCCCAGTGTTAAATCCTGCATGTCTCATTTCATACGTGCCACTCCTTGATCACAGTCTTTGGGTCACTTCATGGCAAGCTGTGATCCACAAGTTCACACCAGTGGCATTTCCCCTGTTTGTCATTCTTCTTCCAAACTTGTGATCATGATTTCCAGGGAAAATGTATACTTGGATGTGAGTAGCAGCCACCGATGATGATGAGGAGTAAGAGCTCTACATAAAGGTCTAGCATGAGCATAGATCAGGAGTTCTCAAACTACAGCCTGTGAGCTGGATGTGGCCCATGGCATCATTTCATGTGCCCCCCCCCTGCCTCCACCACACCCGGAAGTGCCATGTGTGGTTCATATTTAATGTACAGGCCACCCCCATCGTGCAGGGAGGGCAAAATGGCCTTCCAACCCCTGAAGCTGTCTGAGGGAGTGTGAGGCGGCCCTTGGCTTGAAAAGGTTGAGAACTCCTGGCATAGATTGTGGTCAGGCATTTCTTTGTGTGTTCTGAGATTGCCAGGAAATAGATCTCACCAGAATGCTATACAAATGGTCCAAAATAGTATCTTTTCTCCTGAGTGACCGCACTCTTACTTTCCCTGGAGCTCCTCCACTTCAAGAACCCTTGTATGCAGGCTTATGGCCCATTCAGATTTTAGATCTATTTATGTTGCATGGTTCCTGCATAGACCTATGGATAAGCCTAAACTATGGAGGGTGGAATGGGACCAGAATGCTCTGGCTTGGTTGATTTCTAGAGTGAACAGATGTCACTGTATCACCCTGATCCTTCACCTGCTACACTGGCTTCTGGTTACATACTGTAACAAGTACAGTACAAGGTATTGACTTTAACATACAAAGACCTAAATGGTTTGTGATCTTGCTACCTATCAGAGGTTTTCTCCCAAATATCTTCTGCTCATATCAACCAGAACTAGGACTAGGCAGTTCCTAGAATGGCAATGAAGGTTATAACTAGGAAGACAACCTTTTCAGAAGTAAGGAATGGTCTACCTGTGAAGCTGTGTCAGGCTCCTTCTCTGAACAATTTGTCTAAAAACACAGCTGGTTAACCTTTCATATCCACTCCACCTGGAATATCTGCTGAAACATCCCAATACTAGGAAAGTAAAGAAGTAGTCAACTACTTGATAAATAGCTGCATATGTAGATTTGTGGTATGATAAACATCCATGTGTACATAATAATTATGTTACTAGCAGCACAAACCCAGACACGTCCACTTAGAAGTAAATCTCATAGATTTCACAGACGCTTGCTCTGGGGAAGGGCACTATAGCAGGGGTGCCCAAACTACAGCCTGGGGCCTGGATGTGGCCCCCAACACAATTCATCCAGCCCGCAAAGCCTTTGACACTCCTGGAAGCGGAAGTAAAACATGCATGTATAGCACATTTTACTTCTGCTTCCAGGAGTCCCGAGGGCTTCGTAGGCTGGATGAATTGTCAGGGGCCGTATCCAGCTCCCAGGCCGTAGTGACCAGCTCCCTGAACCACATGACTGGCTCATGGCCCAAAAAGTTTCTACACCCCTGCATTATAGGGCTACAGCTGCAGTCTACTATTTCCCAATGCAGATGATATATACAGTATCACTACATTTTATATGGATGCTTGGTCAACCATCAGATGTTCAGCTTTTGAACATCAGAAACAAAGAGACAGTACCACACAAATAGTGTAAAACATGCATTGCAGAAATGTAATCTTCCCTTAATTGACTGTTTACTAATGGAATCTATTAATTTATGGCTACAGAAGACTATGCTAATTTGTGGTTAATGGTGTTTAACAGATAAACAGCCTAAATCAAATCAGACGTCTATAACCTACATACTTGTGCTCTGTCCATACCCCAGATGGCTATTAATATAGGAAAAAGAAGATATTATCATCACCTAAAAGGCGGACATTCACACTGATCACTCAGGGTTCCCTTTTACAGCTATTTTTATACCAGACCGAATAAAATGAAAACCTTTTTAATGTCTTAAGGCCAGATAGCAAGAAATCTCTTATTTTACTATTTATTTGTTATTTGTTTTATTTGAAGTGCATGTTATTCTGACTTTTATGGTGCCTCTCTGTTATACTTTGATTTTAATCCTGTTGTAAACCACCTGGAATAGTGGCTTCATTAATCGGGTGAGATATAAATCAGACAGACAGACAGACAGACAGACAGACAGACAGATCGATAGATAGATAGATAGATAGATAGATAGATAGATAGATAGATAGATAGATAGATAGATAGATAGGATGCTGAAGATGTCGGATCTGGTCATGTTAAACATACTTTAACTGCATCCCAGCTAAAATACCAAAACAGTGGGTCAGGACACTTAAGAGACCATGTCACCCCGAGAACATCTGTCCGTCCCACCAGAACAGACCGGAGAGGCTCTCTGGTCGTACCATCAGTTAGAGAGACTCATCTCTCTAGCATGAGAAGGAGGGCCTTCTCTGTGTCTGCTCCAGCCCTTTGGAACCTCCTGCCAAGTGAATTGCATCTCCAGACAGAGCTGCTGCCCTTCAGAAAGGGGGTGAAGACCTGGCTGGCTGGGCATGTGTGGGGTGTGGGCCAGGCTGGCTCCTGTGAATAACCCCACCTCTCCGTCCCCGTTGTGGTTTTTAACTTAATTTTTAACTTTTTAGTCTTTTAATCCTTGATGTTAAATCTTGAATTGTAAGTGATGTGTTTTAACTCTTTTAGACTGTAAGCCGCCCTGAGTCCTCAGAAAAGGGCAGGGTATAAATATAATAATAAATAAACATGGCTTATATTGGATTGACTCTGATGTGTTCAGAGATTTCAGTGGAGTCCAGAATGCTGCAGCTAAAATGGTAAGCATTTTAGGGTATGTATGTATGTATGTATGTATGTATGTATGTATGTATGTATGTATGTATGTATGTATGTATGTATGTATGTATGTATGTATGTATGTATGTATGTATGTATGTATGTCACACTGGGTCTTCTTGAACAAAGATTTAACAGTCCATACAAAGCTCATGGTATACCAACCTGTTGTTACCTCAACATTATTGTATGGCTGTGAAACATGGACCCTCTATCACCAAGACAACAAAAAGCTTGAACGCTTTCACTAACAGAAGCTAAGGTCCATCTTGAACATCAAGTGGGATGACTATGTCGCCAACGTCACAGTTCTTGAGAAGGCACATGTAAATAGCATTGAAGCGTCCATCATAGACCATTGTCTTAGATAGATAGGGCATTTCCGTCGTATGAACAGTTTCAGGTTTCCTTGTCAAATTCTTTATGGGGAACTTAGCTCCAGTACAAGACCTTATGGACCTCCTTTGAAGCATCATAAGGACCAGCTGAAACAAATCAAAAAGGTGTCAGGTATAAACCCACAAACTTGGGTGGCAGCAGCCATAGACCTCCCGCTTTGGCTAAGTGACAAGCATGGAAGCTTTGTCAAACTTGACTATGCCCTCCACCATCTATTCATTGTAATGTGTGTGGTTGCATGTTTCATGCCAGGATTAGTTTATTGAGTCACCAGAGACACATCCATCAACTGTGAAAATGACTTCCAGGAAAAATGTATACTTGGATACATGTAGCAGCCACCACCAATGTCCAAAAGGTGAAGATATCACTTTTTAAGATTACGACTTCTCAAATCCCACTACTAGGGTGGTTCTCAGTCATGGTGGCTGGAGGTTTCTGAGTAAACTTTCTAAACTTTGCGAGTGCCCTTCTTGATGCTGTAGTTTTACTGCCCACAATTCTGTGTCTGGGCACAATTCAAAGTATTTTGGCTATGGCCAATTCAGCCATATGTATCTTGGGACTGTAAGAGTACTCTTAGTGTAGCAGTCTGACTTTATGGCTATTACACACAATGAATTAATCCGAAGATGCATAACCACATATAACCCCCCCACCCCATCCCCTTTCATGAAATTATTTCAGGAATCGTTAAGGAGAAAAAGCTCTAAACCAGGCCACAAGAGCCACTAACACTCACTTCAGTGTGTAGAGATCTGCTTAGGTTTTGAGGAGAAGCTATGTTTTCTTCTACACTGGAGGAAAATAAAAAGAAATTATATGGCAAGGAGAAGAAGGAGGACACAAGCCTTTGAGTAGCAATCTAAATATTGATCTGGAAAAGTCATGATGGGGAGATAGCTGGGTCATTCTCTCTCTTTTAGTCCTCACTACTGGTTTAGATAACTTGCTTCACAAGGTAGCAATCCAATTCTGAATGAATCAGGCTCTTTGAAACACTTAATTTCCTATATAAGTCTGGTCAAGCTTGTAAATCTATAGGGGGAAATCCTTCTCTTGGATTAGTCAAAGGAATGTTTGGCAAGGGTGCAGTTCTGGAACTCCCTGCCCAAAAAAAGACTTGGCTATCTCTTCTATAAATGAAAAACTTAGAAGTGGCAGGCAGATCATGCAGCTGTGTCCAGATTTCCATTGTTGTTTTTGTTGACAATACAGTTATTGGTTAGAGTACTTGGCTGCAAAGCTAGGGGCAGGAATTTGAATTTACACTATGCCTTGTGTTAGAACAGGGGTTCTCAACCTTTTAAAGATCTGGGCCAGACCACGACCCCTCAGACAGCTGAGCAGGCTGGACTGTAAATGCTGACGTAAAACATGCCCATGGCTGTCGTAAATGTGAAATGGTGCCACAGGACGGGTCTGACCTGTGGGCTGTAGTTTGAGAACCCCTGTGTTAGAAGAATGGACAGCTAAGATCACCCAAAAATGTGATCAGCATCATCAGAAGGTCCAACTATTAAACCACTCCTGAGCCTCTTTCACTTGGGAAAGGTTGCCATATGTCTGAATTAGCTTGGTAGCACTCACTTTTCATTTTCCAGACTCAACGCCTAGTGTCAGGCAGTGGTTAACTAACCTGACAACCCTGAGGACTAATGGCCTTGGGTGCTCAAGTCCACAGGGAAGGGTGATGGTCCTCAAGTGGATTAAATCCCACTTGAATCTATCTAGATGGATAGCAGTTTCATCAATACTGGCCTGGCTGGGGCTGAGGAGGACTTTGTGTAACAAAAGGGCTCAGGACCAGAAAGTGACTCGTGGAGGTGGATCAGTGGTACAGGTGTCATGCTGCTATGCGGAAGGCAGATGAAAGGCCACTGCATTATATTCTCAGGACAGTCTTCATGGTTGATCGCCATGAGGATCACCAATATTTGGATTTGGATATGGCAGAAAAACAACAACAAGTGACCTGTATTTGAAAGGACTAAAGATATGCTGTGAGAATGACTTTACAGATTCCAGCCCTTTATAACAATTAAAATCTTTTGCTTCTTATCCTATAACCCTTACAGCTTCCTGACAATAAAAGGGTTTACGCAGGAGCCTCCAGAGATTTAGGATTGAAGTAGGAAATGTTTACTTTCAAAAAGAAAAAGAAAGCAGTGCTGATGACATCAGCTTTTTGACAACATACTGTAACTTGCACCAATAGGTTTTTGCGTACAGTCAAACCTCGCATAATGAATGTTTCACTTAGCGAAAAACTTGCATAACAAGCAAGTTTTTTGCTAAGGGGTCCAACTCGCATAGCGAATTTTTCACTATGCGAGCCAGACTTTTCCCTATGGAAAAACTCGCATAATGAGCATTTCTATAGGGAAACCTCACATAGCGAACATTTTTCACTATCCGAGTTTCCCCCCTTGAAACGCTCGTTAGGTGAGTTTTTCCATAGGGAAAAGTCCGACTCACATAGCGAAAAATTCATTATGTAAGTCTGACTCGCATAGCGAAAAACTCGCATAGCGAGCAGCCTTGTAGAATAAATTAAGTTCATTATGCGAGGTATGACTGTATTGTTAATGTTTTTATTTTCAAAAAAAGAAAAGAAAATTGTTAGAAACAACTCCTTTATTTCTAATTTCATATTTCTATGCTGGGAGCATCACCCAAATTCAGAAATACATGCCGCCCAAAAAGCGATACCACCAGTTTTCACAGTTTTGCATGTACTAATTCATACGTAATCATAATTACTAATTATTTGTTAGGGAGTCTATAATTGGCCTTTCTGAACTCAAAAAATGGAATGAAAAAAAATTGCAGAAAGGAAAAACAAGTCTTACTTAGCTATCATCTTTTTAAATGTTTAAAAGTTAGAAACAAAAAGTACTGTATATGCAAAGCCATCTCTGTTTCCTTGGACAGGACATTAATTTTCAGTCTTAGAAGATAACATTTATTAGCAAGATACACAGGAAGAGCCTCCTCAAAGATTGTGATATTTTCGAACCACAATCAGGTGTACTCTGATAATGGCCACCTTGTGTTTTTGGCTATTCTTTCTCACACTAGATCAGGCAAAAGGAACAGTAGAATGAACTAACCAAAAAGGTGTTTTTATTTTGGCATTTTCACATCTGGCCTACAGGAGGAGGAGGAGGAGGAGGAGGAGGAGGAGGAGGAGGAGGAGGAGGAGGAGGAGAAGAAGAAGAAGAAGAAGAAGAAGAAGAAGAAGAAGAAGAAGAAGAAGAAGAAGAAGAAGAAGAAGAGTTATTAGCACTCCCAGGTTATATTTGGAATATGAGAGATGTGAATTAAAAGAACCTGAGAGAATGGGAAAATTAAGACAACTTAATCCTGACAGATAAGAGTAGAAGTCTCCTTTGCTTGAAAACCAGTTGTATCTGACTCTGGGGTATGGTGGTCATCTCTGTTTACAGCCAAAGAACCAGTGCTATCTGTGCCTGCAGACATTTCTGTGGTTATATGGCAAGCATGACTAGACCATGAAGCAAATGAAATGTTGTTACCTTTCCCAATAGGGCAGTACCTATTTATCTACTTGCAATTTCTTGCTCTCAAACTGCTAGGTTAGCAGGAGCTGGGACAGACAATAGGAGTTCACTCTGTTGGGGCAGTACTTGGGTCTCAAACTACTGACCTTCCAAACATCTAATATTTGATGGAGGGGAAAGGTCTGGGGGAACTTTAAATTTAAAGAAGCAAGGGACTTGGAATTTGCTTTTTAAGAGAATAAAACTGAACCTTAAAAAGAATAATTCTGCACTTAGTACCATATTTTACACATTTTGCACTTTGTGGAATTAATTCAGCACAAATAAACAGTATTTGTACAAACAATGAGGGCAGAATCAGTCATGATGTGAGAAAATTAGTTTGGGGGTGGGTGTAACTGAATCCTTGAATGGAAGCATTTCCTAAGGAAGTAGAAAACAGATACCAGTTGACTAACATGAGTCTGGAGGGGATAGCTTTCCTATAAGCAAAAAATTGTTCCCATGCAATGGAATCCCAGTTCTGCATAAACTAAATGCTCATCATGTTTATGAACATTGTAAATATTAAATGGGATGTCTGCATTTGCAAAACAAGAGGCCAACTTTGTTTCAGACTCATACCAGGTTCCTGAAATTTCTGCATATAAATAGAAAGGAATGGCTCATATTAAAAATTGAAATCAGTGCCAAATAAGCATTCAAAAAAGACTTCAGGCTGATCTCTATCATGTTTCATTCCTCCTAAAATCTGAAATTGCTAATACAAACGCAAAGAGTGCTTTCATCTAAAAACCATACTGTGACTTTTCCATCACCCACATTAGATGTAAATGTAATACAATTGGTAGAGGAATAAGATAGAAATGGCCTTGGGGTTTGGCCTTGTGCGCAGGGCCAGATTTTCCTATAGGCTAACTTCAGCCTAGGGCCTCAAGATCAAGAGGGGCCTATATATTGATATATATCACAGTAATGATGTATTTTATTACCGTATCTCTCATGTAATTTACAAACTTAAAAATGGGAGGTGAAAGGGCCACATAAGTGGAATAGCCTAGGGCCTCTTTTCATGTAAATCCGGCCCTGCTTGTGCGCCTCTCTTGAGGCCCACATGCCAGCAGGCACTAATTAGGGTGACCACATGTTCTCCTTCAAGGACAACAGTCCTCCATTTGAAGCCAATCCACCTTTTGAAGGTGTTTTCCATTGTAAGGGCTAACCATTCTCAGTTTGATTTAAAGAAAAAGAAGCATGCGAAGTGTACTTCAGGACCTTGATTTTGTCGGCCCACAGTGAATAGCACCTGGAAAGCAAACTCAACAGGCCTAAGGGTTATCTGCATGCCATCTTCTTTATCCAGCAGTTACTCAATCCATTCATCGCATTTCACAAATAGCCAATTTAGCTGTGTACACACTAAATACAAAACAAAAAACAGACAACTGGAGATTGAAATAATCACAACCTCCTTTCATTTTTGTAGTCTAGTGGTTAAAATCATGGTTTCCTGTTCTTGTATCAGTACTTCAATAACCTTCCTTCCTTCCTTTTTTATTTATTTATTCATATTTATATTGCTGACCACTCGCCGAGGCGACTCAGGGCAGCTTACAGTCAAAACAGCAACAGTACAAAAAACAGTATTTTTTCATCTTCCCTCTCTTGGTCTGTTTGCTGCTCTTATTGGCTACTCCCAGTCTTATTTGATTTGTTCAAGTTGTTTACACAACACCTTTTTAAATCACATGTGAAGGCCTTTCCAAATTGACAGATTTTAGTACAATGCAAATTTATTTCTGATATTACCAACATTCTCCATATGTAGTTGCTACCCATTTGACCACAGCTGATGTGGATAACCAGAAGGTGGCATATAAAGAGGATGACAACACAGAGAGAAATTAGTATGGGCTAAGACTTTGTTCCAGATGTCTGGCTCCTAGGCCATGTTGGGTCTGAACAGTAAACATCTAGACTTTGAATTATGCTTGGAATAGAACACATAGCCTGTTCAGTCCTTGAAGTTTTGGTATGATACATCCTGATTAAGAGCCTAGCTATTACCCTTTGAGGTGTAAAGTATCACTCTGTTAATGACTTGGCTTGAAGAGAAAGTCTGGGAAATAGAAAGAGGGAGAGGTCCCATTTTAATATGGTAAAATGGCTATTTTTTTTAATTCATTCATTCATTCATTCATTCAATTTCTATGGCTGCCCCAATTGAGGTGTGACTGTGGGTGGCATACATAAAATCCCAACATTTAAACTCTAGAAACCTTTACGATTCCTAAAAACACTGAAAAACTCTTTACCTTGCATTGATAGGAATTGCAGTAATTCAACCTGTGATTGACCACCATTTCAAAATGGTCTAATAATAATTTTGTGTCAGAAATTATTCTGGGTTGAAAGGATTTTTGCTGGAGAATGTGCTAAGCCAGGTCTTTAAGATAGGACTCCCTCCCACACATTGTTCTGAGTGAGGCCATTAACTTTTGGCCAAAGCTCTACCACAAAATGCTACCATTGTCTGCAGATACCTCCTCACCAAAAAGAGCTATTGTCCCAAGTAGATGGTAGGGAAGATATTCCCACTTTACCAACATGCACTGAACAAGGAGTTGGTGATAAATAATCAATGAAATTACTAGGATTTAACGCAGGGACTGCAATGGACTCCTGCAGCCTTGATGATATTATCAAGGTGCATCTTCACAGCCAGTCCATCTGACATGGCCTCTTCTGCCTCCATGACCATTGAGAATCAGAGTTCCTCCTCTGCTCATTTTGCCATTGGGCCTAATATGATGCTGTCCTGCATGTCTCATTTCACGTGTGCTGTAGGAGATGGCTCCGTGATCAAAATGTGTGGGTCACTTCATGGCAAGATGGGATCCACTTTAAACAAATTCATGCCAGTGACATTTTTTCCTGCTTCAGGAAAAAAAAAATGCATTCTTGGATATGAGTTGCAGTCGACGAAATTACTAGGAGACCAGTGTTGAGGGGAGATAAAAGTAGGCTGAAAGAAGAGCCAGATTGGTTCATCCAACTTGTTTTTCATCTGAAGAGCAATCTTCTTCATATGTTTATATGAAGACTGGAAAACTCAACACACACACACACATATGTCTTTGTGTAGTACACACACACACACGCACACAGACACACACACACACATGAACTACACAGAGACATATATATATGTGCTGTGCTTTTCAGTCTCTCTTTAATTTGTTTGACATGACCTTATCAGGACTTTGCTAGTTACGTTCTGCTCCCCTTATGTAGTTGTTCTCAACAAAGTGAAACTGCATATACTTGTCTCATTCTGTTAGGCATTAGCTGTAGCTTGGTTAAAACACTAAAGCAGTTTGAAAGATATGACAGCAATGTTCTTCGGTACAGTGAGCACGTGGATTGATTGGTTCTGATTTTTTTTCTAGAGAGAACAAGACTCGTCAGTGCTCAACGCAGAATGCTGCCAACTGCATCATCATCAGAATGACCCAGGTGCTGTCAGCCACAAACTGAGTGTTTTCCGTTGTGGGTCGGAGGAAATCTTTAGATATTTTTTTTTAGAAATCTCTCCAAAAAAGGTGTCATGGACTAAGCACTTTTAAACACAGATATTAACCTTGATTTCACATGTTCAACTTCAGCCGTATCTGTTTAAGATTGTTTTGCTCATAACAAAGAATTTCCTTATTGATTTTTGAAATATGTGAAGTCATAATAGAGTCCTTCTTTTATTTATATTGTATCATTTTCAATTTGCAATGTAGTTCAACACCATGTGTGGAGGGCCCTTAGGATTCCCATTTCACAGACAGAGAAATAGGAAAAATGTGTACCTTTCAGATGCTGCTAAACTGCAATTTTCATCTGACAATAGTGAAGCTATAGTCTCATGCATATTAAGTTTTTACTGAAGACTAGTGGAATCAGGTTTTTCAAATGAGGGAGGAAATAAATAAAACATGAGAATGCAAAGCACAGATAATAGGCTCCACTAACGGAAGTCCTTCCTTTTATATAACATTTAAAATAATAAATGCCACAACCTGGAGACTTCAATCATAGGCCATCAGCAACTGAAGGTAGCGGGGCAGGGTGGAGCGGGCTTAGGTTTCCTTGCAGGTGATACTATCCCCCATTTTAATGCCAGCTCCGTAGTTCCCTTACAAGGTATTGATATGTTTCATTTCTTTATCCTTACTTTTAACTGAATGACACCTTTTAATCCCACCATCCATCATCAGAGATTCATGCAGAATGTTTCTCTGCCCTGTGACTACTTCTGAGATCTTTGCTCACAAGTCAGTTGTATTCAACTCTAGGGTTCAGTGCTCATCTTTGTTTATAGGCAAAGATCCAGTGCTGTCTGTGTCTGCAGACATTTCTGTGGTCATGTGGTGGTCAGGACTAGACACCAGAACATGTACAATGCTCTTACCTTTCCCATCAAAGTGATACCTATTTATCTACTTGCAATATCTTGTTTTCAAACTGCTAGGTTTGCAGGAGCTGGGATGGAGACAGGAGCTCACTCGTGAAGCACTCAGATCTCAAACTGCTGACCTGCAGACCTTCCAGTCATCAAGTTCAGTGTCTTAGCCTCTAAGCCACCACTACCCCGATTCAGTCCATATTTATATCTTCATCCAAAGACATCCCTATGCACTAAGTTATCCCTATCATCTACACAACATTCTTCTTGTTTTGCTTAGTATTTTTTCCATGAAAGCATTGTTTCTTTTTACTACGCTTATACTGGAGGAGGTGGAGAAACTTAAAAAGCTTCAGAAGAGGAAACTCTAGCAGGCAATTGAATTTCTGAAACATTTTAAAGACTTCTGAATGATTTCTGAAAGAGACAGTTTTCTTAATGAGGAGGCAAGTGGCTTTTAAAGGACAGGAAGCCACAATTCCTGGTAAACTCTATACTTCTTTACAGTCAACAAAGAGAAAGGATTGTGGAACTTTTGGTTTGCCTGGAAGAACCCATTGCTATTCCATCTACTGGCCAATATAATGTCTAGTAAGTTATCTCTTGTGGTTTCCCCCACAAACCTCAAGATTCTTGTGCTAGCAGCATCTTAAAATACCTTGCTATTCTTTCAAACACAGGGCTGCACTTATCTTATGTGTCTTGCAGGCCAAGATATAGAGTTTGCTAGTGCCCTGGTCATTTTGAAGAAGAATGTACCTCTGAACAAACCAGCCAGGTGTGCTGTTGTACATGAGCTTTAAGACTTGAGTCTAATTATATACCTTGTGTAATATAAAGTTTACAGCAGCCTTACAACTGAGGCAGCCTGATATAAATATGTCAGGTTGGAGTGTCGAAAATGAACACCTGCAAATCTCCACCACAGTTAATGTAATTATGCTGAAACAGCAGCTTTATGTTTGGATTTATGGGCATCTTAAGGAAGGATGCCACTTTTCAGAAGAAGAGGGAAAACAATGTGGGAAACATTAGAAAGGGAGAGAATTATTACAGTACACTTAAAATGACAAGAATGAGTTATTGTAACACTCTTCTTTACATCATCGCATGGGGGAAGGAATTATTCTATAATGCCATAATAGTACCTCATGCAGCAAATAACAGCCAGTTTAGCAATTATTATACAACAGACCCCACTAGTCCTTATTATTTCATGTCTTCTCTTCTGGGGAGGAGGAAGGCAGAGATTATCAACAGACTTTCCATGCCATAACCCTACAAAGATCAAATTGCTTGCAGAGTAAAGATGCTGGAACAAGTCAGGTTAAAGTTGTCTTCTCCATTTTGGACCCAGCTAGGGATGTTGGATAACTCCTATTCATTCCAGTAAAGATCTTAGCAGATTCGATTGTGAAACAAAAGATGACGTCTCAGGAATCTATCTTCCATCTACCTTACATGGTGTTCTCATGGGAAGATGTGGGAGAGAGGTTTGTGGCTGGAGAGGGGTTGAACTCTCCCCCTATGGTCCCAACTAGCAGTGCAACCCAACACAGCCTTGAATCTAAGCTCAAACAAAAGTAGATTGCAGCCAAAATGATCCCTATTTATATCTAAATCTCAGAGAGTAAACAAAACAAAACAAAAAGACAAAAAATGCTGTGGCACCTTTAAGACTAACTGCTGTATTTTAATGTTAGCTTTTGTGGATCAAGTCCACTTCATCAAACATAACAGTGAGACTTCATGGCATTGCAGTGGAACCTCGTATAATGAACGCTTTGTATAATGAAAAATTCGTACAACAAAGCGTTTTTGTGCTATTGGTGATACCTCACATAACAAATCCCCCCCCCCCCAATTATAGGGTGTTTTGCTTAAGCAAGATATACCTCGCTTAATGAAACCCTGTATAACAAACAATTTTTTTGTTATATAGGGTATCGCCAATAGCGCTTTGTATAATAAAAAACTGTATCGTGAAGAGCCCTGCAGAATGGAGTTTTTTCAATTATACAGGGTTCTACTGTAATGTATACATATCAGGTACTGAGCTACACAATGGTTGGTTTGTATAATAGATACACTGGGGAACAGTGATTTTGGTGCCTCACAATTTTCACCTATTTCTGGCTATATTTGGGTCACTGATTCCAAAAATGCTTTCAGTTATGCCCCATCAGCTCTAGTTTTTTAATGGTTTATTCACATTAGGCCAATCTAACCATACTGGTTGCATATATAACCAGAGGCGTAGCAAGGGTGTAAGCCACCCGGGGTGGAGTGAAAATTTGCCGCCGCCGCCGGCCCCCCCCCCCAAAAAAAACTTTCCGCTTATCCAAACTTTTTTTTGCCCACCCAAATATTTTCCCACCCCCAAAAGATTTTTCCACCACCCCTCCCGGCTCCGGGAGCCAAAGTCGAGTGAAGCGCGCACTCAGGCAAGGCAAGGAGAGCACAGAGAATGACAAAAAAAGGTCAGATTAGTTAAATTACAATTGCAACAATAACAGGAATAGAGCTTGAACAACATCAATAAGTATTATTAAAACAATCAATTTACGGATGGTGAGGCAAATACAAGTGTAGTCATAAGAGCAATGTATAATGACATCATCGATATCTCATGAACTAGAGCTGCTAGAACAAAATGGATGGCATTTTCAGAATCAGCCGCCCCAAAATGCCCGAAATCAGTTGAAAAATTTTAGACACCAAGAAAAAAAATATTTTTTTGTTCCCCAGTGTAAGTTTAGAAATCAGTGTGGCTTTTTACAACCAGTAATAACAGAAGATCCCTGATTGGAGTTCAGATTTATTACTGTGAAATTTGGTTCTTTTGAGTTGTAAATGGTTAGTAGATGAATGCAAAATAAACATTGTGGCACTACACATCTGCTAATGAGCAGTGTAGCGGATACAGTGACAGACTTGAACTCAGGAGGCCATGGGTTCAAAACCTCACTCAGCCAAGGAAAGTCACTAGGGGAGTGGAACTAGTAAAAGCACTGTTTAAATAACTCACTTACCTCATCAGGGTCACCATAGCTCATTTCTGACTTGATGGCGCATAACAACAACACCTTAAATATGGAGCCAAGATAGAACCTAAATTAATGAGTATATGTGGCAAAGTTCCTATAGCTAACTTTAGAGGTTTCCATATGAACAACATATAACATTTGTTTATTTTTCAAAAAGAACTCAGTAGACTGAAGTGATTTCTGCCCCATCCAATTCCATCTGTGCTGTGACCAATCGACTTTGGGTCCAAATGAGGCTAATTTCATTCCAAATTTGTGCTTTATCTGAATATAACGTATAACATTAACATTAGATCAAATTATTTCTTTCTTCCTCCCTCTCCCCCTGAAAAATTGTTACACCTCACTGACTTGAAATGGTATTGTGGGAAAACTTATAAGTTGGTGACCTCCTCCAAGGCAAATCGGCAGGTCAAAAAGTAGGTATGATCCAATGCAGCCCCTTGGGTTCTTTTTAGCTCATTCATGCTGTAGTAGCAGTTCTGCCTTCTTGAAGATTTGCATTTTCTCTGTTCTTCTGCTTCATAGATTTCTACTTCTTTGCATTTGGGAAAGAAGCCTCCCTCCACATATGGCCTCTGGCTGAACACGGCCTAGTGAATTTGTTCTAATAATTTCTCTTGCGATTAATTAACTAATTGCTAATGACTGGGGATGAAATGGTCTGTTTTTGCATATTAGGACTCTGTACGTGATCAACAAATTGCTCAGTGGGGGGTCTTGACATTATAAATTTGCTTCCTGGGAAGAATATGATCAGAAATGTATAATTTACGGAACAATTGGTTGCCTTATCTCTTAACTCTTTCTTCTAAAGTAGACCTTGGGAATCCTGTAGTCCAGTGGCTCTCAATCTTTTTTTGGCCATGCCCCAGGTAAGAATCTTTAAAGTCCTGACATCTCCTCCCATAACATCTACAGTTATACCTCGCTTAAAGAGCATAATGTGTTCCACAGGATTGCTCTTTAAGCGAGTTTGTTCTTTAAGCGAAACACCATTGTAAATGACCAATTGTGAGGGGGATTGCAAACCCCGATTTATTTGTTAAGCGAGTTTTGGGTTGGTTTTATTTGTTAAGCGAAGCAAACATTCAGAGAAAATTCTGCTCTTTAAGCGAGTTACTCTTTAAGCGAAACGCTCTTTATGCGAGGTTTGACTGTAATTCTTATTATTCAAAAAGTGAACTCCTAAAAGGCCATTAACTAGAACTAAACATTCTCAAATTGCCCACGTTGGCATTTACCCCCACGTTGGGAACCACAGGTATAGTCTTTCACTTGCTGTTGGGATTAATTCAGAGGCAAAAACTGGGAAAGTCAGTCAGGGTTTGGCTCCAAGGGTGCCAATTTTAAATGGCAAGTTGACTAGAGATCATCAGGAAAACAAATGGTAGCATCGCTCAGCATTACTCACTTTTAGAGAAATTTATTTATTTATTTAGGAGAGTCTTGAGGGGTCCCATTACTTACAGCAGAATATCCCAACATTGTCCCACTGTGGGTGCCTCTGGAAAGAACATGTACAGTTTCAAATAAAGAAAAGAGGACATTTTTGGCACCATGCACCAGAATACAATGATAAAGACGCATGTAGCTTTGGTGCACAGACTCTATGTCTTTTGTCCAACAAAAGGGAGATGATTGTGGTAGTTCCGACATTATGGAGGAATCCCATCCTTCCATCGATTGCTAATTGTAGGTTTAATGATGGTCAAAGATGGCAGGAAGAACATTACAGTAACATCAACTTCACTAATGACTATTTCATCTATTAATATGTAAATTGCACTACAGAAAAACAGATCATATCCTTTCTCTATCTATTATATTTATTAAGTTTTGACTGGCTGTGGAATTTAGAAAACATAAGGGTTATGGTTGTCAATACAGTAATACCTCGGATAACGCTAAGATTTGGTTCCACAAGTCTTGGTGTTATCTGATTTTTAGTGTTATCCGATCCATGTTAAACTCCTATGGGATGTATCGGATAACGTTAAAGCTCCATAGAGATACATTGTAACCGCACAGGCTTTAGCGGTTGTTATCCAATCCATCCCATAGGACCTTAATGTTATTCGAGCCAATTCTCCGCCCCAGATTACTTAACGTTATGCAATTTTAGCGTTATCCAAGGTAAACATTATCTGAGGTATTACTGTATTGAGAGAGAAAGCCCAATGTCCCCACCAAACCACTCCCACCTCCATGGCACCAGTTGGTGGGTCTAAAACGTGACTGGAGATATTATAAAGCTTGGCCTCTGTATTTCAAAGATAACTTTAGAACTGCAAATAATAATTTATGCACGTATTTAATAGGAACAATTTCAAACTTTACAGAGTTCATCTATGAAAATATGGCTTAAATCATAGACCTTGAAAATTTTATATTATGGAAAACAACTCCTAGATTCACCCAAGAAAGTAATATTCTCAAATCTGGGGCAACTCACAGATTTTCAGATATTCTTGGATTCCAATTCCCATCAGCCCTAATTCAGTTTGGTTAATGAGGAGACCAGATGGGAGCTGTAGTTTGTACCTTGAATGGGAGAGGTTGATCTATTTTCCTGAAACAAATTGTTTATTCAATGGTGAAGAAAGAGGTCCAATATTTAAATCAGCCCATACTTTAATAGGGCTTATATGTTTACATTTATTTATCTCTAGGATTTTATTTCCTCTTACAGGGCTCTCCATGCTTCAATCCAGAAGATTTAAATCATTAACTATGCCCCCTAATCCACGATTTAAACCTCTTCCTTTAATCAGCTCCCATCTTTTCTTTCCTCCTATTTCAAATGCTTTCCCCCCATCTCTCTTAAAATTGTTGGCCTTTATTTGCTACAAAGGGGTTTTTTTAAGCAACAGAAGTAATTGCAAATATTGTGGCATTTCCTTTCTTAATTAATCCCAACTGTTTTTCCAGTGGAGTACCAAAAACATCCATGTTTGATGAGTGCATTAGGGCTTCATCACTGGAGCAGAGGCGGTGGCAGCTTCCCCTGCAGAGTCGATAAACAAGCCACAGACCTAAGTCATGTACAGGTCCTGGCTTTCATTAGAGACTCAGACTGGAGGAACACCCAGCTGTGTTGTCTTGTAAGGGTCTGTCTTGTCTTTCAGAGCTTGTTAACATGCTAATAGAAAAGGAAATAGGACTGACTTTCAGGAATTTACTGCTTGTCTTAAACTTCAAAGATGAAAAATTCCCAACCCTGCACTGATAGTTCCTATTCATTATATAATAGGATGTCCACTGCCATGACCCGGAGTGCACGGAACACTGTTTACCTTCCCACCGAAGTGGTCCCTATTTATCTACTTGCAATTTCTTGCTTTCGAACTGCTAGGTTGGCAGGAGCTGGGACAAAGACAGGAGCAACAGAAAAAGTAGTACCTTAAAAAAAGACACAGTTGGGGAGAATGTAAGTGTGAGTGTGTCAGGGTAAGAATTAATCCAAATCTAGTCATGCCTGCCACATGTCCACAAAAACGTCTGCAAACGCAAACAGCACTGGCTCATTGCCTATAAACAGAGATGAGCACTGAACCCTACAGTCAGATGTAACTGGCTTTTGAGCAAGGACAACCTTTACCTTGACTAAGCCAGAAAGGTTTTACCAGTCTGTGAAAGCCTGAAATAGAAGGCCTTGAAGACAGTCCCGAAATCTGTCACACCTGAGAAGACCTCTTCCTAGATATGCTTTTACTAACTGCAGCACAGGCCAGGTGGTGCCCAGAGTGAGGCAGGAAGGTAATCTTAGTCACTGAGTTTATTAGTTATTTTAGGAATTCTATTGTCTTACTTTTATTGTAAAATCCACAATTAGGACAGCACTTTCCTACAGCCTTGATATAATAGTAGAAATATTAGTAATAATGTTTTGCTTTTAAAATCCTCTGAGCCAGGACTGACAAAAGATACAAAATACCAGTTGCATGAGAAATATTGCTTTTCCACCTGACTTAAATTATAGTACCATGGTGACTATAAGAATAAAATGGATTTTGCTTTAGAATGTAGCCTAATTTGATCAAAGTTTAGAGTCCTTAGAACATTTGTTTAAATTCTTTCTAAAAACTGTCTCCTTCTCTTTATTGAATTTCCTTGTTGAATAAAAAGACAAAAAGTAGAATCAAGAAGCAAGATAACTTTTAATAACTGACTTTCAATAGGAATGAATTGACAAAATAAAGGAAACCACACTGTTGAGCCTGCAAAGTCTTAGCAAGGCTACTAATGATTGGTTCTTTTGCAGGCCACTAATTCATGGGGCTACAAAGGTTGGAAGTAACATGATGGTATGTAATAATGAAACCCGACATACAATAATTATAGTAACAATTGTATGTACTTGTCAATTCTCACTAACAGCGATTCTCTCCAGGGTTTTCTAGGTGTAGAATACTCAGAAGTGATTTTACCATTCCTTTCCTCTGGTGGGTGGGGGTCTGGGTTTATTTATTTATTACACCCATTTCTATATGTTCCCACTCTGGGCAGGCATATCAGAAAACAAAAGCATAAAAGTAATAAACCAAAAATACTGTAGCACTTTAAAGACTAACTTCTATATTTTTATTGTTAGCTTTCGTGGATCAAGTCCACTTCTTCAGAAAAGGAGTAAAACTTACAGACATGGTTTATATAGACCAAATGCAGGGGTTAAAGGGAGAAGGGTTTGCTCAAGCAGAATGACAGACAAGCAAGCATAACAATACAGCTTCCTACAGCTATCAGTAACAATAGATTATTCAGATTAGTTTTAAATGTCTCCCTTTCAATCTCAAAGGTATGAAGTAAAGCCCTGTCTGGTATCTGATGTAACCTCTCACTTGTTTACTGCCACCTGTTCTGCTCAAGTTGTAAAAGAGAATTGGCAAGTAGGTCGCATAATACACAAAAATATAATATATAAAATATCTATCAACATATAGCAATCTGTGTATCAAATTTGATAATGTCCCAGAAACCCTTGACTAATATTTAAGCCCCTGTGATGGGTGTCCAACAGATGGATGTATTTTATTTCTGCTGTCTCTCTTTGGATCCTAGTCTTGTAATTTCTCTATTCCAGAATTGTATCTTTCAGGTCTTGGATAGAGTGTCCAGGTAGATCAAAGTGGTTTGAGACAGGCTTCTCTGTGTTGCCATTCCAGATACTGTATCTGATTTGTGTTCATTAATTCTTTTTTGTAAAGATTGTCCTGTTTCTCCTACATAAAGCACGGATGGACATTTTTGGCAAGAGATGGCATAAATCACATTGGCAGAAGCACAAGTAAAACTGCCTTTAATGTTGTGTGTGGTGCCATTGAGTACAGTAATACTGTTTCCAGAGCAAGTGTGGGAGCATAGTTGACATCTGGGTTTGCACCAGGGTTTAGTTCCCATCTCTATTTCACTTTTGTGTAGTCTGTTGTGTATCAATAGTTGTTTGAGATTGTAGGATTGTCTATAAGCAAGTAGGGGTCTGTCACCAAGGGCTTTGGAAAGTGAAGCACTCTTGTCCAAGATGGGTTGGAGATCCCTCATTATGTGTGTGAGGGGTTTAAGTTGAGGGCTAAAGGTGACAACCAGTGGTGTTTGGTTGCTTTCTTTTCTTGGCCTGTCTTGTAGTAGATCACTCCTGGGAATTTGTCTAGCCTGGTTGATTTGTTCTTTAACCATATTGGATGGGTACTGTAGTTTGAGAAATGCATTATGTAAGTCCTTGAGCTTGGCACTCTGGGCAGTTTCCAATAGCATAAATACTTAACATAGTAAACAAGTGAGATTTAATATACAGTGGATACCATAGACCCGATCCCCAACACAGAGACGTAGTGTAAACCTTCCTTATTGATTATTGTTCAACAGAAAAAGCTTGGTAGGAAATAGCCTGGCTGAAGATAGAAATATAAACTAAATAAAGAACAGTTAAACTGAAAAAATCTTATTGACTAGTTGACCATTGGCATATGATTGTTAAACACTTCCCTAAACAGCATTGTCTTAAGACGATTTTTCTCATTATGGGTATCACCACAAAGAAAGCACATGTCCTTGTTGAAACCTTCTTAGCCATTCTTGGTGTTGGAATTTGGTGTTGTGAAGATCGAGAGATGCAGGGAGATGACATTTGGGAAATACTTTCCACCCTTTGACAAACCTAAACCATTTAGGGCTTTGAAAGTCCTCATTAATAGTTAATAGGGAAGGGAACAATAAGCCTATTTATTTATTTTCACATTTGTATACAGCCCTGTTCGTAAACGACTCAGGGCAGTTGACAACAATAACAAAACACTAGAAGAATCGAACATTAAAATTCATCCATGGCCATAAAACCCCATAAAATTGAGATTATTTTTTTTAAGAGTTGAAAATCAACAAGTTAAAACCAAGATTAAAAAGATTAAAATTACACTAAGGGGTGGATCAGATCAGCCAACAGGCTAGGGTCATCAAATGCCCAGGGCCCCATACCATACCTGCCCTGCCAGGCATGTTTTCACCCCCTTCCTAAAGGGCAGCAACTCTGTCTGGAGATGCAATTCCGTGGGTAGGAGGTTCCAAAGGGCCGGAACGGACACAGAGAAGTCCCTCCTCCTAGTGCTAGAGAGATGTAGAAATTCATTTAATTGTATTTGTGCCTGTGTGCTAGATTTAGAAATTCTACTAATGCTGTTAAATGCTGTGTCTGTCTGTGTAATATAAATAGTTAAAGCAGGATGTAAACTAGCGATAATGGGATGTAACGCAATCAGCTGTGTACAATGTGATAAGCATTCTAGCTGAATTTGTAACTAATGAACAATTCTAAGCTTGCAAGATATATTCTAAGACAGAAAGGCTGTTAAACAAATGTGTTTTCTAATGATTAGATGGGTGTGTCCCACCCTTCCAATGTAACCACTCCCATTCTTCTGATGAGATGTAATTTTCCCTTTTTTGGTGGCTCAGTAAGAATAAATGCCCTGCTTGATGGCAGGCAGAGAAATTCAGAGAGAGAGTCAGACTGATTTTTAAGCACCAGATCCAAGACCGCAGTCTCAATTCTTTTGGGCCAATTGTCAGGGCTGGATTCTGACAGAGAAATGTGCCTGATGCAGCTGGACCAGGGCTGGAGTGATAGGATCATATTTTTTTTCATTCCAGTTATAAGCCTGGCCACTGCATTTTGGACCCCTAGCATTTTCTGTATTGAGGTTGGCAGCTCCATGTAAAGGGCATCACAGTAGTCAATCCTTGAGACTACCAATGTGTACTGTAAAGGATCATCTGTTCAAAAATTGGCTCCACTAGGCAATTTGTCGGAGTTGGGGGAAATCCAAGTGTAATTGCTATTGCTACTCCTTCTTATCAGGATTCAGTTTCAACTTATTTGTTCTTCTCCACTCCATAATGGAGACCAGACAGTTCTCAAGGCATCAGACTGCTTCCACTGCAGAAGAGGTAAAGGAGAGATTAATGTCATCAGCATATTAATGATACTGCACTCCAAATCTCTGGATGACCTTTCCCCCAGCAGCTTCACATAGATTTTAAATAACATTGAGGTGATTATCAATCCTGGGACACCCCACAACACAAGTGTCCATGGAACTGAGAACTTCTTCTGTAGTTGAACCCTTTCAGTATTGCCTCTAGTCCCTAACTCTGACAGTCTCTCTAAAAAGCTACCATGTTCAATGGTATCAAAAGCCGTTGAGAGACCCAGGACTACCAGGAAGGACAAAGCCTCCCATCAGCCTGAATAAGGTCATTGTGGAGGATTATCAACGCAGTCTCAGTGGCCTGGAACCCAACTGGAATAGTTCCAAGGTGCTGGTTTCATTCAAGAACACCTGCCGTTGATCCGCCACCATCCACTGAACCATTTTGCCCATGAAAGACAGATTGGCTACAGGTCTAATATTGGTGAAACCATCTCCAGCCACATCATTATGATTTTTTAGGGAATGGGCTAATAATGATATCTTTTAGGCAAGATGGCTTTATGCTGTCCTACAATGCCAAATTAATAATTTGACAGACCCATTCCTGAGTTACTTCATTGGCTGCTTTTCCTAGCTAAGTTGGGTAAGACTTGCATGGGGAGATGGTGGCCCTACAACTTGCAAGTGCTCTTTTCACTTCTACAGAAAGCACAAGTTGTAACAGGAGCCCAACCCAGTTGCATTGGATGTCTCAAACTCTCTGACAGCATCAAAGGAGGAATCAAGGTGTGGTGAAGCTTTCACACTTTGGAATATCATGGCCACTTGGTTGGCCAGCTTCAGTGAGGCCATGTACTATATGATATAGCTCCTCTTGTTGGTTTGTAGCCTCACTGATCCACTGGGGATTGTAATTTTTCCTAGTGTGGTGAATAAACTGATGATTTTTGTTGGTTTCCACCTAAACTTGGCCTCAGTGTTGCAAATGGAGCCCAGTTCAATGATTCACAATAGGGTTATCTTCTGATGGAACTTAAGACACATAGTCAAGCACCTTTCTCTTTGGCAGAGGTTCCAGCACTATCTGGATGGAGCCCTTACCTATTCTGAGGATCCTGCTCTTGCAAATATCTTTCACTGCCTCCCCACCTGTCCCAGTATTTTGGCTTCATGGCCTGTGTCCCCTCACTTGATGCTCAGGCTGGCTAAACATCCCACCTAGGGGTCTTCCATATACACTCAAAGGTCTATATTGGGGGCAATGAGGTTTCTTCCTGAGCTTCACCATTTCCTCCTCTTGTTTCTCCTCAGCCCCTTCCTCCTTTCTCTCTTCCCTTTCCTTCTTCTCCTCTACCCCTTCACAGACTCCTTCTATCCCTGCATTTGCTAGGATAGCCATTATCTGTCATAGCCCAACTCTCCCCTCCTTCCCAGGTTTTCCAGAATGTTCCCCCCATCTTTCATCTCACGTGCTTGTGCCTATGTCATCTCTAGTCTTTCTGCCTCTATTGGAAAGGACCCTGCCACCTCTACATCCTCAAGTTCTTCAACTGGAGTGCTGGTTGTTTGGCACTCTGGGTATAGGGCCACAGCGGGAGATAGGCCACAAATCATCTGAAGTTTCTCCTGACAAAACAGTATTCAACAGTATTTGACAGCTGAGATCAATACTCAATAATATTCTACAAGCAAAACAATTATCAGACATTAAATGTAGCAAGTAAATAGAACTGGAAGCATATTAATGTTGCAAAGAGCTAACTGAGACACTTTTTGTGCAAACAGACTGCAAAGTAGTTCCATACTTGTTCTGAGGACAAATCACCAAACAATGCAAACTAATTAGCATTATTTTGAAAATGAAAAATACTCATACTGTGACACACAATCCTCCCATTCCTTCAGTATTCATCTCTTGTAAGGTCACCCTTACTCGAAAGGCAGTCATATCTGACTCTGTTTATAGCCAAAGAGCCAGTGCTGTCTATGTTTGCAGATGATTCCATGGACACGTGGCAGGCACGACTAGAGTGCACAGAATGTTGTTACATTCCTATGCAATTTCTTGCTTTTGAACTGCTAGGTTGGCGGGAGCTGGGACAGAAATGGAAGCTTGCTCCATCATGCAGTACTCGGATCTTGAACTATTGACCTGCCGACTTTCCAGCCACCAAGTTCAGCGTCTAAATCACTAAGCCACCGCAGTCCCTCACAGGCTATACCCTAATGTCCCTTCCTGGCCAGACAACCTATACAATTTTGTATTTGAAGTTTATTATATTTAATCATTGAAAGTGCTAATTTGAATATTAAGATTAAAAATGCCACATTCAAACTATGAATGCAAAATGTAAATTCAAAATTCCACACAAATATTCTGGGCAGAATACAGACTTTTTCACCCAATTTCACATATGTGCAAATTTCACTTCCTAATTTGTGGGTTTCAGTTCTGTATTAAAGCTGAAACAAATGTTAAATAAATAAATAAATAAATAAAACTGAGCTTGTTGTTCACACTATTATTCCTGACAGCTTGTTAAAAGTTGGTAGAAGAGGTGCTGCTGAACAGCTCCTATTATTCAGTGCTAATTAGAGGAAACCTAAGCAGAATACACATGTGCAGGTTTGAAATATGCAAGATTGCTAAACTGTAGTCAAAAGAAGCATTGTAGTCCCAACTCAGTCCATTGTTGTTGTTGGTTTGGTTTTACTTCTCACAACTTAACTTGGTGAAAAGCATCTTCTCAGCCACAAGTTAACTGAATAATAACCTTGTATAATAATGTTCTTGTACTAGAGTTTCTACATTTCTCAAGCATCTGGGGGAGCATCCTGAAACTATGCAGTTTGTTCAAGGCAATACAGGCTTGCTCTTATGGGATTCACAATGGGAAACTGAATTCCCAACCTCAATTTGCACTTTTGGCAATTCTTTTGAGGGGTTTTCTACATAGAGTGTACTCGGAAATGGTTTATCATTTCCTTCTTCTGGGCAGACCAAGTGACTGTGCAGCTTGCTATATAAACTTGGATACCTTGGAGCCATTATTCATTGAGGAGTCTGCACATTGGTAGACATCTCCATGATGACATTTTCCACATGCAAATGGACTCAAGAGATCAAATTCATTTGCATGCGGGTTTTTTAGCCATTTGACTATCATGTCACCCGCTGGCTAGGCGAACCCTGACGTGTGCCCTCTGCTTTCACCTTGCCCAGGGAATCCGATGGAGGACGCTTTGGTGAGTTTTAGCCCTGGCCTAACATCATTGACAAGAGATGGGCAACACTGCCTAGTTAGACCACTCAAGCCTCCATGCCACCTACCAGGGGATATATAAACTTTTTTGTTGTTGTTCAGTCGCACAGTCGATTCTGACCCTTTGCGACCCCATGGACCACTATCCACCAGGCACTTCTGTCCTCCACCATCCTCCTCAACTCGCTCAGCTCTGAGTTGAACATACAAGAACTGGAAACTTGATCACTTGACGAATATCAAGCTGGAATATTGCATATTTATTTACAGGCATGGAGGTAAGAACTTATTTATTTATGTATTAATGTATTTATTTATTAGTCAAATTCTCACAAAGTGACCCAGGGTGATTCACAATAAAAAGAAAAACATCAACAACAGTTTAAAAAAATCTAAAAAACTATTAATCAAAAATTTTTAAAACTAGCTAAGACCAATTAAAAATTTAATGATTAAAAAATTATATTACATTACAACTAAGGACAAGGAAAACGGGGCTCAGATAAGCCAACAGGCTGGGAGCGTTATGCCAACTGCCCCCCAAACTTATCCCGCCAGCCACGTTTTCACTCCTTTCCTAAAGGACAGCAACTCTGTCTGCATACGTAATTCTATTGGAAGGAGGTTCCATAGGGCTGGAGCAGACACAGAGAAGGCCCTCTTTCTAGTGCCAGAGAGGCGTGCCTCTCTGGCTGATGGTACCACAAGAGAGCCTCACCGGTCCGGTCTGGTGGGACGGACAGATGTCCTTGGGGTGATGTGGTCTCTTAAGTATCCTGGTCCACTACCATGTAGGGCTTTAAAGGTGATAACCAGCACATTGAATTGCACCCGGAGACAAACTGGGAGCCAATGCAGCTCTCTGAGCAGCGGCGAGGCATGAGCATAACGTCTACACCCCATCACCACCCGAGCAGCTGGACTTCTTGTCTCTCTTGCCAAAATGTGTTAGGCGGATAGAAGGCACCATTTCTGGGTCTCTCTCAAGGGACCAAAAGTTTTGGGTTTGGGGTCAGCTCCAAATGTATAGAGCACACAAATTTGTTTGCTTTGTGAGTCCTTTTTCATGACCTAAGCATGGGATTCCTTTAAAGTCTGAGTCCTTAAACATGAAAGTTTGTCTGAATCATGCTTCTCTAGCTCTGATGTGTTTGTATCTGTCGGGGCAGATTCTTTATAACACTGGAACTGGCAAAGTTGCTTAGGGGTTGTTAGACATGTACAGTACTTAACAATTGCAGGACAGGCTGGAGTGCAACAGGTACATCTTTTCACAAGCATGCAATAACAGCTTGTTCTGCTTACTGGGATTCAGTTGAAATCACACTGTCCCGCTGAAGAACAGGTGGAATGGGCCTAGAGCTGAATCGCTGACAGCACTACAAGATGTTCTACTTGGTAAAGGCCAGTGAAAAGATGTTGAAGTAGCTCACGCTGTCCCTGTTTCCACTTCTAGTAGAAGGAGAGATACATCTGAGACCTGAAAGGTAGCAGGTTGGCTAACAGAGCTGCCATTGTACAACTGCCAAGCAAAATATTGTATAATTTCCCATACAGTGACAGCAACTGGCCAGCCTTAGCCTCTGTAACTCCATAATAAGCTTGCAGGTTGAGCCTCTCATGCAATTATATCACACATCATTGTGATTCCTGTAATCTTCTCAATTGGTTGTGTCCTTCCATGCATATAAATTTCCATTGACTCAGAATAATTGGCTAGGGTAGTGTGTGGGGTTTTTTTCCTGGCTGGGCTTAATCAATTTGATCAGAGTTACACTCAGCTTTCTCCCTTCCCCAGTATGTGTTTGTGTAAGTGTGTGTGTACACTATAGAAATAGTGGTGGGACCCCTTGATCATTTGCTTCTAATCTAGGCAAATTCAGAATCCAAGCCTCTAGCAAAAGGAGTCAGATCTAGAACATGAATGCCATGTTAAACTTCAATGTGTGTACCCAGAGATGGGGTGTAGCAGGTTCTCACCAGTCCGCCAGAACCGGTAGTAACTTTTCCCAGGGTCCTGGAGAACCGGTAGCAGCTTTGGCCCCCCCACCTTCGGGGCTTACCTTTTCATGCACACCTACAGTGCTTGGCGCGTATGCACGGCCTCCTTGCTGTCCTCCCAAGAGGGGAAGAGGAAGAGAAGCTGCTAGCCTGACGCTCCCTATAGCCTGCTCCCCAAGGTAAGTAACTCACCTTTGGATGTGGTGTGTCTTTGTGTATTTTAATGTGTATTTAATACCTTTACCTATATTGACGTACTACCACAGTTCCTAAAAATGCCTGGCAGCCAGCAGGCCTGGCTTGGGGGTTTTAAGCAAAGTCTTGGAGTTACCTCATCAATAAGCTACACCTGTGCTGTTCCAATTGCTGTTCCAATTGGAGAACCCTTAAGGAGGTATAGCTGTTTTACATTTACATTAAGGCATATTATCCTAGATAACTGGTTAGGCAAAGACTTAGTACCTAACTTCTTTAACTGTTAAGATTAGCCAGAATAAGCTTTAAGCTCTGGTTTAAAAGCTCTGGTTGATTTCTGTTTGGGTGATTTCTGTTTGGGGTGGGTGTTTCGGTGGGTGGGTGTATTTTAATGTATTATTTATTTATTTATTTATTTTATTTACGGGTTTGTGTTGTGGGTGGGTCGATGCGTTGAGGTGTGTGTGCTTATTTATTTATTTATTTATTTTAATTTTTTTCTTTGGCTCTGTCCACAACATCATGACATTGGCTCCACCCATGACATTATGACATTAGCTCCACCCACACTGTGATAATGTCACGGTGGGGTAGTAAATTTTTTGACATCCCACCACTGTGTGTATCTGTTGTGGGGAGGAGTAAGAAAGGTTTTAACCACCCAAACAGGGAACAAGAAGTTCAATAGGGTTTTGTTAGCTCCAGTTATCTTTGGCATGTTATGCAAACCTTATACAAATATGAAAAAGATTCTGGCCCATCTAGTGCAGGAGTGGCCAACCTTGGTGCTCCAGTTGTTCTTGGACTTCAGTTACCAGAAGCCCAAGTCAGCACGCCTGTCGATCAAGACTTCTGGGAATTGAAATCCAAAAACAGCTAGAGTGCCAAGGTTGGCCACCCCTGATCTAGGGGCATTCCTAAGAAATTACCACATGTTTTTTAATAGAGAAGGCACAATTCTCCATTTTGGGAGTTCTATTTTAGAAGCAAATATTTACAGATTGCTGAATATGATTTACCTGGAAAAAGACTCAGCTGGAAGGCTTTGAGGTTTATTAGGCCTGGTGCTAGTTGGGAACTTTTTTTCTGAAGTGAACATTACATGGAGCTAGGCTTGGCTCATCTTCAATGCCTTCCAGTTGAGGGCTTTCTCATAGGGGGAGACTGTGGGATTTGTAGACCAAGAAATCCAAACATTACATTCCTAATCTGTTAAAACATTAAGACATCCAAGAAGATTTTGCTCGGTGTCACTACAGAATGGTGTCCCATTAGGGAGCAGACACAGGGGAGGAAAGCTCTGGGACCTTTTTAGAAACATGACACAGCTGAGACAAGGATATCTGTCAGCACTCAGTGGTTCCAGAAGATGTCTCTTCTATCGGCTTTCCTCTGAGCATAGAACCATACCAGAAAGACCTTCCTTTGTGTCCCATTAATAGGCGATATATCCAGCGTACAGATGCAGGAGAGGAATCTCTCAACTCTAGTTCCCAAGATGTCAAATACAGTAATACCCCGGATAACGATTGCATCGGATAATGATGCAAGTTTTTTGGAAAAAACTTGCATTGGATAACGATTCTAGATAATGATTCTTAGCGTTATCTGATGCAATGGTCTTCGGGTGTGGGGTGGTTTGGGTAGAACAACCCAATCCACCCCCCATGCGCAGTGGTCTCTGCAACTGCAGCAGGGTGGGGAAAAGCACACGCCTTTCCCCCAACCCTACTGCAGTCACAGAGACTCCTTTTCTCTTTCCCTCCCTGTATTTAAACTACAGGGAAGGGGAAAAGAGAGAGACATGATTGGTTCTCTAGAGAACCAATCACATCTCTCTCTTTCCCCCTCCCTGTAGTTTAAATACAGGGAGGGAAAGAAAGAAAAAAGCAGTTCTCTCTCTCCCTGTAGTTTAAATACAGAGAGGGAAAGAGAAAAGGAGTCTCTGCAATTGCAGTAGGGTTGGGGGAAAGGTGCTTTCCCCGACCCTGTTGCAGTCGCAGAGACTGCTGTGCTTGGGGGATGGCTTTAAAGGCAGGTAGGTCTCTATCTTTCCCTGCCTGCCTTTAAAGCGGTTTGTCCCTGAAGTCAGGGCTTTTTTTTTTTTAGCGTTGTTCGAAGCATGCATCAGACAACGCTAAAAATCGGATAACGTCATGACTTGTGGAACCAAGTCATAACGTTATCCGGGGTATTACTTTACCTTTCCCCCACAACCAAGACTCAATTTATAGTAATATTAGCCTCATTTTTATGTCACAGTAGCATGAAACTCAAGTTTTTGGAGCTCAGAGGTCATCACTGGACTGGGGTGCAGATGATTGCTCTAGTGCAGTAATGGCTAACCTCTGCATTCCACATGTTCTTGGACTTCAATTCCCAGAAACCCTGATTGGCAGGAATGTTGATTTGGGCTTCTGGTAATTGAAGTCCAAGAACAACTGGACTGCCGAGGGTAGCCACCAGAGCTCTAGTGCGTATTCTGCACTCTGCTTTAAATTGTTTTACCTTGCTTTAGATTATTATAAATATTTTAAAGTTGTCTGTGAAAATGCAAATGTCCCTTAAAAACTTTATTTAGGGTAATTCCAGCCAGAGTGTTTTTTTCCTTTTGTAATGTGTCTAACTCTGCCCTGAAGTTACCATTATTATTTTCATCATGCACACAACAATTGTCTTTTCTCAAATAGAAGAGTGAGTTCCAAACTTGTTTTGTCCCTCTTTAAGTTATAGTTTATTTATTACATCAATTTGTTTGTTGTGGGGGAGGGGGAGAATTTAGAAACAGGGTACTTCCACTATGTCCCGGTCAGAAGTTTTCAATCAGGCTGTCAATTAGCATTTGGCAGGAAAAAAGAAACATTTGCTCTAGAAAAGATGTTTTAGCAGGGAGATGATGGTATCTCAGTTGAATTTTTCAAAGTCCTAAAAATGATGGAATCAAATTATTGCATTCTATTTGCCAGCAGATTTGAAAAACAAAACAATGGCCACAGGATTGGAAAAGATCAGTATACATTCCCATCCCAAAAAAAGGTAAGGCCAAAGAACGTTCAAATTATAAAATAATTGTGCTCATCCCACACGCTAGCAAGGTGATGCTCAAGATAATACAGGATAGACTGCAGCAGCACATGGAGAGAGAATTACCATACGTACAGGCTGGGTTCTAAAGAGGCAGGGGAACTAGAGACCACAATACCAACATACATTGGCTCATGGAGAAAACAAAGGAATATCAGAAACAAGTCTACTTCTGTTTCACTGACTACACTAAGGCCTTTGACTATGTGGACCACAACAAAATGTGTCAAGTAATTAAAGAGATGGGATACCAGAACACCTTATATGCCTCATGAGAAATTTGTACATGAATCAAGAAGCAACAGTTAGGACAGAATATGGAATGACCAAGTGGTTTGGAATAGGAAAAGGAGTAAGACAAGGCTGCCTTTTGTCACCCTGCTTATTCAACTTATACACAGAGCACATAATGTGCAATGCAGGGTTGGACAAATCACAAGTTGGGATCAAAATTGCTGGGAGAAACATCATCAACTTGAGATACGCAGATGATACCACCCTAATGGCAGAAAGTGAGGAAGACCTAAAGAAACTGCTGCTTAGGTTGAAAGAAGAGAGTACAAAAAGCTGGCTTGAGACTCAACATAAAAAAACAAAACAAAAAAACAGGCCCAATCAGTCTCTGGAAAACAGATGAGGAAGAAGTAGAAACAGTGACAGATTTTATTTTCTTAGAATCCAAGATCACTGCAGATGGGGATTGCAGCCATGAAATAAAAAGATGACTGATGCTTGGGAGACAAGCTATGAGAAACCTGGGTAACATAGTTAAAAGTAGAGACATCACCTTGCAAACAAAAATTGCATAGTCAAAGCAATGGTATTCCTGGTGGTAATGTATGGTTGTGAGAGTTGGACCATAAGGAAAGCTGAGCGCAGAAGAATAGACATGAAATGTGGTGTTGGATGAGAGCTTTGAGAGTCCCGTGGACAACAAGGAGAACAAATAGGTCAATCTTAGAAGAAATCAACCCTGAAAACAACTCAGAAAGTCAAATAGTAAAGATGAAGCTAAAGTACTTTGGACATCAAATGAGAAGAGAGGATTCATTTGAGAAAGCTTTGATGCTAGGAAAGGTAGAGGGCAAAAGAAGAAGGGGGTGGCCAAAAATGAGGTGGCTAGATGGTATTGTGGATGCAGTGGGCACAGAGCTGGGCAGGTTGAGGAGGATGGTGGAAGACAGAAGTGCCTGGAGGGCAATGGTCCATGTGGTTGGAAAGGGTTGGAATCAACTGTGCAACTGAACAACAAATAAGAGAAGTTGTTTTTGGAGATGTGAGATGTTAAAATGAATTTTGCTCACAAATCCTAGTAGTCTGCATGTTCATTTACATCCAGCAGGAGAACAAAAAGCAGACTTTTACTCAGTTGGATGAGTCTTCAGTTCCACTAAAAAGGAACTAAGGATTGTAAAACGAAAGAGAGAGAGAGAGAATATGGCCTTTTCTTAATAAACTGGCATGCTCACCACATTTATAATCCATGCACAGACATCTTGCCGTCAACTTGCTGGACTTGTTCCTGGCATTTCTGATGCCTCTAGCTTTTATTTGGAGAGCACTGCCTTGGGCCTTCGGAAAGTGCATTACATTCAGGCTGCTTAATTGCAGCTTCTTAGTTCTTTATCTTATGGAATTCTTATGTAAATGTTATCCTGGAAGAAAGGCTGTGAAGTTACAGAGAGGAAAAGTGAGTCACTGGGTGGCTCCAGTCATTAGGATAACCCAAATATAGCCAAGCAGGTAAAAAGATAGGATGCAGGAATATAACCAGCACAAACACCCATGGTTACTGCTGATTATGACCACACCCATTCTGGGTTAACATTTGGATATAATCAAGCCTACATTTAGATACAAATTAGGTTAGTTACAGTTTTAAGGTCTCTTACAGCTGTACACTAGAAGAAGAAGAAGAAGAAGAAGAAGAAGAAGAAGAAGAAGAAGAAGAAGAAGAAGAAGAAGAAGAAGAAGAAGAAGAAGAAGAAGAAGAAGAAGAAGAAGAAGAAGAAGAAGAAGAAGAAGAAGAAGAAGAAGAAGAAGAAGAAGGATTCTTACACACACACAATTAAAATTTGACATATTTGAATAAAAATGAAGAAAGCAGGGAAGATAGACCTTATTTTAATATGACAAAAATGTACCAACTATTCTCTACCTGGAAAACCCTGGAAATAGTCCCTAAAGATTACAATGGCATACAATTATTATTATTATTATTATTATTATTATTATTATTATTATTATTATTATTATTATTATTATTATTATTATTATTATTATTATTATTATTATTATTATTATTATTATTATTATTATTATTATTATTATTATTATTATTAAACACACACCACCAGAAGTCACAATTGGTCACTTACAATGGTGTTTCTCTTAAAGAGCAAACTCACTTAAAGAGCAATCCCGTGGAACGCATTATGCACTTTAAGTGAGGCACCACTGTATATTTATAAATATAGGAATATAATTTATAGAAAATAATAATTAATTTTGTAATTTTTACTGCCCATTTACTGCTCTAGATTTTTCCTTGGTATGGATTTCTTCTTTCATGTCCCAATCAAACCCTGGATTGCCAAAATGAAGCCATTTTTTGGTTTGGTTGTTGATCCAACAGAAGTCCTCATCAGTGCATGTTTCTTGGCAGTAATCAGCAGTCCAGTAAATGAACTGGATTCTGTATCTCTCCACATCCACACAGCATGTTGTTATCCTCCAGCAGCCCCCACTTGACCACATTGGTCTTGCATTTAGTGACTCTGACCCTCAGCCTATTCAGGGTAGGTTGAGATCCTCAGTTATATTCTCCTTTAATGATGTTCCTTGTCCAGTGAGCTCCTTCCTCCATCTTCTAATTTGTTTTTGCTCTTGCGTACCCTCAAAAATGTTTGTTCTTGCCATGAAGTTCTTCCTGGATCTGAGCTGGTGGACTTGTGGCTCATATCTGTTTAGAGCACATGTTCCCAATCTTTTCACACTCTCTCAGGCAGCTTTGAGGGCCACATGGCCATTTTACCCTGCCTGCACGATGGGGGTGGCCATTTTGTGCCAACAGTTTCAAAGGGGTGACCATTCTGTTTCTCAAATGCCTTTGGAGGTTTGGGGCCACATGAAATGGCCTCATGGGCCAGATCCAGCCCAGGGGTCTTAGGTTGGGAGCCTCTGGTTTAGAGGGTGTCAGATACAGAGGGAGCCTCCATGAAGATTGTGAATACAGTTGGGTGTACCCTGGGCTGATGTTGCTGAGGCACATATTCCTTCAGAGGATGTCGAGGGTCCTGGTATGGATGTCAAACTGATTTGTTTGTAGTCCCCTGGTTCCTCCTTTTTGCCCCCCCCCCCCATATTTTAATTTAAGATAGGGACAACATTAGTCCTTTTATAGTCATCCAGCATTTCACTCACCCTTCCTGATTTCAATAAAATGATAGACATTGGTTTTGAGATCTCTTCAGCCAGTTCCTTCAAGATCTGTGGGTGCAGTTCATCCAGTCCTGGGGATTTGAACTCATTCAAAGTATCAATCTCAAGATGTATTCCTGCCTCCACTCTTTGTGCTTCACATTTGCCAAGAGGGTCACATGCTACCCTTTTAGGAAAAGACTAAGTTGAAGTAGGAACTGAGCACTTCTTCCTTTACTTTGTTGTCTGGTATCATTTCCCCATCCCCAATGAGCAGCTCAGCCACTATTTCTTTTCTTTGTCATTTACTTCTCATGAACCTGAAGAAGGTTAAAAAAGAATTTTTATTGGATTTGTAATTCTCAATAAAAGTGTCAGTTTCACCCCTCCTAATCTCACACACATCTGCATCTTTGTGGGGCTTGTACTATGTTTTGGAGAAATATAATATGGAGAAAACTATGCTCTGATTTTAATCTAGCCCCCTCCCCCATCTGCATCTTTGTGGGGCTTGTACAGTACTATGTTTCAGAAAAATATAATATGTAGAAAACTATGCTCTGATTTTTAAAAATTATTTGCTTAAAGTGCATAATTGTGAAACAGTATGCTGTAAACATATTCACATCAGCAAAAAACTGTAGAAAAATTACATAACTTCCAAAATTACAAATTCCCTTTAGAGGGAGGGGGTACAAGTCCTCTTCTTCATTTTAAAACAAGGGCGTGAATGCAAGGCAGATTTGTGAAAATGCAAAAACATGGGAGGATTTTTAACAATTTCCACAAATTATGTCCATGTGTTTCTGTGTCATGTTGCAAGTTTCACATGTAGAGGTTTCAGTTGTGAATAGCTCTTGGTTTTGTCCTTACCCCCCAATTGTTCATATTCTTGGTTTTGCTATATTTGGCATTCTTTTATTTGTATTACATTTGTATAGGATATTATTTTATGTTTCTATTGTAGGGAATTCTAGGTTTTTGATAGATGGCATGGGAAACCTTAAATAAAACAAGCAATCCTTAAATAAACAAGTAAACAATAGCAAGGAGATGAATCATAGAACATGGACACAGCTAGATAGTATATAAAGCATGTGAGTGTCTGCCAAAAGTCTGTTGCGAATGGATGTTGTTTGAAAGCCAGCAATCTCCTCCCTTTCTTCAGAAAGAACAACAATATTTAAATGAAAAGAATAAAATACATAAATACATATACTGTATGTCTAGAGCAGGGGAACTGTTATTTAGACTTAAAGAAAGAGAGCTGAATCCTTTCCTGATATATTAAGCTCTCATCCCAGTTACTGTCCTTTCTCTATAAAGAAGCTGCCTTGGGACTTGCAATTATACAAAAATAATGTATTAATAATCCCTTCTCAGCTGGGACATTTAGCAGTTGGCCTTTGGGGAAAAGAGTTCCCTTGCAAACTACAAAACCGCACCAGGTTGTTGCAAAGATGAAAAGTTTTATTTAAGCTTCATTCGCTGCTACTATATTACAAAATGTCAGCTGTTAACATGGATACATTAAGGTAAAGGTCTCCCTTGCTGAAAGCCAATTGTGTCTGACTCTAGAGGGAATAGTACTTATCTTCGTTTACAGCCAAAGAGGTAGCAATGCCTGCAAGGCAGTGTCTGCAGACATTTCTGTGGTCATGTGGCAAGCAGAAGCACATGGAACACTGTTACCTTCATCAACAAAGCGGTACTTATTTACCTAATTGCAATTTCATGCTTTCAAACTTCTAGGTTGGCAGGAGTTGGGACAGATGATGGGAACTTTACTCATTCTGCTGTGCTCATGACTTCAACTGCTTACCTGCTGACCTTCCAGTCATCAAACTCAGCATCTTGGAAACTTTAGCATTCTCACATCATGTACTACCTATGCTGTTCTGGAGCAATATCTTATATATTAATATAATATCCATTCTGCTGGGAAGGGGGGTTTAAGGGGAAAAAAAACTATCTACAACAGCTTGGTTGCTTTCATACCTGGACATTAAGATCTGTTTATTTTAAGTAGCTGTATTCATCAAACCAGCTCACCTATTACATTTGGCAGAGTGAATGCTTAAATTCAAGATTTTTTTAAATGTTGAATTTCAGTCCTGCCCTTTCCCCCAAAAGTTTCTTCTCTTTTATCTTTGTAACAACCCTATGATATATTTTGAGTCAACATGAGATGTTCAAATGTGTTTTAATTTGTGTAATTCTATTTAAAATTAGATTTATCATTTCAGCTAGCAATGGGGTTTTTAAAAATATATTTTCATTTATCGTAGACTGTGGATTTTTATTGTACAACTTTATTGTATGTCATAAACCACCTGGAGAGTGTTCGCACTAATGGGGCAGTATAGAAGTGGAAATAACAAAACAACCAACCTGGGATGTGTGTTTCTTTTTGACCAAAGGGCTGATGCTTGTCTGGGGACTTCACTGGAATACAGACAAACATTCACTCCTATCTCAGCAATGCTGTTTTCTCACTGAGAAGGAATAGATCTTTATCCCTAGTGATTGTTATACACAACACTTTCCTTGTTGCTAACAAGAATAGGAAAACTGAGGGTTTTGTATATTAAACTACAGTGGACCCTTGTATAAAGAATGCTCCCTATAGCCATGATGGTGAACCTTGGCACTCTAGATGTTCTTGGACTTCAATTCCAAGAAGTCCAAGCCCATGTGAATCAACCTGAATGGGTTTGCTGCAATTCATCTGGCCTGCACTGCGCCGCCCTCGTTGCTTCTGGAAGCCAAAGTAAAATGCGCCCATGCGGGCATGTTTTACTTCCGCTTCCAGGAGCAACGAGGGCAGCATGGCGTGGGCCAGATGAATCACAGCAAACCCATTCGTGTTGCTTAATGAATAGGTTTTTAAAGAAAATGGTGCCTCACATAACGATTTTTGCTATGGAAAAAAAAATTGTATAACAATTTTTCAATGGGAAAAACTGCCTAGCCAAAAAAAAAAAAAACCATTCTATAATTTTTTCCCATAGGAAAAATTGTTGTACAATTTTTTCCACAGGAAAAAAACATTGTATGCTTTTTCCATAGGAAAAAAAATCATACATCAACAAAATCGCATAGTGACCAGACCCGTGGAATGAATTAAAATCATTATACAGTACAGGGTTTTACTATAGTAGGAAACCAAGATGAAAATGGTTGCTACGGTATAGCAGCTAGTCTGGCCAGGTTATCCTGCTATGGTAATAGAGTAGACCATACTGCCAATGACTCAACATTGAGTGTCAAGTGGTGGTTAACTAACCTGACAACCCTGAGGATTAGTGGGTGGGGTGGGGAAGTCAAAAGGGAAGGATGGTGGTCCCCAAGTGGATTAAATCCCACCTGAATCCACCTTTATGGATGGCAACAGGTTCATCAATACTAGCCTGGGGCTAATGAGGTCTTTGCATGTCACAAGGGCTCAGGATCAGAAAGTGACTTGCAGAACTGGATCAGTGGTATGGGTGTCATGCTACAATGCGGAAGGCAGATAAAAGTTCACTGCATTATATTCTCAGGACAGTATTCATGCCTGATCGCCATGAGGATCCCCAATATTCAGATTCAGATATGGTAGAAGGAGGGGGAGGAAGAAGAATAGCAGTTGTTCAATTCAGAAATTTTGTGGTTTATGGGAATCTTCCCAGTAAAAATCTCTGTAGCATGCTGCTTCTGTTGTCATCAGTAACAAGAACAATGTTCTTGAGTTACACCATCTTTCCCCCTTCCTTTTCTCTTCCTTTTTCATCTTTATTTCCCTCCTTTCTTTCCCTTTCTCTTCTTCTGCCCATCTTCTACAGGGCAGTGATGGAGAACCTTTTAGAGACCGAATACCCAAACTGCAACCCAAACCCCACTCTGTGTTGGAGGGAGGGAGGAAGCACTCTCATTGGGCTGCTGGGCAGAGGGGTGGGGCAAACATTGTGCTGGGGCTATGGTGAATGTGCCCACAGAGCGGGCTCTGAGTGCCCCCTCTGGCACACGTGTCGTAGGTTCACCACCATGCTATAGGACATTTTCAGGTTTTGTTTCTACGTTTTTGAATAGTTAGAATCAGATGTGAGGAATAAGCACACAAAACACAATCTTTTTGTTAAACTTTGGATGGAAGTATTGGAAAAAATAGGACTACTATTACGTATGGAAGAACAAAGGAGGGCAAAGAAGAAAAAAGTATACCGCAGTAAGTTGCTTAAAATTAATTGTGTTGACTGACAAGTTTGTGCTGAAACTAATTAAATGTAAATCATAAAAAGATTAAAATATGATAATGACTGCTCCAATTGTTTCTGGTTGATGCTGGATATGGGATAGAATACCCTGATTCTAAGAACAACTTTTAAAACTATGGGAGTCAGCCCTTATTGCAAAATTATGATGAGTTATATTTCAGCAGAAGAAGCAAGACAACACATTAATTGTGCTCATGAGGGAGTTGTCTCCTTTGACTTTATTTTGGAATTATTTGCAAAGCATGCATGATTAAAGAAAATTGTTTTATTTTACTGTAAAGATATGGAGGAGAGTTTTGAGAGTACCCTGGACAGCAAGGAGAACAAAAAGGTCAATCTTAGAAGAAATTAATCCTGACTGCTCCTTAGAAGGTCAAATAGTAAAGATGAAGCTAAAGTATTTTGGACATCAAATGAGAAGAGAGGATTCGCTTGAGAAAGCCTTGATGCTTGGAAGGGTGGAGGCCAAAAGAAGAAGGGGACGGCCCAAGATGAGATGGCTAGATGGTATTGTAGACACAATGGGCACAGAGCAGAGTGAGTTGAGGAGGATGGTGGAGGAGGACAGAAGTGCCTGGCGGACAGTGGTCCATGGGGTCTCAAAGGGTTGGAATCAACTGTGCGACTGAACAATAAAAAAATGCAAAAATTGTATATGGGTGTTCAAGTTAGGAATAGGCTAATAGCAAGTGGTTAAGTTGCTGAACTTGCTGACTGGAAAATCGGAGTTCAATTCCCATGTATGGCATGACGGAGTGAGCTCCCGTCTTGGTCCCAGCTCCTGCCAACCTAGCAGTTCAAAAGCAAGAGGTTGCAAGTAGATAAATAGGTACCACTTTGGTGAGAAGGTAATAGCATGTTGGGCACTCTGGTGTCTAGTCATGCCTGCCACATGTCCACGGAAACTTCTGCAGATGCAGACAGCATTGGCTCTTTGGCTATAAATAGAGATGAGCACTGAACCCTAGAGTCAGATACAACTAGCTTTTGAGCAAGGGTGACCTTTACCTTAATAGCAGATTTTGAGACACTGATACTTTTCTGGGTGATTTGCAGTAGTAACAAACAAATGACTCTTCTTCTGCCCTAAATTATATAGGTGAAGTGAGCGTGAAATGATTAACTTTTGAAGAGACTAGCAACCAAAATGACTCTGCTGCTCAGAAATTAATTTAAGTTTCATACCACCTCTCACTCTTCTCCAGACTAAACATACATAACTCTTGTACACAAAATTTCTCATTTGACTTGGTTTCCAAAACCTTTACCTCAGGAGCCCCCAACCTGCAGGCCTGAGTTCTTTCTCTGCAGCTTTCCAACCTGTCTGTTTACTTCTAAATGTTACTTTTCATCTAAATAGGTAGATTAATAATTCTGTTAAATTTTGATTTAAGATGTGGTCCTCTTTAGGCATTGGACATTCTAAAGTGGCCCCATTTTTTCAGAAAGTTGGGGACTATTGCTTTGCCATATTTTATACCCTCTTCTTCACATGTTTCAGGGTATCAAAATCCTTTTTTAAACTATGACTCTAGAATTTTTTTCTGGGAAAAGTATGAAATATAAAACAACAAACAAACAAGAAAGCATAGCCCAGGAGAAGACGGACCAGAAAAGTAATTTTCCTTCTTTTTGAATTATGTGCTGTCATGTTGGAACCATCATATAGCTAGTCTAATAGGGCTTTTGAAATAAATGATGTATTTAAACTACTCGCCCTAACAACCATGAATTTCCATGGCCAAGTGGTGATTTGAACCCTAATTTCCTAAATCCTACTATTTATTTCTGTCTGCTGTGTCACACTGGATATTCTTAATGCTGATTACAAATAAAAGAAATAATAAATGAGGACATAGATATTAAAGGGGAAAGAGAAGATATAAAAAAGATTACTTAATTTCTACCCATTTAAGATCAGGGAAAACAAACACTTTTAAAAACTTTTATAAACAACTTGTATGTGGCTTAGTGGTTAAGGCGCTGAATTTGAATACTGGAAAGTTGGCAGGTCGAGATGATGGAATCAGGGCCGTAGCCAGGATTCTGGATGTGGGTGGGCAAATAACTCAGGGTGGACAATGCCTGCCCTGGCCACCCCCTGGCTACAGCCCTGGATGGAATGAGCTCCTGTTTCTGGCCCAGCTCCTTCCAACCTAGCAGTTAGAAAGCAAGAAATTGCAAGTAGATAAATAGATACCACTTTTGTGGGAAGGTAACAACACTCCATGCACTCCAGTATCTAGTCATGCCTGCCACATGTCCATATAAATGTTTGCAGATGCAGGCGGTGCTGGCTCTTTGGTTGTAAGCAGAGATGAGTACTGCACCTTAGAGTCAGACACAATTGGCTTTCCAGCAAGGGCGACCTATACCTATACACAACTGCCGTGTTTCCCCGAATATAAGACACTGTCTTATATTTTTAAAAACTCCAAAATATGCACAAGGTCTTATTTTCAGGGGATGTCTTATTTTTCCATGACGAAGAAGAATACAGTACACATTTATTGCTGATACAGTGGATCGCCAGGGCAAGATTTAGGTAAGTGCCTTATTTATTTATTTATTTATTTGGGGGGCGGTTATATTTCAAAAGTGGGGAAAAATAGGGGGTGCCTTACTATAGGAGGAGGTCCTATATTCAGGGAAACAGGGTAATAGCCACTTTAGGCTGGAGGATACTGGGCCACCTGGTAGTTCTCAATGCATCTAAAGAAATGAGGTGAAGCCAAGAAGAAGAAGAAGAAGAAGAAGAAGAACAAGAACAAGAACAAGAAGAAGAAGAAGAAGAAGAAGAAGAAGAAGAACAACAACAACAACAACACGATAGTTCATTATCACAATTCAGCAGGGCTCTTCTTATGTTTTATGAGCAAATCTGACAAACTGTAATGAAGAGCAAAGCTACTCTTTGCTTCAAATCCTGTTCACATAATCCAACCTTTAAAAAAATAATTTTATTTAATTTTCAAAATACATTAAAAATACACATAAAAAAGAGCAACAAAAAACACACATCAATATTTAGCTTTTTGCAAAATTTGCACCAATTAATCCTTGTTTATATTTTTTGGAGAAAAGAATAAACAACAACATATATGACATTTAACATGGACCAGTGCACCCTCCATGCTAGGGACCTTTTCTTTATTCCACATCTCAATTCTCTATTTTAATTTTTATACCTATCTATTTCCAAAAACAAATGCTTCCTTTACCAGACCTGAACCCTCTAGGCTTTTTTAAATATATAGTCAATAAAATCTTCCCATATCTGTGGAAATTCATTCAGTGCTATATTCAATCTTGAACCGGTAACTAAGAGGTTCCTGCTCATGTTGCCTACCCATAAGCCACCTAACCAGGATCATTCAATAAGCTTCAAATATGCAACACTTATTTCTTGATACAACCCATCACTCTATACAGTACAGTAATTGCATTTTCTCTTCCCAGGGAGAGAGAGTGCTTAACATGCAAAAGGAGACTAAAGCTCAGTGCAAACATTTTCTCAAACATTTCTTCTGAAGGGCAGAACATGATTTTCAGCAAACATTTAGCAAAGCTACAAATGCCAGCATATGACTTGACAGTGGTTAAAATGATTCATTCATTTTAAAAGATTATTAAATTGTTCAATCAGAGAGAGAGAGAGAGATACACCATAGTGAATCAGCTAGCTAGTTATATAATATTTACATAAATCGCAAACAGAAACAGCATGGATCCATGACAACAAGTAGAGGAATCAAGAAGAAACATAAACTGGCAAACTGTGTGCAGAGGAAAATCGGAATATGTAAAAGCTGCTGCCTCTCTCAACATAATATTCAAAAAGATGAAAGGGGTTGGAGTAATCGCATAATACAACGGATAATCTCCCAAAGTCACAAAAGAACAATTGCAAAAAACAAAACACAACCATATCCATGTTCAGTCAGTGCATGGAAGAAGAAATACAAGACTCATTCAGCTTCTGGCTCAGCCCTTCCCATGATGGTCAAGTGCACTGAGGATATTTCTCTGCACAAATTAAAGGAGCCTAAACTTAAAGGATTGTACATCAATGGCATTCAGCTGATTGTTGGGTCCACAACTGGATGGGTATAAAATATGGCCTTCTTCTTCATCTTCTTCTTCTTCATCATCATCATCATCCATAAAGACTGTCCTGAGAATATAATGCAGTGGCTTTCCATTTGCCTTCCACATCACAGCATGACCCCCGTACCACTGATCCAGTTTTGTGAGTCCCTTTCTGATCCTGAGCCCTTTTGGCACACAAAGTCTTCATCTGTCCCAGGCCAGTGTTGATGAAGCTGCTGCCCTCCATCAAGATGAATGAGGGATTTAATCAACTTGGTGACCATCAACCTTTCCTGTGGACTTTGCCACCCAAAGCCACTAGTCCTCAGGGTTGTCAGGTGAGTTAACCACCACCTGAGACTCACCATTGAGTCCCTGGCAATATGGTCTACTCTGTTACTATAGCAGGATAACCTGGCCAGATTGGCAAAAGATGGCCCAATGTCTTTTTTAAAAAAGGAATATAACTTCCATTTGAAGGATTTCCAGAGGATAGTTCCCTATTTGAAGGTCTCCACTGTTTGAATGGTTGCCCAATTACAGATTTAGATTTTTAAAAGTGAAGTACTAGCAGGGATACAATCAGATATATTCTGTAGCCCCTCCACAATGAGCATTAAGCACAAGCAGAGGCCACCCAGTGATATTTGTCCCACCTAACATGTGTATGATATTCTTTTAAAATTATTAATATTGTTAATTTTGTTGCTTGCCTCTAAATAGACTCAATTCCTAGGATACCCTTTTAAGAGAATTCTCTAACAAAACCATTGTTTTGTAAGATAAAATGCTGATTGAAAATGGAAAGTGATTATGTAAGTGCCCAACATTTTCAGTCCATTTTGAAAGTTTATAAATGACTGTTATTTAATCCTTTGTTTCCAGCCTTAATGACCTTGACAATCCCCAACATGAGTCACATTTGGGAACTGTGCAGCAGAAGAAATCATTGGCAAAGTCCACAGCTCCACAGAATGAAATTCCATTCACTTCAAAGATGTTTCTGGGTCTTAGTTCTCTCATACAGACTGTGCTCGATTTAGCTTCACCAAGTGTAATCCTGTCATAAAAGCAACAGTGCAGTCAGGCGCCTCACATAATAATTTAGCTCCAATTAAGCACAGTGATTATTTTGAGACATCTTGTGATCTCTCTGCAAATAGAATAAATAGAGAGATGGAGTGCAAAACACACACAACGCCATGGAAATCAGAGCCATAAAATGGAAAGGACCCTATAATTAAAAGGATATGATTTTGGTTAATATATGTTCTATGTGCTATGCCTCACCTGACCATTAAATTATTAGAGTATTGCCTGGCCTTACAGTTTTGTAGGATTGTTAGTGTGAATGTGGAATCATAAAAAGATATCACTCTAGGTGACCACCTCCCTCTCCTCCCCCCACCCCCCAGACTGGGATGCAGCATGTGATCGCATGGGAAACAGATCGCAATTTGGACTCTTTGTAGAGCAGTCTGGTGCAATCTATTTCCTGGCAATTAGAAATGTGGGGGGATGATTTATGTCCAAACTGGAGGTTTTTTTTGGTTGAGCTTCTAATTTTGGGAACTAAGTAGAGCAGATTCAAGATTCACTTTAAGAGAGATTTTTCAAGTTAAAGAGACCCATTCCAGTGGAATTGTTGTTATTCAGTCGCACAGTCAAGTCCGACCCTTTGTGACCCCATGGACCAGAGCACACCAGGCTCCTCTGTCATCTGCCATCATTTGTAGTCTGCCCAGATACATGCCCAATGCATCAAGGATGCCATCTAGCCATCTCATCCTCTGCTGCCCCCTTCTCCTTTTGTCTTCGATCTTTCCCAGCATCAAGGCCTTCTCCAGTGAGTCCTCTTTTCTTATTTGGTGGCCAAAGTACTTGAGCTTCAGCTTCAGTATTTGTCCTTCCACGAAGCAGTCAGGGTTTATTTCCTTTAGAATTTACTGATTTGATCTCCTTGCAGTCCAGGGGACTCTCAAGAGTCTTCTTCAGCATCACAGTTCAAAGGCATCTATTCTTCTGTACTCAGCCTTCCTTATGGTCCAGCTCTCACAGCCATACATTACAACTGAGAATACCATTGCTTTGACTATGTGGACTTTTGTTTGCAGGGTGATGTCTCTAGGCTTGCCTCCCAAGAAGTAAGCATCTTTTTATTTAATGGCTGCGGTCACCATCTGATCACTATCAGCCATCTGATCGCATCTTTAGACAACTTTGGCTGATAATGGGGGAAAAGATAGGAGATAACAGAAGGGGATTCCTTGCACTTCTAATCTCTGATGGAACATAGCATTATCACTTTTACTTCTGCAATGGAACTGAGTTTAGCAGATGGTTTGGTGGGGAGCCCCCATCAGAACAGAGCATGAGTGTTGGCTGGTAGTATTAACCATATGAACTAGAGGTTCCTCTCTTTGTTGTACAAGAAGAAAGTACAGTATTTAGGAAAGGGTGTTGCATGGGGAAAACAGCTGCTGGAGAAAGGGTTAAGTCTCACCTTTCCCTTGTCTATGCTCTCCGGAGGGTAGACTCTAGTGGAACACAGGTTATCTATGAATATAGCCTGGAGCATAGCATAGCTCATGGCCAAAGTGAAAGTTCTCAAAATTTGAGCATGAGGTGCCTCTTCTGCTCATTGTAATGATGCCCTTGAGTCAAAGTTATATATCCCCTGTCAGGATCGATGGACCCAATACAAATTTGTAATGCAGTTCCCATTCTCATTCAACATATACATGTTCCCATCAGACACATACAATCTCAAAACAAATCCTTATCCTTTTCATGCTTACCAGAGATGGATAGATGTTACTCTTCATCCAATCCGTTATTGCTCACTACAAGAATACACACTGAGAGATCCTGTGGTATACAGAATAGAATGATGGATTAGGATTCCAAGGACCTTGGTTTGAATCCCTCCTTGGCCATGGAAAATTATGGGGCAGAATTAGGATACATGTGAATATGTATTTTAGCATTGATTCTTTCTAGCAGTAACGGTGTGAATGTTGAAAAGAAAGACAAATGCCACTATGTTGGTGGGAGATTATTGAAACCATGGTCCAAAAACAGAACAAGAGCTTGAGTTTCCAGATTACATTGTGTGTTATCAAGCTATTTGTAGCCTTATTCAACATGAATCTATCTAGCCCAACTTTACAATCGTCTAAGTCAGGAGTGCTCAACCTTTTTAAGCCAAGGCCTGGGTCACGCTCCCTCAGACAGCTTCAGGGGCTGGATGGCCATTTTGCCCTTCCACCACCACATGGCTCTTCTTCGTGTGGTGGAGGAAGGGGGGGCACATGAAATGGTGCCGTGGGCTGCATTCAGTCCACAGACTGCAGGTTGAGAATCTCTGATCTAAGTTATTGGTCATCACCATGTCTTCTAATGGGTTCCCTCTTTTCTTTCTCTAAGATGTTCCTAAAACCCTACCCTACTCATGAATCTTTGGATGTAACCTCTTAATCCTTATTCTCAATTGAAACTGAAACAATGTCTAACTAACATGTAACTACATTGACTCACCCTAATCCTTTGCATTGCTTGACACTCCCTTGCTTGTCGGTTCTCCCATTGTCAAAATTTGGATTATAAACTCTTTGGAACAGACATCTTTTTAAAAATGTAATTGTTTGGAAACCCAGAAAAAGTGACATGTGTGCCAACAGTTACATAGATTCAAAAAACATATAGAGGCATCAAATAACGAAGACACTGATAAGACCCTTGTCTATTTTGTTACTGTAGGTTGAGTTAGAGCTAAATCAAGAATTATAACTAACAATGTGTGCCATTAATTGTGGAACTCTGGAATGACAGAGCTGGAAGGGACTGCAGAAATAATCGTACCCACCTGCCAGGTGATGTATGAAACCCAGCACTGTAGCTCAAGTGGCTAAGACGCTGACTGGGAGGTGGAAGGTCAGCAGTTTGATTCCCAAGTACTGCAGGATGGAATGAGCTCCCGTCCTGGTCCCAGCTCCTGCCAACCTAGCAGTTCAAAAGCAAGAAATTGCAAGTAGATAAATAGGGACCATTTTGGTGAGAAGGTAACAGCATGCCTGCCATATGACCACAGAAATGTCTGCAGAAGCAGATAGCACTGTCTCTTTGGCTTAGAAACAGAGATGAGCACTGAACCCTAGAGTCAGATACAACTGGCTATCAAGCAAGCGAAACCTTTACCTTTACTATATGTGGAGGCAATAATTATGTGTGTAACGGTTAGGGGAATAATCCTAACCCTTACATAGTGCTATGCTTGCTTAAATGTTTTGGGGTTCTCAAACTGAAAGTTATTTTTCCCATCCTTAAAGGCAAAGACAATGAAAGACACAATTATTTCCCTCACTCTGTAGACAGTCAAGGAATGTTGTGATGTTCTCAAGTAGGAAATGTAGGGACTGCGGTGGGAAGGTAAACAGTGTTCCATGCACTTCGATGTCCAGGCATGCCTGCCACATGTCCGCAGAAATGTCTGCAGATGCAGACAGCACTGGCTCTTTGGCTATAAACAGAGATGAGCACTGAACCCTAGAGTTGGATATGACTGGCTTTCGAACAAGGGCGACCTTTACAAGTAGGAAAGAACAAGAATGAGACTGATTTTGTGTACAAATTAGGCAATATTCCCCAAATGATACTTTCATGCAAATGATCGTTGTGGCATTGATTTATGTCTTTTAAGGGTTGGGAAAATAGAAGTGAAGATTTGCTTATCTTTTAACCATTTTAAACAGTTATTCTCCACTAACAATGCAACTGTATATGCTTTGCTTTTGAAAGAGGAAGGTTGCTAGTTTTATGCAGGTCTGTACAGAGTATGAAGCCTTCGATGAGAAAAACATACCGTAGTTCTTCTTCTTGCCTACAGTTGATGGATCTTGTAACAACTGGAATCCCTCAACACTTCAAGTTTTTTTCTTCTTCTGTGTCCAGGCCAGAAATGAAACTGCCAAAATGAAACCACCTTTTGCCGAGTTCATTCTGCAGTTCCTTTTGCCTGACCTAGTATGAGAAAGATTAGCTGGCACAAGCTGGCCATTGCCACTCGATTATGGTTCAAAAATACAACAGTCTTTGAGGAGGCTCTTTCAAGATGAGATAACATGAACCAATGAGAGTAAAGAATATAGCAAGCATTCTTTACACCTAGTAGCCGGCCGTGTGATCTGGAGTTGATGGGAAGTTTAGTCCTACAAAGGCAGAGTGCATGAGTTTGAAGAATGTTGTGTCTAGATCAGTATTTCCCAACCTTTGTTTTGTGGACTTCAATTTTCAGAAGCCTAAGTCAATTCCTCAAAGCACTGATTAGCCAATATGCTGGCTTAGGCTTCCGGGAATTGAATTCCCCCTGTGGGGCATGGGGCCCACGTTGTGAACCACTAGTCTAGAAGAACCATCTAAGCAGAGTCATTCCAAAGCATCACTAGACTGGGCATGGTTGTTTTTTTTTTTTGTAACTTTATGACATATATTTTATCTTACTGTACTGTATTTTATGATATTCTATTGTTTGAATTATTGATGTATGATATTTCATTGTGTTGTGACATTTTATTGTTCTATTGAATTGTTGCATTGTGTTTGATTGTGTTGTGAGCCGCCCTGAGTCGGTTTTCGCTGAGTAGGGCGGCATATAAGTTTAATAATAATAATAATAATAATAATAATAATAATAATAATAATAATAATAATAATAATAATAATAATAATAATAATAATAATAATAATAATAATAATAATAATAATAATAATAATAATAATAATAATAATAATAATAATAATAATAATAATAATAATGTTTTGTGCAGGGCTGTTGCCAGTGGGTGGCCAGGGTGAGTGTTACAGTTTGCCCACCCTCAAGCTCCTGACAGCTTATATATATAACATATATATGTGACATTGTTGCCTGTCCTGAAAAAATACTCATCCACTCACATTTAGAATCCTGGCTACGGCCCTGGTTTTGTGTTGGACATGTCTTTGCTGTTGTCTGCAGAAGTCTTTACCCCTGAATTTGTGAGAACACCTGTAGTATTGCAGGGGAGTGATGCTCTTGGTCAGTCTGGGGGTTGATTTAACCCACACATGTATACCACACATACACAAACACAGAGACTCAAACACCACTACAGGTTACACCACACACATGCTCTGGTCACCTCCAGACTAGATTATTGTAATGCGCTCTACATGGGGCTGCCCTTGATGACCATTCAGAGGCTTCAACTGGTCCAGAATGGTGATGGGGTGTGAGCGGTATGCACATGCCTCGCCTCTGCTTCGGGAGCTGCACTGGCTGCCGGTTTGCCTCCAGGTGCAATTCAAGGTGTTGGTTATCACCTTTTAAGCCCTACATGGTAGTGGGCCAGGATACTTAAGAGACCACCTCACCCCAAGAACATCTGTCCATCCCACCAGAGCAGACTGGAGAGGCTCTCTAGTTGTTCCATCGGCCAGAGAGGCACATCTCTCTGGCGCTAGAAGGAGGGCCTTCTCTGTCTGCTCCGGCCCTACCAACTGAGCTACGTTTACAGATGGAGTTACTGTCTTTTAGGAAGAACTTGAAAACATGGCTGGTGGGACAGATATGGGGCCCTGGTGGTACCAGGACCCCAGCTCGCTGATTAGTTTCAGCTCCTTCTCTCCCCTGGTCTTTTAATCTTTTAATCTTTTATCCTTGGGATTTAGTTTTTAATCTTTTAATTATGATGGGAATCGGCTGATTTAATTTTTTTTTTAAATCTTGAAAAATTTAAATTTTTATAGCTGGGATTTTAAAGTTCTGGGATGATGGGTTTGCGTTGTATTGTGTAGCTTTTTGTAATATATAAACCGCCCTGGGTTGCCCTGGCGAGGAAGGCGGTATAGAAATATGATAAATAAATAAATCCTTCCTCTCCTTTTCTCCAGAAAACAACAAAAAGAGACAAAAAATTGTGGCAGCTTAAAGACTAACTGCTCTATTTTAATGTGAACTTTCATGTATCAAGTCCACTTCATCAGTCATTAGAGTGAGACCTCATGGCATTAATTTATATGCATCAGATACAGAGGTACACAATAGCTGGCTAGCATAACAGAAATGCTTGTAATTTCATTATTTACTGATGCCCATTCTGTTTGCCTTACTTCTCCCTTTCTTCTAACTCCCCTCCTCCTATTTTAAAATTTTGTCCTCTAAGCTCCTTAGATGAGAATCTTTCTACTCGTGCTTTAAAATATTGTTGACAACAATGGCAAAATCATAATTTGAACACTTCTGGATGGACACCCATTTATTTCAAAAGACCAAAAAAAAAAAAAAAACATTTAACATTTGTATTATTTCAGAATTGGGTAATTGGTAATCCATTAATTCCCATGTTGTAAGGAAATTAAGCTTGAGAAATCAAGTGAAACAGAGAAAAACATCACCTTTCCTTGGAAACTACTGTAGTTTTTGACAGATCCCTGGCTTTAAACAGCAGGTGGTACCATTTTTTTCTTCACAGAAAGACTGACATCCCACCTTTCTGAGGGGAGCTGTTTTCATCACAAACACCCCCCATTCCAGAACATGTTGTGTCTTTGTGTTAATACACATAATCACTATGATATGGGAGTTTCCCACCTTTCTGTATGAAGAGAAACATTTGCCAGGATTAAAAACCTGTAGTAAGCAGTCTAAATTATTTCTCACACGTACCAGCATTTCTTGCTGAGACAAGTGAACTAACATGGTTTTAAAACCATATAATTATGTTACTAGGTATCATTTATTAAATCACATTTCTCCCCCCACCCTCTTCTTTCAGGTTCTTCCTGAAGAAAATAAAATCTTCAATTTCAGAGAGGCCAATTAGCTGCAGTCCTTCCCTTTAAGAAAGTGTGTGTGAGGCACCCACACATGCTAAAAATAACACAGACGAGGTTACTTCAAAATGATCATACCAGTCTCCCTCTTAAAATAAAGTTGAACTACAAGCCTAGTTAACTTTGAGAGTCCAATTGGGGGATTTTTTTTGGTGGAAACAGACATTTTCACAAGAATGTTTCCTTCTGTATGATCTTCTGTCTTTTGTATACCCTGTGTTTACCATCCTCATTTTCTTATGTAGCATCCCCTACACCAGGAGTTCTCAAACTTTTAAAGTGTGTGTGTGTGTAGTCAAATTCCCTCAGACAGCTTCGGGGGCTGGACAACCATTTTGTCCTTTCTCTACCACCTAGCACTTCCTGGTGTGGTGGAGGCAGTAGGGGGGCCACATGCAATGGTGCCGTGGGCCACATTTGGCCCACAGACTGCAGGTTGAGAATACCTGTTCTACACAATTCAGAAATTATACTTTTTTGGCCCACAACTTCCAGAACCTCCTAGTCAACATTTTTATGACTATTGCTCTGCTGTATCTTGGATTCCGGGGGAATCCAGTCTCTTGGTCTAGCCATAAACGTTTAAATCAAGACTGATTCCAATAATTATTCCCAGTTAGGGAAGACTGATTGACTCAATGGGATTTATATTAAGTATTTAAAAATCCCTTTCATTCAGTGAGATTCTCCTAGGTTAGACTAAAAAATTGGATTTAGACTTCAAATTAAAGCATGCAAATAGCTAAAACCTCCAACCATCTAGCCTTGGTTTTGACAACCCAACAGTTTTGTCATGATCATGATTTGGAGCTAAAATTTCATTTATCCAGATTACTCTCCTATATATTGTGAAGAATATGAATTCATTTTCCTTCACCATTCACCATGGTGAAACATAAACCACCTCAAAGGTCAATCCACATATAGATTAAAGTTAGAATTGTGTGTGCAAAATCCAGTGCACAGATATTGAGGTACAGCTCCCCCAGTGGCTTAGCGGTTAAGGTGCTGAGCTGAAGACTGGAATGTAGGGTTTTGATATCCGAGAACAGTACTTGGGGACATGAAAGGAGCCTCATTCTGGTGTCCTCTAAAAATCCTTTCAACCCAGAGTAATCTCTGACACAAAATTATTTTTCGTTGTCCAGTTAAACAGTCAATTCCGACCCTTTGCGACCCTATGGACCATTGCCCGCCAGGCACCTCTGTCTTCCACCATCCTCCTCAGCCTGCCCAGCGTTGTACCCATTGCATCCACAATACCATCTAGCCATCTCATTTTTGGCCACCTCCTTCTTCTTTTCCACCTTTCCCAGCATCAAGGCTTTCTCAAGTGAATCCTCTCTTCTCATTTGATGTCCAAAGTACTTTAGCTTCATCTTTACTACTTGACTTTCTGAGTTGTTGTCAGGGTTGATTTCTTCTAGGATCGACCTATTTGTTTTCCTTGCTGTCTGGGGTACTCTCAGAACTCTCCTCCAAAACCACATTTCAAAGGCATCTATTCTTCTGCACTCAGCTTTCCTAATGGTCCAGCTCTCACAACCATACATTACCACTGGGAATACCATTGCTTTGACTATGCAAATTTTTGTTTGCAAGGTGATGTCTCTACTTTTAACTATGTTCCCCAGGTTTCTCATAGCTTGTCTCCCAAGCATCAGTCACCTTTTTATTTCATGGCTGCAATCACCATCTGCAGTGATCTTGGATCCTAAGAAAGTGAAATCTGTCACTGCCTCTATTTCTTCCCCATCTATTTTCCAGGGACTGATAAGGCCTGTTGCCATTATCTTGGTTATCTTGATGTTGAGTCTCACACCAGCTTTTGCATTCTCTTCTTTCAACCTAAGCAGCAGTTTCTTTAGGTCTTCCTCACTTTCTGCCATTATTGTAGTATCATCTGTGTATCTCAAATTGTTGATGTTTCTCCCAGCAATTTTGATCCCAACTTGTGATTTGTCCACCCCTGCATTGTGCATTATGTGCTCTGTGAATGTTGAATAAACAGGGTGATAAAATGCAGCCTTGTCTTACTCCTTTCTATATCTTGCCCTAACTGTTGCTTCTTGATTCATGTACAGATTTCTCATGAGACATATAAGATGTTCTGGTATTCCCATCTCTTTAATTACTTGCCACATTTTGTTGTGGTCCACACAGTCAAAGGCCTTGGTGTAGTCAATGAAACAGAAGTAGACTTGTTTCTGATATTCCTTTGTTTTTTTCATGATCCAACATATGTTGGCAATGTGGCCTAGTCCCCCTGCTTTTTCGGAACCCAGCCTGCACTTCTGGTAATTGCAGTCTATCCTTTATTATCTTGAGTATCACCTTGCTAGCATGTGGGATGAGCACAATTGTTCGATATTTTGAACATTCTTTAGAATTACCCTTTTTTGAGATTGGAACATATACTGATCTTTTCCAATCCTGTGACCATTGTTGTTTTTTCCAAGTCTGCTGGCATATAGAATGTAATAATTTGATTCCATCATCTTTTAGGGCTTTGAAAAATTCAGCTGGGATACCATCATCTTTACTGGCTTTGTTGTTTGCAGTGCTTTTTAGGGCCTTTCTGACTTCACTCTCTAGGACGTCTAGAGAGATTGGAGGGTGAGATGTCCAGTCCTAGGTTGCTCCAATACAGGGTGCCTCAGGGCTCGGTGCTCTCACCTCTCTTATTTAATATCTACATGAAAACACTGGGTGAGATCATCCGTTCCCATGGGGTGAGGTACCATCAGTATGCAGATGACACCCAACTGTATATCTCGGCCCGTGGGGACCCTAGTGATGCAGTGGAAATCCTTTCCAGGTGCCTGGAGGCTGTCAAGGTCTGTATGGGGGACAACGGGCTACAACTCAATCCCGTCAACACTGAGTGGCTGTGGGTTGGGGGTCCTGTGTTATCTCGGGAATCTTTAGTTTGAGCGCAGCAGTTCTGCCCCAAACAGACCCGTACATAATCTGGGGGTCTTCCTGGACTCGCAACTACTGTTCAAAGAGCAGGTGGCAGTCATGGCCAGGAGGGCCTTTGCACAACTTTGTGTGATTCACCAGTTACGGCCGTTCCTAGACCAGGACTCCTTGCTCATGGTCACACATGCCGTGGTCACCTCCAGACTTGATTATTGTAATGCACTCTACATGGGGCTGCCCTTGGTGACCATTTGGAGGCTACAGCTGGTCCAGAATGCAGCTGCACAAGTAGTGTTGGGACGCGGGCATTATGCCCATGCTTCACCGCTGCTGAGGGAGCTGCATTGGCTCCCAGTTTGCCTCCGGGTGCAATTCAAGGTGCTGGTTATTATCTTTAAAGCCCTTTATGATAGTGGTCCCAAGGACATCTGCCCGTCCCACCACCCTTCTCGGTGTCTGCTCCGGCCCTCTGGAACCTCCTCCCAATAGAACTACACGGAGTTGCTGTCCTTTAGGAAAGGAGTGAAAACCTGGCTGGCAGGTTTGGTCTGGGGAGTGAATGGTTCAATTTCCCCAGCCAATTGGTTGGTTTGACCCCAGTATGTCTAATTTACAATTTCTAGCTTTTAATATTAAGTTTTAAAGTTTTTAAAGTTTTTAATCTTTTAAATTGTTTTATAATTGTTGTAAATCGCCCTGGGTCCCTTTTGGGAGGAGGGCAATAAACAAATATAATATAAATAAAATAAATGACTGGCTCAAGTTCAATGTTCTCATCATTGTGATTATCAGGGGTGTTGAGGTCCTTTTTGTAAAGTTCCTCTGTGTACTCTTGCCATCCTTTCTTAGTCTCTTCTGCATCAGCTAAATCCCTGCTGTTTCTTGCTGTTTTGTCCCTTAGCATGGACATTTTATATGATATGAAATATCATCATCATCATCATCATCATCATCATCATCATCATCATCATCATCATCATCATCATCATCATTATTATTATTATTATTATTATTATTATTATTATTATTATTATTATTATTATTATTATTATTATTATTATTATTATTATTATTATTATTATTATTATTGAGATTGTCTACCAGACATTGCTGGGAGGAACAATGTCGCTTTCAAATGGAGCAATGTGGATAAGCCTGCTGGCCAATCTGGCTCTGAAGAGACAGCCTGGAATCAGACGTGGATCATTCAAGTGGCTTTAAAGTTTAAAGCATTTTTGCTTCTAGCCAGTGATGTGTTGCATTCCATAACTGAACCATGTGAGTAGAGAATTTGGTGCCAGGAGCAGATTGCATCATGCTGCAAATCTCAGCTTTTATTTACTAGCTACCACAAAGGAAAAGACAAAGAAAGGAAAGACTTCCATCTTTTTAATTTAAAAAAATCACACAGGGGTTCAGTAAGAGGTTATCAGTGGATGGAGGGAGATTGGCACAGCTTATTGTTGCTGCCTCAGAGTTTACCATCAAGAGCTATAGTTTTTTCCACTGAGACCTTTGGATGTTCTCTCCTCATGGATGACAGAACTGAAGATGCCACACAGCTTGTCCTCTGCCCTCTAAACAATTTTCTTGCTCTTGAGGAAACTACCCTATCAAATGTTTCCTTCTGTTTGTGGAATGGAGGAGAGGACATCTTTCCTTTGCCTCAGGCTCTATGTACCATCCCTAATTTAATCCTTAGCATCTCCAGTTAAATGCCTGACAGCCAAGCTACATGTTACACAGGTGACAAGTGTAAAGGATCTCAACCCTGCCTGCATGAGACTACCAGAATAAAAGACAAAAGAGTGCTTCTTGCTTCTTTGTACCAATTTTGGGTGAATAACCATAGAGTAAGGCTGTCTTGTTTGTTCTGTTTATGAACTTCTTGAGGCCATTATGAGAAATACTAGATAAAATATATTTTAGTCTGGCCCAACAGGACTCCTGGATTGTTATCAGAGGTTTTAATAGTGGCTATTAGGGGATTACAACTTGAAAGAGCTCATAGCCAACATTTTTTATTACTGCATTTGCTCATATCTGTTTGTCACCGCTTTTGTCTCTCCATCTTAGTCAAACGTTAAAATGTAAGCTGGAGTGTATAAATCACTAATTATCCAGTCAGTGTAATATTCATTTGTTTTCAGTCCTACAACCATTCTCTTAACTTTCAACACTGATCTGAAATCATTTAAACATTGCTCTTTGCATTTTTCTATGCAACTTTCCCTGTGGACCATAAGGAAGGCTGAGTGCAGAAGAATAGACGCCTTTGAACTGTGGTGCTGGAACAAACCCTTGAGAGTCCCCTGGACTGCAAGGAGATCAAATTAATCAATCCTAAAGGAAATCAACCCTGATTGCTTCTTGGAAGGACAAATATTGAAGCTGAAGCTCAAATACTTTGGCCACCAAATGAGAAGAGAGGACTCACTGGAGAAGGCCCTGATGCTGGGAAAGATTGAGGGCAAAAGGAGACGGGATTGGCAGAGGATGCGATGGCTAGATGCCATTGTTGACACAGTGGAGGATGGCAGATGACAGAGGAGCCTGGTGTGCAGTGGTCCATGGGGTTGCAAAGTGTCAGACTTGACTGTGTGACTGAACAACAACATAGACTGCCAACAGATTTGTTAATATGAGAAGTGCTAGTGTGAATAGCGTCCAAAGAAGAACTCCATGGCCTTCCAACAGGTCAACTGTCTGTGGTTTAACATAAAATAATGAAGAAACGCCAGATGGGTATCTTAGAAATTTTAAATTACAGTTGTGGAGTGCATTGAGTTTATTCAAAGGCTACACCTACTTTCCTTAAGAAAGAGATGTCATCACAGAGCAATGCTAGTGATCATAATGCTATTCTAGTTGGGAGATTTAGCTACTGTTCACATTTTAACAAGTATTCATATTTTAATTTTGGCCTTTTAAAAAAAGACTGTTTTCATCTGTTTTTTAAAAATTCAATTGCAAATTAAAATTTTGAATGATTTTAAATTGCATATTGCTTAGCAGACCCTGGTATTTCAGATTTCAATTATGAATAAATATCTTTGATAAATAATAGCACGGAAGCTATTTGTGATCTTTGAAAACTAACATTAAAATACAGCAGCTAGTCTTTAAAGTGTCACAACGTTTTTTTGTTTTGTTTACTTTCTGATATGTTTTAAACGCAGACTAACATGGCTACAATTTAAAAAATAATAGAAGAAATTAATGATATTGCCTCCTATATTTTTATGTTTATTTATAATTAAAGTCGGATGTATGCAAACCATTTATGAATAAATATCTTTGATAAATAATAGCACGGAAGCTATTTGTGATCTTTGAAAACTAACATTAAAATACAGCAGTTAGTCTTTAAAGTGTCACAACGTTTTTTTGTTTTGTTTACTTTCTGATATGTTTTAAACGCAGACTAACATGGCTACAATTTAAAAAATAATAGAAGAAATTAATGATATTGCCTCCTATATTTTTATGTTTATTTATAATTAAAGTCGGATGTATGCAAACCATTTTCTGCCTTAAAACAGCTCCTTCCAGCAAGACTATTGACTTTTACTTTATTTTATCACACTTTTCTCATCTCATAGGGCCCCAAACCAGTTTACGAAACGTCTAAAATCAACAATTAATTAAAACACATGGATTAAAATTTAAAACTATGGTATGCAAATATACAAATATTTTAACTCTAAAATTAAAAAAGACTTCTCTATCCCATTCCCTGCTGACTTCACCAAAGCTTTTCTATAGAAGGAGAGGAAGGAAGGAATAAGGGAAAATTCCATAATTTGGGAGAAACAAGTCAGAGACTTTCAAATAGGCTGGATCTATGTAATAAAGGGATTTCAAAGTTATGGCCAGTGCTTTGAATTATGTTTGGAAATGAGCCATCAGCTAATGAAACTGTTGTAACCGTGGGGTTGCATGATCAGGGTAACCAGTACCAGTCAAGAGTCCAGCTGCAGCATTTTGCACCAGCTGAAGTTTCTGAATGGTAATCAGAAGCAATCCTGTGTAGAATAATCAGAGTGAGAGATAACTACAGCATGTGTCGCCACAGTCAAGTCAGGGTTCTCAAGAAACTGGAACAACTGACATGCTAGTTTTAACTGTACAAATATACTTCAGGCCACTGTCAAGACTTGGATGTTCAGACTCAGAGAGGAATCCAGACATTCACGCTATGTAGACATTTGAGTTTTCAGAGGGACTGAAACCCTATTTATTTATTTATTTATTTATTTATTCATTTATTTATTTATTTAGATTTATTATCCCGCCTCAATCAGGGGAACCTGACTCTAGGCGGCTTACAGAAAATTCATAAATTAAAACCTTGAGGTTCAAAATTACTTAAAAGTCAATTTAAAAAGAATTAAACCATGAATTTACAAAAATCTAAAAGATTTAAAAAGGTTAAAAGGTTTAAAATGCTATCCAGCATTGGTAAATGTTGCTCTTGCTCAAAAGCCAATCATATCCAACTCTAGGGTTCAGTGCTCATCTCTGTTTATTGCCAAAGAGCCAGAACTGACTGTGTCTACAAACATTTCCATGGACATGCGGCAGGCATGTCTAGACACCAGAGTACACAAAAAGCTCTTTACCTTCCTACTGAAGTGGTACCTGGTTATCTACAGTACAGTAATACCTCAGCTAACATTTGCATCAGATAACGCTAAAACTGCATAATGTTAAGCAATCTGGAAAAAAATTGCATCGCATAACGTTAAAATCCTATGGGATGCATCGGATAATGTTCGCTAAAGCCTGTGCTGGTTACAGTGTATCTCTATGGAGTTTTAACATTATCCAATGTATTCCATAGGATTTTAACGTTATCCGATGCATGCATCGGATAACATTAAAAATCGGATAACACTAAGACTTGTGGAACCAAGATTTAGTGTTATCCGAGGTTTTACTGTACTTGCAATTTCCTGCTAGGTTGGCAGGAGCTGGGACAGAGACAGGAGCTCACTTCCTTTTGCAGTACTTGGGTCTTGAACTGCCGATCTGCTGACCTTCCAGTCGTCAAGCACAGCATCTTAATCACTAAGTCATCACAGCATAGTTGAACCTTAATTCCCTGGTCTGCCATCTATCTTGTCCAGATGAAGCTTCAGTTTGCTCACTCTTCTCTAGGATATTACAGACTGCAGGCATTGATTTAGAGATAGAAATAGTTTGGATTTAGGTGGAAAGAAAAGATGGAGTTGACTGTTGTCAACATATGGGTAATATTGAACTTCAAAACCCCAGACAACTTCTCCTAACAGTAGTTGGTGTAGCCATGATATATCTACCTGCATGCTTCAAGGATGGATATATACTCTGCGTCTGTGGAAGCTAATAACACTGTCTCTTATTTGTGGTTTGCAAAGCAAATAGTTACTTCTTCATGGAAGAACAGGTTTCTTGCAAGGATGACTTGTGGTGTGAGGTCTCACAATCACAGCCAGCATCTACATATCTCATGAGTCTGGGATATTTTGGTTGCTGCCAATCTTAATATCAGTACCTTTTAGGTATCTTGCCACTGTTTTGACTGCTTCTTACTGTTTGAGATGGAATTAGAATTAGATGGCTTCATGACTGGATAATCAGTATATAAATTGATATAGCCACAAACATCCTCTGTGCCTATTACGAGTTTATCTCTGAATCACAGGCACTGCAGTCAAGCAATCAAAGAAGACTGTCACCATCATTGTTTGTTTTTGAATGGATGCTACTGGGGGCGGGGCGGGGGCAGAGAGAGATGGGACTTCACTTGACATGAAAATTCTTTTTTAAAAGGGAATTCACTTGACCTGCATGCTAGTAGCAGGAGCTATTTACCCTTGTGAAGCTTTACCAGCAGCTGATGTTTTTCCCAAGCAGACATTCTCACATATAGATAAACAAGAATACTGCAGCAAAACCACAGATTCCACAAACTACATACAGGTACAAGTATAAATCCTTCAACCATCACCATCAATTTGATCTGGGGTTTGGTGTTTCCACCATAACACTTTGCCCTGTACATGTAGGAGTGTACACAAGAGGGATGGATTTTCACATACTAGCCCAAAATGCCTCCCCTGGCATTCTCTGTAGGTTTCTTTTTATTTTATTATTTTTTAAAAAATTACAGTTGTCCAATTAGATCAGCCATTGGGTCTGTGAATTCTATCGTTGGACAAGGACGATGAAAACAATAGCATGGCCATGAGGTATATATTCCTCTTACAAGAGTGAAGTTGTACAGATAGCACAAATGCCCACCATATTTGCGATAACAAAGGCAGCTTCTGGGGGTAGTTTTGTTAACACTGCGCAAGCTTCACTGCTTTCCACAGCCGATGACACTGATTCAGACAGAAAACCCTAATTCAGTTCTTGCCAGCAGAGCTGCTTGTCTGTTTGATTACATTAGACTGACAACTGCTTTTCAGTGTCACTGTCAGGAGCATGTTTCCCGACACAGGGCAGTGGAGCATAAATTTGGCCGCATTGCATGTCATTTATTTATTTAATTGCATTCCTAAGTTTGCAACTGAGGACAAAGTCGGATCAGGGAGATCTAGGGTCAGGGAGGTCTAGGGGTACCTTGGTTATATTTCCTCTTTAAAGGAGGACAGATCTCCAAGCTGGTACAGGAGAAGTCACATGATAAGAAGTATGCTCCAAGGGAGACTAGCGATTACATAGCTTGAGGGTGGGAGACATTAAGGGACAACATGCCTCTTAGGGGACTAAATGGTGCTGTTCTTAAAGCGCTGTATCCATTCTGAATATTGGCTATCATAATGGCAATAGTTTTTCGGTTTTTAACTCCTAGGAACAGTTCTTCTGAGGATATTTCACACCAGTTTCTCAGGATCTTCAGCCCCAAGGTCCATCTATGTCTAGGGACTCTCTGCCCAAGGATCTTCCCTTGCATAATGAGTTGGAATATTCTACACTTTACATGGTTCTTCATGGTATGTCCAAGGTATTTGAGCTTTCTTTGTTGTTGTTGTTGTTGTTGTTGTTGCTGTTGTTGTTGTTGTTCATTTGCACAGTCGATTCCGACCAGTGATGGGATGTAACAGGTTCTCACCAGTTCGCCAGAACCGGTAGTAATTTTCCCCAGTGTCCCGGAGAACTGGTAGCAGCTTTTGGGGGGAACCACCTTTGGGGCTTACCTTTTCATTGGTTCCCCCACTGCGCATGCACACCCAGCACTTGGTGTGCATGCATGCCTGCAGTGCTTGGCACGTATGCACGGCCTCCTTGCTGTCCTCCCAAGTGGGGAGGAGGAAGAGAAGCTGCTAGCCTAAAGCTCCCTATAGCCTGTTCCCCAGGGTAAGTGACTCACCTTTGGATGTGGTGTGTCTGTGTGTATTTTAATGTGTATTTAATACCCTTACCTATATTGACACACTACCACAGTTCCTAAAAAGGCCTGGCGGCCTGGCTTGGGGTTTTTAAGCAAAGTCTTGGAGTTACCTCATCAATAAGCTACACCTGTGCTGTTCCAATTGGAGAACCCTTAAAGAGGTACAGCTGTTTTACATTTACTTTAAGGCATAAAGAGAACTGGTTAGGCAAAGACTTAGTACCTAAATTCTTTAACTGTTGAAAAGTTGCCAAAATGAAGCCATCTTGTGGTGAGTTCATTGTGTAGTTCCTTCCATCTGACCTAGTGTGAGAAAGATTAGCCAGAATAAGCTTTAAGCTCTGGTTTAAAAGCTCTGGTTGATTTGTGTTTGGGGTGGGTGGGTGTATTTTAATGTATTTTTATTATTTATTTATTTATTTATTTTATTTACGGATTTGTGTTGTGGGTGGGTGGGTGGGTTGAGGGTGTGTGTGCGTGCTTATTTTTATTTTATTTTAATTATTTTTTATTTTTTTCTTGGCTCCACCCATGACATCATGATGTCATGATGTTACCTCCGCCCTCACTGTAATGACATCACAGTGGGGTCAGTGATGGGATGTCACCGGTTCTAGACGGATCTCTGGAACCGGTAAGACCAATCCCGGAGGGTTCTCCGTGAGGGGAAGTCCACTTTTGGGGCGTCCGGTTCCGGACGCCTGACCGAAAGAAAAAAAAAATTAAAATCGGAGCGAAAATGGCTCTAATTGACTGCGCATGCGCAGAAACTCAATCTGACGCATTGCACATGCGTCAGATTGAGTTTCTGCGCATGCGCAGTCAATTGGAGCCATTTTGCTCCGATTTTTAAAACATTTAGAACTTTCAGGGCAGCGGCGGCGGCAGCAACCCTCTGAGGGGGGCGCCTCCCCGCGGCACGTTGAGGGCTGCCTCGGCTGTCCGCTGCTGACAAGCCCCATGCCCTGGGGACGCCCGGCGGGGTACACCGCTGCCGCCGCCTCCGCCGGGCGCCTGTGGGCCGGGTGCCTGCACCCGCCGTCCACAGCCGCCGCCCGCCGCCACCGGAGCTGCCGCTGCCTGAATCCCTGTGGACTCCTTCTTGGGTCGGTCCCTTTTGAGCTCGGCTGCCGCGCGCTGCGGAGGAGGAAGCTGTAGGCGGCGGCGGTGCGGCATGGGGACGGCCCAGGGAGGCGCGGCAGCCGCGGCTGCCCGTCGCCCCTCGCCATGGCCGGAGCCGGGCTAAAAAGGTACCGGCCCAAGGAGGACGCCACAGGGGTGCAGGCAGCTCCGGCGGCGGCGGCGGCTGTGGACAGCAATCGGGGTGCCGGGTCCCAAGAAAGGTAAGCGAGGGGTTTTTATTTGGGGTGGGTGGGTAATTTATTTGTGTTTTGGGTGGGTGGTTGTTTTTATTTTATTTATTTATTTGTGTCTGGGTGGGTGGGCTGAGAGGGAGGGGTGTGTGTGTATGTTTATTTTTATTTTTTATTTATTTTTATTTTGGCCCCGCCCACAACGTCATGACGTCATGACGTCGGCTGTGACGTCATGACGTCATGCCATTGGCCACGCCCATGACGTCCGTGACGTCATGGCGTGGTAGTAGATTTTTTGTCATCCCATCACTGAGTGGGGTAGTAAACATTTTGACATCCCACCACTGATTCCGACCCTTTGTGACCCTATGGACCATTGTTCGTTGTTTAATGGTATTAAATAGTCTGGCCATGTTATCCTGCTATGGTAATAGAGTAGACCATACTGCCAGCAACTCAATGCTGATCGATAGACTGTGGTTAACTAACCTGACAACCCTGAGGACTAATGGCTTTGGGTGGACAATTCCACAGGAAAGGGCAATGGTCCCCACGTGGACAAAAACCTACTTGAATCAATCTTGATGGAGGGCAGCAGCCCTCATCAATATTGGCCTGGAGCTGATGAGGACTTTGCATGCCAAAAGAGCTCAGGACAAGAAAGTGACTCACAGAACTGGATCAGTGGTACAAGTGTCAAGATCCGATGTGGAAGGCAAATAGAAAACTACTGCATTATATTGTTCTTAGGAAAATCTTCATGGCTGAAACTTTCAGCCTGATAGTCAAATGGGCTGTAGGATCCTAGAATCCAATGAAATTTAGCATAACAATGGAAGCACCATATTGATGCTTCCAAGTTAAAACAAAAATAACAAACTCTGGTCCTCTTAAAGTTTTATTTAGCATATACTTTAGTGGACCATGACCTGCTTCTTCATAGGCATGATTTTTGCAAGGGTTGTGCCATTCCTCCTTTCTGGAGAGAAGATGACCTCATATAGACTTCGTTTCTCTCAATGCTTTTGTTCAGTGGTTAAGAAGCTTGCCTTGTTAGCTGGAAGGCTGGCAAGTCGGCAGTTTGAGACCCAGATACTGCATGATGGAGTGAGTTCCCATCTCTGTCCCAGCTCTTGGGGACATGAAAGGAGCCTCATTTGGGCATCCCCTGAAGAGAGTTTATCCAGCAAAGATCCTATCAACCTAGAATAATATCATAATATCTGGCACAAAATTATTGTTATACCCCTGTCATCCCTTCAAGATAACCTTGCCAACACACACACACACACACACACACACACACACACACACACACACACACACACACACACACACACACACACACACACACACACACACACAAAAGAGGAAGTCCGGAGTGGGTTGCCTGGAAACCCGGGAAGTTGAGAATGACCCTTGACCCCAGCCGGGGTCAACCCCTACTTATCCCCCCACTTCCGGGTCTATACCCCACCCCTCTGAACTTTCTGCTTAGGGAAAACGCCTGTCTCCTAACTCCAACAGAACAATCTGGAAACAACAACATACCAAACCCCCCCTCCCCAGTGGACCCTCCCTTAATCCAAACTAACCAATAGCCTGGTTCCACGCCGGAGTCCCCCACAACAGAGGGGTGGGAGGCATGGCAAAGCCCTCTTGCCTCCCACATTCATGGGTGTGAAATGGATCCTTGGAGTGGGAAAGATCCCAAATGTTTTCATGAGCTTGCATCACATCATGATTTATACCTTTTGTAAAATGCATATAGTCCTTTGCAATAACTTCCATAATTCTCTCTTCTGGGAGTGCCACCTGCCAAATCCACACCTGAATTGTGCTCATCTGGAGAAAAGCTGGGCTGGAAAGCTTCATGGTCTAAGACAGTGTTTCTCAACCTTGGATCTCCAGGTGTTCTTGGACTTTAATTCCCAGAAGCCCAAGTCAGTATACCTGTTGATCAGGGCTCCTGGGAACTGACATCCAAGAACATCCGGGGACCAAAGGTTGAGAAACCCTTGTTTAGGATAAACTAAGCTCCCATCTAGCTGTCTCTTAGAAAAAGCAATTGCCCCATGTTTGCTGGGAGTGCCATAGCTAGAAAATCCCTTAGTCCAATGTACTAGACGTACAGTCAGTGTATTTGACAGCAAGTTTCTCAGAGCAAGTAGGGATCTGGGGCTGAGATTTTGGTAGCCTGCTGTGGGTAACTTTGTCAATTCATGGTTGAATAATGTCTTTTGAAACAGGGATCTTCAGTTTCTTACTGCAGTGGGTCTCTAATTATACAGGGATTATTGCTCAGCTGAAGAGAAATCATCGAGGATTTGTCTGCATTTTAATATATTAATTAAATTGCATAAGGTGGCTCAGTGGTTAAGAAGCTCACCTTGTTAGCTGGAAGGCTGGCAAGTTGGCAGTACGAAATCTAGGTACTGGATGATGATTTGAGCACCCATCTATGTCCCAGATTTTGGGGACATGAAAGGAGCCTCATTTGGATGTTCCCTGAGTGGAGTTTCTCCAGCAAAAAAAATCCTTTCAACCCAGAATAATTTCTGACACGAAATTATTATGTATTAAATTGCAAATGGCTGGATGTTATCGATATTCATGAAATATTTGCATAACATTGGTCACAGCTAAACTTACAAAAATGATCAAATTTGCTTTCAAATGAGGGAAGTACTGGTGCAGTTTTTAAAACTGGACCATTTTAAAACTTGACCAGAGTTTCCGTCCTGGCTGGTCAGCACTGGGAGGTTTCCCAGCTACTGATGGCTCCTGAGTCAGTAGCAGTGGGAAGTTTCCCATTACTGACAAGTCTGCAGTACTGCCCAACATCCTGCTTTGACACAAGGATTAACATTAAAGCAAGATGTGCGGCTACAGCTTGCGAACCTGCAGATTTCCCATGGCTGGTGATTATGGTTGATGTAGTCCAGAGAAAGAACTTGTCCAGGTTCTGATTGTGCCCTTACACTGATTTAACTGCTCTGGTGTTTTTCTTAAGGGATCCTGAGCAATGGTCTCAGATGCTGTCAGCAGAATCATTTGCTAGTGTGGAGATCATCAACTATTTACTCTTTGAAGAACAAGAATTTCTAGCAGAGGCAAAGCCATGACAGTTATAAAACCCAGCTGATATTTGTTGTGTAGACAATGCTCTTTGTTGTACAGACAAGGCTGCAGAACAGCTCCTGCATTAATTTCATCCAGCCTCCAGCAATTTGAGAAAATTTTAATTAAAGTGAACAATAAAAAGTTTCCCCACAGTTTCATGCATAATTGGGGGGGGGGGGGCGGTGAACTTTTCAAACAGTTAATGAGAACATATCTCTACAATCTTATTCTCAATGTGATGGGTTACAATTTGGGAATGAACGGATGTGGGAAATACATTAGAGAGATTTCATACTTTCATTTTTAAAAACCAAAAAAAGCCGTCTGATCCTTACACAGTACAAAAGCAAGAGAATGTGATAACTATTATTCTTTCTTTCTTTCATTTTCTTCTTCTTCTTCTTCTTCTTCTTCTTCTTCTTCTTCTTCTTCTTCTTCTTCTTCTTCTTCTTCTTCTTCTTCTTCTTCTTCTTCTTCTTCTTCTTCTTCTTCTTCTTCTTCTTCTTCTTCTTCTTCTTCTTCTTCTTCTTCTTCTTCTTCTTCTTCTTCTTCTTCTTCTTCTTCTTCTTCTTCTTCTGTATTTGATTCTGAATATTAGCGATCATCATGACCACCAACCATGAAGATTATCCTTAGAATATAATGCAGTGGCCTTCCATCCTTATGCATCACAGTGTTCCACCCATACCACTGATCCAGTTCCACAAGTCACTTTCAGACCCTGAGCCCTTTTGGCACACAAAGTTCTCAACAGCCTAAGGCCAGGATCGATGAGGTTGCCACCCTCCATCAAGACAGATTCAAGTAGGATTTAATCCACTTGGGGACCATCACCCTTCCCTCCAATAACAAGTTTTTAGTTCAACTTGACTTTTCACCTGAAAAGAAAAAGAGAGATAGAAATAACATGCTTTCTTTCCCTGAGTTATTTACCTCTGAGAACTACAATCCAGCCTAGCTGGGTAGAGGACTGCAATTTTTACTGCTGAGAAGATATCAGCAGTGTAGATTTACTTTGCTGTTTAAAATTAATAATATCAACAAATGTTGTCAAGGAGGCTCCTCAAAAATCATGAAGGGAATTTCTGAATTAACCTGCTGATCCAGAATGTTCCAACAGTAATAAACCAAGAAGAGTCTGCCAATTTTATATTAAGGTTCCCATTATATTTGTTTATGTAAGGTGTAGTACAGGATTTATAGTGCAAGTGTAACACAAAATAGATCCGTTTCCTTTTTTAAAACAGCAGAATACTTTCTCCTGGGAATAAAACTTAGATATCAAGAAAATAACTCCTTTCTTGAAAGTCTCACAAACACTGCTGATTTATGAACAATGTTCATTGAACATTTATTGTAAGCTGCCTCAGTTGCCCCCCATTGAGAAGCAAGTGGGGTTTTAAATATGTGAACAGAAAACTTGGAAAATCAATTCCTATCTCCATGTTTACAAGGACTATAGTTAAACTGGGGCTGTTTCTGTGGTCATGTGGTCTGTGGTCATGACTAGTTCCCTGAAAGCATGGAATGCTGTTACCTTTCCTGCCAAAGTGGCATCTATTTATCTACAGTAAAACCTCGGATAATGCTAAAACTTGGTCCCACAAGTCTTAGTATTATCCAATTTTTAATGTTATCTGATGTATGCATCGGATAACGTTACAATTCTATGGGATGCATCAGATAACATTAAAACTCCATAGATCTACATTGTAACCGGCACAGCCTTTAGCGAACGTTATCCGATGCATTCCATAGGATTTTAACGTTATGCAATGCAATTTCCCCCCCAGATTGCTTAATGTTATTCAGTTTTAGCGTTATCTGATGCAAACTTTATCCGAAGTATTACTGTACTTGCAATGTCTTGCTTTTGAACTGCTAAGGTGGCATGAGCTGGAGCAAATGATGGGAACTCACTCAATCACACAGTATTTGGATCTTGCCCATGTAAAATTGCCAGGCATTACTCACAAGTAAAGGGGGTTGTTTAATTCAATTACACAATTAGTTGTGCAATTCCTATTGTGATTGATTGCACAATGTGTCTGTTTAAGTGCTTCTGCCATGGTACGTTTAAAGCTATGATTTGTGCAACAATGCAAACATCACTCTTCATTAGGTTCTCAGCCACTGAGCCAGGGTAAAGACCTACCTAACTCAGGACCGTTAACTTTGACTGTGGCCCTCCAGCCAGTAGGTCCCAGAAAAATTCTTTAGTAAACCTCTTGGTGCTAGCATAACTGGTATTCCCTGACTGTCTTCCATCCAAGTACTAACCAGATCTGACCTTGTTTAACTTCCCAAATCAGATTTGTATTACATACAAGGTATAAATTGGCTTATAATCTAGTGGAAGAAGGGTGAAGAACCAGATGAAAGCAACAAACTATCAGAAGATAAGAAAGTAGATTTACTGATGATGATGATGATGATGATGATGATGATGATGATGATGATGATGATGATGATGATGATAGTGTCATTATTGTCAACTGCATTAATGCATTGGCATTAATTTGTTTAAGGTGGATCCCAGCTTGCCATAAAGTGACCCAAACACTATGATCTTGGAGACATCCTTTGTGGCACACATGAAATGAGACATGCAAGATTCAACCCTGGGACTGCAATAGACTGGTGCAATCTTGAGGATATTGACAAGGTGCGCCTTCACAGCCTGTCCATATGGCATGGCCTCTTCCACCTCCATGACTGTTGGGAATCAGAGTTCCTTCACTGCTCATTACCATTGGGCCTAATATGATGGTTTCCAGTGGCATTTCCTCCACTAAGGGAGACCATCACCCTACCTAAAGTGGCTCATCCACTTGTAGCCATTGGCCCCTTCAACTGTTTCCCAAATGCTGGTGTTTGGGCTTCAGTTCCCAGAAGCCTAAGCCAGTATATTGACTGATCAGTGTTTTGGGGAATTGACTTAAGCTTCTGGGAATTGAAGTCCAAACACCAGCATTTGGGAAACACTTACTCCATTACCGTAGTGGGATAATTGTTTACCATCAAGTCAATTCTGACTTACAGTGACCCTTTGCAGGGTTTTCTAATAGAGAATACTCAGAAGTGGTTTATCATTTCCTTCTGCTGGAGGGTGTTTGGGACTGTGTAGCTTTACCATGGCTACACAGGCGAACTCTTCTTCTAGGAGTCACAGTAGGGAATGGAATTCCCAATCTCTGGCTCTCATACCTGAGCTATCCAGCCAGCACAGAGCTGACAGTTGTAAATAACTTTCCTTTCCCTCACAACTAAGGTTTGGTGAATGGTCCCTTCTTTGTGGTTAGCTTTGTGCTCCATCTTCCCAACCAGGCAAGGCTGGCCCTTCCATTGGGCAAAGTGAAGTGCTTACTTGCAGAAGTATGTGTTGGAAAATGACAGCACAATGCTGAAGGAGAAAGGAGAATGCTGTGCAGTTTCCCTCTGTGCCCCCTGAAAACTATCCTGTTGCTTTCAGGTGCAGAAGTTGCTGTTCTTTTGTCAGTGCTAAAGAAAGGTTCAAATACCTGTCCAGGTGACCTTTGCACCTGGAATGTCAGGGATGGAGAGGTGGCACAACCTTCATATTTGGGCTTAGGCAACAACATACCTTGGTCTTCCTTGCCATAAGGTGCTGATTATGGACATCCTGACAGCTCTGACACATTCAACATCTCCTGCAGCTCTACAAACAAAATATATACCACAATCTAGTGATAATTTCATGTCAAACATTATTCTAGGTTGAAAGGATTTTTGCTGGAGAAACTCCACTTAGGGGACACCCGAATGAGGCTCCTTTCATGTCCCCAAGAGCTGGGACAGAGACGGGGACAGTGGTGTAGCATGGGGGCACCCCGGGTGGCACTTTTAGGGGGAGGCAAAATTTCACAATAAATAGGACTTTGCCGCCGCCACCACCCCCACCACCCCGATTTCCTAGCAGTTGGGGCAAAGAGGCCGCTGCGGGGCCAGGCGCCAGGACCCTCCACCACCATCGGCATCCTGAGCCCCACCCAGGGTGTGGTGAATGTGGCCTATGCCCCGGGTGGCTGAAACCACACACTACACCACTGGACGGGCACTCAATCCATCATGCAGTACCCGGGTTTTGAACTGCCGACTTGCCAGCTAACAAGGCGAGCTTAGTGATGACCTTCAAGCTAGACACCAGCCTGGGAAAATGAGACTGCTGCCTGGACTATTGAGAAGACTATAATGAAAACTCAGAAAAGTTACTTTTTTTTACTACAATTCCTCATATAGCCCACCCAACATAACCAGGAAAATTGTAATCCCCAAAGTAATATTTCCAAGATCTCTACTTGAGCACTGGGCTTTCCTATACAACTCAAGAGAACAATATTTTGGAAATTGTTCTAAGTCTGGGGCAAAGGGGAGACTTTGTGTCATGTGATGTGGCCTAGTGAAGCTTCCAGTTGCAGAAGAAATCATTCACTGTTTTGGCACAGATCCATGTGAAACAGGCTCCACATTCCCCAGGTGACTAGTTAGGTTCTTCCATGCTTTCACTTGCAACTGTGGAGACTCATTGAAAGGTCTTATCAAGGATTTTTTGAGTGTTCCTAATATAATTTAAAATAATTTCTTTTTAGTGAATGTTGTTGCTTCCGCTATTCTGGTTTGTTGTTGTTTTTTGCCATCTTTAGTGACTAAATTTGCTATATCATTTTTAATTGTCAAGTATGTTGTGGTTTTCTAAGAATGAAAGGCAACACAGCAATGCTTTGAAACAACTGATGAAATGATATTGTCAGGCTGTGGAACATTCTGTTTATGTTAGAAATCTGCATGCTTTTTTTTTTTTTAAAAACCCATCATTTGATTTCTGGTGATTTTAGAAGTACAATCATACCTCGCATAATGAATTTAATTCGTTCTGCAAGGTTGCTTGCTATGCGAAAAATTTGCTATGCGAGTCTGACTCACATAATGAATTTTTCACTATGAGAGTCGGACTTTTCCCTATGGAAAAACTTGCATAGCAAGCGTTTCTATGGGGAAAACTTGCATAGCGAAAAAATCGCTATGTGAATTTTCCCCATTGAAACGCTCGTTATGCAAGTTTTTCCATAGGGAAAAGTCTGACTCTCATAGCGAAAAATTCGTTATGTGAGTCAGACCGCTTAGCAAAAAACTTGCTCGTTATGCGAGTTTTTCGCTAAGTGAAAAGCTCGTTATGTGAGGTTTGACTGTACAGTATTCCAAGCAGGAATCCAGATCAACACAATTTTACATTGGGTAATTCCACATCTTTATGTCAAAGTGCTGGGGCTTCTATTCTGTAGAGTACTTAGCACAATGGCTGATTCTTCCAAGATTGGTAGGCTGTGCAGGGGGGCACATCTGAGATAGGAGTTCCTTTTCTGCCAACTCCTTCAGATGTCAGAACTCTCAATTCTGCAAACATTTTGACAGAAGGCTGCTTGAAAGGAAAAATTCTCACAGGACCTTAGTTTTAAGCAGCGACTGCTAGACGCTGTCTTGTGTCTTTCTGCCAAATTAAATTACTGATTTATCCCCTTGTTCTCACTAAATAATGACTCAGGAAACAAACAACACTTTCCAAGTCAGCAGAACCCAGAGGCTTCATTTAAACACACACACACACACACACACACACACACACACACACACACACACACACACACACACACACACACACACACACACACACACACACACACACACACACAGACTAATTAATGCCAACTTCACTCACTACCATGACAGTGAATAAAAGTGTAGTTCAGAAACTATTGTTTGGTTTTGTTGTCTTTTTGACACTAGAATTTCAAGACAATGAGGAGATGCACTGGACAATGCTATCTATTGATTAAAAGAGAGAGTGAACAAACTCTAAGCCTTCAAGATGTCATTGGACAATACTCCCTAGTTCTTATCACTATAGGTGATGCAGGTAAGGACTGCTGGGTGTTGTAGCACAACAGCATTTGAAAGATGGTTGCTCTTGGCCCAACCCTAGATTAAAGCTTTGTGCTACAACACTGTCTAGGGAAGATAATGGAGAAAAGAGACTAGAATGCCAATTTTAGGGTGGAAATAACAGTGTAACATAGAAGTTGAGAGCCTACACTTGAAATGCAAGATGCTATATACAAATTTGTTCTATATGTTGTAAACTTTAACATCTTTCAAGAACAAATTCAATCTTCAAGAACTATACTTGTTCTACAAGAGTTGTTCAAGTTTATGTAATCATCAGTTTCACTCTGTACCACAGGGCCTGTGGTGGCTCAGTGGTTAAGAAGCTCACCTTGTTAGCTGGAAGGCCAGCAAGTTGGCAGTTCAAAACCCAGGTACTGTATGACAGACTGAGTGCCCATCTCTGTCCCAGCTCTTGGGGAAATGAAAGAAGCCTCATTTAGTCATTCCCTTAGTTTCTCCCACAAAAATCCTTTTAACCCAAAATAATTTCTGACATGAAATTATTATTACTCTGTACCATTAGTTGCATTCCATGTGGTCCTGAAGACCTTTGTGACTTAGCAATCAGACATAGAAAAGCAGGATGGTAAACAAACAAAGAAACAAATGAGGATCTTCACTTCCCAGTGGTTCCATCCATTTGAAAACAAAATAAACAAAATTTATTTTTAAAATATAGCAGTTAGTCTTTAAAGTGCTACAGGTTTTTTTATTTTGTTTTCTGATATGCCTGAACCACAGACTAACATGGCTACTATTAAAAAAATTCATTTGAAGAGGTAGTTAGTTCTTTCTTCAGAATTCACAAATTTTATGAAATAACTTTTCCATGGTTTTAATCTGGGAGGGATAGGATCAGGGATGGGATGTTACCAGTTCGGACCGGTTCACCTAAACTGGTAGCACCCGATCAGGAGGGGTCGCCGGGGAGGTGGTAAAGCCTCGGGCGACTGGTTCGGTCACCTCTCCGGCACCCTCCAAAAATGTTTTTCCGGGCAGCCAAAATGGCTGTCCTGAAATGCCCATGTGTCAAAACTCCATTTGACGCATGCACAGTTCTATTTTTTAGTGCACATGCATCAAATAGCGGTTTGACACATGTGCACAAGAAAAGAACTGTGCATGCATCAAACGGAGGTTTGATGCATGCGCTGACATTTTTTGTTATTTTGCTCCACCCACAACATCATGACGTCATGACGTGGCTCCGCCCACAACATCATGACGTCATGACGTCGGCTATGCCCACGACATCGATGACATCACAGTGTGGTAGAGAAGATTTTAACAACCCACCACCGGATAGGATGGTAACCAAAGAGTAGTTACACATTTGATGTAGATGTGTTGAGTCTTTGGCTCTTACTTGCTACCTCCCTCCATATATCACTGGAAGTAATGCCTGGTAAATAACTGATTTTATCAAAAGAGGTTGGCCTCAGACATCCACTAATGATTCTACAGCTTTCACTGACTGCTGCCTCTCTCTGTTTTGCAATGGCAATGTCAAAGGAGAATACCAGGAGAAACTGCATTGTGTTGAAATATCACTTTTAAAAACAAACAAATTGCATGTTAGGCCCAGTGATGGGATGTAACAGGTTTGCACCAGTTCTCCAGAACAGGTAGTAACTTTTCCCAGCGTCCCAGAGAACCGATAGCAGCTTTTGGGGGGAACCACCTTCGGGGGCTTACCTTTTCACTGGTTCCCCCACTGCGCATGCGCGCCAAGCACTTGGTGTGCATGCACGCCTACAGTGCTTGGTGCATATGCACGGCCTCTTTGCTGTCCTCCCAAGCGGGGAGGAGGAAGAGAAGCTGCAGGCCTGAAGCTCCCTATAGCCTGCTCCCCAGGGTAAGTAACTCACCTTTGGATGTGGTGTATCTGTGTGTATTTAATGTGTATTTAATACCTTTACTTATATTGACATACAGTACTACCACAGTTCCTAATAAGGCCTGGCAGCTTGTAGGCCTCGTGGTCTGGCTTGGGGTTTTTAAGCAAAGTCTTGGAGTTACCTCATCAATAAGCTACACCTGGGCTGTTCCAATTGCTGTTCCAATTGAAGAACCCTTAAGGAGGTACAGCTGTTTTACATTTACATTAAGGCATATTATCCTAGAGAACTAGTACAATGACCATATCCGTCTTGCAGCATGGTGCTGCCCAGGCACTTATACTAACAGGTAAGTGACTGGTTTGTGTTTGGGGTAGGTGTGTGTGTGTGTTGATTTATGTTTGGGGTGGGTGGGTGGGTGTATTTTAATGTAATTTTTATTTTATTTATTTATTTAATTTATTTACAGGCTTGTGTTGTGAGTTGGTGGGTGGGTTGAGGGGTATGTGTGTGTGCTTATTTTTATTTTATTTATTATTATTATTTCTTTGGCCCCACCCATGATGTCATGATGTCATGATGTCAGCTCCGCCCACACTGTGATGATGTCATGGTGGGGTAGTAAAATTTTTGACATCCCACCACTGGTTAGGTCGTAGCTAATGTCACAGGTATGGCCTTAGAAAATGAGTATGTGATCTTCTGGAGAACCTCAACTTTGCCCATGGGGTTTAATACTTAGGGTAATTTGAAGATTGACATTAACTCAGTCCTCACCAGCACTTAGAAAACCTTTGTTAGGTGCTCAAAAAAAGTCACATAGAATTTCTTCAGCAAGAGATGGGAGGCAAGACTAGCCTTTCCCTGTTATCTTCCTAACAATAAGCTATAACTGAAGTAGCTTAAAAATAACCTGTTTTTTCTTGCACTGGAGAATTGCAGGATGGTAAACAATCAAACAAATGGGGCTGTGTAAATTTATTTCACATATCTGAGACTTGGAAATGTCTCAGGAGCATGCTCATCTCTCCATCCTTCCTTCCTTCCTTCTTCAGCTACCTCTGTGCTTGACAACTTCCTGGGCTATGTTAATTGACATACTCTGTAGTATTTATTTTTATTTATTATTTATTTATTAAAATTTGATACCCCGCCCCAATCGGGAGGACCCGACTCTGAGCGGCTACATCCTAATAAAAGCAAAACAAAACCTAAACACTCCATTAAAAACGTCAGGATTAAAAATCATCAGAAATTTAAAAACAAAACAGAAACTACACCCCAGTATTGTGCAAGAAGGTCTTGCACAAGCTGGACCAAATTAAAAAAAATGAATGTTTTTTTAATTTAAAAAAATTAAACTGCTGGTGCCATATTGTAATTTCTTGCTGCTAAACTTATATTTTCACCTTCTTCAGCTAAAAATAGCTCTACAGTAAGACAGGCTGAGGCAATCACTTCAGACACCAGACTGGTCAGCTTGCCATTTTGCCTCCTTAATGTCCTAGCTCTTTCTCACTTTATGACACACAACCTGTCCTGCGCCACCTAAACTGGTGATTCTCAGCCTTTGCATGTTGCCTTTGGAAATGAAGGAAAATGGAGATTGCCTGGGACAGAGTTCTTAATACTTATTCTCAAAACCCATCTATCACCTAGATCTAGACCTCCAATCTGCAGCTCAGCAGGCCACATGTAGCTGTGGCCCATGTACCCCAGAAGGTAGAGGAGTACTCACCTAGTCTACTACCACAAACCACGTACAGTATGTGAAATTACCATGGAGATCCACTGCCATAAACTAGCTTCTTGCCTCTGGTATAGGGAATTTATTTATTTATTTATTTATACCCCACCCATCTAGGAGATTTTCCTACTCTGGGCAGCTAACAACAGAAACTCACACATGAAAAACAGTCACACATTTAAAAAATACATATAAATGTACATATATGTCTATGTACATATATATGCTCATCTCTCCATCCTTCCTTCCTTCTTCAGTTACCTCTGTGCTATGCATTATGCCATGCTGCTAAATGTTTTGCAATGCTTGAAAAACCTCCAGATTTCTTATTAGGTGATTAGCCTATCTAGGGAATTGAGATCCATGCTTCCATAAAGGCATTGTCTTCCATTCTTGAGAGCCTCTCCTCAACTTCATAATTCACAAAAGACAGAACAATGCTCCACTCCTCTGCTTCCCAGAGTGAAAGATGCACGCACACTGCATTTGAAAAGCAGGATTTAGCAATTCCAACGTGGGTGACTCAAATCCACCCATTAAAATGGAACTCTGATCTGAAGTCAGATAAGTGCTGCTCCTAGTGGGCCAGGTGCCAAATCTAATTAAGTTTTGCATAACACACATCTTCGGTGATCTTGATTTATTAGTTTTGTTTGAAGAAGGTAATAAAAACATTGTTTGCTGTATTATGTCTCCATGCAAGGAGACAACGTACCTTCCTCAAATTCACTGGGTGTACTGTATAGGACATTCAAACCCTGATTCACATAGGTTGGCAGACCATAAAAGGCTGGAAATTACTCAAGGCCACCCAAGATGGGGATCTCCTCTACAAGCTCTCAGTCCTCCCTCATTTTCTTGCCCATCAACTTGTAGACCACTAAAAATCTGGTTGGAGATGCAACCATCTTCATACATGGCAGAAGATATGAATGTGAATTTTGTGATCATATTCAAGTTGGATCAAACTCAACACAAAGCTCACGTGGTTCTTTGCCTGCAGCTTAAAGTTGTATTTGGGAATAAAGAAGTTGTCCCTAACTGTACCTAACAAAGGATGTGTAGAATACAAAAGTGTCTTAAAATACAGATGTAACTGTAGCAATTTTTCTGTGTTAATTATGACAATCATCTTTTTAAAGGTGGGCTGCAGTGGCTCAGTGGTTAAGAAGCTTGCCTTGTTAGCTGGAAGGCCGGCAAGTCAGCAGTTTGAGAACCGGGCACTGCATGATGGATTGAGTGTCCGTCTCTGTCACAGTTTCTGCCAACCTAGCAGTTCAAAAGCAAGAAATTGCAAGTAGATAAATAGGGACTACTCTGGTGATGAAAAGATCTTGGGGACATAAAAGGAGGCTCATTCAGCATCCCCTGAGTGGAGTTTCTCCAGCAAAAATCCTTTCAACCCAAAATAACATGAAAGGATTATTATTATCTTTTAAAAAGAGAGGTGGTTACCCTAATCCAGCATTAATATAGTCACGAAAGGTTTTAAAGATGAATCCATATTTTGTCTTCAGACATATGGAATCTTTAGCCACAAGCAGGTAGAGCATCTATAACTTGAAAAGATTACTTTTTTGGACTACAACTGTCGGAACCTCCAGCTGTGCTAGCTCATTTTTTAAAATCATTTTTTTTACTCTGAATTATATAGAAGTGACAACCTAAATCATGGATTCTCAAACTGTGGCCTGTGGGCCAGATGTAGCCCATGGCACCATTTCATGTGGCCCACCACCACCTCCACCACACCCAGAAGTGCCATGTGGTGGAGGAAGGGCAAAATGGCCGACTGGCCCCCAAAGCTGTCTGAGGGAGCATGACCCAGCCCCTGGCTTAAAATGGTTGAGAACTCCTGACATAAAGGGGCGGAGTACTCTAAAAATATTTAACATTCATGGTGGCTTGACTATATATGCTCACATTTTTCCAAAGTGGCATTCTAATATCAAAAGAATATCAACTATCTGATGATAAGAATGGAAAAACCAGGCAGTCTGACTTTTCCCCAAATTCAAATTTCTAAAGCCTTTTTAAATTCATTAAAAATAATTGAAGCAACATTCGCTCATTAAAACTAACCAAAAAGCTTAGTCAATAAAACATAATGGAATATGGATAAAATAATGTTGCACATGATTGCTATATGGGTGTTAATTATGACAATCATCTAAAATAAAAAGAGGTGACTACCCTAATCCAGCATGAATATAGATACAGAGACAGAAATTCAAATCTAAGAATAAAACACTAAAAGCTATGGGACTGAATTGATGACTTTCTCTCCTACCTGGCTTACTCAAAATAGTGATACTATTATGAGAAAATCTATAATGCCACACATTGTTATGCGGCAACAAATGGAATTATATTGTAGAAGCACTCGCACAGATGGCAAATTCAACATTTAAGCAAATCACTATTTAACTGATGTAAGGACTTTCTTCCTCACAAAAGTAAAATTTGTTGGCAAATAATATTCAGCTAAGCCTGTAAAAAATGACAAGAAAATACTGAAGTAGTAAAGGACTCTGGAGAATCAGAGACTTGGCTAGATTCCTCCAGTCCAATTTGAGAAAGAATCCAACCTCCAACAGTATGCCTATGACTTACTGCTGAAACACAAACAGCTTGAATTTGGTCTATCACAGACGGATAACAAAACTGCTCAGAAACTGCTTCTTGAAATTCTCTGAGGAATTATCTGGCAAATAATTTCAGATGACAGTAATATAAGAGGAAGATCATTATCAGCTTTGCCAACAAACACAGAGGCAAGATGTGAAGTACATGATTTATGAATAAGTTCCAGAAACTGTGAAGAAAACTGGGTTTGAGGGAGGGGGAGTGAGAATTAGGCACAAGTGCAGAGACTTTTTAAAAAAAAAAAGAAGAGAGAAATGTTGGATTTTTAAAATGATGCAACTGGCTCTCAGGTTCGGAGTTGCTAAACAAAAAAACCCCCAAAGGTTCTCATTTCTAGATTTTAATAACAATGGAATGGAGGTAGCTAAGCTGTAAATGCAAATTAAGGAAACAATGGGATATACAGAAAGAGCCGCCTAGAAAATTTTGGTATGTTTGAACCACAATCAGGTGTAACCTGGGCAATGGCAACCTTGTATTGGCTAATCTTTCTTGCACTAGGTCAGGTGAAAATTCACCAAAAGGTGGCTTCATTTTGGCAGTTTCACGTATGACCTAGATGCGGAAGAAGAAGGGATCAATACATGTCTTCCTTTATACATGGCACATGGAGGGTTTCTATATGAAGAGAAATTTAAATTGAAGGACTGTCCTCTCCAAATTTGATTTAAAGACAAATTCTAGAAGTCAGAATGGGGATTTTCCAATAATAATTACGGTATATCCAGGACAGCAGACTGAGCAGGCATCTGGTTCATCAAGCCACACTGTCACAAATTCCATCCCTTGTCAAGGAGTCACAACAAAGAATTGAACTCCCCAACCTCTGGCTTCACGGACAGATACCTAAACCAATGTGCATATATATTCATATATATTTGAATATGCAGACTATATTCAAAACATTGTCAGGGGTTTTGTGTGTGTGTGTGTGTGATGCATTGTGTCTTTTAAATATAAAAGTGGTTCTCTTCATAGATCATCACTGTAAATGACTTTTAATTTCCATGTTGTTTTCCCCAAGTGATGTGATGTATAGGTCTACTGAAATGGATTCATACGTAGAGTAGAAGGATGTGCTTGTTTTACTTGTTTTACAAGAGCATCAGATATCAATCTTCACACAGATAGCTTTCATACCCCTTGCTACAATCCCAAACAAAATACATTTCACACAATTAGCTGTGAATTGGCAAGTAAAAATCACCAAGTGACAATATGAGTAAATAAAACACATGAATGTATGAACAGAAGAATCCAGTGCAGAGAGAATACCAAATGTGGGGGAGTGGATAGAAGAACAGATTAAGCCTTGGGAGAAATGTTAGCTTTTCATTTATTCAAAGGGGTCACCAATTTTGGACAAGCTGGGTTTTTATTGGCTGGGTTTTTATTGGCTGGAGGGTTCTAGGAACTGCAGGAGAAAAAAATGGCTTTTCCAAACTCTGATAGACTTTCAGCCACAGTGTGAGGAACCTTCAGTGTGAGTTAAAGCCTCTCTTTATTCACCTCTGTGAGAAGGCAAGAGTAGAAGACACATAACAAGAGCCATATGCCAAAGAAACATTCCTGATGCAAGGAAATAAATAAAGATGCTTCATAGAAAACTTCTTTTCTCTCATTTAAATCTGATAAGGATCTAGATCAGGGGTGCCCAAACTTCTCAGGCCGTTGGCCGGTCACATGGTTCAGGGAGCTGGTCACTATGGCCCAGGGACTGGATCCGGCACCTGGGCCATAGTTTGGGCACCCCTGATCTAGGGCTAGAGGTGGAGTTGTCATGCCCCATATCATGAGATTTGGTTTAATAACCACAATAAATTATGTTGTTTCCCTCCAAATGGTCTCCTAGCTATTTCTGTCACTGCAGAATATCCTGTCTTCCATTAATCTGCCTTTGGCACAATATAAAAGAATAGAATTTTTAAAACCCCTCTCTGTGTTGTGGTTTCCCACAGAATTGTTGGGTTGGGTTTAGGACCAACAGATATAAGCTTGTCAGTTTAGGTTCCATTGAGAGTTTTGATCAGCATGAGGGTGCAAATATATTAGTGACAAGGAGCAATCTGGGTCACTTTGGAATGTTTTAGAATGGTTCACACCCAACCACTCCAAAACCAAGTGGCATAACTGAGCCCCTTCAGGATATTGGAAAATTAATCACTTCCTCTGCTTTGCAGAGGGCAGGTAAAATGAATTTTTTATTGATGTGCTACAGCAGAGATATGGTGTTTTGTTTTGTTTTAATTTTTGGCCTTGCTGATTGAGAAATCTCCTGCCCATGAGGCCACTCTACCTGTCCTGTGGCTGTAGCTGGAGGAGAGAGAGTGTGAAAATTCTTCAGGAGTTTCAAAGTGATCTAAAAGTAAAATCAGTTAAAAAACAACAACAAATCATTCTTCATGGCTAAATTTGTGGTTTAGGTATCTGGCTGTGGAGTTCAATTCCCTTGACAGGATCTGGACTCAATGATTCATTGGATCCCTTCCATCTCTGCAGTTCTAAGACAGTCTGAGGGAGTGTGACCCACCCCCAGCTTAAAAAAAGGGGCAGATAGAGTCTAATGACACTACAGTCAGGGATTTAGTGTGTGAATTCAATGTGTTGAATTATGCTCATTAGTTCATTTATTTCTTTTATTTCATTCATTTGTTAAGGGTGTTGTTTCAAATGGGGAAAATAAAGACATTATGTTGATAAAATTAAGGTTTTCATAAAATCTAAGGTTTTCTGAGCGAAGGTAAATGTCACCCTTGATTAAAAGCCAGTCATATCTGACTCTAGATTCCAGTGCTCATCTCTGTTTATAGCCAAAGAGCCAGTGCTGTCTGTGTCTGAAGACATTTCTGTGGACATGTGGCAGGCATGGAACGCTGTTTACCTTCCCACCAAAGTGGTTCCTATTTATCTTCTTGCAATTTCTTTTTTTCAAACTGCTTGTTGTTGTTGTTGTTGTTGTTGTTGTTGTTGTTGTTGTTGTTGTTGTTCAGTCGCACAGTCGATTCCAACCCTCTGTGACCCCATGAACCACTGTCCGCCAGGTACCTCTGTCCTCCACCATCCTCCTCAACTCGCTCCGCTTTGTGCCCATTGTGTCCACAATACCATCTTGCCATCTCATTTTTGGCCGCTCCCTTTTTCTTTTGCCCTCCACTTTTCCCAGCATCAAGGCTTTCTCAAGTGAATCCTCTCTTCTCATTTGATGTCCAAAGTACTTTAGCTTCATCTTTACTATTTGACCTTCTAAGGAGCAGTCAGGGTTAATTTCTTCTAAGATTGACCTATTTGTTCTCCTCGCTGTCCAGGGGACTCTCAAAACTCTCCTCCAACACCACATCTCAAAGGCATCTATTTTTCTTCGCTCAGCTTTCCTAAGGTGTTATGGTATTCCCATATCTTTAATTACTTGCCACATTTTGTTGTGGTCTACACAGTCAACGGCCTTAGTGTAATCACTGAAACAAAAGTATACTTGTTTCTGATATTCCTTTGTTTTTTCCATGATCCATCTTATGTTGGCAATGTGGTCTCTAGTCCCCCTGCCTCTTCTGAACTCCGCCTGCACTTCTGGTAATTCTCTCTCCACATGCTGTTGCAGTCTATCCTGTATTATCTTGAGCATCACCTTGCTACGTTGTTTTAACCCAAAACCAGAAATCTCAATTTCATCGCTTTGCATTTTTGGCTTTTGGTTTCTACCAATTCTTAAAGTCGCAGAGATTATCTTTCAAATGATGTAACCCTTATTTCCATTCTCACACCAATGTGTGGAGAGGGTTTTTTTTTTTTTTTTTGAAGGAAAGGTTAGAAATAGTGCTTTTTAAAAACCTTCATAGAAAATGTTTTGGAAGTCCAATCCAAATTGTATAAGTGTCAAAAGAAAGGTTATTCTGTCCTCTTTCAAGTGCACTTTAGATCACTTCGATCACCATCAAACACCCCTCCCCCCAAGGAACTGTCATTTCAAAGAGTCACATTTTTGCTCAATATCTTTTTTGTGGATTCCTGCTTTGGTGTTATTTTTCTCCACATGTTGTATGTGAACTGTATCCACCTTGGGAAGTTGTCTTATTCATTTTTAAAATTGCTTTTTCCTCCTTTTTTGGGGTTTTTGTGATCTCATTTTAGTGGTTTTTTGTAAAATGCTTCATAGATTATGTTTCCGAAGTCCAATTCCAAATCTGAAAGTTTCCCCACAAAGGTTAATATTTCCTCTTTCAAATGCACTTTGGATCATCTGAATTGGTTGGGTAGTTTTTCCTCTGGACCCCAAACAACCAAACCCTCCCAGCAAAACTGTCACTTTTCTGATGCTACTTCCGAAAGTGATGAAGTCAGCGCTTTGCATTTTTGGCTTTTGGTTTCTACCAATTCTTAAAGTCACCGAGACGATCTTTCAAATGACATAACCCTTATTTTTGTGGGTGCCTTAGTTTTGGTGTTGCAGCTTGGCAAAAGTACATGATTTTTGTTATAATGCAAGAGCTGCCAGACCAGCCAACTGAAACGTAAGATGTTCATAGAATTCATGTCAAAAGATGTACACAGTCCATCAGATGTTCAGACCAAAGTTATGGAACCCCACTGTTCAGATCCTAGCCTTGGACCTAAGAGTTAGTGAATTAAAACATTCAATCACACTCAGATCTTTTAAAACTTTTTTGGGATTACTTTCAGCACTCTTATCACCACTGGTATCATTGTTACTTTTTTCTCCCAAAGATGTACTTCAATCCTCAAATCCTGATATTGCCCAATCTTTTCAGTCTCCTCTTCTTCCACCCAAACATCACCTGGGACTACCACATCAATCAATTTAACTCCCCCCCACCCATGGTAATGTCTGGAGTGTTTTGTCTGAGCTTCTAATTTATTTTGATCTTAAACTCCCACAAGATTTTAACCATCTACTCCTCATTTTCAGGTTTGTGTTCCTACCAGTGCTTCAGAGATAGCATCCTGTAACTCTTGCACAGATTCCAGTGTAACATTGCAGCAACATGGTTAAGATTTGTGTGATCCTATGGCATCCACTGATAACGGTGGCCCGCTGTTTCATCCATTTCTTTACAAAGCCTGAAATTACTGTCAGTTCCATTTTTTTCAAATTTTGCCTTAATTATGTTGGTTCATAGTGCTTCTTGTTGGGCAGCAAATATAAATCCTTATGTTTCCTTTTTTTAAAAGAGATATCAAACTTTAGCCATAATGAGAACTAAAGTAATATCTCCAAGTTTCTCTTTGGTGCCATTTTTTTTTGTTTCTATATCTTATACCAGGGGTGCCCAAACTTTTTGGGCCATGGGCCAATCATGTGGTTCAGGGAGCCGGTCACTAAGGCCTGAGGGCCGGGTGTAGCCCCCGATGCCAGTTCATCTGGCCCATGAAGCCCTCGTCGCTCCTGGAAGCCGAAGTAAAACGCGCCCGTACGGGCGTGTTTTACTTCCACTTCCAGGAGTGACGAGGGCTCCGTGGGCCGGATGAATTGGCATTGGGGGCCGCCCCCGGCCCCCAGGCCTTAGTTTGGGCACCACTGTCTTATATTCTGGTAATCAAACGTGCCCGTACGGATGTATTTTACTTCTGCTTCCAGGAGCAACGAGGGCTTTGTGGGCCGGATGAATTGCCATCGGGGGCCGTAACCGGCCCCTGGGCCTTAGTTTTGGCACCACTGTCTTATACTCTCCTAATCAAAATTCCCCAGCCAACATGGTTTTGTTCAATGATGTTCAGCAACAGGTCAGAGAAGGCTGACATGGTTGGACGGGGTTCTCTGAAGGACACTGGCTGGATGTGGCCTGAGACAGTACCATGTCATAAATAACAAGCTATCAATAATAGTTTAGACTAGTTGCATTTTAACCAACGAAACCTACTCATAGTTTTAACTTCACAAAACTTCTAAGAACATGGCAATGGGGGAACTTCATGCTGTATCTTGAAACTTTCTGGAGACAATCAGCAACATGCAACCATGAGAAACATGACTTCCTTCTAATGCGGAAAGAGGCTTAGGGCTTGTAAAACCATTCTGGCTACATCTTCTTGTATTCCTCAGCCACTAAGGCCACTAGCCTGTCAACAGATGGGCTCTTGGCTTTGAAGGCCCTCAATGTTTCTAAACTCTGCATTAGGATTCAATTTAGCCCGAGCAGGGATTTTAAATTCAGAAGATTTATCATCCCACCTCTTCATTTAATTTATATCTTCATTCCATCTTCTTACCTACCTGTAATTCCATGAAGATTCATCTCATAGTGTTGGAATAAAAAGAGATAGTCAGACTCTGCTTAAATGAACCTGGCATTTAACTCAGCAATATTAAACTGGCTACGATGGATGTAAAAAGAATGAGCATGTCTTGGCGTCTCCTGGCTTTTTTGGTTTGGCAGGTTAATTATCTAATTGGGGTTTGGTTTAGTTTCTTGCTAGAGGTGACTATTGAGATGATAGTTGCTGTGTTACTTTTCTTTTTAATAGACACTGCAAAGATACAAATCAACTATTTACTTGTGTGTGTTTTTTTTATTCCATAACTCTGATATGAAAATCACCATAACTCATTAAATCTTCAAGGATCTTTTAAAAATCTAATTTAATAAGGATTTGCATGGCCCCACACTTGGAAAAGAGCACCAAATACTTGACTGCATTATAATTATTCTTTGTGATATTCTGGGTAGAAACATATAATGGGAGGCTTAGGGGTGTTAAGGAATCTTGGGGTGCCTATACCCACTTATTTTATGCTGAAGATCTTTTATGAAACTGTAGGCATACAGTTACACTAAACCACAGTATGAAAATCCTTGGTTTGAGGGCCATTTTGAAATGTTCTTGTGATGGTGGAGGATGGGGTTCATTTGTATGAAACCCCTACAGTACCATATCAGCTCCTGGTATGGAGAAGCCAGGTAAAAAGAAGAGTGGAAGAGAATTTCACTTAGCCCATACTTTGAGAAGAATTCTCCAAAATCCAGATTTCTTCAGAAATCTGATGGATCAGATTTATGATTCTTCTGCTTTTAAAAAGAATGTCAGATAAAGACAGCAACCATACACCTGGGAAAAACCAGCTAAATTGAGGTGTCTTTTAGTTGCTTCATATGGCACAAGCCTTATTGCAGTTTAAAATGGCTCTCGATACAACCTATTCCATCCCTCAACCCCACGGTAATCTCTAACTACCGTCCAGTGTCCAACCTACCTTTTTAAGGTAAGGTTTTGGAAAAGGCTGTGGTGCAGCAGTTACAGGAAGTCCTGGATGAAGCGGATTATCTGGATCCTTTTCAGTCAGGATTCAGGCCTGGATATGGGACTGAAACTGCATTAGTCGCATTGGTGGATGATCTCTGGAGAGAACGGGATGGAGGTCATCCGTCTGTCCTTGCTCTTCTCGACCTCTCAGCGGCCTTTGATACTATCGATAATGGCATCCTTCTGGGAAGGCTCCAAGGACTGGGGATCCAGGGCACAGTGCTGTCCTGGTTTTCCTCATTTCTGAGGGGCAGGACCCAGTCGGTGTGTCTGGAGAAGGAGAAGTCCAGCCCTAGGCCCCTGCAATACGGGGGTCCCTCAGGGCTCGGTACTTCTCTCCTATTTAACATCTATATGAGGCCGCTGGGTGAGATCATCCGTTCCCACAGGGTAAGGTATCATCAATATGCAGATGATACCCAGTTATACATCTCGGCCCGTGGGGACCCAAGTGGTGCGGTGGAAGTCCTTTCCAGGTGTCTGGAGGCTGTTAAGGTCTGGATGGGGGACAACGGGCTACAGCTGAATCCCGGCAAGACTGAGTGGCTGTGGGTAAGGGGCCCTGTGTTAACACAGGAGCTGCCAACTTTGGTTCTGGGTGGGGCAGTCTTGCCCCAAACAGACCCGGTGCGTAATCTGGGGGTCCTCCTGGACTCACGGCTACTGTTAGAAGAGCAGGTGGCAGCCGTGGCCAGGAGGGCTTTTGCACAACTTCGTGTAATACACCAGTTATGCCCACTCCTAGACCGGGACGCCTTGCTTATGGTCACACATGCGTTGGTCACCTCCAGACTTGACTATTGTAATGCGCTCTAAATGGGGCTGCCCCTGATGACCATCCGGAGACTCCAGCTGGTCCAAAATGCGGCGGCCCGGGTAGTGGTGGGGTGTGGGCGTTATGCTCGTGCCTCACCGCTGCTCCGGGAGCTCCATTGGTTGCCAGTATGTCTCCAGGTGCAATTCAAGGTGCTGGTTATTACCTTTAAAGCCCTATATGGTAGTGGGCCAGGATACCTAAGAGACCGCGTCACCCCAAGAACATCTGTCCGTCCCACCAGGGCGGATCGGAGAGGCTCCCTTGTTGTTCCATCAGCAAGAGAGGCACACCTCGCCTGCACTAGGAAGAGAGCCTTCTCCGTGTCCACCCCAACCCTTTGGAACCTCCTGCCCACTGAGTTACGCCTTTAGACAGAGCTCCTGCCCTTCCGGAAGGGTTTAAAAACCTGGCTGGCAGGACAAGTATGGGGACCCAGGAATGTGGGCTCTCATGCTAGGTGGCTCATTTAATGGACTGCCACCCTTTTGAGTCTGAATTTTTATATAATTCTGTGTGCAGCTTTTACACTGTTTTAACTTTTTATGGTTTTTTAAGAGTTGATATTAAGTTTTAATTTTAAATGGCATTGATGTAGATTGTTCTATGTTTTAACCTTGATGTAAGCCGCTCAGAGTCGGGTTCACCCGATTGGGGCGGGGTAGCAAAAGTAAATAATAATAATAATAATAATAATAATAATAATAATAATAATAATAATAATAATAATAATAATAATAATAATAATAATAATAATAATTATTATTATTATTATTATTATTATTATTATTATTATTATTATTATTATTATTATTATTATTATTATTATTCATGGCCTGATTTAATATAACACAACAGCTTCCTATGTACCAATTGTGCCACAGACAAGAAGCAAGCATCCTTTCTGTGAAGACATTTAAGGAGCCCTCTTGCACAAATTTCATAATTTCTTAAAGGAAAGCACCCTCTAATAATGAAAGCAGGAACACAAAACTAAAAAGCAGGGGCACAAAACTAGAGACAGCAATTATACATGATGGTTCATGGGGACTATTGGTACAGCAGTGAACTTTTACAGTATGCAACTTAAGGGTCAAACAGGATGTTACTTTAAACATGCTTTTAGGTCGAGTGCTTTCAAGCTTTTAGTAAGGGAATTATCAGCAGAAATATCCTCCTCCTCAATACACTGTTCCTCTTACATCATATATGCTTTGTCACATGATGTCACATTGGCCTAGATGTGTAAAGCATCTTATTTACTACCTTATATTTTTGTGTTAGTTCCAAAAAACTTGAATGTTGAGAATGAGAACCGTAACCCTCTAAGGCAGTTGGGTTTTCTTCCCCTTCCAGTCTTTAATGCCACATTTAAGGAGCTGAATAAGGGCCCCAAGTAAAGTTACAAAAGTACTCCTTTGTTGAAAGGTACTCAGGATATGAAAAGTTTCAACCACTTCCTGCACATTTCTCTCGGGGTGGGAACAAGTCATCATCCTGTGAAACCTACTAATTGTAGCACAGGCCGTGCAAGTAAACTTCAAACATGCTTGAGGAAGATCAGATTACAGGTAAAATTATCCTCTTGTTATTACTTTAATTTTTGTTTCTGCTGTAAATCTGACAGAATGAGATTTGAAAGGAGATGGGCCAAAAGGTGCTCTGGCTCTAGTCTGGATGAATCAGAGCAAACATCAAATGTTGATGGTGCCAAGATATTTGGGTGCCGCTCTCTCTGGGGACAAGCCCCAGTTGGTGGTAATCAAGGAAAATCTGCTGTTCTTGTGAGAAACACACCATCTGAGAAATCTTCTGAGACAAACATCTTATTACCTTTCCAGTAAAATATCAAGTCACTAATCCTGTAGGTGTAAATCCCATAGATGTCAGTGGAATCACAGTGACATCTATGTAAACCCCATATGGGCACATTTTACTTCCGCTTCTGGGAGCAATAAGGGCAGTGCGGGCAGGAGGAATTGCAGTAAACCCATTCATGTGGATTCACAGGATGTTTGGGCTTCTGGGAATTGAAGTCCAAGAAGATCTGGAGTGTCAAGGTTCACCATCATGGCCCTAGCTATTTTCCCTCTATAAAAAAACCAGATGTGTGTTCTAGGCAACCAGCCCCATACCCTACTCTCAAACTAGCCCTTCCCAAATTGTTTAATATGATGGGGAATGCTATTCTATCTCCAATATCTGAATAAGATCCATCTATCGGCCCAGTTGACTTCAGGAGGGCATCATGGTAATATCGTTTCCTGATCACGGCCTTAAAAAAGGGTAAAGGTCTCCCTTGCTCAAAAGCCAGGTGTATCTAACTTTAGCGGGTGGTGCTCATCACCGTTTACAGCCAAAGAGCCAGCACCATCAGGGTCTAGAGACATTTCTGTGGTCATGTGGCAGGCATAATTATACACTGAAGCATGCTAAACACTGTTACATTTCTTGCTGAAGTAGTACCTATTTATCTACTTGCAATTTCTTGCTTTTGAACTGCTTGGTTGGCAGCAGCTGGGACAGACAACGGCGCTTACTCTATTGCACAACACTTTGGTCTTGAACTGCTGAATTGCTGACCTTTCAGTCATCAGGCTCAGTATCTTAACTGGCAAGGCACCACAGCCTCTAGGTCATGGCCTACTGTACATTAAACAATCCACTGAAACACTGGAAGAGATTCAGAAGAAATTAATCTAAATCAAACTAATAGAGAACATTAGTCAACACAAAGCAAAACGAATATCAATCCATGCTACTATGTTCATGGCTATCTCAAAAACTTTGGTAGGAACTCTACTCATCCCTAACTGAATAAAAGCTTAATTCTATTGAGAAATAACAATTCTTGTGCCTTTCTTTCCACCCTCTCTTCTCCTTTCCTTCAGTTGGCTCCTATCACCATCCAGGCCCAGTTGCTACCATTTAGGAAAGAACTAAAGATGTGGTTGGCAAAATGGGTCTGGGGGCTGACAAGTTCCCATTTCTGGCTTGTCTGAGGCTCCCTGCTCCTGTAATTAATTTTAAAGTTAAGGTTATGCCGATTTTATATTTGTTTTTAGATAGTAAACACATCGGTGGGTAGTATTGCTATGTTCTTAAGCATTTTTTAATTGTTTTATATTGGTTTTTACTTTTGTACACCGCCCAGAGTCCATTGGATTGGGGCAGTATATAAATCTATTAAATTAAATTATGTCAAATCAAATTAAATTAAAATGTTGTCTATAAGTATGCAGTGAACTTAAGGCAGAGTTGTGCAACTTTTCTTTTACTCTTTGTTTTATGTTACCCTGTTAGGTGTCACAGACAATGCTGGCACTGTATAGATTCTAATCAAATGGACTGTACACTCTAAAAGTTTATGCCAGAAAACATGGGTTAACCCTTAATGTGCCACAAGACCATTTTCTGTAGAGAATAATAGTGTTCTTCCTTTTATAGATGGTGTAAACATTTGCTGTAGATACAGCCTCATATCTCCAAACAAACTGGACTTTAAATAAAGTAAGGGATCAACTGCATATAGTTTTAATTTTTTTTCTTTTTGCTTCACTAGAGATTTTGTTGGGGCACTGTGATCAGGTTGACAGTTTTGCCCCAAGGAAAGTTATAAATTCTGCATGGAATTGCTGTACAATCTTTCACTGTGGCATTTCTGCCCTCTGGACACACTCTGGTTATCCATAAACGTGGCAGATGATGGGGTTTTATGGCTAGAAACATTCTTTTCAGGCACAAAGACAATAACCAGGGTTGAAAATAAAATTAAAATGAATGGATAAACTTTCTTAAAGGGACCGTGTGGAATTATTAGTGGATCATAATAATTCTGACACCTTAGGCAAGATGGGTGGAAAATTAATTAATTAAACAAATAAATTGTATTAAATAATTTACCTCTGAATTTGAGAAAGTGGGCCAAAACATAGAAATGGATATGAAATTACACAAGGAAAATTGAGACATTTGTGAGCAAAGATAAATTTATTTGAGAATATCTCTTGAAATACAAGTGAATGAACATTACACATTTTGCCCTCCTTAAGTATTTGATGTATCTTAAGAGGTTTCCCCACTCTTTGAAATATCTAGAAATCTTTTTACTTAGTTATTCTTGGAATAGGTAGAGACTTACAAAGATGGGCTTTAAAAGAAAAGTATAGTGTTCATATATTCAGACTGTATCCCAATATTTATTAGAATATTTAAAAGGACGTTTATTTCATCATATCCTTATTTTTTGCTAGTATTATTTGTTTGATGTTCTGTTGGCAGTATCCTATTTTTAATTTCATTTCTTTAATGATCAACTGTAAAAGTTTTTCTCTTTCTGTCACTGACATTTAGTCAGTTTTCTGACCTTTCTCAATTATTTATTGATCAATTGATTGATTGCATTTATATCCCACCCATCTGGGATATTTTCCCACTCTTGGCAGCCAATTTGTTTTTCATCTAAAGATTTGAAATATCTGTTTCAGCCAAAGTTCCACTGTTCTATGTATTTGGTAGTCTTCAACTGAATAAGCACTGTGCCATTCTTGAATATTTGTGTATATTCATAAGAAAGAAGATAATTTTGCTCCAAGATTGCTAAAATATGATAAGATGGAATAATGTTTTGTGAAAATGTCATCAAAACACAAATTAGGTTAATTTGCATATGTGTTGCTCATAAATGGATGTTGGGTGTTTCCCCCTCAAAGTAACTACTATCGTGTTCAAATCATAATGAATAATGGATATTGACACTCTCAGTTATTGTCTGGGAACAAGCCTCTGCTCACCATAAACTCTCTAGAGCAGGCCTTCTTGAAGAATGTGGAAAGGGGAGGTGTTTCATTCATTTACACAGTACACACTTTGTGTGTGAGCTTGAAACATTAAATTTAAAAATTAATTAATATTAAATGTCAAAAATTGGGAAACTCACTCATTGCTATCAGTGGTTAAAACTGAACACTTTTTTGACTGAAATCCTGTTGCTTAATATAGTAAGTCACACTAGAGTTGAGTAAGTTGAGTACACACTAGAGTAAGTCACATCACTGAATCAGTGGATTTTGATGAGTCTAAATTCCATTGATTTAATGGGCCATCTCTAGTGAAAGTTAACTGCACTAAAGAAAATCACAACTGTAATAGGCATATTTAAATAAATGGAACTTATGGATGGGGTTATTTTAGTAGACTTACTCTTGTGCAATATTACTATGCTAAGCAACAGGATTTCAGACAATATTTATTAAATGCTGACCTCCTGCCTTCCAGTCAGCATCTTAACCACTTGAGCCACTAATACATTCACATTATCAATTGATATTCTAGCAGGAGAACAAGGAACATGAAAAATGCAACCTAATCATGAATCTGATAAAAGGCTCGTATCAATATTTGGAAGGAAAACCTTGGAGGAAGAGTCAAAAGTGTCTTCACATTTGTCTGAGAGCAAACTAGAAACTTTATTTCCTTCTGGAGGTTCAATAATCAATTGATCAGCATCTTTCTTAGCAGCTTTATATGGTCAGAATCCTGATTTCTTTTCTCTCTCTCTCTCTCTTTTTGGTTTTTTCTAGATGTACTGCAAATGAAAAGAATATGGCAAACTCTTTGTTAATACTTTGGCCTATTAAAAGCTCCCCACAATATATTCAAGGTCAAGGTCTCTCTTGCTGGACTCTAGGGTCTAGTGCTCAACTCCATTTAAGCTAAAGAGCCAGTGCTGTCTGCATTTACAGATGTTTCTGTGGTCATGTGGCAGTCATGAATAGACCCTGAAGTGCACGGAACACTGTTAACTTTCCCACTAAAGTGGTACCTATTTATCTATTGCAATTTCTTTCTTTCAAACTGTTAGGTTGGTAGGAGCTATGACAGAGATGGAAGCTCACTCCATCATGCAGCACTCAGGTCTCAAACTGCTGACCTGTGGACCTTCTGGTCATCAAATTCAGCATCTTAACCCCTAAGCCACTGGGGCATAATTCTAAAACTATCCTCTAAACCAGATGGCTAACGTTGGCACTCCAGCTGTTCCTTAACTCCAATTCCCAGAAGCCCTGATCAGCAGGAGTGCTGATTTGGGTTTCTGGTAATTGAAGCCAAAGAACAGCTGGAGTGCCAAGGTTAGCCACTAGGGCTCTAAACCAAGCCAAGACTATTATTCCTGTAATGAGACAATTGGAGCTGAAATGGGACAGCTGAAGATGAGAAAAAGGAGCTGAGTTGATGACGAAACCAAGAGTTCCTGATACATAGTATTCTCTTATTCACTGCATTCCAAGAAAAGGAGAATGGCATGAAATGTATCAGTCCTCAAAAGCTGTAAATTGAGTTCACGCTTGGCAGCCTGCTTTCTTTACAATGAACACTCCCAGTACATTCTAATTTCATTCTTGGTAAAGCCAGCAAGATTATTAGGAAACTCCCCCTTTCTCCTGTTACTTGCTGAAGCCCTCAGGTTCTGGGAATCCCCATCACAATTTGAAATGTAGGCTAATACCTTTTCCCACCTTATGACTGAAAGAGAAAATTATTCTCCAGATATCATTTTTTGATTGATAACTTTTAAAACTGATAACTCCTGTTTTAACCAGCTGAGGCTTCAGGCTCATCTAGTTGCTGGGAGACAAATGATGATTGTCCTTTTATCACCTGACAGCAGTATTTATCGGAATTGGGAGGGTTTTAATTAACTAGTTTGAACTCACATTAAAATTGTTTCAAATCTTCAGGAGGGAAAGAAAAATAGTAAGTGGATGGTAACTCTCCGTGGAAACATACACAGAAATCTTACAATCTAAAGCAGTGGTGGCGAACCTTGGCCCTTCAGGTGTTCTTGGACTTCAATTCCGAGATGCCCAAGTCACTGTGAATTCACAGAGTAAACCCATTCATGTGTATTCATAGACATGGGCTTCTGGAAATTGAAGTCCAAGAACGCCTGGAGGTCCAAGGTTCGCCATCACTGATCTAAAGTGTTCAATTTTGCCTGAAACATGCTTTGTCCAGGAAACCACTCCTTCCATATATAAATGCTGATCAGACTAGTCATCAATTTTTCTTCTATGCTGGTGATGGGACTTGACTATCTTTGGACTTAATGTAACAGATTAACTTGAGGAGCAAAGAGCCTCGCTCAAGAGATCTCTCCCACAATGCCTTTGCTGCCTTCTGTCAGCATCTGCTGCATGAAGCAATTGATTAACTCTGCCTAATGCCAAGACCAACTTGATGACTGGAAGCTGGCAGGTCAGCAGTTTGAGACCCAAGTTCTGCATGACAGAGTGAGCTCTTGTCTCTGTCTCAGTTCCTGCCAACCTAGCAGTTCAAAAGCAAAAAATTGCAAATGATAAATAGGTAAACAACATTCCATGCACTCTGGTGTCTAGGCATGCCTGCCACATGCCCATGGAAATGTCTGCAGACACAGAAAGCGCTGCCTCTTTGGTTATAAACAGAGATGAGCACTGAACACTGGAGTCAGATACAACTGGCTTTCAAGCAAGGGTGAACTTTACCTACCAATATGTTGTGGAGGAAGAACTGGAGGATAGGGTTGTCTGATTCCATCCTCTGAAACTGCAGGAGCAAAACCTGAGACCAGGAAAAGGGGATGCAATGTCATAGGGTGGCCCCTTGTAATGTTACAGAAATGGGGGTAGGCAAGGGTTGGAAAGCAGCAAACACAATACGTACACATATTACTGTATACAGTGGTGGGATGTCAAAAATTGTACTACCCTACCGTGACATCATCACAGTGTGGGTGGAGCTAATGTCACGACATCATGATGTCATGGGCAGAGCCTATGTCATGAGGCGGGGGGGCAAAGAAAAAAAATAAAATAATAAAATAAAAATAACCACACACACACCTCAACCCACCCACCAACACAACCACCCACAACAAAAACCCATAAATAAATTAAATAAATATATATATAAAATAAAAAATACATTAAAATACACCCAACCACCCAAACAACCACCCACCTACCCCTAACACAAATCAACCAGAGCTTTTAAACCAGAGCTTAAAGCTTATTCTGGCTAATCTTTCTCACACTAGATCAGATGGAAGGAACTACAGAATGAACTCACCACAAGATGGTTTCATTTTGGCACTTTTCAACTTTTCAACAGTTAAAGAAGTTAGGTACTAAGTCTTTGGCTAACCAGTTCTCTAGGATAATATGCCTTAATGTAAATGTAAAACACCTGTACCTCTTTAAGGGTTCTCCAATTGGAACAGCAATTGGAACAGCACAGGTGTAGTTTATTGATGAAGTAACTCCAAGACTTTGCTTAAAAATCCCAAGCCAGGCCACCAGGCCTGCCGGCTGCCAGGGCTTTTTAGGAACTGTGGTAGTACGTCAATATAGGTAAAGGTATTAAATACCCATTAAAATACACAGAAGCATTTACTTCTGCTTCCGGGAGCAATGAGGCCAGCACGGGCTGGATGAATCGCAGTAAACCCATTCGTGTGGATTCACAGGGTGCTTGGACTTCTGGTAATATTAATCATGCTTGTTTAAACCACAACTTACATCTTCCACCTTGATCTCATACAAATCTATGGATATTAACTAGCAGCAACATCCCCTGTTAAAAAAACAAGTGTGTTATTGTTAATAGTAATTAATATGTTGCCAATTTTAATGGTTAAGTTAATATGTTGTTTTTAAAAATGAAATACATACTCATCAGGGCAAGATACCTACATTATGAATGCTATATTCTTGTTGCCTAATTCTACTCATGAAAAATACAGTACAGTTATGTTGTAACCTGTGTAATTGTCAATTGCATTTTTGGTACAATAGGAGAGGAATTAATAAGAGAAGCACAATAATGATTTCAATTAGTTTCAGAAATGGTTACAAGATTAGAAAATGCTTAGTGCTCATTACTGCTCTTGTATTCCATAAAACATATTCATATACAGTAATTTCATTTGGTCTATACAGTAAAACCTCATATAACACTAAAACCTGGTTCCACAAGTCTTGGTGTTATATGATTTTTAGTGTTATCTGATCCTCTATGGGATCCATAGAGATACAGTAATACCTCATATAACATTAGTATCAAATAACACTAAAATCACATAACATTAAGGAATCTGGGGGGAAGAATTGCATCGGATAACATTAAGATCCTATGGGATGCTTCAGATAACAACCGCTAAAGCCTGTGTGGTTACAATGTATCTCTATGGATCCCATAGGATTTTAACATGTATCAGATAACACTAAAAATCGTATAACACCAAGACTTGTGGAACCAAGTTTTAGTGTTATATGAGGTTTTACTGTACATTGTAACCACACAGGCTTTAGCGGTTGTTATCTGAAGCATCCCATAGGATCTTAATGTTATCTGATGCAATTCTTCCCCCCAGATTCCTTAATGTTATGCGATTTTAGTGTTATTCGATACTAATGTTATATGAGGTATTACTGTATATGTATCTCTTGTTTTCAAGAGGCAATACAAATCTTAAACAAGAACTAGGCAGAAAGAAGATCTGGATCTGGCAGTAGATCTCTAGATGATTAGCTGTAGATCAGCTGGTAATTAAAAAACAGTGGTGATATGTTTAATCCCAATCCATGCTTAAAATCAAGGATGTAGGACAGCAACCATCAGCAACGACAGCCAGCATAATGAAGGCAATGAGGAATTACGGGAATTGATGAGCAATGGTATGATGAAGGATTATGGGAGTTTTAACCCAATTAAATCTAGAAAGATGTCCTCTGCCTTCACCAACTCTAGACTGCTAAAATGAAGAGTAAGGAGTAGTTGTGGAAGGATTATGAGCAGAATTCTTTTCTGATTCTGCAAGCAAAACCTTTTGGAAATAATCTCTGATTGCTGAATCACAGTTTCCCAGTACAGTATGTGGTTTTTGTTTTGTTTTTTGTCATTTTAAGGAGATCACTGTACTAAAGTCAGGACAGGGCCTTTTCATTTGTTACTCTACACCTGTAAATTTTATTTATTTTTCTATTTTTTAAAAAAGAATATTTTTGAGTTGCCTTTTGGCCCTCCTATTTACATTTCTAAAAGTCTTTAAAAGTACAATTTTCACACTAATGCACCATTCAGAGCGAGATCAAAACTCCTGTTCTCTTGGCCGAGTGTAGATCCTAGGGAGGCAATGAACAGGCTGACCACATAGGCAATACGAAAAGGAAGGATTCATTGATGACTTGTATACAGTATGTATCTTTATAATCAGAGATTAAAAACTGGATATGCTAGTTATTGCTGTAGTGAGATATGAGAAGATGCACCAGCTAAGACAACATCCTAGGATTTCCTAAACTAACCAGCTGGTTTCTTGTGCAATAGACAGTGCTACCTTGATGCAACAGCTGAAGACTAATTCTAATACAGATTCAGCCATTGGTTTATGTATGTGGAATGCAGAGCCTTCTATTGTCTATTGCTTCAGGCAGCAAAATGGGTTAGAGCTGTCTCAGACTGCTAGATTTCTTAGTTGGTGAACTTTTAACCCCTTTTGAACAACAGGGTTTTTCTAAAATAGGGATGGGCTATATAATCTCTGTGGATTGTGGTGGCTCAAGTGGTTAAGATGCTGAACTTGAAGACTGGAAGGTTAGAGTTCAATACCTGAGTACTGCACGAAGGACTGAGCTCCCGTCTCTGTCCCAGTTCCTGCCAACCTAGCAGTTCAAAAGCAAGAAACTGCAAGTAGATAAATAGGGACCACTCCGGTGGGAAGGTAAACAGCGTTCTGTGCACTAAGGTGTCTAGACATGTCTGCCATATGCCCATGGAAAGTCTGTAAATGCAGACAGCACTGACTCTTTGGCTATAAACTGAGATGAGCACTGAACCCTAGAGTTGGATACAACTTATGTGTTGTGAATCGCCCTGGGTCCCTTTGGGGAGGAGGGTGATAAACAAATATAAACAAACAAACAAACAAACTGGCTTTCAAGCAAGGATAACCTTTACTTTTACTTAGATAATCTCCAGGAAATAATTTGCACCAAGCCATGCCACGAGTGGTCCAGAATGGAAGCTGTCTCCCTGTTTGATTACACTGCATGTCACTGAAATATCACAGAAAAATACAGCTATGAGATTTGCAAGCAGATTTCAAGCTTGCTATAAATGGTTTTTATTGGTTAGCACTGAATTTCAGCAGCATGGTAGTAGCAGAAGTGAAGACTACAATAGGTTTCCGGTGTAGATTGACAAAATTGGCCCCTAGATCCATCAAAGTTCTCTATTCCTGCTTAAAAAGATTTAATAACAATATAATATTCTTCTTCCATGTCTTGATCTGATGTGAAACTCCCAAGATGAAGCCACCTTTTGGTGAAGTGGTTCCACAGTTCCTTTTGCCTGACCCAGTGTGAGAAAGATTAGCCAGCACAAGGTTGCCAAATAACAATAAAGTGGAACCCTGCATAATGAATGTTTTGCATAGCAAAAAATTCACATAACTAAGTGTTCATTATACAGGGGCGATACCCTGCATAACGAAAAAAATGTTTGTTATGCAGGGTTTTCGTTAGCTGGGGTATACCCACTCAATGGAACCCCATATAACAAACTTTTTTTGCATTACGTGGGGTACCGCCAATAGTGCTTCGCATAATGAAAAAAATTGCATAACGAAGTGCTCCGTGGAACTGAGTTCTTCGTTATGCAGGGGTTCTACTGTATAATGATTATTAACCTATAAGTAGATTCTGACTAACGGATCACCTTTCCAGGGTTTTCCAATCCCTTCTGGGAGAGTTCTAGAAGGTCTTTAGCCCAAGGTTAAACTGGTTGTTCTCAGGAAAAGTTTGCTAACTTTTAGTTAACTACTCTTGTGAACAGTTTATTTATTTATTTATTTATTTAAATTTCTATACCGCCCTCCTCGCTGAAGGTGACCCAGGGCGGTTTAACACATCCTAAAACACATAAAAAGGCTAAAATTCTAAAAGTTCTCAAAATCCCACAATTAAAACCAATTAAAACTACAACTAAAACGTTATATGATTTAAAACTTAAGAACTTAAGGGAGCAGGGGAGGAGGTCAATTAATTATGTGGTGTCGAGTTGGAATCGAATTATAGTGACCCAGTGTTCCATGTGCTCAGGAGTCTAGTTATGCCTGCCACATGACCACGGAAACATCTGCAGAAGCAGACAGAGCTGGCTCTTTAGCTTTGAAACAGAGATGAGCACTGAACCCTAGAGTCAGATACAACTGGCTTTCGAGCAAGGGAAACTCTCACCTTGACAAGGCTTTCTTGGTAAGCAGGGCCGTAGCCAGAGGAGGGCCGGGGGTGGTGGAAACCCTCCTGAGCTAACAGCCCACCCCACCAACCCACCCCGAGATGTCAATGTTATATATATGTTTGTGACATTGCTGCACCTCCTGAAAAAATTTCACCCCCTGAATCTAGAATCCTGGCTATGGCCCTGATGGTAAGTGAGATATTTAAGGAGCGACTTTACCAGTTCCACTCCCTAGGTGAGTCTCCCTGTCCAAATTTGGATTTATTTATTTATTTATTTTGACTTGTTTAGCCACCCCTTCACCGAGACGACTCTTGGCGGACTACAACTCAAGAAACACCCCCAACACAACACACTCTAACAACCCATTTGAATGCAGGTCTCCAAAACCCTAGTCCATCACTCTATCCACTGTGACACCCATCCACGGTGACACCACTCTATCCACTGTGACACTGCCCAAAGTGGGATACACCACCCATAGTGGGATACAACTCAAATGCGCATTACAGCAATGCAATAAATAAATACATACATTTATCTCGGGAAGCACAGTGTTATTGCTTGATGAGGCAGTGTTTGCCCATGACATCTCATCAGGGGAAACAGAGCTGTAATTTGGACCCTTTGGTCCATCTCTCTGTCACACCATTTCCTTTCTCCTCTTTCTCCATCTCCTGCTACTATTGTGAGATGTGATGGCTACAAAAAATAAAAAAAATAAAAACAACAACAATAGGGGATAACACCTGCTTTACAGCACACATCTCCTACATTCTCCCCTTGGTCCCCACTTTCTCTCCCTTGTCCACCCGGGTTTAAAATGCAACCATTTGATAAGCCCATGTAGTCCACTGTGTATCCTGCACAGATAAACACTGATCTAACACTTTCACATAGGGAAGCACACACCAACACAAACACCACATGACCTTAAATTGAATTCACAGATCCTTGATTTATTTCAACAGTGTAAACCCACCCTTACTGAGCTATTCAACATGTTGCTTTAAGAGATATTGTGATGGTATTATAATAGAAGAGGGAATACCATGGAGAGAGGAATTAACAAGGGTTTTCGCAGTTGTTTCTGACAGATTACCATCAAGGAAGTAAGAAAGCAGTTTGCATTTTAATTAAAAGCAAGAGGTTACATTTCATCAGTCTAGAGATCCTATGTCTCAATAATGTTTCCTGAACTTAAGTAAACACAATTCCCATCATGAGAATATTATGCAAAGGCTTGTGGTCAAGACCTTGAAAGCTAATGGTAAGATTTTATTAGCAGTGTATTTCAGATATCTGTTTTTTGCAAGCGGATGTTTTAACCCAGAGTGTTAGATCCTTTGGATATGACTAACAGAAAAGATGGATATAGCTATATCTGTTGTTATAAACTATGGATTCTTCTTCATGGCCTACTGTCATAATGTGATCCCATCCACACATGCTAAGTATAATTCACAAGCCAGAAAAGCAACCCGTTCACCAAAATCACAAAACTTTGCCTTGGTTGTATGTCATAAGAGGTTACATCTGTTGTATGATATAATGCAGCAGAAACTGTGTATGTGATAATGCTCACGTTTCCTCTCTAACACTGTTATGTCTTCCAGGCAGAGCACAGCAGGAGGAGGTGGGGTGTATTTAACATATTGCTATGATCATCCTAGACATATATGGAAAGGGGTGACCAGGAGTGAAACAAGAAGAGAGGTTCATTTTGCTTTGGGCAGCTGGAGAGATTTCTTTATAAATTATTTACAGAGCAGCTCCTTCGGGGACAACTCATGTGTAATTTTGCATAGGAACACTAACTTGGATATAAGGACATAACATGAATGTTATATTCGTTTTGCTATACACAATCCCCTGTGTATTCTGCTGTATGATATAATGCATATCAATGTTGTTCATAATATTCAAGCTAACAAATAACTTCAATCCTACAGTCCTGAATTCTTAATCTTTACCTCCTTCTTAGGTAAAGTATACACTTCATATCTAAATACCTGATCTGATGCTGTGTACCATCAAATGTGAGCATCAAATGTTGCAAACATACAAAAGAGGAAACATGGAGAGGTAGAGCTGAAACAATTATTCATCGATGTTCAAAATATTATAAAATTGTATTTTTACTACTCAGATTTTGAATGCAAAGTTTTATCTCGAGCTAATGTCTTTGAGAGTTCTGACTTGTTGTGGCAGGCATCAGATCATGTACAAATTTCATAAGCTTGCAAGCATTAAATATCATTGTATGTCATCTCTCAACAGTTGTCACATACTGCTCACCATTACATGTCAGTCAACAAATACTGTATCATCAGATAATGATTGTTGTTGCTTATATGTTTGAAAGGATGTGTTTTGATATGGAAGCAGAGCTGCTGGGTGCTGAAACAACAGCTACAACCTGTACCTGAACAAAGCATGGCTTTCAGAAGCTGTCTGAGTAAAGAGACAATACCAGGTGAGATGGAGAAGTATTGAGACCAGAGTTGTTGTTTTCTTCTTTCCAGAAGACCAAAGAATGAAGCACATTAAAATATCAAAAAAAAAATCCTTTTTCTTCAACTGGAAAGGAAGGATGGAAGGTTGATGCCTAAGTGTTTTGATGTTAGCTTTTAGGACACCACTAGATCCTATTTTCTGTTGTAGATCTTGGAAATACCACTTGATTCTTTGTTTCAGGCTGTATTAGTCCTTGGAAACAGTATTTTTTTTTATTACTACCACTACTACTCTCTCCTCATCCATCCCCTAGTCTACTCATAGTGGCTGAAGCATTTTGGAAGTTGTAGTGAAAAATGAAAGGTTTGTGTACTCTGATTTGTCCTTGTGATTTATGATATTTCAGTGGGATTGTAGTTAAGAACCTACAATATATCTATCTTTTTATCCGGGAAATTGTTGAGGCTGTTGTCTAACTAAAAGGGAAGCTAGTGTTCTTCTCTAGCAAACTTTACTCTTTCTCCTTTGGGAACAAAAATGTCAGATATGTTTACAGTATCTCTGTGTATCATTAGAAAAATTAACTGTCAGTTCCCTCCCTTTGTAATTAGCCATCCAGATGCTATTCCTTTAGGATGAGGAGTCATTTCTTCATATGCTTGATGCTTTTTGACATCAAACAGATCTCATTCCTTTGCTTTCACAGAAAATAATAAAAAGTAAAAGCTTCAAAAGTTTGTACGTGTAGGATGTAATCACTGCTGGGCACAAGAACCTAGAAGATATTAAGCAAATCAAGATATAGTAACTTGTTTGTGGTTGAGCAATTTATGTATGTGTGGGGGAGGGGAATCTGCTTTACAAATTGGTTTTGTGAGTCATCAGCAAATAGGAATCCATGCCAGTGAAATATCAACAACCATGACCTGGTTGTTTGACCAATCTGTTTGACCAATCAGTCTGTCTGTTACTCTAACTGTCCCCAAAATGGATCTCATACATGTAGACATCGTGGGATGTCTTATTAATGTCATTGGGTACCAGAGAAGCAGGAAAATTCTGGAGGATCAAAACAGCCCTTCCAGCTGAGAAAGACCCAGAACATAGTGTGGCAAAAAAGTTCATAATAAAACAATTAAATTGCATTTTCTTTATGTTATGTAAAGGTAAAGGTCTTCCTTGCTCAAAAGCTAGTCATGTCCGAATTTAGGGTGCACTGCTCATCTTTGTTTACAGCCAAAGAGCCAGTGTTGTCTGTGTCTGCAGATTTTTCTGTGGTCATGTGGCAGGCATGACTAGATGCTGGAATGAATGGAACACTGTTACCTTTTCCTGACAAAGTGGTCCCTATTTATCTACTTGCAATTTCTTGCTTTTGAACTGCAAGATTGCAGGAGCTGGGACAGAGAAGGAAGGTCACCCCATCGTGCAGCACTTGGGTCTTGATCTGCTGACCTCCAAATACATGCAAAATGTGAGCTGTTTCCTCATGTGACCACACCTTGAGTTTTGTTATTTGTTATACATCACTAATGTGCACTTAGATCTTGCATGGGGAGATGCAGAAGCCTCTGTCCCTGGTCACCCTTCTGATTCCAACTTTAACCCACCAGCCCCACCTGAACAAGAGTGTCCATTAGCCATTTAACCACCCATACATGTAAAGCTATGGCAAACCTAGACAGCATAATAATAATAAAAAAGTAGAGATATCACCCTGCCAACAAAAGTCCACATAGCTAAAGCAATGGTCTTTCCAGTAGTATGTACGACTGTGAGAGCTGGACCATAAGGAAGGCTGAGCACAGAAGAATAGATGCCTTTGAACTGTGGTGCTGGAGAAGAGTCTTGAGAGTCCCCTGGACTGCAAGGAGTTCAGTCCATCCAGGGGCGGATTTTCCTATAGGCTAGCTAGGCTTCAGCCTAGGGCCTCAAGATCAAGAGGGGCCTATATATTGATATACTGTATATCACAGTAATGATGTATTTTATTATCTCTCATGTAATTTACAAACTTAAAAATGGGAGGTGAAAGGGCCACATAAGTGGAATAGCCTAGGGCCTCTTTTCATGTAAATCCGGCCCTGAGTCCATCCTAAAGGAAATCAACCCTGAATGCTCCTTGGAAGGACAAATACTGAAGCTGAAACTCAAGTACTTTGGCCACCAAATGAGAACACTCACTGGAGAATCCCTTGATGCTGGGAAAGATTGAAGGCAAAAGTAGAAGAGGGCAGCAGAGGATGAGATGGCTAGATGGCATCATTGATGCGTGGGCATAGATCTGGGTAGGCTATGGAGGATGGCAGATTACAGAGGAGTCTGGCATGCAGTTGTCCATCAGGTCACAAAGGGTCAGGTTTGACTGAACAACAACATGTAAAAAAGGGAAGGATATTAGCCAGAACAGACCTGCAGTTTTGCCCCACTGTTAGGCAGTCCTTCTGACCCTATTCATGAACTCCTGCTTAAACATCCCTTCTTTTAATAATACAATATGCACATTTATATTATAAATGCATTGAAAAATTGACTTTATACTTTCTTTTCTATTTGAATTACCATATATGTATCTTTTTAAAAATCCATAGAGGTAGATAATACTGCTTAAATTTCAGCCTCTCCCATTAATAATAAAAAAAAGTCTGCCTCCTACATAAACGTAAGCAAAATTTCAACTAAGATTAATAAGATGCTGGAAAACAAAAGAGCTGTCACTGATAATCTCCCCAAAATAAAAAATAATTCCTTTTATAATAGAAGAATATGGCAGAAGCATTGGAGCAAATTATCATCAACATTCTGTGGTATTTTTTTAAATGGAGTGTGAAATTCAACCATGGGGTAATGCTTAGCTGCATTCAAATCAGATCCTGGCTAATTGGGTGAATGGTGCAGTTTTCTTGTGTGTGTTTTTAATGGGAAGAATTTTTCAATGCAAATCTAGAAGGCCAAGTGGAGAGCAAGGGAAAGCCATATGAACAGAGAGAAACAAAAGGTACTTTGTAAACATCTGTGCAACTGTAGAAGCGTGAATTGCCTGTACAAATACATGCAAACACAAGTTTTCCAATATACACAAATTTTTAAAAGGGGATTTTAATGAAGTGGAATGTGTGGCAATCACAGTGCCTATTTGTACTTGGATTTAACTGATTACTTGTTTAGCTATTAAATTATATTTAAAAAATTGGTAATATTACTCAAGAGGTGTACAAATGCAGGGGTAAAACACATGAGGTTTACCATTTAGTTCCATCAAACGTATTTCCATCGCCCCAGCAAACAATTCCTTAAGTAATTCCTCATCAAGCAACTACTCAATCAACTCAACAAGTAACTCAATCAACTCAACAAGTAACTCAATCAACTCAACAAGTAACTACCTAGCTGGGTGTAGCAGAACCAGTGGCAACTAACTCAGTTCTGAGCCTATGATTCTTACTGAAATTATGAACAATCAGTAGAAATTTTGGTGGATCTAGGTGCACAGAGTTCTCCTTTAAATTCTCAAAAGATTCCTCTATCTCCATCAAGCCAATCTGTCCTTGCTATTGGGATTGAATTTAGGAAATCCTATTTCTAATTTAGAGAACTAGAATATGGTAATCCAAAAGCTCCCTATGGTAGATGAGAGATTTTGAGAGGGGTAATCTAGAAAGAGTAACTTTCTGTCTATAGTCATGACATCAACACATCTGCCAGTCAAGATTCCCCATTATGTTAAAGACAAGTGTGTAGAAACACATTAAAAGCTTGATAAATAAGTTTTAGAAGGATATTCACCCAAACTACATTGTGCGACATTGCATGAAATCATAAACGTAAATGCATCTTGTATTTTGCAAGCAGAGATTCCAGACTACTTATGGAAGGAGCCCGTCTCCCAATTCCAAGTATTAATTGATGCATGGAAATCAGTAATAAGATTCTTCTAATAACCCAAAGTGGAACTATAGGTGGGTGAGCTCATGTTCAGTCAAAGTAATTGACTTTTCTTAGCCAATTGATGGACTCAGAATAATTATTTTAAACCTCCATTCATCTCCCACCCCACATACTTAGTGAGTGAAACTCCCTTGTTGTTATTTACTGTTGGACACACAGTGCAGAAGAAAATTCAGTGCCGCTACTTTTCCCCCTTTGGTTCTTGGTGGCAGTCACATTCTTAAAGGCAAAGGTCTCCCTTGCTTGAAAACCAGTCATGTCTGACTCTAAGCTGTGGTGCTCATCTCCATTTACAGCCAAAGAGGCAGTGCTTTCTGTATCTGCTGATGTTTCCATGACTAGATGCCTGAGCACATTGAATACTGTTACCTTTCCTACCAAAGTGTACCTATTTATCTACTTGCAGTTTCTTGCTTTCAAACTGCTAGGTTGGCAGGAGCTGGGGCAGACAATTTGAGCTCACTTAGGTCTCGACCTGCTGACCTGCCAATCTTCCAATCATTAAGCTCAGTGTCTTAACCATTTGTAGTCCCAAATACCTCAGAATGGAACAAAATCTGCATCATTCTGTTGATATGGTTGGGTGGAAATTGCCTGTGCCAGAAGGGATGAGCTTCTGAAGCTAAGTGGGTGTGGCACTTGATAAAAGGCCACAGGTTGTACCAGAGATCTCCAGATAGGGCTATGGGAAAACAACTTTTTGAAACTCTAGAAAGTTTCTGTCAGAGCTGACAATACTGAGCTAGATGAACCAATAGAGCCTGATTATAGAGCAGCTCCACAGGTTCCTACATGACATCTGGAATCTCCAACACAGAAGGAAACTGAAATAGAAGAAAGAGTAAAAGGAAGAAAACAGATGTAAGTGGCCAAAAAAAAAAAAGAATGACCTGTGAGGTGAAGGAAATTTGAGTTGAAAGATTAAATAGCAAATGCTTGAAGGCAAAAATCTTACTTGGTCATATATTGTCATGAAAATCTTACATTATTATTTCTCTCACATGCTCCTCCTCTGCTTTCTTCAGAAGAAGGTACAGTAATTGCAAAACTGAAATTTTGATTTTGAAATTAACACCTGAAATGGTCCCTGTTTGTTACTGTTTGGCAAAGCCAAAAAAACCAGATGTTCACCTTGCTGTTTCTAGAAGACCCCTCCGCCCATTGCAGCATGGAATGCATGTTTAAACAAGACCTTTGATGTTATTGGAAGTATGTATTTTCATAACACAGTCATACATATTCATCTTAGGAAGCAAGCTCCCCTCCCCCAGTTGAGTTCAGTGGAACTTACACCCAGGTAAGTATTATGGGTAAGTATTATTAATTTTTAGTCTTCCAAATTGCCACAGCCCTGTAAGCAATTGTTACATGTTCTTCTCTCCACCCCACTTTGCCTGCCTCCCCCTACAGCAACAGAATATTCTTCTAAAATAAGTTACATCATTGACAATAGGAAAGACAACTGTGTGATTTGCTTAGTAGACAGTGGATTGCTGCTACCTGCAGGTGGAAAGAAAGGCAGCAAGAGCAGCACATAATTGCCATTTCTCTGGTTCTCACAACTTTTGGATTCTGTGTATGTTTTCCTTTAAAATTAAGACCGGGAATCTAACTCAGGCTAATAATCTCTCCCATCATCATCCTTGCTCCATGTTTGACTCTTAGGCACATTGTTGTACATGCAATATTCTGAAATATTTCAGTTTCATGTTGTTTTGTTTTTAGAAAGATCAAGCTTCTCATTCTTCCAGCATACAACACATCCTTGAAAGCTTATAATCAATGCTTAGTTAGACTGCCCATCATTTCCAGTCAGCCAGGTTTTACCTGAATTTCAGGTTTTACCTGAATTTCAGTTGCCACTCAGTTGTTTTTTAGCCAACCATTTAGCTCAGATTCATTAAAAATTTTCAAGAAAGAAAGAAAGAGCGAGCACCAGAATCTGGACTGTTTGCGCTATGTAGGTCTTGTCTGTCCTGACAATTGTCAAAGACTGGAACTATATCTTTGCAAAACAACTAGAAGAAGTAGCTGCAAACAAGCACAATTCTACTCATGACAGACATCCAAATTGCAGCACTTGTTCTTTTAATCTGGTGCACAGAGTCATCGTGGGCGTGTTGGGGGGCTAGATGGATATCCATCTGGTCCCCTTTGTGATTTTTTTTCAAAATATGTTTGCATTAATCTTTGGAGGTGCAATTTTAAATAGAGGTTGATGAAAAAGGACTCAGACCTCTGCATTTATCAATGGAGGTACAGGCAAGTGAAGCAGCTGACAGACAATTGTAGGGGGGAAAGCTAGCAGTGGTGGGTCTGGTACCACCTGAAACTGACATATCTGTAAAAACCCAGATTGAGCAAAACTTTGAATCACAGGAGGGCTAAGTATTGTGTACTATGACAGGAGTCACTGCTGATTCCATCCTGTTTTTCTGACGCATGTTTGTTGTTGTTCAGTTGCACAGTCGATTCCGACCCTCTGCGACCCCATGGACCACTGTCCGCCAGGCACTCCTGTCCTCCACCATCCCCCTCAACTCGCTCAGCTCTGTGCCCATTGTCTCTACAATACCATCTAGCCATCTCATATTGGGCCGTCCCCTTCTTCTTTTGCCCTCGACCCTTCCAAGCATCATGTAGTTTCAGCCAAAATCAAAATAAAATATGCAGCATAGTGAACATGTATACATACAACTATCCACAAAATCAGATAAATTATGCAACTGTCTACTTTGATGCCCTTCTGTTGGCTAAATGACATACAGTATATTGAAAAAGAGAAAGAGAAATAATAATCATTGTTAAATGCATTGAGGATACTACAAATTCATCAACATTTAAATGTAATACCCAAATCTATTCACTAGATAGGCATATTGAGCTGTACATGTGGTCACCTTTTGTTGATGTTTATGCATAGAATTTTTTTCCACTGCTGTATTTTCATCTTCTTCCTATTTTTAAAATTGAATCTATGGATTATTCCCACCCATCACATTTTATATGATTTACATACAATAAAATAATGGTGGGAAAAGTATGTCTTAAAACAGCTTCTCCCTTTCTTCCTGAAAATCTATATGTTGCTAAGTGTGCTTTTCAGAATGTATCTTTTTCTCTCTACTGAAACAATCACATGCATAACAAATGTACAGCTTTTCAAGTGAAGGGGCTCTCCACTTCTGTTCCTAGGCTTAGCAGGTACAAAATTCTACATTTTCATAAGGAAATGTGAATCCAAGAAGGTTCTTTCCAATCCCCAAGTTGTAACACCGGAAAGTACACTCCTGGCAAGTTTTGAAGGTGCCTCTTTGACCATGCAATCCAACTGCAAAGAGGGAGAGAATGGAGACTCTGAAGATGTTGCCTTTACCAATTTAGAACCTGAAATATTCTGGCATCATGGAGATCCTCCTTTCCCCATGTTGTTCACCTGCTCTGATACAGGGTAATGTGTTAGTCTCTATTTTGTAACATTTCTGTGAACCTCACCTACATGTACTTTCCAATGTTGTTTTGCATTGAGTTGTGCAGGTCTTTTTTTAATTTGTTTGTTTCCCATACTTACACACACTTTGGCATATTTTTCCTAAGATGCACATTTATTTGTTCATTCTATTATTCTATGTAAAGCTGGCTGAATAGTTCAGTGGATTAGGTTCTGGATTATGGAGCCAGAAGTTGGGCTTCCCAGGAGAAGAGCCAGCCAATGTAACCTTGAGTAGGCTGCATACTCCCAGGACACCCCTAGAAGTAGGGAATGGTAAGCCACTTCTGAATATTCTCTACTTAGAAAAAGTGTAGCCATAGAACAGAATTGACTTGACAGTACATCGTCAACATTGCTGCTGCTGCTGTTGCCATTATTAGTCGGAGTCGTTTTTCTTCATAGAATAAAGCATGTTTGTACTTTTTTAAAAAAATGGAGTGCGTTTTAACTATTCACATGTTCAATCTGCATCTACAATTGTGTGTACCGGATATATCCAAAACACCCTGTAAGCCTCACAAATGGCATTTCATCCTCTAATGAGCCTTCAGTGTTGCAAATACTGTAGATACTTCTGTCTTACCAAATGATTCTGCATCATGACAACAGTGCTGTTCTTTTTCTCATCCTGTGCTTGCTGAATCCCTCTCTATTTCAGCCTTCTTACATGGCTTCTCATATGGAAAGCATTTGTAGGGTATATCGCAAGAGTCATAACATGATTCCTGGTTGAATTTCTGGCCTCAAATATCCAGCAGTGTTTGTTTTGCTATTGCAGCATGACTTGATCTTGATCTTGGATACTAATTTGTTGCCACAGAGATACACAGGCGTACGACTGTGATAGTGTGATGTATCATTATGCAAAAGAAGAAATTCCAACATTATCAATCTATTGTGGCATATGCATGGAACACGCTGACTGCCATCCGCAACCTTGGCTGTAAGGAGAGACTGGTAAAAGAATATTCCCCTAAGCAACCATGTTTCTTTGGCACACATAGAAAAGGGTGTGAAAGAAACCAAGCTGCATATCTCTTTTGATAAACTCTAGCACTCCTTAATACAAGATCAGCCAGGGCTGCATGAATGTTAGATCCTGACTATGTCAAAGAAGAGTACACCTAAACCATAGCTAGTGGCAGGTCTGGGCAAAATAAAAACGCCTACCAGGGCATGGCCCAGGCAAGCCTTGTTATCATCCCATCTTGGGGCATGTCTCACCAACTGCCTCAACCCATAACACTGAGTGTCAAAAATATACATTGCCAAACTTGAACTAGTAGATATGGAGAGCAAGAGAGGAAGGGAGCCACAGCCTAGAAATTGAGGAACAATAGGAGCCAAGAGGCCATGACAGACAGACATGGTGCTGCTACTGACTCCATCTTTGGCTGTAGGGGAGTTATTGAACTCTTTGTCTCTGTGTCTTTCTGTTTCTCTTTCTTAAAGCTTCAAATATTTATGTTTCCACTTACCTCACCAAGTTCATTTCAACCAACCATTTCATAATGAATGCTGTCTTCTCATATTTAATCAACCCAACTTTTTATAAATGATCATTTTTCAGTTATGGATGGTATCTAGAAGGTCTTCTCTGGGATTGCAGACAGGGGAATATTAGCAACCATACTGACAAATGGATGATCATTCTGAGAGAAACACAGGAAAACAAATAAGCATTTTGACTATAACTTCAAGAGTTAGTTGGTTAGTCAGTTGGGAAGGATGATGGTACCCAAGTGGATTTTGAAACCGTTTTGATGGAGGGCAGCAACTTCCTCAATACTGGCCTGGGACTGAGGAGGACCATGTGTGCCAAAAGAGCTCAGGACCAGAGAGTGACTTGCAGATCTGGATCAGTGGTATGGGTGTCACGCTATGATGTGGAAGCCAAATGGAAGACTACTGCTTTATATTTCTCCCAGGACAATTTTCATGGCTAATTGCCATTATGATAGTCAATATTCGGAATTAGATATAGTACTTGAAGAAGAAAGATGATAATTGGGTGATGAAGAGGAGAAATTTAGATTTACTAAAATTGTCTGTTATTTGCTTGGGCTTAGTAAGAAAACAGCACTTTGAAATGTTTGACAGCATTAGCCCTTTAATTATAACTTGTGTTCACTACAAATGACTCCTCTGTGCTGTATTCCCATTCATGAGTTGGAGTTCCTCTCAAAATTACAAAGCTTCAATTCCAATATAGGAACAAGGAAACGTTTCAATGTAGCCACAGCCACCAGTATATCTCCATCATGCTCTTCTTACAAGAAATTAAAGTAAGGTAAGACTTCTTCTGAGATGACTCCAGCAATTTGAAACTTCCTCCCCAGTAAATTATATATAACTTCCTCTCCACTAGTTTTTTTTTTTTTAAAAAATACTTTTGATTTTTTTAAAAAAAGGTTAGTCACCCTAATGAGCCATAGCACTATCCCCAACTTTCTATCCTTTCCCAAGATTCTTATAAACAGCTTATTTTAACAAGAGAGGGAAAACCTGCTAAGAAAGAGTTACTAAACCTTGGAGGAATTTCAGCCATGCTAACACCATCTGACCAACAAAGAGAGCATGACAGGAGAGGGAAGAATTTTAATCTCATTATTACAGGATACAAAGGACAACTAGTAATCAACAGTTTATGGCTAGGTTGTCATTCATTGCAATGATGGTGGGAGATCCCTGAGTACTGTATAGATACACCTGTCCTTTTCCACACCAGCAAAGATCTCTTTCATGTACAATAATCCCAAAATAGAGGATTCCAAAAGAGCTTATGGTGAGTCATAATTATCTTCCCACCCCTCCACTTTACAAATAGATAGCTGAGACATTTTGCAGAGTTCTTCTTTCTTAGAAAGCAAAATACAGTTTCTACTCTGAAACAAAATCCCATGAAATCTCTTTCTCTTTAAATACAATTACATATCTGGATGTTTGCCTCATTGGTTTCCTCTTTGAAAGCTTTGGTGGTTAAAAAGAATGGATAGAAATAAATTGCTAGAGTCTCCTGCAAAGTCTGTAAGTTTCTCATGGAAATGGGTGCCTTGCTTTGCAATGGTTATATTTGCAATGTATATATGGGTTTTGCATCAGCTAAAGCAGAAGTGGGCAAAAGTATTCAGGACCACACTGGTTAAAGAATTCTGGCACTTCTAAATTTAACAAAGAAGTGGGGTTAAAAAAAAAACCTCTGAGCAAAATGGACTGAGGAATCAGCAAGCACATGGTGGGGTTTTTTTTTTTTTAGTTCTTGGATTTAAAATCCCATAACTCTCTATTCTGAGAATTCCATCTGACAGACCCACACCTACGGACACCTAAATGTGACTTCCCTGTAGAAAAAGCCCTGTAAGGAAGTGTTTGTTTGTTTGTTTGTCCATCCATCCATCTGTCCATCTCTCTGTCCGTCTATCCATTCGCTTGTTCATTACGTTTATATATCCCATCCATCTGGGATATTTTCCCACTCTGGTGTGCATGTGTGTTTGTATATTCATACAGTTGCATTGTTGTTGTTATGTGCTGTCAAGTCACACACACACAACCCATGGTGACTCTATGAACAAGCACTCTGGGTGGCTTACAACATATTTTAAAAATCTTTACGATAAAAATTAAGCAACTTGAATAAATTATAAATATCAATGAGAACAAAAATGATGACTTAGCATAGACTCTCTATGTTTCCCAAACTTTGGTTTTTGTACTTCTGTTCCCAGAAGCCTAAATCAATTCCCCAAAGCACTGATCAGCTAATGTACTGACTTAGGCTTCTGGGAATTGAAGTCCACCAGTGTTCTGTGGAACATAGTTTGGGAAACGTACTCTAGCTCCACCCTAGGTTCCTGTTTAGAAAGGAAGTATAAAGGTCTGTAGATGTGGGTCTACCAGGTGGAACTCCCAAAAGGAGAATGATGGGGTTTGTAGTTCAGGAGATCCAAAATCCCATGCCTATAAATCAGTTTATTCTTGATCCATAGCACTATTATATGTATTGACAAGTTAATTCTGTCCACTTTCAGCATCATTCTATAATCCTGGAATATATACATTCATCATTTTCTTTTTTCATCAATTGACTAACATTTTGGATGCTACTTTCCATCACATATACACTTTAAAATGAACTGTTTATGAATGTGTACTTTTTGAATGCAAGATCACTTGCTCGAAAGTCAGTTGTATCCAACTCTAGGGTGTGGTGCTCATCTCTGTTTACAGCCAAAGAGCCAGCACTGTCTGTGTCTGCAGACATTTCCGTGGTCATTTGGCAGGCATGACTAGACATGGCACCCTGTTACTTTCCCACCAAAGTGGTACCTATTTATCTACTTGTAATTTCTTGCTGTTGAATTCCTAGGTCAGCAGGAGCTGGGACAGAGATGGGTCTGGAACTGTTGACCTGCTGACCTTCTAGATGTCAAGTTCAGTTTCTTAACCACTAAGCCAATGTAGTCCCCCCTTTTAAGACATATCATATTAGGACATATTAGGACTTTCAATAGCTTTCACTATATTTATCATGTCCTAATATGTCCTAATATGGAACTTTCAGAGACTGCAGTAGCTCAAGTGGCTAAGACACTGACTGGGAGATGGGAGGTCAGCAGATTGATTCCCGAATACAGCAGGATGGAATGAACTCCCGTCTTTGTCCCAGCTCCTGCCAACCTAGCAGTTTGAAAGCAAGAAATCGCAAGTAGATAAAGAGGGACCACTTCGATGGGAAGGTAACAGCATTCTGTGCACTCCAGTGTCTAGTCATGCCTGCTACATGACCACGGAAATGTCTGCAGAAGCAGACAGCGCTGGCTCTTTGGCTTTGAAACAGAGATGAGCACTGAACCCTAGAGTTGGATACGACTGGCTTTCGAGCAAGGGAAACCTTTACATTTACCTATTGGGATTTTCATATTCAGAGGCAATAGATCACTGAATAATAGAAGCTGGAGAGCCTTCAGATCCTGCATGTCACCTTCCTGATATATGTGGGAAGTAGCAATGTGGACAAGAACATGGCTAGGATGCTAGACAACATACAGGCTGATCCATCAAGGCCCTCCTTACATTGATAGGAGTTTAGAAAACTTACTGTTTCAGACTACAGACAAGCATCGTGGCCAGAAAAATTCTGAGGGATGTAGAACAAAAAGCCTATTTTCCAAACACTAATGTGAAATAAATGGAGGATCCATACCCTTACACATTGTTGCCAGTTTTCTATGGGAATTAATGGCTCTCCTTAGGAAGTATGTTTGGAATAAATGATGTTCCTTGTAATTAAAAACCCCTTCTCAATTAAGTCAGAGTTGGACTTAATGAGAGCTTCTTGCTCTCGTTTTAGAGCTGCGTGCATTGACATCTGTGATTGCTAATTACTTGTTCAAACTTCTTCCATGATCTCTTGCACTTCCTGTAAAGAAATGTTGGAAGCACCTTAATGAACAAATTAATTATGTGCAACCAATGTTGAGAATTAGCCTAATTAATAGAACCACTGATACTCTTTTCCTAACAAAAAATGCAGCTGTCTAAGAAATCCTGCTATCCATATTTATAAGCCACAGGACACTTTGACAGATGACAGTATTGTGATGAAAAAACAGTCAAGGTCGCCATTTTGGTATAATCTTACACGACAGCGGTTTATGATATGTTCAGTTTATTTCATCACAGAAATTCTCTCTGCATATTTAAATCTGGATATTGAAGGACTTGTGCATCTCACAGATTGCTATGAGCAATAATGAGAGCTAAAGGCAGAGACAGTGTATCTTTGCTGTCAAGAGAGCGAGGACAAACCCTTGCTCAGATTCCCAGAAGCAACTGGTTAGCCACTAGTAAGAAAAAAAACGTATTTATTATAGATAGAACCTAAAATATAGCAGTGCTCTAGCAACATGATGCATGTTATGTTATGTGCTGTCAAGTCAGAACTGACTTATAGTGACTCTAATAGAGCTTTCAAGGTAAGTGAGATATCTAAGGAATGGGTTTACCAGTTCCACATCCCCAGTCAGGTTTCATGGCTGAGCAGGGATTCAAACTTAAGCCTCCCAAGTCCTAGTATGTCACTCTATCCCAATAATGGCGGACCTTTTAGAGACTGAGTGCCCAAACTGCAACCCAAACCCACTTGCAAAGTGCCAACACAGTAACAGGGGAGGAACGAAACATTGCCATTGAGCTGCTGGGCATAGGAGTGGGGTGAACTCTGTGCTGGGAGAGGAGAGGAAGTGCTCCCATTGGGCTGCTGGACAGAGGGGTAGGGTGAACTCTGTGCTAGGGTGACTGCACGGGTGCCCACAGATATGGCTTTGAGTGCCACCTTTGGCACGTGTGCCATAGGTTCACCACTACTGCTCTATCCTTTATACCACACTGGGTATCTGAAAGTCATTTTGAACCTTCTGGAGATTGAGGAACAATTCTGACATGTTTTGAAGGCTTCTCAGCACCCCTTTCTTTAATAATAATGATGTGCCATCATGTCAATTCTGACTTAAGGCAACCCTTTTCAGGATGTACTAAGTAGACAGTATTCAGAAGTGGTCTACTGTTCCCCTTTTCCGGGGGTATCCTGGGACTATGTAGCTTGCCCAAAACCCCACAGGGTGGCTCTTCTGGGATGTACAGTTGGAATCAACAGGGCTGTAGCCAGGATTCCAGATTTAGGGGGGTGAAATTTTTTTAGGGGCAAAAAAATTTCAGGAGGGACAACAATGTCACTCTCACATATATAACATTGGCCCCGTGTGTGTGGGGGGGGGGGCAGACTGTTAGCTCAGGAGGGTTCCCCCCATCCCCCCTGGCTATGGCCCTGGGAAACAAGCTGCCAACTTCTGGCTTCATAGTAAGATGCTAATTCATTGAGCTATCAAGACAGCACACACAATCTTATAATTGTACAGCTATTGTGGTAAATGTACCCTTGCAACCTATTGAGAATCTGTTCAGGTGGCCTCTCACTGAACTACCTTACCCATGCAGCATTGCTACTTCTGGGAGGTAGCCCTATTATACTGCAAGCAAAGATCAAGGCTCCCTCTTCCTCCTTCAAACTTGAAACAGGTGGGGGGTTCAGATTAATGCTGGAGGTGGCAGTCCTTGAAATACCGAAATCCCATCCCTAGCAGTCCCTTTGATTCACAAAGGACCCAGAAAAAGAAAGAGGCAGCCCCAAAAGATCCCGAAACAAAGTTAAAATGAACGTTTTCATCATGCACGTCCATATTATTCACAAGTTGATGAACATCCCCTCTACTCTTTAATCCAAGTATTTTATAAAGATGTTAAACATCATGGACCCTGGATTACATACATCACTTTTCTCCAAGATGACAAGAAACCACCGGTGAGCACACTGTGATTACAAACCTTCAAATAGCTACAAAGTTCAACTGATTCATCTTGTACCCAAGAAAGTCTTGTTCCTAGCTTGCAAAGTGGCATTCCAAGGCATAAGGGTGCCACTTAAACACTGCTTGAAGAACTGGCATACTGCCATTAGACTGATTGAAATCAACCTGATTTCTTTCAAACTTATTTTGAACCAGTTTAAGATAACCATGCCTCAATTATGCTAATCTATGCCTGAGATAACAAGTCTTTACAGCCTTCATTCAATGAACTCCAAAAAGTTTAGATCCACTGAAGAACTAAAGAAGAAAACTACTTAGCAACTAGACTGCCATTCTTTTCAGCTATTGACTAGTCTCAACCTGCAGCCTGTGGGCCAGATGTGGTCCACAGCACCATTTCATGTGCCCCCTATATTTTGATCCTGATGACATACCTGCTCCAAGGCAGATCATGGATGAGTGGCAGAGCACCTACTTTGTGTGAAAAGATCCCAGGTGTTATTTTCAATATCTCTAGGTAACATTGGAAATGTTCCCTTTTTGAAGCCAAGGAAAATTGCTATCAGTCTGAGCTAGATGAACTATTGTAATATAAGAGAGTTTTTAGGATAGGTGAACCCTACCTTGACACCAGTAATACACTCAAAACGGAACTGTGGACCTAGTGGATAGTGATGGGTTTTCAGATTTCTTGGACTATAATCCCATAATCTCTATTTTGAAAGTTCTACTTGATTTTGTTATTATTATGTACCACCAGTTTGGAAACAACTGATAGCAACCCTAATAGGGCTTTCAAGGTAAGGAGGAATTTTACCAGTTCATCATCCCTCATCTTCCATGAGATTTGAACCTAGGCTTCCTTATTTGGTCTTGGAGATGAAAATTAAGAATTTGATGCATTTTCCGCTTGTTTAAAGGGTTTCTCAACTTTTAAATACAAAGAATTACAGAAGTATGTTTTCTAGGGGGAAGGCATAGTTTGCACAAAAGCCTTGTATTTTACACAAAGAACATTGCTATTTAAAAATCTGCCCTCCCTCATTTTTTCTTTCCTTTTTATCTTTTCTAACATTGTTGGTGATCTTTAAAAGCCCTGTTATTTTTACTTCCACACAGAAGCAAAATGTCTTTCAGGTTCTACATGAAAGAGGTTATCTCAATGGGTCATAATATCCTTTTTCATTGAAGGCAAGAAAATTTATGAGACTACATTACAACTTCACTCCAGGGCAAAATTAAAATGGCAAGACAGGGACCACCAATGTAGGAGGGAACACCATTTTGCCATGTCTCCCTCAAATGCCAAGTTGCTTCATCCTTCAGTATTTCATAAGAGTATCAGAGAAAGACAGAAAAAGTCTGGCTAAATCAGTCATGAAAATCAAAGAACAAAAGGGGCCTTGTGACAACCCTATCTAGGCTTCTCTGTTTGTGTCCTCCCACCATGTATGGCCAAAATCTTGTGGAGTAACATAGGTTAAAGGAAAGGTCACCCCTGCTCAAAAGCCAGTCGTATCCAACTCTAGGGTTCAGTGCTCATCTCTGTTTACAGCCAAAGAGTGAGCACTGTATGTGTCTGCAGACATTTCCGTGGATGTGTGGCAGGCATGACTAAACACCGGAGAACACAAGATGCTGTTTACCTTCCCATCAAAGTGGTACCTATTTATCTACTTTCAATTTCTTGCTTTCGAACTGCTAGGTTGGCAGGCGCTGGGATGGAGATGGGAGCTCACACTATCGTGCAGCACTCAGGTCTTGACCTGCCAACATGCTGACAAGTTCAGCATCTTAACCACTAAGCCACCGCAGTCCCTGGAGTAACATAAACAAAGTCATATGCTTTTGTCCATTCCTTGAAAAGAAATAAAGAGATCTCAGGACTGGGTGTTATGTAGCATGATTTCAGCCTATTTGAGTCAATCAATCAGTCAGTCAGTCAATCAATCTTTATTCTGGTCCAAGACCAGCATAGTACAGCAAAAAGACAGAAGTTAAAATACATACTAAAAGGACTGTAATATTTGAGTCAAAATATTATTAGCAGACTTCAACAGCATCTGTCCCATAATCCTATATCCATTTTCCTGACAGTAAGTGCCAACTTACATTTCAGTGGACATGCATAGGATTGTGGTTGAGGGTGCTCAGTATGGCAGACCTAGATCCAGTGTGGCAGTTACAGACACACTTATCAGAGAAAAAGCACACTTGGACATTATAGGACTTATCTCTGTGTTAAAGTGCATGGTATTATATATAATGTAGACAGAACATTATGTATGGAGTGTATTTTTCTTTCCTTCCATAACTGAAACCAGAAGACACCAAACAATGATCATGGCCACCATGATAGCTTTAAAAGGAATTAAATAATTTCATTGGGTGAAAGAGTGTATAGGTACCAATAGCTATGTAGCCCTTCCAGCTATCAGAGGGAGTACACATCTTGATACTTGATTGGGAGTGCATTGTGCACCCCATGTAAACTTGACATCTGTTGGGCCATTGGAGGATTCAGGACATTAGTCTTTGTTGTTGTTGTTCAGTTGCATAGTTGAGCCAACTCTTTGCAATTCCATGGACCATCGCACACCAGGTATCCCTATCTTCCACCATCCTCCTCAACCTATCCAGGTCTGTGGCCATTGCATCAACAATACCATCTAGCCATCTCATTCTCTGCCACTCCCTTCTTCTTTTGCCCTCGACCTTTCCCAGCATCAAGGCTTTCTCAAGTGAATCCTCTCTTCTCACTTGATGTCCAAAGTACTTTAGCTTTAATATTTACCTTCCAAGGAACAGTCGGGGTTGGTTTCTTTTAAGATCGACCTATTTGTTCTCTTTGCTGTCCAGGGCACTCTCAAAATTCTTCTCCAACATCACATTTCAAAGGCATCTATTCTTCTGCACTCAGCTTTCCTTATGGTCCAGCTCTCACAGCCATACAATACTACAGGGAATACCATTATATGTACTTCCTTTCTCTGATATGGTCTTCTTGTGTTCTGATGATTTTCCTGCATTATTCATGTGTATCATGTATTGCGTAGCTGCTTCAGATTTATAGCAAACTTAATTGGGATTTCAAGGTATATGAGATGTACAGACAATAGTTTACCGTTACCAGTGAGTTTCCATGGCAAAGCCACATTTGAATCTAGGTCTCTCAAGACTTAATCTGCCACAATGATTATTGCATAAATCACTTGTGAACCAAGTTCAGCAAAAGTGGGAAAGATTATTATTTTTAATTATTATTATTATTATTATTAAATTCAAATTTATATGCCGCTCTCCTTGCCGAAGCAACCCAGAGCTGCTAACAATGTTACAAAATAGAACATAATATACATACAATATAACAAGTATAATACAATCGATGTGGTCGACAAGACCTTCATAAAAAATAATAAAAAATATAAATGCAGTACAATCAAAGAAATACAAAAAACAATCAAGGATAAACAGTACAAAGCAATAGGGAAGGTCCTCATCCCTTATAATATTTCAATTAGTAAATATACAATATACATTTAACTGGAGGAGTGGCTGGCCGTGGCTCAGTTATGGCGGTGGTAGCGGGACTGGCGTCCTTAATCGGCGGCGGCGGCAGAGAAGTTCTTTTTATAGCCGCCCGCCTGGAGCCCCCCAGATGTTCCATGTTCTCCCCGCCCGGCCGGCAGGGGAGAGCGTCCGGCGTCCGGCATCCGTCTCACGGCGGCAAGGCAAGAGTTCTTTTTAAAGCCGCCTGCCCGGAGCCCAGGTGTTCCATGTTCTCCCCGCCCGGCCGGCAGGGGAGAGCGTCCGGCGTCCGGCGTCCGTCTCGCGGCGGCAAGGCAAGAGTTCTTTTTAAAGCCGCCCGCTCGGAGCCCAGGTGTTCCATGTTCTCCCCGCCCGGCCAGATCATTTCTGTGTTAGGAAATGCTAAGTGAAAGTCTGAAAAGTGCGGGAACAGAGGATCTGGAAGAAATGGACACAGATAGATGGCCCTTTCTTCTTCTTTGGATATACATGTACAATATACATCTATGAATAGATCAGTTCAAACCTGTCAGTCAGATTTTCAGTTCAACGTTTTAAACCAGGCATTTCTTAGACTGCAACAGCCACCTAACGATGTCAGTAAACAGACCAACCTGGTCAGACTGGTACCCAGGAACAATCTTCTGCAGGATAAATCCAGAATAGGTAACAACAGGACACTACATATCACCTACATTTGGCAGGTGAAAACATCCAGACACATCATCCATGATCGAAAGCCCATCCTGGATTTCTCTCCCTCATGAACTCTGGGTGGGTGGTAAACAGACAGCTACCCAGCATTAAAAGATTACTCACCACCACCAACAGACATCACAATAAAAATATTGACAGAAACCAGACACACTATTTCTTTGTCTAGACTGGAAACAATATTACAAACTCAACAATATAAACCACAAATCCAGAGTTCATATACTTGTCCATCCTCTAGTACAATTTATGCACCATTTTGATGGAAAGGTGTCACAGCATTTTATACAGTCAACAGACCCGTCTATATGCTAAGGACTAATGGACACAAATAGAATATTATCAATAGTGGTGGCTGCTACTCATGTCCGAGTAAACATTTTCACAGTTGATGGATGTGATGGAGTGACAAACAGGAAAAATGCCATTGGTGTGAATTTGTTTAAGGTGGATCCCAGTTTGCCATGAAGTGACCCCCATATTGTGATCACTGATTATAAAATAGAATATTATAAACAGTAATATTTTAAACGGTGGGAAAACATTACTGTTTTACAGGATGCTGTTCCTGTTCTCAAGGCAAATGAAAAAATTTCAGAGACAGATTGAATGGACCACAGAAGAACAAAAACAAATGAAGAGCTTCAATTCCATCTCCTTTGGCTTCAAGAAAAGTAACAGTTAGTTACTTTACTATACTGACCAGCTACTAGCAGAAAGCTGCTTTGACTTGAAATAACTACTAAGGAAGGTCAAAGAAGAATATGGATAAACAGGACTGTAGTTGAACAATGAGACGGATGTCAAAAACACAGAAGGATTACATATCTTCAATGGTGAAGAAATCAAAACTGTTAAAGATTTTCTATGCTTTGTTCAATCATCTGTCCAATGGAGACTAACAGCCAAGAAATAAGAAGAAGATATGAAGGAGCTAAAGATGATCCTTATGAGTAAGGATCTATTACCGGAGACTAAGATCAAGATAATCTTTACAATGGTGTTTCTGATTGCTATGTATAGATCTGAAAGGTGGACTGTGAGGAAACAAGAGAAGACGAAAGTTGATTCATTCAGAACATAAACACGGGAAATAATTTTATAGATACCATGAAGTGAGAAGGGGATTATACTCCATGCAAACTCATACTGAAATAAGTGTATTAGTCTAGATCAGGGTCCTCAAACTTGGCTCTCCAAATGTTCTTGGACTTCAGTTCCCAGAAGCCCTGATTAGCAGATATCCAGAACACCTAGACAGCCAAGTTTGAGGACCCCTGGTCTAGAAAGTACCAGAATACTTTTGTTATTGATTTTGTCTTGGACTATTTTTTTAATGTTCCCAATAATTCAATGAAATTAATCTGTTGAAAGCCAATGGTTGATCTAAGCCAATTTTTTAAAATCATAGTTATGCCAAAAGTCAGAGCAGTTTTGGTCACAGGGTCATCAAGAGTGGTAAAACTCTGCACTCATGATTCACATAGTTAGTGGGCCACATACTGACCTTTCTTTGCTAACAGAAAGCAGTTCTGAGATCTGCTTGTCCATACTGTCTACTGAGTCTGAACGCAGGATGTATGTCTTCCATTCTTGCAGCACATATAGTTTTTAAGACTGCATACACAGAAAGCCCAAATCATTGAAGTGAGAGGGAAAGCTTGCCATGGCTATCTCAACTGCACCTCATTCCCTTACCTGTGCAAAGCATCTGTACAATTGTTCCTCTATCCTCTACCTGCGCAAAAGCATTGTGCTTTCATGAAAATATCATTTACATCACTATAAAAGATTTTCCATTATATTCCTATATAGTGTATCATATCTATTTAAAAATACTGTATATCATATCAGTTTCAAAGGAAGTAACTTCCAAATGTGAACATTCAAACTGTGGTGCTGGAGAAGACTTTTGAGAGTCCCCTGGCTGGACTGCCCTGATGCTAGGAAAGATTGGAAGCAAAAGGAGAAGGGGAGAGCAGATGATGGGATGTTTAGACAGTACTGTTGACACAGTGGGTATGGATCTGGGCAGACTTCGGGGGATAGCAAATGACAGAGGAGTCTTATGTGCTGTGGTCCATAGGGTCATGAAAAGTCAGACTAGATGGAACAACAACTTCCAAATAATTAAACTTAGGGAGTGTCTACATAGATATATAGCCTGTCCCATTTTGAGACCCCATAGCAGCTCAACTAAATTGCCCTGTTGTATTTTGTCTCATCCCCAGCATATTTGCTTACTGAGAATGAGATAAAATAGAGTGTGGCCTGATTTCCAGCTGATGGAAGAAACAGCTCTGCACATCTAGCATTAATTGGACTGTTGTAGCTCAATCAATGGTGGGCGCAGGGGGTAAAAGCTGCTTTACAGCTGATAAGAGAAGTGCTCTCAACCATCAGCTGGAAGGTGGTCCTATGATCACTATGGAGGAGCAAAATGCTATCTAGACGTAGAGATCATGCTAAACAGCATTTTGCTCTCCTCCCCTCCTCCAGAGAGCCAATGCAAGCCTTTAAATGCAGACAACTGTCTTTGTACAGGTACCGCTGTTCTTACAATTAGTTAACTTCAGCAGAAAGATCTGTGTTTTCAGGCATTGGCGTACACACAGATGGTACAGGTTTACATCAAATTTAGTCTTTTAAAATACTGAACTACTTCCTTTTAAAACAACAACAAATAAATCATGATTTTATGAATGGTACTTCCTATCAACCTTTCATCAGCTGGACAAACAATCCACTGAATTTATCTTAAAACCATTCCAGCTGTAAATAATAATACTGTCTTGTAGAATGGCCATTTGAGACCCCCCAAATAAACTGTGTTCTAAGAAAACATATGTTTTCCAAATCAATCATTAAGATACCAATTTCCATTTCAAACATTTGTTTCAAATAAAGGACAAAATGGAAAGGCAGAGATCCATTTCATGATGTCCAATGAATTGTCCCATGTTAACATCGTGTTGCTCTTTGAATAGCAAAAAGGGGAGAGCTTAAAACATTAGATTTTTCCATTCTTTTCAAACTGAGCAGCAGCAAGTTAAAGAGGAAAAAATTAGTCCCAAATTAGCATCGGATGATCTCAGCCCAGCCTTCTCTTTTAATCCCTTCCACAAAAGCTAAACAAAAATGCTGTGCAAATGTGGATCCAAATAGCACTTTTGTTTTGAAGGGTATTTTTTATATATAAAAAAAGAATAATAGAAACCCCACCTTCCTCTTGTAAGCTTATTGGGCATCAGCTCTGAATATACTTGTGCAGCTAAATAACGATTTAGCGTTCTGAAACTTAAATAATGAACATCTTGTTATTATTGGCAAAAAGAGTAGCAATGGGGCTTTCTTGCTATCCCTCACCCCCCACCTCAAGTAAGTTCAGAAGCTTCTTTGTTAACACTTTAGCTTACTTTATAGTCTTTTGGGGAAGATGCATCATAGATCCAATAAATTTTGAGAGAAGAAGGGAACGGGGAAAGAGTTAAAACACAGGAAACAAGCACTGAATAGATGCCAATAAAAATGATCACAAATCAGGGCTGCTGATGTCATAACCCCTGGGATCAGAGGTCAGGGAAGGAATAAATGCTTCTGAAAGGGACAGCCTGTCTGGTGCGTAGAGCTGTTGTTGGCAGGCGGGTTCATCCTCCATGAGTAAATGGAGAGCACAATGAAACCCAAGGTGCCTCATTAGCAGCCCAGGCTTGGTCAAGAGAAGTGTTTGATGAGGCTTTCATGTCCCACTGTGCCACTGTGTGATGCAAATGGAATAATTACTATGATCTAATGGCTGGCTCTCTTACACCGAGGGGGCCCATCTGAATGGAGGCCCCATTTTGTTGTATTCATCGCTTGGTTGTGTAAACTGTAGGGAGCCCAGTCAGATTTGGAGCCTGTGAGACTGGCGGCAGGTCAGCTCCTACTGTTCTGGCATTCACCAGGAGCAGAATGAAGAGACCAAGTAATTTACTCTTTCCTCCACAATCTTTCACCAGGAGAGTGACAGATTGAAGGTCACCCCCGATTTGACAAGGCTCGAGTCACTTTCTATACCTCGTGCCAGAATTAGACAGATGTTAGGTGTATTTGCAGAGACTCCCTCTTAAATGCTCATCGCTTAACTGGTCTGCCTTTGATTGTGCATGTGCTAAACACAGGCGTTTTTCTCTGAGCCTCTTGCTAGACAAACTGTGTCCAAAACAGAGATCCAACATAATAATCCTGGTAGTGGGAGTCTATTGAGTCAGGTGCACTAGTCAAGAGATCAGGTCTTCTCAAAGAGTACAGAAACCAGATGAGCCATTAGGAACATTACTTGAATTGAATCAATTCCCTTATTTTATTTGTTTGTGTGTGTTTTCCCTTCTGGAGTTTGATCATGAGAAAGACACAATTCAGAGTTTAAGATTTAGAAATACACAATTCAGAGTTTAAGATTTAAAATGGTAAAGCAGATTTATAAAAAGTTCCCATGAGATTAATCAAATTCAGATAAAAAAATTCAGATGTCTGTAATTTACATAGGGGTGTCTTTATTTTTATGTAATCCAAATCCAAATTTGTGATAACTCATCTGTGTGGAGGGAAAACCTTCATTTTACTGGCTGTAATAGTCTAGGGCTGACATGACAACTTCTGCTTTCTGCTTCTTCTCAATCAGTGTCCAAATTACAAAGAAGTCAGGAGACGCTTCTGACCTTATCTTTAGAACTGTCTTCTCAGTAATTTTTTTTTTTTTTTTAAATTAGGACTTGTTTACACAGATGCATTTGGAGTGGGTTATTGTGAACTAAATAGGGTCACATAAGGTCATGGAGATGTGCAGTAGGCCTTTTGGTAGGATCCTGGCATCTGAATGGCACATTCACCTCAAATGACCCTGATTGGTTTGGCTCCTTCTACTGTCACTTAAGAACCACTGCATGACATTAGGAAATTGTACACTGCCTCTCCTCCATGGAGGATAGAGGAAATAAAAGTTTTTTAACACTGCATCATTTTGGAGGGGGTCGGGTGGAATAAACATTGAAAACTTCCTCTGAAAAAGTAGATGTCACCCTTGATCAAAATCCAGTTGTATCTGACTCTAGGGTTCAGTGCTCATCTCTATTTATAGCCAAAGAGCCTGTGCCGATGTTTCTATGGACCTGGAATACTACCTTCCCACCAAAGTGATACATATTTATCTACTTGCAATTTCTTGCTTTCGAACTGCTAGGTTGGCAGGAGCTGGGATTGAGATGGGAGCTGACTCTGTCGTGCAGTACATGGGTCTCAAACTTCCAACCTGCCGGCCTTCCAGTAGTCAAGTTCAGCATCTTAACGTCTAAGCCACCACAGCCCCCTCCTCCCAAAAAACAGGAGGATACAAATTAGGGCAAGGAGTGGGATTTTTCTTTTCTTTTCTCTTAACAGTTGGTTTGTGAATCTGTTCACAGCTAAATCCACTGCTGAGTAATGGCCAGCTGTAGATATGACTGTAAGCCAGTTCTCAACCCAACCTTTAATACAATTCACAAAGAAAATAAATAATTGCCCTTCTTGCAATTGGTTAATGTAATTAATGCGTTCTCTGGGACGTTTCTTACAGCAAACATTAGTTTAACCAAATTTCCCATAGGAATGCATTGAAAACCAAAACACTTTAACCAAAATGCAGTTTCCCATAGGAATGAATTGAAAACCAATTACGGTAATCCATTCCAGGGGGAAATTCCATAAACCAAGCCACTATTTTCTATGGATTTCCTTTTGTTATGTCATTTTTATGTTAACCGAGCTGTTTTTCAACCGAGGTTCCATTGTATTGACAAATTGTCAGCAGAAGATAAATTGACAGCCGGAAGCTTGTTTTGATTTGTTTCCAGCAATTGTGTGCACTGGAAGCAAAGCAATCTGGTTTATATAGGAATATTCATTTCTATTGCTACTGCTAAAGAGATGAAACTCCTGGCATTCTACTATAAATCACCTGAACAGCTGTCTGTACATTGCATTTTACCTTTCATTGAGTCCCAATTCAGATTACTGGAATTATATGTCATTCTGCATGTAAAATATAATGTGGGAAGTTAGCTAGAGTCATATTTATAGAAAAAGGATGAATAATGATCTTTCAAATTTAGGTTAGATTTCAGTTGAATGAAAATTCTACCCATAATATTAAATTTCATGGCTAAATTAAAATAATTACCTCTTCTATAAATGCCCTAAAAATTCTCTTTCTCATTCTCCCAAGGATTTTAAGTATACAACCCTATCTGTGGGGCATATTTAAGAATTACACAGAGTAAATTATATACTACAAATTACTGCAAAGTGCTTAGGTAATGAAACATAGTATGTATCTTTTTTTAAAATCAGCCCACCACTGCTGCAGTTTATAGACTTTCAGATCTATGGTTAAATGAAGTACAATATACACAAACTCAACCTTAATCTGTATATTTTACCTATCCAGCTGAGGTGCACAAACCATCACCATCATACAAGGTCCTGATGGGAACACCACTTGCAAGATACTTAAAACATCAAACTGAAGCTCTTCTGGTAAGGAGAAATATCTCATCATAAATGAGAACAGACTTTCTGGGATTCTTGTCCACACTGACCTTTTGAAGGACAGTGTGGACTCTTAGCAATAGCAACAGCAACAGCAATAGCAATAGCAATTACACTTATACTCTATATCACCCCAGAGCAGTGTTTCCCAAATGCTGGTTTGTGGACTTCAATTCCCAGAAGCCTAAGTCATTTCCCCAAAGCACTGATCAGCCAATGTACTGACTTAGGCTTCTGGGAATTGGAGTCCACTTGTGGGCTGTGTACCCCCTGTTGGGAACCACTGCCCTAGAGCAGTGGTGGGCAGCAGCCAGTACAGACCGGTTCTACCGAACTGGTAGTAACAATCCAGGGTGGTCTCCCGGGGTGGTAGTAACCCTCCTGGGAGACCACCCAGGGTGGTTACTTTTTTTTCAGTCGTCTCTCCGGCCACCCTTCTTTGCAGCCCAAAATGACTGCTGGCAAGTGCACATGCATCAAAAAACAATTTGACACATGCATACTGAATACTGGAGGTGCGCATGCATCAAATGGTATTTTGACACATGCGCACTTACCAGCAGTCATTTTGGGCTGTAGTAAAGGGCAAGGCGGCTGACTGTTGAGGCTCTCAGTGGCCTCTTCAGAGGTGCAGCGGCGGCGGCAGCCTTTGCTCGAGTTGCCCCATGCCACCCCACCACACTGCACTGCTGCCCTACACCTCCACACCACCACGCCAGCCCTCCAACACTGCCACTCCCCACTCTTTGTCCATCACCGCCACTCATCTGTCGCCACTGATGCCACTGCCCAGCACCGCTGGTCCCTAGCCACCACCACGTCATTGCGCCAGACCAGGCTGCGGCACACCTCCAGGCCTGGTCAGGCCGGGCTAGGTCATGCTGCCAGGCCAGGCTGCACTGCCAGGCCTGGCCAGGCCAGGTTGGGCTAGGCTGCTGCTGTTGCTGTCTGCTGCTCCCCAACCCCAGGGTAAGTGACTAGGGTTTGTGTTTGGGGTGGGTGTTTTATGTAGTGTGCTTTTATGTGTATTTAATGTCTATTTTTTTGTGTTTGTTATTTCTATTTAATGTCTATTTAATTTGTATTTTTATGTGTTTTTTATTTCTATTTTTATGTGTACTGTACTTTTATTTATTTTTTTACTTTGGCTACACCCACATCGTTGGCTCCACCCATGGTGTCATGGCGTCATGATATTGGTTCCGTCTATGACATCAGCTCCACCCACAGTGTGGTAGTAAAAATTTTGACTGCCCACCACTGGCCTAGAGCATTTAGTGCACTTTCTGAGCAGTTCACATGATAACTAGCATTTTGTCCCCAACATGCTGAGTACTCATTTTATCAACCTCGGAAGGATAGTCAGCTGCATCAGCCTCGTTCCCAGTCAAAGTGGGAAACCTTCAGAAGGGGACAAACACTGCACCAGAAATCAGAGATTTTATCACCATTTGTCATCATTTTTACTAAGAAAAGCTGGCCATCATATTGATAATGTGGAAAAATACCAAGAAAATCTCTGCTAAAACAGGTACGTTTCATGGAACAAATGGTCCATCTGGGATCAGGAAGTTTAGTAATCAACTAAACTATGATTCTTTGCAGCTAAACCGTAGTTCCTAGTGCTTAAGTGCCAAAAAGAAAGAAAGATTGTCAGTAGTTTAGTGTAATTCTGAGGGAACATTGACATTTTCAATGGGTTCCAAAAATTCAAGACGTATAACTGAAACCCTAATGACAACCACAATCCTAACACAATGCTTACACTGACATTTTCATGGAGTTTAAATTCCTCAGATATGATGAGGGGATGTCATTATCCAGATCAATAGAGATCGATAAGGATTAAATATTTTGTTGTTGCTGCTGTTACATGTCATTGAACACATACATAAATAGTAACATATTTTTTGGAAATGAATTTGGAATTTAGGACAGCACCTTCTCCTTAAAGCCTATCAATGTTCTACAAAATATGAAAGACAGAAAAATGTTCGTACTGTATCTTCATTTTTTTGTAAGGTATAAGACATCAAGTGCAAATTAAGTGAAAACTTCACTAAGAAGCTACCCAAACCATTGCTTTCTTTCCTTTCTCCTTCCATTCTTTCTTAAGTCTGCCCCCCCCCCCGTTACTTTTTTTCTACTGGCATTTCTTCGAAACAAATGCTAGTCCAAGTGGGCTGTTTCAGTAGCAGGATGCAATAAATACCTTGGGCCTTTGCTAAAGTAGATCCCCCACTTCCCATTGCATCTCACATGACAAACAGAGCCCTAGAAAAATGGCTTGCAATGGAATACCATGGTTTGTTTACATCAGCTACCTAAAGGTCATTTTAACTCAATGGCGTGTTGATGTTCATGTTGTTGTGGCCATGTGGAATCTTTAAGAAGTCAGCACAGCCAAGGTTTTCCCCAGGCTATGTTTCATTATTTTGAAAGAAAGGCTAGATTATGTATCATGCTTGGAAGGTCAAATTTAGGTCACTATCCAAACTCTGTAGTGGTTCTGTAAAGGTGTATTTGTTTCACCCTGAGCCAGATGACATTGATCTGTTACATGAAATTATATGTCTCTATTCTTTTAGAACTTCTTTATGTTATAGGAACATAACAAAATGAGGAACATTTTGTACTGACTCTTCTTATAACAGCATAAACTGTAAACACTGAATGCCAAGTATAAATTATTTGGCAGTGTATATACTGTACTTGGATTGAATTCCAGCATTTCTTAACAAATGATAATCTATTTGATATTACAGTATCTATAATGGTATTGTTTTTAATTTTTCTTTTATTTGTGAGTGTCAGAAGCACCACAGTACAATTAAGAAGCAATGTATTGATTAACTTACCTGATGTATATATCTATTATTTTAACGGTAGTAGTATTGTTTTGGTAGTATTATTTTAATGGTAGAAGAGGAAAGCTACACTTATTTGGGTCAAGCAGTCAAGATGATTTAAAAGAAGAAATATCTAGAAGGCAGAGAGCCGTGTGGGGTAATTTCAGAGTAGTGTCAGCTATCTTGAGGTCAAAAGCTAAACCAAAGGCAAATTTGTTCAAATCTACAGTCTTGAACGCAATGACATACAGCAGCAAAACATAGGCTTTAACAGTTGCAGAAGAAAAATGGCTACCAGTAACACAACAAGCAATGGAAAGATCAATGCTTGGAATCTCACTCCACAATAAAGTAAAAAAAAAAAAAGGCTACTATGTGAAGATCACTACTAAACAATGTAGTAACAATACCAGATGAACAAATTAAGGTGGGCTGCCCGTGTTGCACACACAAGTGACAATAGATGGAGCACCAGAATAATGAATTAGTATCTGAGAGACCTAGGAGAAGACCACCTAGCAGATGGGAAGATTTTCTCAAGAAAAATGTTGGACCAACATGGAAAAGAACTGCCAGATCACTATGGACAGAATTTGTGCAGAATGTCGTCGTGGAGACGTCTACTCATATGAGGACTTCTTGCTGAATAACAACTCAAAGTATGACTAAGTATGAGTATTATTTATGACAATCCATTTGATATTATTTCTAATAGGATCAAATGTTCAAATCTACTTTAGCCACCGCACCCTAAATATAGGGACTGTGGAGGCTCAGTAGCTAAGAAGCTCATCTTGTTAGCTGGAAGGTCAGCAAGTTGGTAGTTCAAGACCCAAATACTGCAAGATGGAATGAGTGGCTGTCTCTGTCCCAGCTTTTGCCAACCTAGCAGTTCGAAAGCAAGACACTGCAAGTAGATTAAATAGGGACCAGTTCAGTGGGAAAAGATCTTGGGGTCTTGAAAGGAGACTCATTCAGGCATCCCCTGAGCGGAGTTCCTCCAGCAAAAATCATTTCAACCCAGAAAGCACCTTTCTGTGCTTCTGACATGATAAAAAAAGCCCTAAATATATGTTCTGGTTCCAGTGCAACTTATTTCAAAAGATATACATTGAAGCTCCTTGCCTTTGCAAATGTAGCATTTGACATAAGGAGGAACACAACAATTACTGCTTACACAGCTTATTTTCACAGTTGGAAAAAGATAAAGGGGAGCATTTAAAAGAACTTGTAATATTATTAGATGAAAGTTTGGTTTTATGTGTTAGCAAACAATGTCTAGGAATTAAATCCTCACAATTCTCCATGTGGTAAAACTACACCAAAAGAATGATTGCCTTCACACAGTTGTTGCCTAAACTTGTATCTTACGCCGATGCAATCGTTTTCATGATTTCTTTTTTCTCCAAGATATTGCTCATGAGGTAAATTCCTACAGTAACACTGAAGAATGACATAAGGGGGGAAGCACAAGAGAATTTTTCTAAGTTGAGTGTGTAAAAACCTGTAAGGAAAAATGATCATAATCTCTATAAATTTCAGTATCAGAAGGAGGAATTTTAGTGAAAGGTTTCTGGAACATTATCAAATTTGATACACAGATTGCTATATGATTTTATATTACAACTTTCCTGCCAATTCTCTTTAGTAAAACAGAAAGAAACCAGGTACAGGTGTTTGTTTTTTCCCCCTGACATGCAGGTCACAAATTGATCAGATACTGTAGTGGGCTTGCTCAGCAACCTTGAGATTGAAAGTGAGTCATTTAGAGTTTATCTGAATAATCTATTGTTGCTAATGGCTGGGTGAAACTGCAATCTTGTGCTCACTTATCTGTCATCTTGCTTGACCACACCCCTTCTCCCATGGAGCCCCTGAATTTGATATATAAAGAACATGTCTGTAAGTTTCACTCTTTGTCTGATGAAGTGGACTTGATCCACGAAAGCTAACAATAAAAATATAGCAGTTAGTCTTTAAAGTGCTACTGTGTTTTTTATTTTTTTATTTTTATTTTATTTTATTTTGTTTATTTTGTTTTATTTTGTTTTCTGAGAAGGAGAAATGTTACTTTAGTTAAAAATACATGAACGTTTAAGAGTTGCTCAGAAAGAATAAGCTATATTGTAGTTTGGATTTATTGAAATATATTTGAAAGATATTATGTCACTTATAACACAGGCTTGGGCTCAAAATTGTAACAACTGGCAGCAGTTTGCCACAGTAATATTATGTCATTTCACTTACATAAGAGTAAATTGCTAATTGGATTCTACTTTCATAATTAATATAAAATAGACACACTCCTATCAGGGCAAACTACCAAAAATTCAGTATTGGCCAAAGTATTAAATAATGTATTCTCTATTTTTCCCCAATTGTGCATTTTGTTCACACTGTATTTTCCAAGTCATCTGCATCCACACACTAATTAGCAGCTATTCATACACCGAAATATAGATGGTATACCCCCAAACATGTTGAGTACTAATTTTACTGACCTCAGAAGGATGGAAGGCTGAGTCAACCTCAACCCATCAGGACTGAACTCATAATTTGAACAGTTTTGGCTCCCACACTGCAACCTAATGACTGAGCCACAAGGACTCTGGGAACTTAGGTCAAAAAGAAGCTTGACAATAGGCTTTACACTGCTAAAGAAATATTCTGAAATTTAATTGGTGGAAAAGATAAAATAAACCAATTCCAGTACACAATACATTCTATCTAAGCATAGGCATGACTCTTCTTTGACACATCCATGAATATATGTAGAGATGTTGGGTGAATCTTGGTGAGAAATTTTATTTTTCTTCACCTGTCCATGAACATCCATGGACTGCCCTAGACTCTGAGTAATCATGTTCCTTGCTTGAATATTCAACTCATTCCTTCCTTCCTTCTTTGCCAACAGTTATGGAGACTATGGCTGCTTGGTATTATCAGCTCAATAATATGAAGAGGACCATAGGTTTTCCATACCGAAGTATCAAGACAGGGACTTGATACTGCTATTAATCAACATTAGATCAAAAGAACATCTTTTCAGGACACACACCCCACTTTGCTCTGAAACCTCGACTGTCTATAAAAGTAATCAGAGACTAAATTAATTATTTTTATACTCATATATTCGATGGTACTGCACATTACAGTGAAAGAATTGTGTAAGTCAAGCTTGATCATTTTCTATTTCTAAAAAAGGGGGGATTTTATTGCCTTCTTGAGCAATAAAAGATGCTGCACCCTAAAAAAAGAGATGAGCTAGACAGAATATTCTATTTATCAGCCTCCAGATAAACAAATGTTCTGCTCCACTGAATTGTCCCCAGATTACAAGACAAGATGATTAATTGTAAAAGGGGGCAAAGATTTCTGTAGAAAACAGTACTGTACTTTTAACACAAAGGATATGAAAAACAGTCCGCTGGTTTATTTGTATCAGTTACATGGCCTTTGATGTTTCTGGAGATGTTTCTATTGACAGCAGTTGTTTTCTTTGCTTTGCTAAATCTACTACACCTGTTACCCATAATCATGCTGTGGATAAGAGAATATGTAGCTCAAAAGATTTGGCACAAAATGGAATACCGATAAATCTCTCTACTCTAGTAGGTTTCCCCCTCTAATTATTGTTATTTCCTTGAGGGAGAAAATTACAAAAACAGTATTTGGTGCTCCCACTTTTATAGAGCTGTGCAGCAGCAGATAAGAAGTGTCAACTGCAATTCCAGATTTTGGAGTTACTGTTTAAATTGTCAATTTGTGCCAAATGCAGCAACATTTCCATTGTCATTGAAAAGGGTTAAACAGAAAGAATTGAGTTTGTGAGGTGCTCACTTTGTAGGTGGAGTTTGGAATGCAGAGAACAGCAGACTGCCCTATGCATTTTTCCTTGATTATGTTTAATTGCTTTTGAGGGTTGAGTGGAGCTAGCAATACCCCCCTCAGGCACCAGTGAATGACAGGGATTGCTCTCAGAGCCATTTATAAGGCTTCACATCCTCAGGTAGCTAGCAGAACAAAACTGACAAGAAAAAGTACATGCATTGTTATTTTTGTTATTATTAAAACATTTCTATTTGCTTTCCCAGTCTTCAGCCTTTAGCACCAGAGAGAATTTTCAGGTAGCTTTCAATTCTGTAGAATAAAACAGCAACAGGGGTGAAACAAAAGCACAATGGTGAAATGGTTCAGCATAATTACAGATGACACAGTTATTTCCCCCTTTCTTCAAAATCCTCATACTTCTTGAATTAAGGTGACCTCACAAGCTTGTAGTTTTTTAATATAAGATAAGATAAATATTGTGCGCACACACACACACACGTACGCACGCACACGCACACACACACACAGAGGAACCTAATACAACAAACCCTGTATAGCAACGAAATCACATAACAATTAGGTTTGGGGGACAAATGGTGTCCCACATAACAATTTTCCTGATGGAAAAAAATTGTACAACAATTTTTCAATGGGAAAAACCAAAAGGAAAAAATTCAACCAATTGAATACAGAATTTCAAATAAAAGCAAGGGGAGATAAGGAATCCTACCTAAATGAACAGTGCAAAGAAATAGAGGAAAACAACATAAGGGATAGGACTAGAGATCTGTGGTTTTTTTTAAAAAACTGGGGAAATCAAGGGAACCTTTAAAGCAAAAATGACCATGATAAGGGACAAAAATGGCAAGGAGTTAGTTGATGCAGAAGAGATTAAGAAAAGATAGCAAGAGTACACAGAGGGACTATACAAAAAGGACCTCACCACCCCTGATAATCTCAATGATGAGATTGAACTTGAGCCAGACATCCTAGAGAGTGAAGTCAGAAAGGCCCTAAAAAGCACTGCAAACAACAAAGCTAGTGGAGATGATGGTATCCCAGTTGAATTTTTCAAAACCCTAAAAGATGATGGAATCAAATAATTGTATTCTACATGCCAGCAGATTTGGAAAACACAACAATGGCCACAGGATTGGAAAACATCAGTATATGTTCCAATTCCCAACAAGATAACACCAAAGAATGTTAAAATTATCAAACAATTGTGCTCATCCCACATGCTAGCAAGGTTATGCTCAAGATAATACAGGACAGACTGCAGCAGCATATATAGAGAGAACTACCAGAAGTGCAGGCTGGTTTCCAAAGAGGCAGGGGAACAAGAGACCTTATTGCCAACATACGTTGGATCATGGAGAAAACAAAGGAATATCAGAAACAAGTCTACTTCTGTTTCATTGATTACACTAAGGCCTTTGACTGTGTGGACCACAACAAAATGTGGCAAGTAATTAAAGAGGTGGGAATACCAGAGCACCTTATATACCTCATGAGAAATCTGTACATGAATTAAGAAGCAACAATTAGGACAGAATACGGAAGGACAGAGTGGTTTGGAATAGGAAAAGGAGTAAGACAAGGCTGCATTTTGTCACCCTGCTTATTCAACTTATACACAGAGCACATAATGCGCAATGCAGGGATGGAGGAATCACAATTTGGGATGAAAATTGCTGGGAGAAACATCAACAATTTGAGATATGCAGATGATACCACCCTAATGGCAGAAAGTGAGGAGGACTTAAAGAAGCTCCTGATTAGGTTTAAAGAAGAAAGTGCAAACGCTGGCTTGAGACTTAATATCAAGAAAACCAAGATCATGGCAACAGGCCCTATCAGTCCCTGGAAAATAGATGGGGAAGAAGTAGAAGCAGTGACAGATTTTACTTTCCTAGGATCAAAGCTCACTGCAGATGGTGATTGCAGCCACGAAATAAAAAGGCGACTGATTCTTGGGAGGCAAGCGATGAGAAACCTGGGGAACATAGTGAAAAGTAGAGACATCACATTGAAAACAAAAATTCGTATAGTCAAAGCAATGGTATTTCCAGTGGCAATGTATGGTTGTGAGAGCTGGACCATTAGGAAGGCTGAGCGCAGAAGAATAGATGCCTTTGAGATGTGGTGTTGGAGGAGAGTTTTGAGAGTCCCCTGGACAGCGAGGAGAACAAATAGGTCAATCTTAGAATACATCATTGACTGCTCCTTAGAAGGTCAAATAGTAAAGATGAAGCTAAAGTACTTTGGACATCAAATGAGAAGAGAGGATTCACCTGAGAAAGCCTTGATGCTGGGAAAGGTGGAGGGCAAAAGAAAAAGGGGGTGGCCAAAAATGAGATGGCTAGATGGTATTGTAGAGACAATGGGCACAGAACTGAGCGAGTTGAGGAGGATGGTGGAGGACAGAAGTGCCTGGCGGACAGTGGTCCATAGGGTCACAAAGGGTCGGAATCGACTGTGTAACTGAACAACAACAACAAATATCTAAAGATATCACTGTTTCTCGATAAAAATGGTAAATAACCTCCCAGTATATCTGATATCCAATGACTCTTTGAATTAGCATGTTTATTATTAAGAATAACCCCATTCTGTTAAGCCAGTTCTGACTTATGGTGACTCTTCCCAAAGTTTTCTAGATAGAAAATACTCAGAAGTGGTTTACAATTCCCTTCTTCTAGGGGTGCCCTGGGATTGTGTAACTTTCACATGGCTATATATGCTGGTTGTTTTCCTAGGAGGCACAATGTAAAGTTGAACTCCCAACTAATGCTTAAACCACTGAGCTATCCAGCCAGAATGTTTATTAATAGGCAACATGTTTTAGAATGTCCTTTCTGTTCTGTAGAAAGACTCTTTCTCCAGTCACATTTTTTACAATCATGTCATTTATCTGGTCAACGATGCAACCAGTTCTGAATCAAAAAAATGTTTTTTTCACATCTTGCCAATTACATCACTTCTCTTCTCTCAGTTCTATTCATTCCAAGTGGATAGTAGTTTGTCTGGGCTTCTGTGAATTTTCCCATGATAATGTCACAAAGGAATGTATGAAGAGGGTTTGGGTGGGTTTATGGGTGATGCCATACAGAGCTTTACTTGGGATACTGGAATGTTTGATTCCTGTAAAGCACACATGCCCCAATATATGATCTTTCCACATAATAATGCAATGATTTTGGAATACTGGCAACTTCTTATTCTACCAATTGTTCTGGATGCTTTAAATCAGAGCAGGCAATATGCAGTGTTTTCCAAATGCTAGATTGCAACACTTACAGTATTGTGCTTAACTACTGGCTTCACAGGTTAGAAATGGTGGAAACTGCAAGTAGATAAACAGGTACCACTTTGGTGGGAAGGTAAACAGTGTTCCATGCACTCCAGTGTCTAGGCATGCCTACAACATGTCCACGGAAACATCTGCAAACACAGACAGTTTATAGCTCTTCAGCTATAAATAGAGATGAGCACTGAACCTAGAGTCAGATACAACTGGCTTTCGAGGAAGGGCCAGGGCCATAGCCAGGATTCTAGATGTGAGTGGGTGAATATTTTTTGAGGATCGGCAACAATGTCATATACATGAATGGAGCCTATGTTAATCTATGTCCATAATAGAAATGAACAGTACATTGGAATACAAGTGCATGCCATGAAATGGAATACAATGTATAACAATGTCTTGAAGGATGTAAAGATGTAATGAATTCTCTCAGATTTTCTTCCTCTCAGCGGCAGGGGTTGCCTTGCCACAATGAGACAAGCCGTTAGAGGGAAAAGATAAACTGCTATGAGATTTTTCACCAATGCATTAAAACAAAGAAGCAAAAAACCAGGGCTGTTTTTGAACAGGAGTTTTCCAAATTTCATCTACGTTTCTCTTTTCATCCTTGTTTTATATCAGGTTGTGAGATTTGGTTGCTTTTGGGTTTTTTTGCATGCATATATGTGCACAGCTTATCCAATTTTTTCTTACTATCCAAATTTTATTTGTACAATATATGTAACTTCTCTATGACCTTATTGAATCAAATATGTCTGCTTGTATTCAAGCATGTATGTATTCAAGCATGATATATGCATTTGTTCATATTTATCTAATTGTGTGCACTTTAGCCACTTTAATTTTAAACCATGTGCATTATTTTTCTGGCCATTTTATTTCTCTGAAAACATGCTAATGTGTTAATTCTTGAAATGAAATTGCTCACCTCCTCTCTATGATAGCTGCAAAAAGCCTAGTTACATTAAGACTAGTTAGTGAAATTCTTTCCATCCCTGGTTAGCATTAATAATCTGCATAATGTTTCTGGAATACATGCACAGCTGATAAAAAGATAAAAAAATCCTACTGTATGTCTCTCTCTATTTTCATGTGACAATTTGCCCAAATTTTAAAAACTCTTATTACAAGGCTAGTACCAGCCTAAATCTTAAGAATTTGCATTTGCTTAATAAAGTGTTTCATTATATTCAAGGCCAGGTTCCTGAACAAAACATTAAACAGTTGTATGGCACTACATTCAAGTGTTTTCTTCTAGTTCATGGCTGATGTCCAAGGGAAAAAAATTAATTCACTTGGCCATTTAAAAAACAAAACACAACATGTGAATAAGCAAACTCTACCCTGACAATAGATTGATTCTTGTGTACACAAAGCTCCCAGACTAACAAGCTTCTGTCTGGTAGGGAAGCATTTTATGCTGACATATGCTGTTCTGAATAAATGTGATCATTAAGACTTCTTTTGCTCCCCCACATGTCTGCCTATTTGCAATAGTCCCTCTTCTCCTCCTCTCTGATTTCAATTTACCTCCAGTTTATGGAATTTGCAGAGAGGCTGAGAGGATGGCTATTGACTTTGATGCCAAGAGTGTACACAAAAACATATTTTAAATTACACCAGTTGTTGGAGGAGTACAGTGGAAATCTACCTTGACACTGCACAGTCACATGGAGATTCATGGGAAACCCATCTCTTACCAGCTTACTACATTCCAAATGGGTTGTCCTATTGCTGGGACACACCACCAGGCCATCTAAACTTACACATAAAGAATATAACATATAACACTTTGGAGAGAAAAAGGGCACAATTCTATTCGTTCCAGCATTTGGGAAGTTTTAATCAAATCATTGAGAGGCCTTGAATGCTCCCTAATGCCAACCACCATCTGCTTTAGCAGTCGCTGAAGGTTCATTCCACCAGGAGTGGCAGTGCTGTCCCAGCTCTTCACATGAGGAGGTTACCATCCTGAATGAGCACACTCCTGCTTCCCGCCCTCATATCATCTGGATCCTACTCCAATGGGCCAAAACGTCACTAGAGTTCAGACTGCTCAGTTCCCATCAGAAAACTGCAGCTGTGACCAGCTGCTATGGCCATGCCAATAACTCTCAACCATATTTTGTGCCCCCAGTCTGATAACTTGACCCCATTGGCCCAAATGAAGTATGCCCGTATAAATAAGGATGCAGGTACTTAATCCAGCTGCCACCTCACGTCTCCACCATCTGCCAACTGCCCTAGTTACCTTTTACAAAATCATCTTTTACATTATATCAGCTGCTGGGGTAATATAGTGTAGGTTTCTTGTGACACTTGCCATTCACAAGGGCAATCAAGAAGTACTCTTCTTGTATCAGCTTACTTCAATGCAAATTGGTAAGAAAAGAGTCTTGGGCAATACCAGTACATGTATGGCATCTTGAAAACAGAAAGAATGAGAGGGCAAAAAAGAAATAAGAGAGAGAGAAGACCATTTGATCATCTTATGTAAGTATAACTACTATAACTGTTTGGGATATTTGTACTTCTTTCTGTTTGTGCAAATGAACAAATCCAAAGTTGGTTTATATAAGATCATAAAGCCATAGAACAACTCAGCAAAAACACAATTGATTGATATAAGGCAGTGTTCAATAAATGGAATGAATACAAATGCCTATATACCATATAGTGGTCCTGATTAAGCAACAGTTTAGGAGAAACAAAGGGTTAAGTACAGGTACTCTGTTGTGGATGATGCTATGTGATAAGTTATTGTGGATAGAGTTATGTGCTAAGTTATACTACATTGCATCTGAGGGAAGAGTTGGAAGACAATTGGATGGGAAGTGATTTGAACTCATCCTTAAGACTATCATTTCATACCACAGATGATGACAGGATAGAAGAGCAAGGAGTGGAGGAGTCAACATCATTCTAACAATCAAATTCATCTTTACTCATTACAAAGTACATTACTAATAGTATGGTGATGACATTTCCTACATGCAAATTTCAACACTTCTCGATCAGAGTGATAGAAAAAACACCATGCGGTTACAAGGAAAGCTGGTTCCACAGGACAGGTGCTGCAACCCAAAAGATTCATCACTGTGTCATCATACAATGGATATCTATAGGCCACAGAAGTGATAACAGTGTGTTCCATACAGCGGCTCAAGAACTTGGTCCAGAGTTGTGTAGGGTTGTGTATTCTAACATCAACACCTTAAACCTATCTTAGTACCAAATGTGCAACCCACTTAGTAAAATAAGTTTTCACCCCTTTAACCATTTCTAGAGATAAATTATAAGCGCAATCTTCCATCTTGGAATAGAAGTAGAAAGTAAGGCCTTTTTCTTACAGAATTCAGTAAAGGCAAAGAGCAGGATTCAGCATAATACCAGGGGTGTTTGGTACTAAACTTAACATGTGTTTAGAAGCAATGTTCTCTCAAGAATGAAACATGTTTGTCCTAGTACATACTTTTCTTACCAAGATAAGTGCTTTGCTTTGTTATTGATCACCAAATGTAATAATAACAACTATGCATCATCAAATCAATTCTGACTTGAAAAGAACCTCCCAGTGTTTTCTTAGCAGAGAGCACTCCAATGACATTTTCCAGCCTCTCAGTCTGGTGACACTCAGGGACTGCGCAGCTTGCCCAAATCTGCACAAGTGTCAGGACACAGAACCATGTGAGTCACATACACTCCAGATGATCTCAGTTGCCATTTGTCCTAGGAGGCACAAGGCGGGTTTGAACTTCCAGCCTCTAGCTGTGCAGTCATGAATCCCATCCTACTGAGCTATACCAGCTACTGAAAAGTAAACAAGGCCTACATTTGGAAATCTGATTGCTGTGGCTAGATGTTGGAGACAGTCCATGATTACAGGGAGAAAATCCGTAATTAATGAAAGAATCTGAGTGTCACAGCAGAAGTTTCTCTCCAGTGGCATGCAAATCAGTTTACTTTGTTTCGTGGTTAGTCTTCAGGAATTCTGGGGTCTGGTTTTAAAAACCTTCAATCTCAAATATTTCCGTTCTAACTTTAATGTCAGTTTCAACATTGAGATGAAATATTTTCCTGAGTATATCCTGATGTAGAAAGGGGGGGGGGGGATTTTACAGTGATTATGTATTTCCCTAAGGTAAAGGTAAAGATCACCCTTGCTCAAAAGCCAGTCATATCCGACTCTAGGGTTCAGTGCTCATCTCTGTTTATAGCCAAAGAGCCAGCGCTGTCTGTGTTTGCAGACATTTATATGGACATGTGGCAAGCATTACTAGACACCGGAGTGCACAGAACACTGTTTACCTTTCCAACCGAAGTAGCACCTATTTATCTACTTGCAATTTCTTGATTTAATCTGCAAGGTTGGCAGGAGCTGGGACAGAAATGGGAGCTCACTCTGTCATGCAGTACCCAGGTCTCGAACTGCTGACCTGCCAACCTTCATGCCACAGAAAAAATTGCATAAACCTTGCATCATTCAAACACTATGCTTACAAGTAAAATCTATTCAGCCACAAACCACCAAGTGAAGACAACTCAAATGTTTGTTCACGTGTTTACGAACCAGATTTTAGTGTATTTGAAGTGTCAAGTGTTCTCATTACTTAAGTTTAAGAGTAAAGTGAATCTATCATATCCACAAGCCACAAAGCAGACAGTTTATTGCTTGCATGTATTTACTCAGCTATATGCTCATATATTTTGGAAACAAACGCTGCCTCTAGGGGACAGCTCTGACAATATCTTTTGCCACATAAAAGCCTATGGGTTTGCAGCCGAGGTTCATACAAGCCACAGCACTTCATAACAATATATTTCTTGCTGGACTGAGGAGCTCCCATAATCAGATGTGAAAATCATTGCAGCTTTGAAATATATTTTTCCCATCTTTCTGTGCCTCTGTTTACACACAATGATTTGTGGGCCTCTTGTGATGACAGTTGTGTTGGTGTAATTATTCACATGAGACGAATACCACTCTGTGAATCACTGTGCTATGAATCAGAAGCAAAAGAAACAGCTATTTCAAGGGAAATTCTGTAACTGCTCCTTGTTGTTTCCTGCCTTTGCTGATAAAAATTTGTAAATCAGATCGTTATATGTAGTTCCTCATACTACAGTACAAATAGCGGAAGAACAATAAGATGTTTTGCTGAAGTGGAGCAGCAAGGGCTTTCTCTCTGATGTAATCTGGAAACATAGTAACAAATGTCAACAAAGGACAAATTTCACTCCGTTCGCTCCTCTCCTCTTGTCTTCTCTTATATTTCTTCAGGATAGTGGGTTGAAAGTAAGTGTGGCCTGGTTATCCTGCTATGGTAATAGATTAAACCATACTGCCAGTGACTCAACGTCAAGTGTTAGGTGGTGGTTAACTAACCTGACAACCCTGAGGACTAACGGCTGAAGTCCACAGGGAAGGATGATGGTCCCCAAGTGGATTAAATCCCATTTGACTTCACCTTGATGGAGGGTGGCAGCTTCATCAATACTGGCCTGGGGCTGAGGAGGACTATTATTATTATTATTATTATTATTATTATTATTATTATTATTATTATTATTATTATTATTATTATTATTATTATTATTATTATTATTATTATTATTATTATTATTATATAGCCGCCCCAATCGACATGCTACCTAAAGGGCTCAGGACCAGAAAGTCCTCATCATGGAGCTGGATCAATGGTACACGTGTCATGCTGCGATGTGGAAAGCAGATGAAAAGAACATAGCTTTATATTCACAGGACAATCTTCATTGCTGATCACCATGATGATCGCCAATATTCAGAATTGGATATGGCACAAGAAGAAATGGGCTGAAAATTCTTTAAAATGTACAATGAGATGCTGAGTTCATTTTAAAAGGTGTTTCTTGCTTGCAGAAAGGGTGTCACTGTATAATACAAGCTAGGTTTCTGTACAAAGGTGCCCAAAAATGAAACAAAAATAATCTGCTACGTATGAAATTCCTGTCTGGCCAGGTTATCCTGCTATGGTAGACCATAATGCGAGAGATTCAACACCAGGGGTTTGCATTTGCTAAGCAATTGGGCTGCCTTATGACAAAGTTACCAAAGAAGCAAATTAGGGGCAGAGTAGTTTACTGGATTGCCAAACACCATTTTCTGGTCACATTGATGTATTGCAATGTTTTACTTATCACAAAACAATTATTTCAATACTCTTTCTATTCTTTTATGTTGTTCCATTTTTTTAAAATTATTTGTTTACTTTCATGATTAACTTGCAGCCATGAAGGCAGCGATGGGAATCAACAGGCTCGCATCAGTTCACCAGAACCGGTAGTAATTTTTCCCAGTGTCCCAGAGAACCAGTAGCAGCTATTGGGGGGAACCACCTTTTGGGCTTACCTTTTCACTTGGTGTGCATGCACGCCTACAGTGCTTGGCGTGTATGCACGGCCTCCTTGCTGTCCTCCCAAGTGGGGAGGAGGAAGAGAAGCTGTTAGCCTGAAGCTCCCTATAGCCTGCTCCCCAGGGTAAGTGACTCACCTTTGGATGTGGTGTGTCTGTGTGTATTTTAATGTGTATTTAATACCTTTACCTATATTGATGTACTACCACAGTTCCTAAAAAGGCCTGGCGGCCGGCAAGCCTGGTGGCCTGGCTTGAGGTTTTTAAGCGAAGTCTTGGAGTTACCTCATCAATAAGCTACACCTGTGCTGTTCCAATTGGAGAACCCTTAAGGAGGTACAGCTGTTTTACATTTACATTAAGGCATATTATCCTAGAGAACTGGTACGATGACCATATCCGTCTTGCAACATGGTGCTGCCCAGGCACTTATACTAACAGGTAAGTGACGGGTTTGTGTTTGGGGTCGGTGGGTGGGTGGGCTGATTTGTGTGTGTGTGTGTGTGTGTGTGTGTGTGTGTGTGTGAATGTAATTTTTATTGTATTTATTTTATTTTATATTATTTTATTTACAGGTTTGTGTTGTGGGTTGAGGTGTGTGTGTGTTTGTGTGTGTGCTTATTTTTATTTTATTTGGCCCCGCCCATGACATCATGACATCATGACATCAGCTCCACCCACACTGTGATGACGTCACGGTGGGGTAGTAAAATTTTTGACAACCCACCACTGCATGAAGGAGATGCTTTTGCAAAGCAATGTTATTGTACATTAACCTTGCTCTTAGACTTGGCTGGAGAAATAGCCTATCTTGTCACAGTGGTTTTTAATAAACTGCTGTTCAGACTTCATTTTTAAAATACAGTGTACAGGTCACTTCCCATATCTGCGGATTTAGTATCCACGGGTTCAGTTATCTGTTGATCTAAAAATATTCAAGAAAAAAATCATGAGATACATATAATGTATGTATTTCTATGGCACATTACCAGAGTTGGCCTAGAGGCCACTATCTACAATATAAAATGTACTGTTCACTGCTGTCCACGATTACAGGTACATATTTATGTAGGTGTCAGAATGTATCCCCAGTGGATAAGGGGAGAGACGACATGTACATATTCAGAACTGTTTTTATTGCACACACCTTACTCTATACACAATTTCACATCATGACAAGAATAAGTAAATAAACTACAAGACCGGGGGGGGGGGGATGAAGATTTGGGCATTCATTGCATGAGCATCCTAAATATCCTCCAATGTAATGGGCTGTCAGCCACATGGTTCAGGGGTGCCCAAACTATGGCCCAGGGGCTAGATTCGGCACCCCTGGTTCAAGGACATGATGGCAAACCTTGGCACTCCAGGTGTTCTTGGACTTCAATTACCAGAAACCCAAGTCAGCACTCCTGCTTATCAGGTCTTCTGGAAATTGAAGTTCATGAACAGCTGGAGTGCCAAGGTTCGCCATCACGAGTTTAAGGTATCTATTGCGAAATTCCTTGTTACAAGACTTTAAATTGTGTTTTCCCTAAATAACATGATGAACACTGCTAAATGTACATGCTGAGGGGTGAGAAACAGATTCTTACCCCAAGAATAATATGTGGCCTCCATTACAGATTAGCAAAGGTTGATGCAGCCACAACTGACAGCTTGCTATCCTGTCATCACAAATTCCCCATCATTAGCTCAACACTAGGATTCAACTTTATGTGAGGATGGCTTCAGGTCTCTCTGGCCTGCGGCAATCTTGGAGAATATTTATGTTTTATTTGGATACTAAGTTGCTTTTTAAAATGCTGCTAGCCATAGCTATTTCTCCTAGTTGAGAAAGAGAGAGAGAGAGTTTCTCTAAAAATAAGAAATAAAAAGATAGTATTCTGGCATGGAAACTAAGAGAAACAGCTATGGCTAGCAACTTTCTTTCAATGATGGAGTATCCAAATAAAACACATATATTTATATATGCTTTTACAACACACAAAGCATAAATTAAATTATAACTGGAACAAGATTTCTGACAAGAAGTGGTGACAAATGTTGTGAATAAGCTGACATGTAGGCCAGGGCCTAGAACAGGGTTGCCCATACTTTTTGGGTCATTTGATTCATTTGATCATTTGGTTCAGGAAGCCAGTCACTAAGGCCCAGGTGCCGGGTGTGGCCCCCGACACCAATTCATCCGGCCCGCAAAACCCTCATCGCTCCTGGAAGCAGAAGTAAAACGTGCCCGTACATGGGCAGGATGTAGTGATGTCGGGGGCCGCACTCAGCACCCATGCCTTAGTTTGGGCACCACTGGCCTAGAATAACTTTCATCAGTCATTGGCCATTCTTTTGTTCCTAGGGGAATGTTTGAATACCAAAATTGAATGATTTATTATTTACATTCCTTTTAATGTCTTGGAATAATTTTTGATAGAAACATTTATTTGCTAAGAAGCACATATGTCTGAGGCAACAGTGGTGTTTTTAAATATTTTGTGTGAGGTTGAGGATTTACCCAATGCAACGCTAGGGAGTAACAAACTGACAAGTTAAGACCAATATTTGAATTAAAGGGCAAAATGTATGTACTGTCAATATCTAAACTGAAGGAGGAAATGCAGGATACTGTAACTTGATTATATTATTAGTAACCCTTACATTTGGGCCTTGGATAGGCTGAGGTCCAGAGTCCCTAAATGTAAGACTTAAATGCTGCAGTGGGGGCTGCTGGCGGAAAATAACACTTGGTGTGAATGTGGAGAGATACTGGTCTGCCGATTGCTGCCATAAACATGCACCGATGAGGATTTAAGTTTGTGCAATGACGAAGCCAAGAAAGTGGGTTTGGTTTGGCAATCCAGGGTTTAATTGAGACATGTTAGAAGAGGAACTCTTAAATTTAATCAAACCACATCTCTCTAAACATGATTAGGGACATTGCCCATTTCCTCTGCACTCAAGTACTGTACTGTGTAGAAATAACTGGATTTGTTAGTTGCATATGCTTAAATTGGTTCTTGTGTTAGCTCAAAGTCATGGCAGCTGCTGCTGACAATATGGCTATTTATTTATTTATTTATTTATTTATTTATTTATTTTGACTTATTTAACCGCCCCCTCGCCAAGGCAACTCCAGGTGGTTTACAATGAAGAAAACAACACTAACATAACATACTTCGACAAACGACACACATAGATAAAACATCATAAAACTCTCAAATCTAAAAATCTAAAATCCAGATGGCAGAATTGACTGATAATCATATGAGCGAGCAAAAAAAAAAAGGGGGGTGGTGGTGGTGCAGATCCAGTACACCCACTGGGTCAACCATGTCTTTCAATCTCTTCTAAAGGCCAGCAATTGTGGTTGGAGGCTGCGGTCAGTCTGCAGGAGGTTCCAAAGGGCTGGAGCAGATACCAAAAAGGCCCTCTGTCTAGTGCTCTATCTCTAGCCATTGGTACCCATAGAGAGTCCTTCCGGTCTGCTCTAGTGGGACGGGCAAATGTTTTCAGGGTCTCTTAAGTAACCTTATTTGTTTGTTTGTTTTTAAAGGTACCTATCCAGTGGTCGGATTAAAAAAATATATTACCTATTCTGTGGGCATGGTACGGTGGGCATGGCCAGGGGGAAAGCCCTGCATTATTTCAAAACTTGGATGGGTGGGACCAGCCAGAATTTCTACTACCAGTTCTGGTGAACTGGGATGAACCTGCTGAATCTCACCACTGTACCTATCCCATCTAGTGATGGGATTTCCCCCCAAGCAACTCACATAATAAATTAAAAGCAATATACAATTCAAACAAAGTCAATTAAAAGCAGAAACACCCAGAATGTCTAGCTATAAAACAGAGCCATGATACAATACTGTATATCCAAATCATGACAGAGGGAGCATGTCGAAAACTAAAAAATCAAACTAAATGCACAGTAAAAAATCAAGAATGTTCAATAGCATATGTGAACAACAATAAAGGGTAGTAGTAGGAAAATATAGCCTCCTGAAAAAAATTGAATTCTCAAAGATTGGAACCATTCTTTTTTAGAACTACAATTTCCAGAATTCCAAGTTTTATAGTTGTTCAAAAAAAGTAACTTTGCCACTCTGAACATTACACAGCCTGGGTGCCAGTATCAAAATCAATCAATGTCACCCCCAATTAAACCTAATCAAGTAGACATGGTAGGAGCTCAATAAACCACCTCTTTACTTAATAAAACAAAATCTGAGGTTGGAATGTCAATCACCAAAGAGACTCCAAATGCACCATCATCAGTGGACTGACTTATTCTCTTGTAGGTTTACCATGGCCTGCTACCTAAAAATGCATCAAACACTAATGAGAAGAGAAAGAGGAATACTAAATTCTCTGCATTAAAATTGCAATATATTCTACAATGAAAATCAAAGATGCAAATAAAGCACATCAATACAAACATTCCTACTCTCCCATTACCATTCCAGAAAATGTTCAAGGACTTAACCTTATTATCCATTGAGAAACAGATAGTCTCTAAAATTTTCTGACTTTTATATCAATTCTGGAAGAACAGACAATGATGGTCAAAATAGAAATGGTTCAGAGAACTTTCTTTAAATTGAAAAACATAATATGCAACAAAATCTTTAAAATTAATTTCAAGAGTTTGCATTGTCTGGGTGCTATCTATCTTTAATCTTATTGGATGATGTAGAGTTGTGGACCCTAACATTGTATTATAAAAAAATCAGACATATCTGATTTTTGTATTTCCTGATAAGATGAGAAGTACTGTACTCTATAGAAGTTAAAATACACCCTCCCCGCAAAGATAAATAAGCACCCAAACATTCCCAAGGACATATTGAAAACCACAGCAATTCTCCAGAATCTTTCCACCAGATTGTGCAAGAAAAACAATGCTACTTAAATATATTTGTTTAAATTTGTACAATAAACACAAATCTTAATGGTTCCTACCATGGAATTCCAGAGCTTCTGATCATAGAAGACCTTTACTAGCATTCAAAGAAATGCTTATGTAGAGAAAATAGAATCGGACAGGAAAGGATATTTCGGAGCCAGACATACACAGGAACAATTTTCTAACAGTAATAAATGCAATATTATTATTATTTTTTTTGGATTGGGGCTATACTCAAAGTATTATTTGCATTTTTCCATTACTAGCTTCAGAGGTCTTTTGCTCTGGTCAGAGCAATGACGATAGGTTTATCAAAGAACAACTATGACAGATGTCACTATGTGTTACATTCACCATGTGACAGATTTTGCCTCGAGTCACATACCGCTCTGAGTGCTGCCTCTAAAAGCATCTTGCAAGTAGCCTGCAGTGGAAACAAGCGACAAGGGCCTCAGATATATTTGTGACATTGCATGGACAAGATTTTCAGGATGGTCACTGTAATGCAACAAGGGGGAGTACATGGCAGGAAAACATGATACACAGAACCACAATTTTTCCTCCTCTCTTCTTTTCCAGTCCATGTAGCTGGGCACTTCATGAAAGTGGAACAATATGTTGGGGCAAGATAATCAGCTGTGAGGTGGGTAGAGTGTCAACTTTCATCATTCTGAGACCTGAAGCAACATTTCAAAATGGTTGCCACTTGTTTGTATATTTCACTCTGAAATATAAGTGGCTGTGGTGGCTCAGTGGTTAAGAAGCTTGCCTTGTTAGCTGGAAGGTTGGCAAGTCAACAGTTCAATACTCGGCTACAAGGAGTAAAACTTCCAGGCATGGTTTATATACACCAAACGCAGAGGTTAAAGGGAGAAGGATTTGCTCAAGCAAAATGACAGACAAGGAAGCATAACAATACAGCTTCCTACAGCTATCAGTAACAATGGATTATTCAGATTAGTTTTAAATGTCTCCCTTTCAATCTCAAAGGTGTGAAGTAAAGCCCTTTCTGGTTTCTGATTTAACCTCTCAATTGTCTGAAGAAGTGGACTTGATCCATGAAAGCTAACAATAAAAATATAGCAGTTAGTTTTTAAAGTGCTACAGTATTTTTGTTTTATTTCTTTTTTGTTTTTGTTTTTTGATATGTCTGAACCACAGACTAACACGGCTACTATTCCAAGAAATTATTATTATTATTATTCTGAAATATTTGAAAGTGATAATCCCTGTCTGATTTGTAACTTTCTGCCTCATTACCATCATCTATGTACATTATACTATGATAGTGCCTGTATGGTCTACTCAGTGTGGATAGGGTGATGGACTAGGATTCAACAGGCCTGAGTTCAAATCCCCATTCAGCCATGGAAGTTCAAAAGAGGTGTAGAACTGGTAAAACCACTCTTTAAATATCTCACTTATATTGTAAGCCCTGTTAGAGTTGCTATAAGCCACTCCTTACTTGACAGCACATAACAATAATGTCTTTATAATAATTATTATGTACTCTCAAGTCAGAACTGCCTTATAGTGAACCTTGCCTGGAATTTCTGGTTATCAGATATTCAGAAGTGATTTACCATTTCCTTCTTCTGAGGGATGCTTGCCCAAGTTTGCACAGGTTGGCTCTTCTCTTAAGAGACATAGTGAAGAATCAAATTCCTAACTCTTACTCCAACTCACTGAGTTATCCAGCCAGCACTAATGTCCATAAGTACTGGAATGTGGTTGGAAGAACAGGCAATGACATTCAGAATAGAGATGGCTCTGAGACTGTACTTTAAATTGAAGGACATAATATGCAACAAAACCTTGAAACTGTCTTTGAGAATTTGCATTGTGTGGTGCTATTTATCCCTCATCCAATTAGATGGCATGGAGTTCTAGACCTTAACACAGGCCATTATAAAAAGTCAGATGCATCTGATACCTGTACTGCAGAGTTTCAAGATGAACGTAGAACAAAGAACTAATACAAAGAATGTATAGAGACCAAAAGAAAAAAAGGGGGAAAGGATAAAACACATGTAATGCAAAAAGATAGAATACTTTTGACAGATAGTAAGAAATGCAAAGCACAGATTGTTACAGCTGATTCTTCAAGGTAAACTAAACAGCAAAATAAGTGCAAGTGTTTTGAGAAGAACTTTGGGGATTGTTTAGTTGCAACACAGCATCATTATTTAAAGTAACCGCATGCTATCCTTTTTGGCGATGTGTAAGTTACCACCCATGTAGGTAAAGGTTGCCCTTGCTCAAAAGCCAGTCATATCTGACTCTAGGGTTTAGTGCTCATCTCTATTGATAGTCAAAGAGCCAGTGCTGTTTGAGTCTGCAGACATTTCCGTGGAAATGTAATAGGCATAACTAAACAACTGGAGTGCATGGAATGCTGTTTACCTTCCCACTGAAGTGATACCTATTTATCTACTTGCAATTTCTTGCTTTCGAACTGCTAGGTTGGCAGGAGCCGGGACAGATGATGAGAACTGACTCCATTGTGCAGCACTCGGGTCTTGGACTGCTGACCTGCCGACCTTCCAGTCATCAAGTTCAGCGTCTTAAACACTAAGCCACCACAGTCCCATGTACAGAGGTGTTTGTGGCACATTGCCTCTTCAAACAACTAGGTTTGGTATAAAGCTTTTGGATTATAGCTCTCATAGTCCCTGTAGAAACCGGCAAACCAATGTCAGGAATTTTGCCAAGAAAACCATATGGACCAAAACAAAAGGCAAAACAAATGGGGCAATTTAGATGAAACAGGATGCTTAGCACATCAGATCAGAAGAAGGGGAGGGACAGGAAAGGGGGAGGAGAAATACAGTGTTGCAAGGAACAATACCATATAGGGACATGGAATGTAAGATCTATGAATCAAGGAAAACTGGAAATGGTAAAAAAGGAAATGGAAAGAATAAACATTGACATCTTAGGAATCAGCGAGCTAAAATGGACAGGGATGGGTGAATTCAGCTCTGGAAACCATCATATCTACTACTGTGGACAAGAAAACCTCAGAAAAAACGGAGTAGCCATAATTGTCAATAAAAGGGTGAGAAAAGCAGTAATGGGATATAATCTCAAAAATGATAGAATGATGTCAGTCAGAATACAAGGCAAGCCATTCAATATCTCTGTATTCCAAATATACGCACCAACCACTAGTGCAGATGAAGCCACAATTGATCAGTTCTATGAGGACTTAGAACACCTCATAGAACAGACACCAAGAAATGATGTACACATTATCATAGGAGACTGGAATGCCAAAGTAGGAAATCAAAAAGTAAATGGAATAACAGGCAAGTTTGGTCTTGGAACACAGAATGAAGCAGGACAAAGAGTGATAGAGTTCTGCCAAGATAATGCACTGGTCATAGCAAACACTCTCTTCCAGCAACACCAGAAGAAACTTTACACATGGACATCACCAGATGGCCAACATCGAAACCAGATTGATTACATACTCTGCAGTCAAAGATGGAGAACCTCCATAAGGTAAAGGTAAAGGTTTCCCTTGCTCGAAAGCCAGTCGTATCCGACTCTAGGGGTCAGTGCTCATCTCTGTTTCTAAGCCGAAGAGCCAGCGTTGTCTGCTTCTGCAGACATTTCCATGGTCATGTGGCAGGCATGACTAGACATCGGAGCGCATGGAACGCTGTTACCTTCCCACTGAAGTGGTCCCTATTTATCTACTTGCAATTTCTTGCTTTCGAACTGCTAGGTTGGCAGGAGCTGGGACAGAGACGGGAGCTCATTCCGTCCTGCAGTACTCAGGAATTGAACTGCTGACCTTCCGCCTCCCAGTCAGCGTCTTAGTGACTTGAGCCACTGCAGTACCTCCATACAGTCAGCAAAAACAAGACCAGGAGCAGATTGTGGCTCAGATCACAACCTACTGATTACAAAATTCAGGCTTAGACTAAAGAAAAAAGGAAAAACAATTAGGCCAGACAGATATGACCTAGACAACATTCCTTGGAAATACACAGTGGAGGTGTGGAACAGATTTAATGGCTTGGACCAGATAGACAGAGAGCCAGAAAAATTATGGACAGAGATGCGGGACATCTTGCAGGAGGCAGCAAGGAAAACCATACCAAAAGAAAAGAAGCATAAGAAAGCTAAGTGGTTGTCCGATGAGGTTCTTAAAATAGCAGAGGACAGAAGGAATGCAAAATGCATTGGAGAAAGGAAAAAATACAGTCATTCAAATACAGAATTTCAAAGAAAAGCAAGGAGAGATAAAAAAAACCTACCTGAATGAACAGTGCAAAGAAATAGAGGAAAACAATATCAGGGGTAGGACTAGAGATCTTTTCCAAAAAAAAAATTAATGGGGAAATCAAGGGAACGTTTAAAGCAAAAATGACCATGATAAGGGACAAAGATGGCAAGGAGATAGCAGATGCAGAAGAGATTAAGAAAAGATAGCAAGAGTACACAGAGGAACTCTACAAAAAGGACCTCAACACCCCTGATAATCACAATGATGAGAACATTGAACATGAGCCAGACATTCTGGAGAGTAAAATCAGAAAGGCCCTAAAAAAACTGCAAACAACAAAGCCAGTGGAGTTGATGGTATCCAAGTTGAACTTTTCAAAGCCCTGCAAGATGATGGAATCAAATTATTGCATTCTATATGCCAGCAGATTTGGAAAACACAACAATGGCCACAGGATTGGAAAAGATCTGTATACGTTCCACTCCCCAAAAAGGGTAATGCCAAAGAATGTTCAAATTATCGAACAATTGCACTCATCCCTCACGCTAGCAAGGTGATGCTCAAGATAATACAGGATAGACTGCAACAGCATGTGGAGAGAGAATTACCAGAAGTGCAGGCGGGTTTCAGAAGAGGCAGGGGGACTAGAGACCACATCGCCAACGTAAGATGGATCATGGAAAAAACAAAGGAATATCAGAAACAAGTCTACTTCTGTTTCATTGAGTACACTAAGGCTTTTGACTGTGTCGACCACAACAAAATGTGGCAAGTAATTAAAGAGATGGGAATACCGGAACACCTTATAGGCCTCATGAGAAATCTGTACATGAATCAAGAGGCAACAGTTAGGACAGAAAATGGAATGACGGAGTGGTTTGGAATAGGAAAAGGAGTAAGACAAGGCTGCATTTTGTCACCCTGCTTATTCAACTTATACACAGAACACATAATGCGCAATGCAGGTGTCAGGAAATGGACCTATTTCCTAATGTCTCCCAAGGCTTGAAATTGCCAATTTTCAGATAGGCCTCAGAAAAATCCTTTGTCTTCTCTGAGCCTTAAGGCTGTGTTACAGACAGCCTGTTTTTCAGTATTTCTTATCTTTTTTAAGCTAGCTAAGAGCCATGTTATGGCTAGCCCCAGTGCATTCTGTGTGCACGTGTATAAACAATGTACTGTTGTTTTGAGAAAGTTCTCTTTGTTATGTGATTGGCTAAGCTGTCCCACCTGACTGCAAATTCTCCATTTTGGAGAGAAGAAAGAGTTCGTCTCTGTTTCTTCATGGATTAAGACCTGTTTTTGATTAGAGAGCTTTTGTTTTTGAATCTCAATGGGCTAGCATTCTTTAGCCTAGGAGCTATGCATTTTTGCTCCTTAAAAATGGTTACCTAGATTTGCCTGTGGACTTTATTGGACTGACCTGTGCTACTGACTTTTATGCTTTATGAACCTGATCAATAAATTTTCATCATTTTTTCTGAACAACGTGTCTTCATTGGACTAAAAAGGGTAAGAGTTGCCTTTCACACACACAAATCTTTGAACACGCTACCCAATTAAAAACCCCTTAAGAGCTGATAAGCAGCTGAGAGTTGTATCTCTGTTCTAATTAGCCGTCCAGCCCGCCTCGGTTGTTTTGATTTTGGTTTCCAGGGGTTTTCCAGAAGTGTGGGGGCCGGCTGGGATCGTGACAGCAGGAATGGAGGAATCACCATTTGGGATCAAAATTGCTGGGAGAAACATCAACAATTTGAGATATGCAGATGATACCACCCTAAAAGCAGAAAGTGAGGAGGACCTAAAGAAGCTCCTGATTAGGTTAAAAGAAGAGAGTGAAAAAGCTGGCTTGAGACTCAATATCAAGAAAACCAAGATCATGGCAAGAGGCCGTATCAGTCCCTGGGAAATAGATGGGGAAGAAGTAGAGGCAGTGACAGATTTTACTTTCCTAGGATCAAAGCTCACTGCAGATGGTGATTGCAGCCACGAAATAAAAAGACGACTGATTCTTGGGAGGCAAGCGATGAGAAACCTGGGGAGTATAGTGAAAAGTAGAGACATTAAATTGCAAACAAAGATTCGCATAGTCAGGGCAATGGTATTCCCTGTGGCAATGTATGGTTGTGAGAGCTGGACCATTAGGAAAGCGGAGCGCAGAAAAATAGACGCCTTTGAGATGTGGTGTTGGAGAAGGGTTTTGAGAGTACCCTGGACAGCGAGGAGAACAAATAGGTCGATCTTAGAAGAAATCAACCCTGACTGCTCCTTAGAAGGTCAAATAATAAAGATGAAGCTAAAGTACTTTGGACATCAAATGAGAAGAGAGGATTCACTTGAGAAAGCCTTGATGCTTGGAAGGGTAGAGGGCAAAAGAAGAAGGGGACGGCCCAAGATGAGATGGCTAGATGGTATTGTAGAGACAATGGGCACAGAGCTGAGCGAGTTGAGGAGAATGGTGGTGGACAGGAGTGCCTGGAGGACAGTGGTCCATGGGGTCGCAGAGGGTCGTAATCAACTGTGCGACTGAACAACAAAAGTCCCCCATGTCTCAGGAAAGTGTCTGTAGAAGGATAGCGATTATATGGTCTTCCTGGTTTTGTTGGGTTGAAATTTGCCAGAATCTTCAACATTGGCTAAACTTTATGTACACCACCCTGAGTGACCTTCTGATAAGTAGGGCAGTATGGAAATGAAATGAAGTAAATAAATAAAATAAATGTTGACTAAAGCTAATAGACGTTGCAATACAGCAACAGCTGGAGGGCCAGATGTTCTCTACCACTTCTGTAAAGTGGTAGCAGCAATAGCTATATTAAGCCTGGTCATTTTGATGATATTAATGGAACAGCCCATTCATGCAGGAACTTAGACACAGCAAGAGTCAATCCAAATGTACTTCAACCATTGGTCTATCTACTCATATTCCCACTTTTCCAAATGCAGAATCTCACAGTTGCTTGCCACATTTAAGCAACACATCTGTCATGACTTTAAATGTATAGCCATGGACACAGAAGCAAAAACCACCTTTTGCTCATTCATTTTAGACCAATTCAGGCATTCAAAAAAAGAGTGACTTGAAAATTTTTGGTGATGTCTCAGCCACTATCTTCTAAGGGAAAGAAACTACAATTGTACCTCACTTATAGAACATAATGTGTTCCACAGGATTGCTCTTTAAGTGAGTTTGCTCTTTAAGCAAAACATCGTTGTAAGTGACCAGTTGTGACTTCTGGGGGGGAGGGGGGAATCGCAACCTCTGATTTATTTGTTAAGCGAGTTTTTGGTTGGTTTTATTCATTAAGTGAAGCGAACATTCAGAGAAAATTCTGCTCTTTAAGCGAGTTACTCTTTAAGCGAAGCGCTCTTTATACGAGGTTTGACTGTATATGAGATAAATTTCTGCTACACATGGAGCCACTTCATGCAACCAAGGAATTGGGGGGGGGGGGGGATCAGGGTGTGTGCCCAGTCTCAAACAGCAAAAGGCAGAGGACAAGGCTAAAACTCTGTCTTTGCTCACAGGCTTAAAGGTATCCTTTTTGAATGCCTCAACTCAACAGGAATCTTGTCTTAGCTTTGGCCCATTAGGAAGGAGTAGAAGCTGGATATGAACTGGCCTGGTGCCAGTCTCTTTTATTATTGATTCAAATGACACAGAAAGAGCCTCCTCGCAGGTTGTGGTCATTTTGAACCACAATTGGGCATACCTTGGTAACAGCAACCTTGTGTTACCAACTAATCTTTCTCACACTAGGTCAGGCGAAGGAAACTGCAGAATGAACCCACCAAATGGTGGCTTCATTTTGCTAGTTTTACGTGTGGCCTTGACACAAAAGAAGAAGAATGAGAACGTTAGCCATTGGTGAGGCATATTGATTTGAGGGATAGTTGTATCCTCTGCATTAGATATTTTAAATGCTCTTGCGACATTCTTTCACATGTAAACAGACGTATGGGTTGTGCAGTATATAAATTACTCTGAAGAAAATAAAGAAGTCAATTTGTAACCATACACAATTGATTAAAATGAAACAGAAATTAAAGGCAGCAAATAAATGATTAAACCGACATACTTCGGTGTTTTTCGTTTTTTATTAGTATGGTAAGTTGTTTTTACAAGCAACTTCAAGTAGCAAGCCCTTTTCTGATTTTCACTTATGCCAATCAAATAATCAGCACAGTATTTTTGTTATATGGGACTAACTTATAATAAGGGACACTTCTTTTTTCAAAAGTAAAATGCTGTGTGTGTGTGTGGGGGGGGTGAATCCTGTGATGTCCTCTATATTTTTAATGAGGAGCTCAGTGAACTTCTTTAACTTCTAAATTGAAGAGAGAGAAAATACTGTGGCCTATTTTATCACTATATGAATGCTGCGAAAACTTCCTCTAGGAAATTGCAAGAGGAAGTCATTATCTAAGCAGGAGTGGGGAGGGAGAAGAAAAACTAGCTAAATTATACATGTGAACCCCAGATGCAATGTATATTAAGTCTGGGTGGGGAGTGTTTACTAGGTCATTTACTATGTTCTTGTTTTTTTAGGGTTTCCTTTTCCACGATTACTTGTTGACCTTAATTGTTTCCATGCCTGTGACATAAGTCTTTGTACTTCCTATCAGAGGTTTAACAGAGAAGTCTGGGGATTGCTCTTGCTAATTGCCTTGTAATCCTTCCCTTCCCTGAAGTATTGGTGGAAACTTTCATCCCTCACATATGCTACCCAAACACCATCCTGAAACAGAAGAGGCAGCAATGTGAACTAAGGAGCATATGTTCAATTTAATCTGGATGCTGACTTGAGGAATCCTTTGTTTTCTTTTCACATCTTCTTTAATTTAATTTTTTTAAAAGATATGAAACTATTGGGCAGAGAAAAATATGGATTTTTCTCTCTCAGTTAGAAATCTGAGCTGGAATGCGTACAATTCTAGCTCATGGAATAAGCCATGCATGGAATAGCAGACTTCACCATGAGAAATACAAATCAAAACAAACAAATGTGAACCCAAAATCTGGGCCTTGAATCCAGAAGTCTGCCACTGCTAGCCATCCTGCTCCAAGGTAGTATGAATTAGTGTAGGGGTGCCCAAAATATTCGCACCGCGGGCCAGTCACATGGTTGAGTGTGCCGGTCATGTGGTTCCTCCCACTGAAAGTGGAAGTAAAACATGTATGCACATGCACATAATGCTTCCATAAATGACCCCCAGCTGTCGTAAACATGTTTACGACAGCTGCGGGTTATTTTTGGCTGTGTTATGCACACATGCATGCACATTTCACTTTCATTTCTGGGAGCGGCGAGGGCCAGATTAATTGGTGTCATGGGCCGTTGCTTGGGCACCCCTGGATTAGTGTTTAAATTTAATCACCATCTTACTTCAAAGGAGTTCAAGCTAGATTTAGCCAGGAGCAGATCAATTGCTACAACTATACAAGCTAATGTACTGTTGTTTAGCACAGCAAGTCATGAGTAGAATAGGCCTGTTGGATCAATGGAACTTACAGAGGAGTTTGCTCACCAGATTCCCACTGATTCAATGGAATTACTCTAGCTGCAACTTACTATGTCAAAGAACATTTATCTAGTAGATTGGAGGAAAATATTTTAAAACTAGCCTGCTCTAAGCCAAGACTAGAAGTAAGTATACACATGACATTTTATTTTAACACATATTTTAAAAACACACATTTATTCCAATATAGAAATTTCATGATGCATATATTTTACCAAGAATTGATAGTGATTATTTCACTTGAAACTTGTATAATAATTTTAAGATCAATTTTTGTGCTAATCTATAGCGTGGCCTGGAGAAAACCATGTTATGAAGAACTAAAGTAAAGTAAAGGTTTCCCTTGCTCGAAAGCCAGTCGTATCCGACTCTAGGGGTCAGTGCTCATCTCTGTTTCTAAGCCAAAGAGCCAGCGCTGCCTGCTTCTGCAGACATTTCCATGGTCATGTGGCAGGCATGACTAGACACCGGAGCGCATGGAACGCTGTTACCTTCCCACCGAAGTGGTCCCTATTTATCTACTTGCAATTTCTTGCTTTCGAACTGATAGGTTGGCAGGAGCTGGGACAGAGACGGGAGCTCATTCCATCCTGCAGTACTCGGGAATTGAACTGCTGACCTTCCGCCTCCCAGTCAGCGTCTTAGTGACTTGAGCTACTGCAGTTACACAAAAAGTCCCGTGTCATTTATCTAAGTGGAGTAGACTTGTATGACTATGCATTTCTGAACATTTTGAAAAGTATGTAATGCCAAGATAAAATATGAAACGCCTTTCGCTCATTGGCCCCACTTGGGCTGAGAAAATGTGTGTGTAGTTTTCAAAAAGTATGTAAGTGTAATTGAAATGTTAATTGTTTTCTTAAATCTGCTTGGATTCAATTTATTTATTATTTTATTTATTTTAGTTTATCACAGTTATACCCCGCCCTCATCCAAAGACTCAGGGCAGCGTACAAAATTAAAAACACAGTTAAAAACACATTGATTACATTTAAAAATGCAAAAGTTAAAAAGGTTTAAAAAGTTAAAAATATCAGGGAGAGAGGTGGGGATTATTCAAAAGAGCCAACCAGCTAAAATGACTGTCCAGCCCCCACCCTACACATGCCCTAATATATGCACATATTATGTTATGAATGATCTTGTTGATAAAATCTCTTTTTCCTTCAAAGCCTCTCTGGCTGTTTTATTTATGTTTAAAGAAACTAATTAACCGATCCCTTTAGAGAGTTTTCAGGTGACACAGATACATTTAGAAACAAGAACTAGACTATAAATAGCAATGTAATGCATGTCACTGAAGTACTGTACAGAGGCCTTCAATTTCAAAGTCCCTATTCTGTTTTCTTACACGTGATTGGTCTAAAAATCCATTTTAGTAATCCTAGACCCATTGAAATAAATTGGACTTTAACTGTGGCAAAGCAGTCACACTCATTAAGATGGGCTTCTTTACTTACGACTGACATTGGATGTAATCTACAGTGTTGACAATGGACTTGAATGGGACAGGAGTTCTTTGTCAGTGTTTCAAACAGAGGACTACACTCTATCAAAAAAAGACACATGGTCATCCTAGAAGGTCTTATGTTCAGTTTGCTGGGCCTCAAGCTATGCAGGTTGGCTGTAAATAGCAAACAGCTGCAGGCTAAGTCAATGAAGTGTCTGTGAAGAATTTCCAACAATGGGTAGATTTACAAAGAAAACAACATGGAGAAAAATTACAGGTGGGGCTTTTAAGGAAAATCCTACAATACCTAAAGATGATTGGCTCTACCACAGATAATGGCATCTCCCTTATTCTTCTTTAAAATCAGGGGTTCCCAACCTATGGCCAGACCCGGCCCACAGCATCAATTAATCTAGCCCACGGTGAGGATCCTACTGCTGCCACCAGAAACACCAAAAATGCACTCGAAGCGCTGAAATCACACAAAATTGCACAGGAAGTGCCAAAATCTCACCAAATCTCATGAGAAGTGTTGAAATATCACAGGAAATGCCAGAATATCACAGGAATTGCTGAAATCTCACCAAAAATGTGCAGGAAGTGTGGGAAGTGCCAAAAACATGGTGAAAACTGCAACAAAATGTGGCGAAAACATGCTGCCCTCATTCTCACCACTTCAGAAGTGGCAGAAGCAGTGGGAATAACCATGCCTCCGGCCCACTCAGCTGTCTCACTGAGCTGTCTGAGGGTGCATGGTCCGGCCCACAGTGCAAAAAGGTTGGCCACCCCTGCTTGAAATCATGTCTTTTGTAAATAATCCAACCTCATTTGTTTCCCATTCCATCGTGTGGCCTATAGTTTATGAGATAATGTTGCTTGCTGTTTATATAACAGGAAGAAGGCACCGTAACCGAGCAGTTATTTAAAGTCTGCATAAACACGTAAAGCCAATTCTGTCAGCAGTTGAAGTCCCAACTGTTTTATGAAGATGTTAAGCCACAAATTACCAATTTAATTACTCAGAGGCACCTAAATGGTAAAAAATTTTTTGATGTAGCTTTCCCCTCCCCCTCCCCCCCCAAAAAAAAGACTGTGGGTAAAAATGGAGCCCTACAGGTAAAGAGGAACCTGTGTTGTGTGAAGACGTCATTCAGACCTAAATAAAATAGACAGCATTTTATTTTTCCTGTCATATATTCTTCACAACCTGAAGCCCGAAGCCAAGGGCAGTAATTTGCCGCCATAGCAGAAACACAGGAAATATGGAACCAATAGGAAAATATGAGCTTAATTTATATGGCTTTATGGACTCAGAATAAAGCAATTAATTGAATGTGTAGTATGCCTGAAGGTATTTAGGGTCAGGAATACCAAATTAATCATTCAAAAAGAGAACTGAATAAGGTGTCCTTCAATATCCTTCCTCATCCAAAACAGTATCCCACTGCTACTCTTCCCTGTTGTAGAGTTAGCATATATAATCCTAATTGTGTGCTGTCTAGTCAATTCTGACTTATGGCAACTTTTCTCAGGGCTTTTTTAAAGGTAGAGAGTACCGTACTTAGAAGTGAAGAGCCATGGTGGCTCAGTGGTGAAGATGCTGAGCTTGACAACTGGAAAGTCAGCAGGTCAGCAGTTCGCGATCCGAGTGCTGTATAATGAAGTGAGCTCCAGTCCTCTGTCCCAGCTGTGGCCAACTTTGCAGTTCCAAAGCAAGAAATGGCAAGTAGATAAATGGGTATTGCTTTGGTGGAAAAGGTAACAGCACTCTGTGCACTTCGGAATCTAGTCATGCCTGCCATATGACCATGGAAATTTCTGCAGATGCAGACAATGCTGGTTCTTTGGCTGTAAATGGAGATGAGAACCTAACCCTAGATTCAGACACAACTGGCTTTTGAGCAGGGGAGACAGTCACATTTACTACTTATAAGTGGCTTACCATTCCCTTATTTTGGAGGTATTCTGGGTCTGTGCAGCATGACCAAGCCTTTCAACCGCTTACATTTCTTGTAGGCTGGAAAGAATCCCAGAGGTAAGCTAGACAGGTAGAGATTGGGGCAGCCTGGGTGACTTGAAGCAGTCCTTCTAAAACTCTCCTCAGTTCCAAAGGCTTTTATATTCACTCTCATTTAAACAAGAAGAACCATAGAGAGACTCACCAGGGATTTTAAAACTGTCCCTCTAGATCAGTAGTTCCCAACGTGGGCCTCATGCCGCACAAGGGGACTTCAGTTCCCAAGAGCCTAAGTCAGTACGTTGTCTGATCAGTGCTTTGGGGAATTGACTTAGGCTTCTGGGAACTGAAGTCTAAGAACCAAAGGTTGGGAAGCACTGCTCTAGAATGAGCATCTGGGCTGTGCCCTCTGCAGACACACTGGTTACTGCATTCTCCTCTCGAGCGCAATGATTTGTAATTCCAGTCAAACTGTAAAAAAAGATCTAATTTTCCATCTGTACATATATATTAGGATATGCAATTCTATAAAGTGTGGTCCATACTAATAATACTAAGTGCATTGGGAATTCATTGAATATTGGGAATCAGTGATGGGATGTCCCCGGTTCCAGACGGTTCCCTGGAACCGGTAGGACCAATTCCGGAGGGTTCTCCGGGAGGGGAGTCCACTTTTGTGGTGTCCGGTTCCGGACGCATGCGTCAGGTTCCGGTTGCGCATGCGTCAGATTGAGTTTCTGTGCATGCACAGTCAATTGGAGCCATTTTAGCTCCAATTTTTTTTAAAAATTGTTTAAAGCTTTCAGGACGGCGGCGGTGCGGCGGCACCAGCCCTCTGAGAAGGGCACCTCCCCCGTGGCACGTTGAGGGCTGCCTGGGCCGTCTGCTGCCGACAAGCCCCATGCCCTGGGGACGCCCGGCGCAGCGCAGCGCTGACGCCTCCTCCTCCGCCGGGCGCCGGCCTGTGGGCTGGGTGCCTGCAACCGCCGTCTGCCGCCGCCGGAGCTGCCGTTGGCTGCATTCCTGTGGCCTCCTCCTTGGGCCGATCCCTTTTTAGCCTGGTGGCGGTGCGGCATGGGGACGGCCCAGGGAGGCTCGGCAGCCGCGGCTGGAGCCACCGCCAGAGCCACTGCTGCCCGCCGCCCCTGGCCATGGCTGGAGCCGGGCTAAAAAGGTACCGGCCCGAGGAGGAGGCCACAGGGGTGCAAGCAGCTCCGGTGGCGGCGGCAGCGGCTGTGGACGCAGTCGGGGTGCCGGGTCCCAAGAAAGGTAAGCGAGGGGTAATTTATTTGTGTTTTGGGTGGGTGGTTGTTTTTATTTTATTTATTTATTTATTTATTTATTTGTGTCTGGGTGGGTGGGCTGAGAGGGAGGAGTGTGTGTGTGTGTGTTTATTTTTATTTTTTATTTATTTTTATTTTTGGCCCCGCCCACAACGTCATGATGTCATGACGTCGGCTTCGGCCATGACGTTATGACGTCATGACATTGGCCACGCCCATGACGTCCGTGACGTCATGGCGTGGTAGTAGAATTTTTGTCATCCCATCACTGTTGGGGATGCATGTTATACAATGGCACATAATGTACTTTCTTGCTTCTACTGCATAACATGCAATCATGCACTTTAATACACACTAATCTGAAAAACCAAAATACTGTACTCACTTACTAATTGGAGTTTTCAACAACCATAGCAAAACTGGAGGCTATACACACAATGATCAAAATGATGAAGCTTTTATAAAATGGGTAGATTCATGTTCAATATTTCTTACACATGATCCTATACTATCCAGTAGATTTAACAGTGGCAGGGGATGGAAAGGGCCTGATTTTTGTTAGTGACTCTATATAGCTCAACACTGCATTAAGAATGTACGTGATCCGATCCCAAAAACTCACCACAGAGCCATTCTTTGTCAGATCTATCCAGCTGTCTAACCTCAATGTGTTCCATTCTGTAGTAGACGTATGGGACAAAACACAAAAGAGCATTTCCTTCACATCTTTAATAACTGCTGAACAAGCAAACAAATCTCCAAAATATGGTGGGAGATGAGAACAATCATTAAACTGAAACCAAGCAAAGAACCCTCAGGTCCCAAAAGGTACAGGCTAATCTAGATGGCATTGTTAGCGCAATGACATAAAGCTGGATGGGCTGAGGAGGATGGTGGAGAATAGGAGTGCCTGGTGTACAGTGGTCCATGGGGTTGTGAAGGGTCAGAATCGACTTTGCGACTGAACAACAACAACAACAACAACAATCTATCCCCTATGTCACACAAAGTGTTTAAACAAATAATATTATATCATCTAGCCCAGGGTGGGGCAACTTTGGTGCTCCAGATGTTCTTGGACTTCAGTTCCCAGAAGCCCTGATCAGCAGGTGCGCTGACTCAGGCATCTGGTAGTTGAAGTCTAAGAACAGCTGGAGCATCATAGTTGGCTACCCCTTATCTCGTCCCTAAAACTGAACCTCTTAGAAATCCAGAACAGATAGGCTTTAGATCTGGCAAGAACTATATGGGTTAAATCAGGGGTGTCCAAACTTTTTGAGCCGTGGGCCAGTCACATGGTTCATTGGGCTGCTCATGTGTTTCCTCCCACCAGAAGTGGAAATAAAACATGCTTTGTGATGAATTGGTGTCAGGGGCCAGATCTGACCCACAGACCATAGTTTGAGCTCCCGGCTTAAATCCTAAATTTAATATACCAAGTATGAGATATTTTTGAAACACATAAAATAACTGGAACATTATTTGTTAATCATACAGAGACATAGGATACTGTTCATTATCAATTGGTGCTCAAAAAGCTGTATCTCGTTAACCAATGATCACAGACTAACAGAAATGGTCACTCTTCTGCTTCAAAGCAGGAAATTCTTTACTGAATTTCAAGGGAGATACAATTGCTAGAGAAATCAAGGAAATGTAATGGTGTCTTGACATCATTATTTTTAACATTTATGCAAATGATCAACAATTCCCAAATGCCAGGGTTTTTATCAATGCTAATAATCTCTTCTTGACGGTTCAGTGGATAAATTTTGAGTCTATTGATCACCAGCTAATCTTTGGCTTAGAAGATCTTTCCTTATACTGTATTATTAAACCAAGTAAATGAAATCAAACTTTTAAAAACACTGGTCTGTGCCTTCCATGTGAAGAACAGAAAAGCAGAAAGAAAGCTATGAGTTAAGTGGGAAGGCAAGATTTTGAAACACTACCCTACCCCAAAGTATTTGTATATATCAAATCCAAGCCTATAAAACATTACCTAAACACCACATGAAAATTTGCCATCAGAAATAACATACAGTCAAACCTCGAATAAAGAGTGCCTCACTTAAAGAGTAACTCGCTTAAAGAGCAGAATTTTCTCTGAATGGTCGCTTCGCTTAAAAAATAAAACCAATCAAAAACTCGCTTAACAAATAAATCGGGATTCGCAATCCCCCCCCCCCCCATTGGTCACTTACAATGGTGTTTTGCTTAAAGAGCAAACTGTGGAACGCATTATGCCCTTTAAGCGAGGTACAACTGTACTTAGGAAACTGGCTGGTTCAAACCGGGCTGCAGACCCACAAGCAATAAGAACCATAACTTTGTCATTGTGCTACTCCACAAGACAATACCGTTTGTAACCTGTGAAGAAGAAAAACAACACACCTTGCCAAATAGATGAATGTCCAAGACTGTCTTTCACAAGGACACGATTCGGGCTGGATCATCTAGAATGCATTTAACAGATTTTAAAGCAAAGTAGGAAGAATAAAGAGTAATCAAGTAAAACAGGACTTCTTGAATACTGGACAAATTGTCTGTGAATGTGGAGAAATTCAATCAATGCAACATTTTTGTGCATGCAATTTATGCCCTTATACCTGTGCAAAAGAAGATCTGGTGAATGGCCACAATGTTTGTCTTGAATCCATATACTGTAGTTTGCAACAGATCCACACCTCACAACAACTCTGAATAACAACCAGGGATCTTCTGCTATTACCAGTTGAAAAAAGCCATTTGGTTTGTATACTTATCTGCAATGTACAGCAATGGCCATACAAGGATTAAGCTTTGATGAAGTAGCTGGAAAACGTACTGGAACACTTGAAGAACTAGGACAGTATTACAACATCTGTAGGGTCGCAAAGGGTCGGAATCGACTGTGTGACTGAACAACAAAAAGCTGATCAGTACAAATTGATGCCATGAAGTCATACTCTTATGTCTGACAAAGTGGACTTGAGCCACAAAAATTAATATTAAACACAATATAAACACAAAATAAACATAATGCAGCAGTTAGTCTTTAAAGTGCCACAACATTTTTTGTCTTTTTGTTTTGTTTACTCTCTGATACACTATTGAAATAGCTTGGTTCTGGTCAAAAATAGTCTAATATTTTAACATTTTAATTTGTTTTGAATTTTACCTATATTTCATATGTGTTCATAAATTTAAATCTGATGCAAATAAAGGAAAAAATACAGACTTCTATTAAAAATAAAGTGCAGAAAAATGCAATGTAGATTTGTCATAAAAATTCTAGGATTGAGAGGTTGACCAGTAAAAAAAATGCAAATAAATAAAGACCAAGAAATAACAAAACACATACAATTTCCATACTTATATAATGAGAAGTGAAAAGTACAGGTTTTAACAATTGGTTAGTCAAAGTCACCTAAATAAGAGGCAAAGTGGGGGGAAAGAAAAATGTTTTGGTTGAAGAATCTTGGAAAATAGTTCAGATGTAGTGTGCCACTGTTCAGAGTTGGTGGTCCAAAGTCAAAACAGCCATCATGACACCTGACTTCTGGTAGGAGAGGAACAAGAGGAGTTTTATTCAAACCTGCTATGCTTTCTCATGATCTTTTTGCCATCCCTTTTGGTGAGGTGTAAGTGGCCACTGGGGATGGGGGGGGGGGCTCAGCAAAGTTCCAAATGATACATTAATGATTGCTTCAAAGAGAAGAAGCCAAGAGAACAGCTAACCTTTCTCAGTGGCTGATACGACCATTGTTAAGGGAAGACTGCTAGCCCAACTTTTTGGGGACATCTTTGACAATATTTTTTTAATTTTGCCTCAAGGCAATGATGCGCCTGCTTTCAGCTACCTGCCTAAAGAAGGAGCCTTCCAGTGGTTGGGGGCTGATGAAATTATTTTCTTCCTTTCTCTGGAGCGAAAACACTCATGTCTCCCCCAACCTTCCTCTGCCTCATTTGCTTAAGAAAAAACCCAGAGTGACTGCTCCAGTTAATTACAAGGCATGGTCTAATCTAATGCTTTCCAAGGAATGTTAAATCTGCACCCACCCACCCCTCCCGAATCACCACACCACTTCTTTGTTGCTGGAGGCACCACATACGAATGTGACTGACAGCCCTGTAGCTGGCTGCCAGTTAAATGGAGGGAAGTTAGGGAGAGATTTCAGTTCCAGCTCAAGCGAATAGCCCAAGGGAAGCCTTGAGGTAGAGTAATGCACAAAAAAATAAACTCAAACTGGCCCTAGAGATAGTTGCTTGGATATCATTTCCCTGTACCCCTCCCCCCTTGCTAATGTGACTAGCAAAAATAAAATAAAATATGATAATGGTGACAATAAGCCAGGATCCTTATCTGTATGCTACTAAAAGAGTAAAAACTTGTGAGGAAGGGTACAGCTTCCAAAATTTCCCAAACACTATGTCTTCCAAGAGTTGGTGGAAACTGTAGCAAAAAAAAGCCAACTTTTCCAAGAATCAGGCTATTTATTATTTATTCATTTATTTTCTTCAACTTGCTATCCCGCCCCAATCGGGTAAAAATCCAACTCTGGGTGGCTTACATAAACAATTTTAAAAATACATAGCTGAAGACCACAAATCAATATACATTACCCTATTAACAGTTAAAAATGTGAACTAATACACACTCTTGGGTAGATCATAGTGGAACAACATTTTTCAAAACAGTAAATCCCTTTTCTCCCACCTTTAATTGTATGACATTGGTTGTGCTGCTGGTAACAGTACAGGGTAAAGACCACCCTTGCTTGGAAGCTAGTCGTATCTGGCTCTAGGGTTCAGTGTTCATCTCTGTTTATAGTCAAAGAGCCAGCACTGTCTGCATCTGCAGACATTTCCATGGACATGTGGCAGGCAGGCCTAGACACTGGAGTGCACGGAACGGTGTTTACCCTCCGACCAAAGTGGTACCTATTTATTTACTTGCAATTTCTTGCTTTCAAACTACTAGGCTGGCAGGAGCTGGGAAAGAGACTGGAGCTCATTCTGACATGCAGTACTTGGGTATCAAACTCCAACCTTCCAGTCTTCAAGTTCAGTGTTTTAACCACTTGAGATACTGCAGTCCCAGTACAGGGCAAGCCTGCAATGCTGGGAAGGATAGGATGGACTGGGAAGATGTACGAAATCTAAATTGGTGGATTTTCTCCACCCACCCTCCATATTTCATGGGTTGTCCATAAACCAGATACAACTTTCAGTTGATATTCACATGTTGTTGTAAAGTTGCTGCTACATGGGCAGTGGTGTAGAGCAAAAAGAAGTGAACAGAAAAAATTACAATTGAACATGAGCAGAAGAACCTGCATTTTTAGAAAGAAGAAAGAGTAAAAATGGGACTAATTCAATTCAGTGGTTTTGGAAATAAAGCTTGACATGGACCACAAATGGAGATGAGGAAGTCCGTTATTGTGGACTGCATACATTTTCACAACCCTCTAGTAAGGGCTATTTTCTCATGGTCTAGCCACATCATGGCAGCATTATGACCCTTTGCTGTGGCACTGTAAATAAGGTAAAGGTCGCCCTTGCTTGAAAGCCACTCATATCCAACTCTAGGGTTCAGTGCTCATCTCTGTTTATAGCCAAAGAGTCAGTGCTGTCTGCATCTGCAGACATTTCCATGGACATGCAGCAGGCATGCCTAGACACCAGAGTGTATGGAATGCTGTTTGCCTTCCCACCGAAGTGGTACCTGTTTATTTACTTGCAATTTCTTGCTTTCGAACTGCTAGGTTGGCAGGAGCTGGGACAGAGATGGAAGCTCACTCCATCATGCAGCTCTCGGGTCTCGAACTGTTGACCTGCTAACCTTACATTTATCAAGTTCAGCAAATTAACCACTAAGCCACTGCAGTCCCTTCTGTAAATAAACACAGCTGTATGTCAAAAACAGAAACTTTCAAAATGGCTCATCAAAACTGTCCAGTTTGAGAGATCTGGTTCAATACAGGGCACAATTCAGAAGGCCCAAATTAGTCTCCAGATCAGATCCCGGTCGTTATTGAGCAATGCACAGCTCTAAAATAATACATAGAAAACTGTGGCACATTATATGTCAACTACCAAATATCAAACAATGCTGAATGCCATTACATTTCACCTAAAATATAGCTGACTTGTGTTGAGTAGCATAAATTAAGCAATCATATGCAAATCTGTTCAATTTGCATTATTTATAAAGGCCATTCAATTTGCATAGCTTATGCTAGCCATACATTTTACTGTTTGCTATCGCAGAAGGCGCAGTCCTGGATATGATTGTACATTTGTACCTCGCTTAAAGAGCATAATGCTTTCCACAGGATTGCTCTTTAAGCGAGTTCACTCTTTAAGCAAAACACCATTGTAAGTGACCAATTGCGGGGGGGATTACAAATCCCAATTTATTTGTTAAGCGAGTTTTTGATTGGTTTTATTTGTTAAGTGAAGCGACCATTCAGAGAAAATTCTGCTCTTTAAGCGAGTTACTCTTTAAGCGAAATGCTCTTTATGCGAGGTTTGACTGTATAGAAAAATGATCCAGTTTCTGTCTCCTACCTTTAGGTGAAAACTGGGTATTTTTTTCCCTTTTCTTTTCAACAAGTCACAAGAACACCTAGGATTGAATATTTATCATTGTTTTGATGGATGCTCTTATTATTACTTGAAGGAGAATTTTGTGTAGATCCAAATATTTTTTTTAAGAAATTACCGTTGGCTGCCCTGAAGTATCTCATATTTATATAGCAATCTTATGCAGAAGTAAAGATTGTTTTTAATGGGGCTGAGCAATAATTTGGACAAGGTTACTGGACCCATGATTCTGAAATTAAAGAAGGTTCAGAACAAAGTGTTGCTGTCTCCAAAACCTCTGAGTAGAGAAGGCTGCCATGTCTGAGGCCGATTTCCTTGGGTATCTGTTATTTGATGAATGATGTTAACAGGACATCCGAAAAAGTAGATGAGGCTGTCTTCCAGCAATGTGGAACTCCTAAAATCTTCTCCAACTCAGGAGGGGTCTATCTCACCTGCCATCACAAACCTAAACTAGTGAGTGAAGAGTGGAAGGAAACCTAAGGTAGGGACGGGGAAGAACAGCAAGGTGGTATTGGTTGTCTAGTCCAATGGTGCCCAAACTACATCCCGAGGGCCATATCCAGCCCCTTGCACGAATTCATCCTGCCCACACCACCTTTGCCGCTCCTGAAAGCAGAAGTAAAACGCACCCTTATGGAGTGGCAAGGGTGGCATGGGCCTGATGAATTGGTGCCATGAGCCAGATATGGCCCATGGGAGGTAGTTTGGGCACCCCTGGTCTAGTCTGTTTTCTTTGTTTCCATGCCTTGTGCCCTTCAAGTTTGAGATGAAAAGAGAACAACAAAAGGAGTTCCTCAGTGCCAAAAGAGACTTCAAAATGGCTAGTTACACCTCTCATCTCAGATAGATGGATATGGTAGCTTAGTGGAAAAGATGCTGAACTTGATGACTGGAAGGTTGGCAGGCCAGCAGTTCGAGACCTGAGTGGTGCATGACGGGGTGAGCTTCCATCTCTGTCTCAGCTCCTGCCAACCTTGCAGTTTGAAAACAAGAAATTGCAATTTGATAAATAGGTACAACTTCAGTGAGAAGGTAAACAGTGTTCCACGCACTCTAGTGTCTAGGAATGCCTGCCACATGTCCACGGAAATGTCTGCAGACACAGACAGCACTGGCTCTTTGGCTATAAACAGAGATGAGCACTGAACTCTAGGGTCGGATACAACTAGCTTTCAATCAAGGGTGACCTTTACCTTTACCTTACCCTCATGCATATCTCTTAACTTAATCATCATCATCATCATCATATGCCATCAAGTCAATTCTGACTTACAATCACTCTTCCTAGGGTTTTTCAGGTAGAAAATTGATAGAAATGATTTATCATTCCCACCTTCTGGGGGAGGGAGCATCTTTGGACTGTACAATTTTTTAATGACTACCCACAAGCTCTACTGGAAGACACAGTGGGGAACTGAACTCCCAAACTCTGGTTCCTCAAACTAAGTTACCTACGTCACTCAGCTATCTAATCAGCTTCTCTTAACTGGGTTATCTTGCTTTGTAGCATCCATGGGACCATGCTGTAAAACTACTTTAATGTTGATATGTCTTACTCTCCAGCCAGCCATCCTTTCTAGTTTGGACATCAGACAGTGGTTTTGCTTAAAAGCTGGAGAGGCCTTTTCTATGTCTGTTTTGTAGGAGTGGTCTCATTGTACGGAGCATCTGGAATGTGGTCACACATCACCACTGGCACTAATACAATTTTGTACGCTTCTTTCATCAAAAACTGTAAAGGCTGCAGAACAAAATATCATAGCAGAGGATATTAATACTGAACCAAATATATACATAAATATACAAGTCCTTTTTCCCCTTCTAAAACGTATAGTAGAATTATTTGTACAGTTTGATGCTCTCCCCAGTTTTAATTACTGAGGTGAATACAAACAAGACTGGCACCTTCTAGATCAGGTGTTCTCAGACTTGGCTCTCCAGTTGTTCTTGGACTTCAATGCCTAGAAGCCCTGATTAGCAGGTGTGCTGACTTGGGCTTCTGGTAATTGAAGTCCAAGAACACCTGGAGAGTCAAGTTTGAAGACTCCTGTTTTAGATGATACACAAAGTTCATCGGCCAGTTAAAAGGTTGAGAAGCCTCTTGTCATGTTGTCCCACACTCTGTGTGCAATATTGGAAGATCAAAGACTTCTGAGAAGTTCAAAACAGATGGTGATGGACACAGTCCTATGCTTCCTTGTACAATCTGGTCCTCTGTGAGTCACTAAAGAAAGATATTCTGTGTTAGGCTGCCTCCTGATTTTTTCTTTTTTCAAAATCAATGTTTGGACAATAATTCCCAGAATTCTCCATGTCCAGTGGCTCTTCTATTTCTGAAATATGAGACTTCTAGTCCAAAACATAATGCTTTGAATCCCGTTATGGTTTGGTTTTGCTGGCATAATGCAGGAGCTTTGTATATTGGCACAAAATAAGAGTTCAGCACAGGCAGGAGATATGACATTTTTGTATTATAAGGATGTCTTCTCCCATAAATCACACGGCCTGGGCCAAATTATGGGACTGAAAGTTCTCAGACTGGCAGGAGGTAGAGCAGTCTTCTCCCCTCCCCTCCATTCCTATAGTGCTTCTTCTGTTGGATGAGAAGAAAATACCCTACACTAGTAGGTAACAAGGATTCCCTACAACTTACAGAAGTGCCTGGGATGGTGAGTCCCACTCTATATGGGACCAGTGATGGGATTACAAAAATTCTACTACCACACCATGACGTCACGGACGTCATGGGCGTGGCCAATGGCATGACATCATGACGTCATGGGCAGAGCCAACGTCATGACTTCATGACGTTGTGGGCAGGGCAAAAAATAAAAAATAAAATAAAAATAAATAAAATAAAATAAAAATAAACACACACACACCCCTCAACCCACCCACCCAACCAGACAGCTACAACACAAACCTGTAAATAACTTAAATAAATAAAATAAAGAAATAAATAAAATAAAAATTAAATAAAAATTAAATAAAAATACAACCACCCACCCAAAACACAAATAAATCACCCACCCACCCCAAATACAAAACCCTCACTTACCTTCCTTGGGGCGGATGAACCCCCATGGCCCGGGGCCACCCGGCAAGGCGTGCTGCCCCCGACTGTGGCCTCCTCCTCCTCCGAAGGCCGTGGCCGCAGGAGCCACCACCTGCAGCCGCCAGCCACTGCCACCGCCGTCTGCAGCCCCTGGCTGTGGCCGGAGCCGCTGCCAGAGCCACCACCGCCTGCAGCCCCTGGCTGCCCATGGCCGCAGCCGGAGCTGGGCTGAAAAGGCAACAGCCCGAGGAAGCTGCAGACGCCTGGCGGAGGAGGAGGCGGCGCACCCCGCTGGGCATCCCCAGGCCATGGGGGCTTGGCGGCCCCAAGTCCCTGGGAGGGTGTGGTGGCGGCGGACGGCCTGGGCAGGCCTCAACATCCCCGTAGGAGCTCAGCGGCCCCAGGGGAGGTGCCCTCCTCTGAGGGCCACCACTGCCGCCACCAGAGCCGCTCTGAGAAGGTGTGGCTCTGGCTCTGAAAGAATTTTTTTTAAAATTGGAGCCAAAATGGTTCCAATTTAGTGTGCATGCGCAGAAACTCAATCTGATGCATGCGCAAAGCGTCAGATTGAGTTTCTGCACATCCGCACTAAATTGGAGCCATTTTGGCTCCAATTTTTAAAAAAAATTCTTTCGGTGAGGCGTCCGGAACCGGACGCCTTAAAAATGGGTTACCCTCTCGGAGAACCATCAGAGATTGTTCCTACTGGTTCCGGTGAACCAGATGGAACCAGGGTCATCCCATCACTATATGGGACTTGGAAATCCTTAAAATAGGAAAGTGCCGTCCCTAACAGGCATTTGCGGTTATGTGCCACTTTGTGCAACTTGATACAGGGATTGTTAAGCTCGGGCAGATGTGCTGACTGGGGCTTCTGGTGATTGACATCCAAGAGCACCTAGGGACATAAGGTTGAGAAACACGGTGTAAGAGCAAATGCCTACAGTGACTTCTTTATTCACACCAATTGGTTTCTAGGATTTACATTGGTTATGTCATACCAGTGGGTGTAATAATAGAACTCTGGCCAAGCTTTCAACCTCTGCTCATAGCCATCTTTGTGAACAACCACTGTAACATCCTGCAGCAGTTAATTTCACTTTTTTTCTCACTCAAAGGCCAGCCTGTTACATGACTTTGCCTGTTTCAGAACAGGTTGGTGTTTTTTTTCTTGTTCCATAGATGAAGTGAACCTTGCCATCAGAAAGGAGCTCTTCTCTGGCTCTTCCCAAGCTGAAGAAACCCCCATTTTAGTTGGTGGTTCCAGAAAAGAAAAGGAAAGCATGGAAAAGATGGGAACACAGCCACTGATAGATTTGGGATTCTGAGAACTGTAGGTTTTGTGTGTGTGTGTGTGTGTTTTTTAAATCATTTATATTATTTGGCTGTAGAATATGCATTAAGTATCTTAACCCTTCCAAATGCCTTGTATAGAATACCTCCAATTAAAGAGTGGGGAAAAATTTCAATGCATTGATTTATTAACATGGGATGCAATTGTTGTATGAAATGGAGAGCAGATGCTTAACATCATTTTATCAAAACGGACAGATACGCTGAACTCCTGCAATGCCCTTGGGTTTGGTGACACAGTGAAAATTGGATGTGACAGTCTCCCCCCCCCCCGCGCCCCTGCACATACACAGAGTCCTATTTCTTCCAGCCATTTCTAGCTCCTGCTGCAATAATTCTAGTCCAGGCACCTTTTCAAACTGTATTTCAAATACACCTACAGTATTTGTTTCTACTGTTCTTAGGGAATTTCCCTCCCTTTTCTTGTTAGAGGAGTTGCTGCCCTCTACTGGCCAAAGGGGAAAACCTAACATTTTGCTGAATTCACATAATTTAGGAAGGAAAATATGAATTCAATTAAACTTTAAAAAATGAGGGAAGGGGGGGGGACATTGCAACTGACTATGCCAGAGATGTGCAGGCCTTTCTAGGACAACACTGCAAGATACATGCAGAATGTCAGAATCACCCTAAATCAAGACCACAACTGATACATTGCTGCCTGAAGAACAATAATTTGTGTAACCATTGGTTGTGTAACTCAAAACCCACTCTATGGAAACCCTGAGCACAAAGTGTCCTGTAATAAAGAACATCAAAAGCTTTTTGGCTCCCTTTAAGTAACTAAAACACAACTAGGATAGATTACTGAAGTAACTGTGCTTATTTTGAAGACGTAGCCCTGTATATTTTGGAGAGGGAAATGGAACAATCTGTTAAAAATAGTATGAAGTGTCCAGTTTTAAAAGGCACCGCATGTTAAGAGGACCCAAAAAACAGCAACACAGTTCTCAATGAAGGAGACTTTTTTTTTTAAAGGGAGAGCTGAACTAATGTTTATAAAAATAAATAGATATTTGCTGTGTATGCTCGCTTCATGATATGATTTGGATCTGATCAGGTTTAAAAACAACTACAGGCCAATGGGCTGAGACTGATTCAAAGGTTCTGGTCTGAATCTCAGTGCCGAAATCCAAATATTCATGTTTCCCACATAATATAATTGAAATTCAATAACCACATGTGAGCTGATCAGAAATGAATGTTTTTAAAGACACAGGATCCAACCATAGAAGCTCACTTACAATGCAGCAAAATCCATCCAATCAAAGAGAAAATTATCCACTCCCAATCTTGCAGTCTCCAAAACTAGGTCTGGGAGTCTGAAATCTTCCAGAGACAGTCTTTTAAAAAAGAAGGAAAAGGAAATGGTCAAGTTGATCTATAGCAGGGGTTCCCAAACTTTTCAAGCCAGGGGCCGGGTCATGCTCTCTCAGTCAGCTTCAAGGGCTAGATGACCATTTTGCCCCACCTGCATGATGGGGGTGGCCATTTTATCCCAACAGCTTCAAAGTGACAGCCATTTTGTTTATCAAATGCCCTTGAAGGGGGTGGCAAATGAAATGTTGCCATGGGCCGGATACAGCCCATGGGACTTAGGTTGGGAACCCCTGATCTATAGATACAAAAGAAAATCTACAATCCATATTGAAGTGACAGGTGTACATTTACTGGGTCATTTATACCTTTATAGACTATGGAAGTTTTCAAGTTCGTGGTAAAAGAAACATGAGAAGAGAGGGGAAAGGGGTGGAAGTTTAAATGTTTTTCTGGTTGTTTTAAAGACATGGCACAATTTAGTTCAGTCCCAAGATGGAGGGTAAGGACTTTATGATGAGGCAGAGGTAGCTGTGAGTATCACACAACCTTAGGGGAAGCTCAATGGGAAGAAGACCATTTGCAGGATCCTGTTCTCTGAAAACACAAAGGCAGCAGCAAACCAATGCATCCCATTGCTTCTAACTTTGGACGAATTATACAGGTTTCTTTGGCAGCATTAACAGAAGTTCAGCAAAACCACAATTAGTGTATAATAAAGGTTGAGTTAAAATGCTAGGTACAAAAGTAGTCAAAAGTGTACAGTAAGGCCAGATAAAAAGAATATTTTACCTTGTTTTTGACTTCCTTCCAAGTCTCATTTTCAAGAGAGGTAGAGACAAGGGGACTGATTGTTCCATTCTTAACCATCAACAGTCCTCTGGATTTAGTTCATAGCTTACCTTTTTAGGAAGGAATTGTGCCTGTCAGATTTAAGGCAAATGCTGATGCTTTCTTTCTGGTCAGTTAGTCAGTCAGACTGTTAGAAGAAAAAAGGAATAAATTGGCTTTTTAAATTTCCTAGCAGAATCTGCTGAAATTTGCGGGGATTTGCCCATCCTGAGGGGATAAATCATACTATATTTTGGGATAGCTTCAAGGAGACATCTGAAAGAGCAACCTTTAAATTGTGGGGAAAGGACAATAATACCAGGAGAAGGTATATACTTCAATATACTACTTAAGACATTTCAGAGTAAAGTTTTTGGGTATAGTGAGAGTGTTGTGCATAGACGACAAGGAAGAGATCCCCCCTGCCTTGATGATTTGGAGGTAAATGGTGGGTAAGTGACACAAGCCATACACAATAAATCTGCCAGATTTTAGAAGTACAGTTGCAAAGTGTCATGGCCTCCAAGGGAATCCAAGAGGAATTAAAAACTGGGGAAAGCTGATTTATTTCCAGCATCAATGTAACAAACAAACAAAAAATAATGCAATGGAATGGAAATAGATGGTGGATATAGAACTCATAGTGATGGAGGCATTTTTAATTTATTTTTATTGCAAAATAAAAGATTGAAAAATACATTTTAACAACAACAAACACATCCATTATTTATTGACAAAAGGGTGCTAAGATTTTTTTTAAATGCAGATCTTATCTGGTGGGTACATTTTTCATTCTCACCTGAGAGAACAAAGTAAAGAGAGATTTATACCCCTGCCAGAAAACGCCTTTCCCTTTTAACGGGAAGAAGAATATTTTTGAGGTTTTCTGTCTTCACATGCAAGGAGAAGACAAGTAAAGATTTATTACTCTGAGTGTTTTTCTTTTATTTAAAAAAAATACATACCAAAAAATTGGATATATTAGACTGAATACTGCTTGTTTTAGAAATATTGTTTGGTCAGATTGCATAGATTAGGAATGTTTCTATATTTGTGTCAGATGCACCAGCAGCATATAAAACATACAAAGCTAGAATTAACACATCTAAAAACAACATAGAATTAAAAAGGGCTAGATGACATCCGCCCAATATTGGGCCACATCAACAGCATTTCCTCTTATTTATTTATTTATTTATTTAATTGAATTTCTATTGCCATCCAACTCGGCAACGACTCTGGGTGGCTAACAACAATTAAACACAATAACAAAACTAAATAAAAACCCTTAAAAATCCCATTAAAAAGTCAAAATAATTTACCCCACACACCCATTCCAATTAAAAGAGAGAGAAATCTTAATTATATAAGCCAGCAGGTGAGGGTCTCCATAACAACATAAGGTCCTCTTCAGTGCATGTTGAGGGGCATCATGTGCATTGTATCATATGAGAAGTAGTCTGTACTTCTCTGCATTTACACAAGCTGTCATCTACAGGGAAACCCCACTTTCTCAGATTAGCCCTTGATCTTACTACATCTATTTAAAGCTTTCTATACAGGCCATGGTTGTTCTCAGCCAGGCGGTAGAGAGTCACGTGGTTCTGCCCAATTATCTGGTAGCTCTTTGCTTGCCTTCCATAGTTCTAAGGCAGTCTGTGGGTTCTGGTTGTTTGGAGGGGCAGAGGTTGTTTAAAAAATTAAATGATATCAACTCCCAGAATTGCCCAAGATGCCCTGGTTAGCTTGCAATTAAAATGCTGGGGCGTTTGGCTTAATATCATTAAGTTATTACCTTGGGTGAACCATGTCATACTCTACTTCTACGAAAGCTTCATACATCACAAAAAGTAGATCAATGTCACTGCCTGGAAAGTTATGAAAAAAACTAAATGGAAAAAGCAAAAATGTAGAAAGAGATTCCTGAAGAAAATACACCAAGCGAAGTTTCTGGGCCGGCAGAACCTCCTTTATTGAAAGATTATATGCATGCTTAATCCTTGATCTGCAGATCCCTGCCATTATTTCAATGCCCATATTTATTTCATACAGAATAGGATAGCTCATTATCATATAGAATATTACAGCTATGTGATTGGTAGTTTCGTAATCAGTCTCATAAGTCATTGGTTAATAAAATCATGTTTGCCTCGTGTAACATGCGTGATCAGTAAGCTGAACTAGAAAGCATTCCCACAGGCATTCAAACATTGTAGCTATATTAGCTAGTAACTACGATAAGCAGTACAATGGCTCTAGTATGAAACTAGCTTGTACTGGTTCTCAGAGGATATTCAGGGCCGACAATTATGGCAGATGAAACTAGACAGCTTTAGGAGAGTTTTCCCTCGACCAAGCTTATCTCGTCCACCCAACCTTCATCGTCTGATCCCAACATTTCCCCTGTTTTAAATTTTTCAAAAGAAGGGTTGTATATGGGTTTGTAATGCTTTCTGTGATAACGCTTTCCGAGAAACATTACTTCAGCTTTAGGAGCAAGCATGCCAGTTTTGCAACATGTGAGGCATGTGGGTATACAGTTGATTAGACAACAAATGAGAATGCCTAAAACTATGCAAAGTAAAATTACAACAATTAAATGCTTTAACCATGATCCATTTGGAAGCCAGGAAAATAACTGAGACCACCAATCAGTGCTTACAGTATTGAATGGTCCTTGCCGGATCATAATCTCCATTTCATGTATAGTGTGAGAAATATTAGCTTTAAAGTCAGAAACATACATGCAACAGTGAGAATGTATTAGTGCACAAACACCTCCTTTACTAGCTAATACTATATCAAGTGCATATCTATTTTGCAAAGCAACTTCTCTAACTTCTGCCAATTCTGTATTCATCATAGAAAAGGTATCAACAGTTTTATTAAACATTGCAATAGTCCAATTAGCCAGAATGTGAATATCTCTATAGTTAAAAGCCACTCCCATCTGAGGCAGAACTGCCCTTGAAGTCTGAGTCCAACCAGAACGGCTCAATGGTGAAGCTTCTCTGCGATTGCGTAGTCTGTGCCCCTGTATGGTGTCAGAAATTATAATAGATGGCACCACATATCCCAAAGTACATGTGCCTGTCCACCAAGCAGGAATACGTTTGTATGCCCTGCGCCCACATAACATCCAAAGATCTCCTAGTAAATTGGTGATACCATACAGGGGTGCCACTGCCTGACGAATAATAGCTCTCATTAAAATGCATGTAAGTGTACCAGCTGACCTACTACCCATAACCAATTGTTGACATTCATACTCTGTGATATAACTAAAGTCTGGTGATGAGGTATTAAGGGCTGGCCAGATATCAAGGGTATTGAAAGTACGATTGCAGCGAGGATAAATTCCTACTGCAGTAACACTTTCTCCTGTGGTGTTAATGTGTGACCAACAAAAGGTAGCAGTTTCTTGAATCCGTTCCCCTATAGCAAGAATAGTGTTATTTTTGGCCTGATTGATTAGTGTCCCTTTCATGAATGGAGGTTGTTTCCATTGTGAGTGATTCAAAGGTACCGCTTGGACTGTAATGCCAGACATTGTTCTAGGGGGGATATGCATGCAAATCCAGCATTCTGAACGATTTATTCTAGTAGCTACTGCTTGAACATCTAATATAAAAGCATTTTCCTCCCACAAACCTTGCTCTGGTATGGCAGAATCCCCTTGGAGCAAAGCCAATCCCCCTTCCCCGCAAGTAAGCACAATGCTAAGCATAATAAGTATGGCTACTGTTGTTTTAGAATTAATATTAAGACAAGCTATAATAGCCACCAAAAAGTTCTCTGGAGTCTCTTCAGTCTTTTGATCAGACAAAAGTCTCTGTTCATCATTGGAAAAGTTTTTTTTAGCATTCCCCAGGTAACTTTGGGAGGTCCTCCATCTGGTTTCTGGGAACAGTACATGCGTTTACATCTCCATGATGTCACCATCTATGGCACCTCCAGTGTCACTGCTTCCTGGAACTCTGGTAGTGGATTGTCCACTGGCGGGTACCAACTAATCTCTGGCTCAAAACAGATGAACACACCTCGCGGGAACCCAGATCATTCCTGTAGGTGCAGCGATTGCAGCGTAACCTCTGCCCCAACTGATAAGCTTCGCAGGTCCCTCCCAGTGAGGGTTGGGTAACTGACGATAGGTTACCAAGGGGTGTGGCAGTGGTTCTTCTTGCCTGAAGTGTCGCTCAGCTGGAGTATGGTCACTGCGACTAGGAGTAAGCAGATGGTTTAGTGTGAACAAGACCCTTGCTAATACCTCAGGCACCTCAGCTGGGGCAATTCCCCGTTTTTTAATTTGTTTGAGTAACAGCATTTTCAAAGTGTGATGGGCACGTTCCACAAGAGCTTGCCCTGTGCTGTTGTACGGAATTCCGTGGATCAATTTGATATCCCATTGATTACAAAAATCAGAAAAGGTGCGTGAGGTATAACATGGTCCATTGTCTGTTTTTATGACCTTTGGGTGTCCCATTACAGACATAGCTGTCAGGAGATGACGAATCACATGATGTGCAGTCTCTCCTCTTTGAGCAGTGGCCCAGATGAAACCTGAAAAAGTATCAAGGCAAACATGAACATGTGAAAGGGGACCAAACTGAGATATTGAGGTTATGTCCATTTGCCAAAGCTCATTTGCCGCTGTTCCACGTGGGTTTACTGCAAAAGGAAAAGGAACAGGAGACAAAGAACATTCAGGGCAGGATGAAACAATGTCACGAGCCTGGGAGAGTGGAATGCCAAAGTTTTTTGCTAAACGGGAAGCATTAATGTGAAAATAAGCATGAGATTGGATGGGATCAGTAAATAGAGGCAAGGTTCTCAGAGCATTGTCAGCTTTTTCATTCCCTTCCGTGAGTGCATCTGGAAAACCTGTATGGGAACAAATATGAGCTACGTAATATAAAGATGTTCGGGTCCACAGAACTGCCTGTAAATGCAAAAACTGTAAGAGAACGATCTAGAGAAGGAGATAAATATGCATTAGCAAGAGAAAAAAGCAAACGGTAAACATATTGTGTATCGACAATTAGATTAAAAGAAACATCAGCAAACAGTTGAAAAGCAAGAATGACAGCAGCTAGCTCTGCCCTCTGAGCAGATGTACAGATTGCTGTAAATCTAGTACTCCAGGAACCATCTGGCTTCTTGAAGACCAGGACTCCTCGGGTAGGTGAACCATCTGTGAAAAGGGTAATGGCGTTAGGAATGGGTGATCGAGCATGTGCAGAGAGAAAAAGACAAGGCCATGTAACTGGAATGTGAAGTCTCTGATCTTTGGGTGCATTGAATTTCAGGTCCCCTACATAGTCAGCAAAGGCAATAGCATATGAGAAATTGTTGTTAAGCAAATGTTCATGTTCATAAAGAGCAATAGGAATGTGGCAACAGATCAGATCAAAACCTGTAAGCTGCGTAGCACGCTTCCGTGCCTTAATGATGAGTGCAGCTATAGCCAAAGAATAAGCATATACATTCTTAGGTGGTGTATTAGACAAATAACACCATTCCACTATAGTAACAGCCGATCCAGTGCAAGGTTGAAACAAAACCCCAGTAGGAAGTTTAGGAGTAGCAAGAACTGCAAAAGACAGTGGTCCTAAAGTGCACACCCGGTCTACCATGGAGAATCTGAGGGAAGAATTAATGAGATGAATAGCATGAGCAATTGACCGAGAAACAGGAATGACATCTGAGGGATGAGAATGTCCTTTCAATGCAGCAAAGAGGGGCTGCAACACATGAGTAGGAAGTTTCAAATAAGGACGGGCCCAATTTAGCTGTCCTAAAAATTGTTGCAACAAGACAAGAGTGAAATGAGAAGGAACTTTAAGTTGTGGTACAAAGGGAGCAGATGAGCTTTGCAACAAACGATGACCTAAATATTGATAAGGAGCCTGCTTTTGAACCTTTTCTGGTGCAATGACTAAACCTCGCTGAGACAAAGTGTCTGTAAGATCCTTCGCATGCTCAGAGGTTATAATGGTACAACAACATATCAGAATGACCATCTCGAAAAGGCACAACAAAATGTTGGCACAAGCTGGGCAACTTTAACATACAGAGTGATGGTGTGTAAGAATCTGCCTCTGACCTTCCCAGCAAATGTCTGTGCCAAAATTAAGCATCTGTCTCTTTAGCAAACTCTCATCTCTTCCTCCCGTCTCAAGAATCCAGCCACTGCTCTGCCTAGCAAAAAACTGCAACAGGTCTCCGTTATATTTTTAAAAAACTGCTCCTGCTGTTTTTTCCAAGCCAACACCACCACAGCCTCTGAAGCGCACAGAAACAGATAAAAAGTACAGAAACAGATAAGCAGAAGAATAGGCCTTTTGGAATCTCAACAAACTTTGGGAAGCAGCCAAAGAGACAGCACAGGCCGTTCTCAGCACCTTGGCTTCAATTTCTTAAACAGTAAAGAAGAGATGAATTAAAAAGCAGTCCTTAAGATCAATTACCAGTAACTCATAGTGCCATGGAATGAGATTAGGATGAGGGCCTAGTCTGAAGAGATCCCACCCATGGGATGGATGCGTTTGTTAACCACCCTCAAATAAGACTTGCCTCTCGAGGCATTTCTTGAAGCGTGGACGAAGCATTTTTGTACAAACATTTTTTGCAAACTCAAAAACTTGTTGCAGAGCTGCATGAGGCATGGCAATCTGCTGATTAAGAGTGATGAACTGTCCTTCCCCACACATGTTGTTAAGATTTTGAATAGCCTGGATGGCTGCCTGATCGTGATACAGAGACAGAGTAAAATAACTATGCAAACCATTGTCATGCACACTTTTCTGGAGGTCTTTGTAGATAGCAGAATCGAGGTTCCAGTAATCATGAACACCTGTTGGTGTAATGGTTACCGGAAAAGCCATAGCATTATGTGACATGGCATCATCTAAATCTTCTCCATTACCTTTTTTCAAAACCTCTTTTGCTATCTCTCGAAGATCCTGACAAGTGTGACTCGGTTGCTCTATTTCTGAAACAGGAGGGCAAGACAGAACAAGTGGAGGGGGAAGCAGAATTTCTTGTGAGAGAGGAGGCAGCAATTCTTGACCAATTTTATCTGGAGGTTTGGAAGGAGGAAGAAGCTGAGGCATGTTATCAAAACCGACTTGGTCCTCAGAAATCAAAGAGGCCTTTTGTTTTAAAGGGTTTCCTTTATGCAGCCATTCTAAAGCCTCGTAACATGTTTGCCAAGTATGCAAAATTTCCACAGACTCCCTAGGTTCTCTTTGAAGCTTCCTCCCTATTTTTAACCAATCTTGTAAATGCAAAGAACCACATTCAGGATAAGATGAACAAACTTCAAAGATTCTAACTACCAAACATCTAATTTCTGCTACACTACTTTTGTTACCACATTTCTCAACTAAGAAAGAAAGATCTTTAATATGTTGTTCCTGAAGAGCTGAAAGTTTAGACCCCATGATATCTCACCTCGGGAGCAAAAAGCTGAAGGACGCGTCTCGAAGCCGTACCAATGGCGAGAGGATGAGATTGGAGCCTCACGGGGCCTCAGAGAGGGCACCAGATGTAGAAAGAGATTCCTGAAGAAAATACACCAAGCGAAGTTTCTGGGCCGGCAGAACCTCCTTTATTGAAAGATTATATGCATGCTTAATCCTTGATCTGCAGATCCCTGCCATTATTTCAATGCCCATATTTATTTCATACAGAATAGGATAGCTCATTATCATATAGAATATTACAGCTATGTGATTGGTAGTTTCATAATCAGTCTCATAAGTCATTGGTTAATAAAATCATGTTTGCCTCGTGTAACATGCGTGATCAGTAAGCTGAACTAGAAAGCATTCCCACAGGCATTCAAACATTGTAGCTATATTAGCTAGTAACTACGATAAGCAGTACAATGGCTCTAGTATGAAACTAGCTTGTACTGGTTCTCAGAGGATATTCAGGGCCGACAATTATGGCAGATGAAACTAGACAGCTTTAGGAGAGTTTTCCCTCGACCAAGCTTATCTCGTCCACCCAACCTTCATCGTCTGATCCCAACACAAAAATAAATGGATAATGATGATCCTACAAATGTCTAATCTCCTAGAAACTTTAGCATTTACCAGCTATATAACACACTGCATTTAACCATTGCATGCAGTCAGGTCTGATCCCTTGAGTGAATAAATGACAATGAAACCTAGGCATTTGCTTGGAAAACAATTTAAAGCTAGCTGAGTTTTTTTGTTCCATTGGCACCACAGTGACCAAAGTGCAAAGGAGAAAGGTGGATGATGGATTTAAGTTGGAAATTGGAAAAGTTGGGTTAATTTGTCATGTTTTGGGATGGAGCAGGGTTTTTTGTTTGTTTGTTTTTACTACAACTCTCATGACAACCCAAACAACCTACTCCCCTACCCACAGTTTGGAAACTTGCTTTTAAAGAGGCCATTAGTTGCAGTTATCGTTCTAGTTTCTACCAGATAAATTGGCTACAATAAAACCAAAGTTTTTCATTCATCATTAACTCCCTAGCTTTCTTATGCAATTGTGAAAGAAACCCCACAAATTAAAGGGTAATAAGAAAACCCATGGAGTAAATTCCCATTAAACTGAACACTCTAACCTCCAAACTCTGTAACAATCCTTCCAAAATATTTCTGATTTCTTAACTAAGGCTAACTTTATTTTGTATATTTTCCTTTAAATTGTCTACCAAAAGAAAAAAGAAAAACTCCTAAACTGATGTTGCATATAATTCTTTTCTACTGAACAAGCTTAATAGTGCCACACAATGGGCATGATCCATACACATATTATTCAGTTCTGCCAAGAAATAAGAAAGTAATCAGCATTTGCTTAAAAAAAAAGATTACAATTTAAAAGATGTGTTGTACAAAAATACACGTTCCTACATATCTCAAATTTAGTTTGCAAAATGCCATCCCCAGTGGCTTTTATGCCCTCAGATGTCATGTAATTCTGTCAAAAATGAAGAAAAAACTATAATTTATTTATTCCCAATGATGTTGGGAGGTACAGAGACTGTAATTTCTGCAGTGTAATTCAAATTCAGACTAGACTCAAATGAGTCCAAGACAACTCAAGAGGCCTATTCAGTCATTACCTAACTAGCTTTCCTCTCTTTGTCATCACTTTTACCATTTGGTATCTGAAGAGGAGAAATATCTGCTCACATTTAGGCTGCACATTAAAAAAATAAACGTGGAAAACTAGAACCATTGTTTAAGTGAGCAAAAATTTCTCCTCTTCAGAGATGCAACTGTCCTTGTGGAGAAAGCAACAAAAGAGAGGGAAGGATTGGCTCACAGCTTATCAACATAATGACTGAATAGGGCCACAGTAAACTATAAACACTTACACTTTGTAAATAATGAGATATGTCTGATGTTCAAGCTGGATTCCAAAAAGGAAGAGGCACTAGAGAACATATTGAAAATCTCTGATACTGGACTGCACCAAATAATTTCAGAAGACAATGCACCTATGCTTTATAGATTACAGCAAAACCTTTGACTATGTGGATCATGAGAAACTATTGGGTGGCTCTGAAAGGAATGGGGGTGCTTCTACACTTGATTGTTCTTATGTTGTGGACAAGAAGATACCACTGGAAAAGTATATGGAGAGGCAGAATGGTTTCCTATAAGCAAAGGTGTAAAAAATGGATGCATGCCATCTTCTTATTTCTTCAATCTATATGCAGAACATATTACCGTATATGCCGGGGTACAAGACGACTGGGCGTATAAGACGACCTCCCAGCATTTCCACTCAAAATATAGGGTTTGTTATATACTCGCTGTATAAGACTACTCCCTCTTCCGCACACCTTCCACACACCAAATAAAACGTAAAAGAACATCAGATTTGATTTCAACATGTTAATTTATATTCAAATGCTTATGACATGCAGAAAAACTGTCACAAGGCTGTATGTTATCAAACATGTACAGTAAACATAAAACAGTGCAAGTTTATTAAACGTAATTCACCAAAGACAATTCACTAAAGCTGAATGGAACAATAAACCTATGGGAGCTGCCATGCTGTTTGTTTTCTAATCTGTTAACCAAACTGGAACTGTCAATGATAGAAGGAAGGTAACAAATAGAGGGAGAGAGCAAGTGCCAGGCAAGTCCCTAGCAAGTTTGCTGGCGTGACAGTTTCCCCGTAAAAGCCTTCAAACTCCTGTTCATCATCTGATATTAAAAGTTGTTATCCGATCCATCCCATAGGACCTTAATGTTATTCGATACAATTCTCCGAGGTAAATGTTATCCAAGGTAAACGTTATCTGAAGTATTACTGTATTTTATTCAACTGAAATGCACCCGGCGTACAAGACGCCCCCCCCTTGTTTTTCAGGGGTAAAAAGTCATCTTATACCCCAGCATATACGGTATATGAAAAGTCAAAGGATGAGTGAAAATTAGAGACAGAAACATCAATAATTTAAAATATGCTGATGACACCATCCTACTGGCAGAAAGCTGCAGTGACTTGAAATGACTTTTAATGAAAGTAAAAAAAGCCTAACTGTCAAAGCAAGATTGCAGCTGAACCTTAAAAAGACAAAATCATGACTACAGAAGAACTACAACACTTTAGCATTGACATTGAACAGCCCTTATTGAAAAATTGAAATACTGAAAGATTTTGGTATACCTTAGTTCAATCATCAATCATCAAATGAAGACTACAACCAAGCAATCGGGGTGGGTGGATAGACTGAGACTTGGAAGGGTAGCAAGCTTAAAACACCATTGTATATAGTCAGTAAGTTCTTTTACAAAAAAAGATAGCACTTCATTCATTCATTCATTTACAAACTGCAACTATGGAACTCCTTCTCCAAGAAGCTGAGATGATCATTAGGTGAGGTGTCAACCCATGTCACAAAGGGTAGCTATACTGAACCAGCTGCAATGGAACTTACTAATAGGATGACTTGAAGAACATTCTGGGCCATATATATGTATTGAATTTCAAAAAGAAGCTCCTCTAGGCAAGAGTGGAGGGCAAAAGAAGAAGGGGGCAGCCAAAGATAAGATGGCTAGATGGTATTGTAGATGCAATGGGCACAGAGCTGAGCGAGTTGAGGAGGATGGTAGAGGACAGAGGTGCCTGGTGGGCAATGGTCCATTGGGTCACAAAGGGTCGGAATCGACTGCGGGACTGAACAACAACAAAAGGCAAGAGTTCTTGAGCAGAAAATGTTCATTGTTGCAATATCTCAACTTCTAACATGGACAAACCAACATTAAAAAAAATTCAGTCTATAAAACAATTACATTCATACTGGCAGCAGCACCATCTTGAGTTGATAAGGAAATATCAGAATAGAAACCAGGATGCTTCATGTGCCTGCAAAACCATAATATACCGTATCAAAATTATCAATGATAATTATTCATTCCTGGGCTAGATATATATGGACAATATTATAGATCATGACTGCAGAAGAACTACAAAAGTTTAACTCTGACAATAAAGAAATTGAAGTAGTGAAAACAATTATTTACCAATCAGCAATTGAAATGGGGGCTGCAACCAAGAAATCAGAAGATAGGAACTCCGAAAGGTAGCAATGAAGGAATTTGAAAATATCATGAAATGTAAGGACAGTTCACTAGAGATCAAGACTAAGATCATTCATAGAAAGGAGTTCCCAATCAACATGTATGGATGTAAAAGATGGACAGCAGGAAAAGATGACAGAGGAGGAATTTGATTCATTTGAAATATGGTGCTGGAGGAAAACTCTGTGGATACCCTGGACTGCCAGAGTAAATCAATCCTTAACTGTCTCTGTAGGCAAAAATGATGAAACTGAGATTTGTCCTACTTTGGGCATATCATGAGAAGGCAAGATTCTCTGGAAAAGACAACAATGCCAGGAAAGGTGGAAGGCATCAAGAGAAGAGGAAAATCCAACATGAGACAGTTTGATACCCCGCCTAAAGCAAGCCACACTTGTTTGGATTATGGCGTTTTGATAACAGTGAATCCACATTATCTGTGGGCAGGGCCTTGCTTTTTTCTTGAGTCAACATTAGTGTTGAATTCATGGGTTTATTTCTGAGTAACAGTGTATTGGGCTGCCTAGTGAGTTGTGTCATCTAAAGCCACAGTGGAGACACAGAGAACACATAAACAGATTTTGAGAGCCAATAAACTGAGATGGCCCCAGGACAAGAACCTTTGACCTCTGACCTTGTCCACTGCTGTACTCTTCATGCAACAAGCCTTATGGTGGGAGCCCAGCAACAGGGCAATGCCAAGAGTTGAGGACAGTTTGTGATGTCTATTGCTGTAGACAGTTGCAGCGGCGGTCCCCAAGGGAACGTTCAATGTCAATAATGAGTATCTACCATCCTAAGACTCAAAATCGTGGCAGATGCAGCTGGAAGCACAATGAACTATGTTGTTATTTTCCTTATCAGTCCTTTGGCTGATTGATTCATGTGTACAGAAGGGCCTTGCTGGGTTTGTCAGAAGGGGTGAAGAAGCTAGTTTAGAAATAAAATTATATGCAATCAGGTTTTTCACAGTGTGCCTCAAAGGCGTGACTGGGCAGGTCACAATATAATAATTTCTCACACCTTTGAATGAGGTACACAGAAATAGTCTCCTCAAAGATTGTGGTATTTTTTAACCACAATCAGGTGTATCCTGGTAACAGCAACCTTATGTTGCTGGCTAATCTTTCTCACACTAGGTAAGACAAAAGGAACTACAGAATGAACTCACCAAAAGGTGCCTTCATTTTGGCAGTTTCATGTCTTGCCTAGAAGAATCCTTTGTCATCTTAACAACCCTTCATGAGCAAGACCGGTGGTTCCCAACTTTTTTTAGGCCATGCCCCACTTAAACATCTCTAAAATCCTGATTCCCCTGCCCCAGGGGACATATAGTTCTTATTATTAAAAAAAGTGAACATGGAAGCCTAAAGGGCCATTCACTGTTAATAACTCATTCTCATATTGCCCTCCCTTAAAAATAAAATTGCCCTCCCTGTGGGGTGTGTTCCCCACGTTGGAAACCATGAATCTAGATGGCACTAGAATTTTGGTCTTCAACTGCCAGTACTGACACTGGGTACAGTTCACCAATCTAGTAGCTATTCCATAAATAAATATACCCCAAAATAGGACAACCCAAAAGGTACAGAAATGGATGCAAGCTTTTGAGATGGAGGAAGCAGAAGGGAAAGGCTTGAGCTTAGATCTTTGTAGTCTGCATAGTGCTTTAAGAGTTAACATAGAAGAAAAAAGGCTACACATATTGTCTACCTAACCTTTCTTCTGGATTACATCTCAAAACATAGGCAAACTATAGGTGTTTAAAATCAAGCATTTCCTACTTACCTTTTGACTGGGTCATCTATGATGTCAAAAGCCGACTTAATTTGTGTCTTTTTGGCATAATAAAGGTATCACCCCCATATGGACTTTAGACCTGATTTTCTAGCTTTTCATGTGATGCAGATACAGTGAGTATTCCAAACAGATAGTGGAGGTTGTCCACTTCAGACTGTTTCCTTTCCTACATAGAGGGCAAAAGAAGTAATGATCTTGGGAGCAGGGCTATCATGCTTCCCTCTTTGCATGTTTATTGGACACACTTCAGTCATGATTAAATATTACCATCTTAGATGGAAAGCTTGATACTATAGGAGAGGGTAGAAATCAGTAGCGTAGCGTGGGGGCGGGGGGCGGTCCACCCCCGGTGGCACTTTTTAGGCGTATGGGTGTTCTTGGACTACAATTCCCAGAAGCACTAGCAGGAGCGGGAGCAAGCATCCTAGGCCCTGCCCAGGGGGCGGCAAATTTGGCTTATGCCCCGGGCAGCTGAATCCCATGCTACACTACTGGTAGAAAACGTGCATGGGATCTCAAGAGCAATGAGGCTAGGGAAACAAGCAATCCAAAAGGTTTGTATCTGGTGTATAGTTTAATTGGAGCAGAACCTTATGATTGGAGGACGTATGATTACAGAGAAACTTGCCAAACATTTTAATGTTTCTTCATTTCCCAGTCTTCTTTCCAATTGGAAAAGGGGGGCAGAAGGTTTGTCTGAGCTCTCCCCTACCAAAATCAGAAAGAAAGAAAGGAGAACTGGGAATGTTACCCCCCTGACATTCCACTGATTGACCCAATCAGTACATCTACTTGGTACCTTTCATTTTCTGTTCTCTCCATTGTAAAAAATCTTGAAAAACAGCCACACTGGTTGATGAACATCAAGCTCATGCACCAGTATCTAAAGGTTGAATAATTACTGGTCAGGTACTTCAAGCCTTATCTGATCCTTTTAACAACCAGAAGCCCACTTAACTCAGGAAGCAACTTGTCTTTTGCTGAAATCTTGCTTATTTTCTCTTGGACATTCCTATGGTCAGCATGTGGGGGAGGGCATGTTTGGCTGACCTTTGTATTAAGAAGATCAGGTTTGAAATACAGGCTGTGCATACTTGCGCAATCTAGGCCAAAGGGTGGCATATTTGTAAGACCTCACAAGTTTGGCCTAAGCATTTTGCTAAGGGCGCTATTGGTCACTGACTGGTTGTGTGTTGTAACATATTTGTTTGTGCATGAGGGAAGATAAGACTTTGTCGGAAACAGAAAACTAATAGTGATGGAAGGGGCTTGATTTCTTGGACTGCAGCTTTCAGAAAATCTCAGACAACATGGACATTAGTGACCAACATATGGTAGTACAAAATGGTCACTTTCTAGATCGCTAATAAGAGACAACTGAGTTCACATTGTTCCTCAATATTTTGATTCTAATTGTTTCTTCCCTGACAGCAAACAGAAATGTGTAGCAGGAACAAGGAAGCACAAAGAATAGTGGCATCACACTGTGATGTTACAACATAAATCAGTGCTAACCAGCACAAAGAAACACCTTATACAATGCATATTCATTCCCACCTTATGTTACCAGTGCCAAATATGGACACTTACAACATAACATAAACGAAAATTGATCACCATGAAAATAAGATGTCTGAGGCAGGCTGCCAGAGTGACTAAAAGGGATAGAATCAGGAATGGGATTACAGTAATACCTCTCATAACAAATGCTACGTATAACAAAAAAAATTGCATAATGAAGCGTTCGTTAGGCAACAGCGATACCCCACATAACAAAAAAAAATCCATTATATGGGGTTTTTTGGTAACCCAGGTATACCCAGTCAATGGGAACCTCAGATAACGAACATTTTTGTTCATTATCCGGGGCATCTCCCATTAGCTTCGAATAACAAAAACAAAAAAACAAAACCCAGCATAGCAAAGAGCTTCATGGAACTGAGTTTTTTTCATTATGTGGGGTTCTACTGTATTAGAGAAAGAATTGGAATAGAACCAATCTTATTTACATACAGAAACAACAAATAAAGTGGTTTGCCCATTTGGAGAGGATGTCTTAGAATTCCAAACCATACAAGGCATATGTGGAAAAAAGAGAGGGAGAAAGACCATAAGGCAGACACAGAGAAAGATGGAGAGACAACATCAAAGATATGTTACAAGAACACCAAATAACGCCAGTGGAGGCTACTAGAAGAACCTTGTATCTTCCTCAACTCCCAAAGGGATAAAAGAGGAAGAGAAGAGGAAGACGACACTGTGATGTAAAATGGACCAAGAAGGGGAACTCACTGTCTCCTCCTGGCAATATTCCCATAATCTAGGAGTATAATAGACAATAATATATATGTTATATATAAGTGTGCAGACAGTTAATATTGTTATTGTATTGTATTGTATTTGCTTGCTTGCATTTTATATTACAGCTTTCCTCCATTATTTTCATGCATGGTTCTTCTCTCCATTTGTACTCTGTGACTGGCTGGGCTGAGAGTGACAGGTTGAAGAACATCAAAATGTGACATAGCACAGGTCTGCATAGGATTTTTTTTTTGGTAAATTTTATGTTTTCTAGTGTGCTAAATCCAAAAGTGACCTCAATTTCCCCATCATGTACAGTTTTTTTGCAAAATTAGGGTTTTGCATTTTAAAAAAGCATAAGAGTGATGAGAAAATCACTATTTTATTAGAATGAACTAAGCATATTATTTCTTATAATTAAACAAACAATTTCATCATGATATATACAGTAATACCTCATATAACATTAGTATCGAATAACACTAAAATCACATAACATTAAGGAATCTGGGGGGAAGAATTGCATCAGATAACATTAAGATCCTATGGGATGCTTCAGATAACAACCGCTAAAGCCTGTGTGGTTACAATGTATCTCTATGGATCCCATAGAGGATCAGATAACACTAAAAATCATATAACACCAAGACTTGTGGAACCAGGTTTTAGTGTTATATGAGGTTTTACTGTACTTAACATTCTGTGTTCATGCTTTTTGTCTGTGAAACCTTTTCTTCTTATCTTTTATGCTCCTCTGAACACGCTTTAACTTTCCATTTTCTGTTTCCCATTTGAGCATCCAACAGTAGTCAGCTAGCATATTGATGTTCCATCTTCCTTGGTAGCATCTCTCGATATCACAGACATCCTGGTGAAATTTTTCACCCTACTCTTCACTCCCAAGTTTTCAGGAAAATAGTTGACATGGGAGTATAAGAAACTGAATTTTAAGCTCATCTTGCATCCTTGAGCTTTATATGCATTCAACATGCGTTGTACAATGGTTTTGTAGTGAGGGTCTTTAGTATTCCCTAAAAACTTGTGAACTACATTTTTGAAAGAGTCCCACGTTTCTTTTTCTTTTTCTCCCATTATTTCCAAAAAGAGGGGATCAGATAACAGTTTTCATATGTTGGGGCCAGTAAAAACTCCCTCTTTCAACTGGGCTTCAGACAGTTTTGGGAACTTGGAACACAGATATCTGAAACATTCCCCATCTTTTGGCAGTGATTTAATAAACTGCTTCATAAGCCCTAATTTAATATGAAGAGGTGGAAATAAAACTTTTTCTGTTGGAACCAAGGTCGTATTAATGACTTTTTTTTTTTGCCAGGGATTAAGGATCTCGAAGTGGCCAGTCAGTTTTTGTCCGATGGAGGCTCAACTGTCCCACAAACATAGGAAGGAGGAATACTTTGTATAACCTGCCTGCTGGCCTAACAACATGGTTAGTATTTTAAAGTCTCCACAAACCATCCAGCGATGTTCTTGATATTTGATTTTGTCAAGAATCACAGTTAAATCATTATAGTTTTAATCCAAATGCACTGAGTGTCCTATAGGAAATGATGCAAATGTATTTCCATTATGCAGCAAGACTGCTTTGAGGCTTGTTTTAGACAAATCAATGCATAAGCGCCACTCAGATGAATCATATTCTGTTTCAAAGCACTTCATTAGCCCTTGACCATCACTACAATAAATGAGATTTCCATGTTTGGAGAAAAACTGAGTGAATTATTTCTCTCAGTGCCCGTACCATGAAAGCAATGTTCCAGGTAACAACAGATTTTTAATTTTTTAGTCTTGACCCCAGCAATGCAGCTGAATCTTTGGAAAGGCCTAAATCTCTAAGTAGGTCATTGAGCTCGCTCTGAGAAAAAAGTTGAGATACCTCATCAACAGAAAAATCTGAGCTAGATTTGTCCTGGGAAAGCAATATGTCTCCATCCTCCGAATCACTCAGGATATTATCCAAACTGGAAGGTGGGTGTGGAACTGGTATTTTAGAGCTACGAAGCACTGGATGAATAGCTAAATTAAGGTTTGGGTAAGATTTCTTCTTTTTATTTTTTCTAAAAAAATTTGTATTAAAGCCTTTCACATCTACCAAACAGAAATGGCAGTGGTTTTGCTGTTCATGCCACATTATAGGAATGCCAAAATGAAATGAGGTTTTCTTACCTTTAAACCACAAATGAAGATCTTCTTCACACCTTCTACACACCTTATGAGAAGCCAATGCTTTGTCTTGATCCCCAAGTTTCAACTTGAAGTAAACAAAATACACTTTCTTCACAAAATCACTTATGTTACTTTGTTGACTTTTAATAGTGTATTCATCACAAATAAAAGTTGTCCGGAGAAATAACACAACCTCCTGGAGCCATAATACAGAACTAAAAAACAAGCACAGTCACATTTGAATTCAGGATGTAAACTGAGTGTGGCTCATACAGCAACCGAGATCCTGAACTTATTTAGCACTTTGAAACATGATCAAATCTGACAGTATGTGTGTTTATACTCATTTGTATAAACACACAGAACCCCACAGAACATGTCAAAACATGGATATGTTCACCTTTTGCTACAAACAAAATAAACCTGTTGGGACATGATCATCTGAGCTTCCTCACACCACTAAACATATACTACGCCCAGTGGTGGGCTCAAAAAAAATACTACCACACTGTGGGCATGGTATGGTGGGTGTGGCATTGCACCTGAATTAGGACTACTTTATTTCAAAATTTGGATGGGCGGGGCCAGCCAGAATTTCCGCTACCAGTTCTGGCAAACTGGTGCGAACCTGCTGATGCCCACCACTGACTACACCCACACACACCATTCCTCTTATTTTCTCTTTGAATTATTCTTGATTCTAGCTCTAATAAATATTAAATGAAAGTAAGAAATAATTTTTGGACAGGATTTTTAGAATCAAGAATAGGATATCAGATTTTGGGTTAAAGGCAAACTTCACACTAAATTAAACTAAATACACGAGTTTTGCAAGAAAACTTGATGTGATGGAATTTTTTTTAGTATTTTTCTCGGTTTTGCTAAGTAAAAATCTGTAAGAAACAGTAAAAAAATCCTATGCAGTTTTTTGGTTGCAGACCTGTGTAATTTATTAATGACTAGTACCTGGAAACAAAGTCAAAGTGCAGTGTTCTGAATAGCTAAACAAGTATCACTCAATGACAATCTCTTTAGAGGACCATCAAGCAGAATCTAGAGACCATAGAGGGCAATTTACCTTTTCCTCGCATATCATACAGGGGGTAGTGTTATCAAAAACACCCTCCCTGCGCCCACAAATCTGTTATTGTTAAATGAACAAAGCAAGCACAATGAGTTGTCTCACTCATGGAATAGCATGCCAATTTTGGTCCATACGTTTTCATTACCTTGATTGTAACTCTATCTCAGAGAAATCAATGCTAGTCAATGAGGAGAAGACTGTCTTCTCAAAGTCCGCACAACTGAAACTCCACCAGCTGTGCCAGAAACAGGGAGAATTACAGGATTTTTGCAATGCTTCCCAAATGACAATTTATTTATTTATTTATTTATTTATTTAGATTTATATTGCCGCCCACTCGCCGAGGCGACCATTCCTTTTCTGTTTATATTTGAAATCCAAAAGAATCTTCTCTGGCTTCAACATAGTGTTCCCTCAATAGGGGAAAGTCTTGAACCCAGACTTGTGGAGAACGAAACTCGTCCTGAAATCAGTAATTCCAAACACTGTACAGTAATACCCCAGTTAGCATTTCCACCGCACAATGCTAAAACCAGATAACGAAGGGGAATTTGAGGCAAACTTTTGCACCGCACAACATTAAGATAACATTGTGTGATGCAAAAGTTTGCCTCAAATTCCCCTTCATTGATCTCTGCCCCAAGCTGAACTAGTCTAATTCTTCCAAGTTTGGGTCAAAAGTGGAGAGTCACTGAAATCAAAATGATAATTTTTGGGTGCTTCAGGAGCGGACCAAAAAGTAAGAGGAAACATAAACACTTTCTTATGAAATCTCCAGCCAGAGATCTTCAGATATTACTAAATTCCTGTTAACTAAACATTCAAAGACTGGACAGTATTATCTGTCGAAAATCTTGCTGGGGTAATTATAGTTTAGGCTTGTTTTGTTTTCCTCAATACAAAATTTGTTCTTAAACATTTTCATTGGTGCATTCAATATAGAGTAGTTGAACATCATGATAATAAGTAAATAATTACTGATATGTGATATTTTGATATGTTATTGATAAGTGATATGTGATACTTTGATATGTCATTGATATTTTATATGTAATACTTTGATGTTTTGATATGTGTTATTTTGTGATCTATGTTGTTAGCAGATCAGAGTTGCTTCGGTGAATAAAGCAGCATACAAATCCAAAATACAATACAATAATAATTAAGGCCAGTCTCTTTTTGCTAGTCTCAACCAGATTACACCCAGTGTCTGAAATTATGTTCCATAGCTCCACATTCAAAATGGCAGTCGCACCATTGTCAGTGGCAAATAATCACTCATTAAGGATGATTTTGGAGTGCCCACAATTCATACAGGATGTGACAAATCTGTGTGCATCCTGAAACTGCAAAAGAATACAGTGGTACCTTGAGTTACAAATTTAATGCATTCCCCCCGGATGTTTTGTGTTATGAAAAATTTGTAACTTGAATTTCCCATAGGAATGCATTGAAAACCAAAATTTGTAACTTGAAATGCAATTTCCTATAGGAATGGATTTTGTTTTGTTAATCAATTCTGGAAAAAATGGTGCCTTGAATTGTTATTTTCTATGGATTTTCATTTGTAACTCAAAAAATTCATAACTTGAAGTGTTCATAACTCAAGGTTTCACTGTATCTTTAATCAACAGATGATGATGATGATGATGATCTCATCACCATTGTGCAAATGGAGGAGCACAATAGAATTTCAGTCACTGAAATCAGTTGCCGTGTAACAAGTTAACAATTATGTAAATCCCATTGAGTCAATTATTTTAGTCTACCTGAGACTAACAATAGGATACTGGTCTAGTATTTATTTTGTTAAGCCATTTTTCCAGGTGTGACCAAGCAGATGTTCATGGTACGCTTGCACCCCACTTATCCTTTTGACACACAGCAAAAGTGGAAAGCTTTCTGGCATGGCCTTCAGGCATAACCCCAGTGTTATACAATCATAAAAACAATTAAAAACCATGCAATACCAATAATTGTTTGCCACCAAGTCAATTGTGACCTATGATGATCCTTTCAATGGCTTTCTAGGTAGAGAGTACTCAGAAATGGTTTCCCATCACCTTCTTTCTGTGAATACCTTGGAACTGTGCAGCTTGCCCATGACTATACTGGTTGGCTCTGCTCACAGGAGACACAACAAGGGGAACTGAACTTCCAGGCTCTGGCTCTGCAGTCAGATACCTGAAGCAGTTACCTGTCCAGCCATCTAATCAAAACTATAAAACACAAATAAAATATTATGGCTTGGATCCAAATAATCATTGTTGAATAGAGTCACAGTTAAATGCAGTCCCATTCTTTTGAATGGACCTTCTCTGAGTAGGACTCATTCTGGATCCAAGCCATTAAATTTGAGGCAACACCATCAAAGTACTATCAAAGAGTCCTAAGTATCTCATTAAACTAAAAAATTTAGAGTTCCTTCAGGGCGAGCCGTGACAGTTAAAGTGATATTAGAGTAATATAACTGTGTAGCTTAGATACATTCAAATTCAAATTCATCCTAAATATGGATGACCAGTTTGTCACTGTTCATTGTTTTGTCATTTTTCCATGGGTTGCCTTTGACTGCTCTCTGTTTGAAGTTGATATGTTTATAAGAACCGTTCCATTTTTTACTTCAAGAAGGTATTCTGCAAATCTTCTGTCTGAATATGCTCTTGTATTTTGTGTCAGCTTGCAGACTTTGAGTATTGGCAGAAGTAGGATGTTTCTTAAACAAGTTGTTGATTGTGACCTAACTTGAGCCATGAGGTATAATGGTCAATATTTGTTTGAACTCTGTACCAAGTGAAAGTACTTTTCTTCCATGAGCAATCTCTGTTTTCTCAAAGCACTCTAATGGTCCCACTACATGTAGCATAGAGTACTATTTATATCTCCATTGAGCATTTTCTTAAGAAAAGAAGTGTTCTTGGAAGATACCATTAGAACAGATGCTATTTAATCCCCTAACTTTAGCTAACTTACAATCATCTCCCTAAGCTGTTTTTTCTTTGGCTAGAGAAAAGTTAGGATGACTCCATATATTTTATCCATGAATGGTGGAATTACCAGTATGTAGAAGGGGTGAGTTTCACTGGGGAGAGAAAGCTCAAAAATGAAAGGTTATAACACTTTTCCCCCTCCTCCAGTCTATTACTTTCAACTTCAGTTTTAAGGCTGCTTTTCACTAAAGCAATAGTCATGGGAAAGATGTAACTAAAGGACAGGTTAATACTATCCAACCTACTAATTATGAAGGTCTGTGATGGCTTAGTGGTTAAGACACTGAACATGAGGACTGGAAGGTCAGCAGGTAGGCAGTTTGAGACCTGAGTACTACATGATGGAGTGAACTCCCTTCTCTGTCCCAGCTCCTCCTACCATCCTAACAGTTCGAAAGCAAGAAATTGCAAGTAGATAAATAGGTACTGTTTTAGTGGGAAGGTAAACAGCTTTCCGTGGGCTCCGGTGTCTAGGCATGCCTGCTACATGTCCACAGAAATGCCTGCAGATGCAGACAGTGCTGGGTTTTCCCCCCCACAAAAAGGGACGTCTTGCTGTGATGAAAAAAAAAATCATCTAGCTATTCTAAAGCTGCTGGTAAAATTGGGTGCATTTGGGTTGAGGAAAAGATTACTTAAATTATTAAACTATATAATCCAAAAAAGTTGTATCTGCATTGAACTAAGAAAAACAGGAAAGAATCATAAGGAAGTGAAAATGAATGTCTAAATTCCCTAAAGTTAAATAAGCATTTCTGATAACAGTTTTTTTTTTAAAAGCTTTGAGGAAAAACATAGCTAGTCACTTAAAACAAGATTTATATGTCAGAATCATTTAGTTTACCTAGGAGTAAATAAGAACCAATGTCTAATTGTAAGCACTGACACGAATTGTCAAGTTTACTGTTAAGTATCTTTGCAGTTTGTTTTGAGGACGGCTGAGCCAAGATTGTTAACACTAAATAATGCACATTCTTCAAATAACCAATGGCAATTTTTGCCAATCAAAAATATAAATAATGACACATTCTTTGGGCACTTTTTGTTGTGATTAATAAGGACCAAACTGTAGCATTCATTTGAAAATGAATGATCATACAGTAATACCTCGGATAACGACTGCATCGGATAATTTCATTTCATTTATTCGATTTGTATACCGCCCTACTCGGTACAACCGACTCAATGCTAATATCGGATAACGATAATATCGGATAACGATATACAATGCTAATATCGGATAACGATGCAAAATTTCTAAATTTTCTAAAGAATTTCTAAAGAAATTTTGCATCGGACAACGATCTGTCAGCATTATCCGATGCAGTCGTTTTTAGCAGCAGGGTGGCTGGAAAGCTGAACGGGGTTCTCCAGTGGAGAAACACTGATCTATGTAATTGTTGTTGTTCAGTCGCACAGTCGATTCCAACCCTTTGCGACCCCATGGACCACTGTCTGCCAGGCACCCCTGTCCTCCACCATCCTCCTCAACTCGCTCAGCTCTGTGCCCATTGTGTCTACAATACCATCTAGCCATCTCATTTTTGTCCGGCCCCTTCTTCTTTTGCCCTCCACCTTTCCCAGCATCAAGGCTTTCTCAAGCAAATCCTCTCTTCTCATTTGATGTCCAAAGTACTTTACTATTTGACCTTCTAAGGAGCAGTCAGGATTGATTTCTTCTAAGATTGACCTATTTGGTCTCCTTGCTGTCCAGGGGGCTCTCAAAATTCTTCTCCAACATCACATTTCAAAGGCATCTATTCTTCTGTGCTCAGCTTTCCTAATGGTCCAGCTCTCACAACCATACATTGCCACAGGGAATACCATTGCTTTGACTATACGAATTTTTGTTTGCAATTTGATGTCTTTACTTTTCACTATGGTTTCTCATCGCTTGCCTCCCAAGAATAAGTCACCTTTTTATCAACCAATATTTTTGTTTTTCTTGTTGTTATACATATCAATGGTTAAAATTGCCTTTAGGCAATTGCTGCTTTCTCCAAATGTCAGTAAATCGAAAGGAACTTCAAATGGCTCTCTTTCTGTCACTGGATGTCAAAAGCACCCCTCCAACACACACACACACACACACACACACACACACACACACACACACACACTTCCAACGTAGGGATTAGTGTCACACAAAAAACTGGAAACTTGTCTATCCTTGGAGTTGATAGAGTTAATTTTCCTTTCATACACATCAATCATTATCATCATAACCTGCAAAGGGGATGAAACTTCAAAACGCTTCACCAAGTGGCTTTGCATTACATACACACCTCTATTTTTGCCCTGCAGTCACTCTGCAGTTTTCAGCAAGCTGAAATGCCAATTTCTACACAGGTATTCACATTATCACCTAGATCTGCCTGGAGGGGAAAGGGGGAAGGGGAGGAGATAGTTTCCAAAAAGAAAAGACAAAAAAGATTGGGCTGTTAGGAATACTTTGGGGTTTGGTGATCTTTTGAAAGCTATCTTTATGCAGTTATAAAACAAAAGACTTCTGCAAATGTAACAATCATATTCTTTACCAAAGATAAACAAAATTAGGAAATTCAATGGTTTTAATCTACTATTAAATCACAATTATTATGTTTCAGCAGAGAATGAGTGTGGAAGCATTAGTGTTCTTATATTAGATACTATGTGAGATGGATTGACTCTTTAAAGGAAACCACAGACTTGAATTTGCAAGAGCTGAATAAAGCTGTTGAGGACAATTTACTCTATAGTTATATTTATTCTATGCCAAGATAAAAATTGGACATTTATCTTACTTTATCCTGTTTATCCTACATTTGTTCTTTTTGCATTTTCTGCTACTACTAGGCATGAGAAAAGACAAATTGCAGCATTTTTTAAAATAGTAGCCATGTTAGTCAGTTTATTTTATTTTATTTTATTTTATTTTCTAAATTGCAGCAAGGTTCAGTTAAGCTCTACTGCAGACTAGGAATTTTTCCAGCATTTACTCTGATTTTTGATATTTCATGAACATTAAAAATGTTCTTTTTTAAAAAATAAAATTTTACAAAAACCATGGTTGGGAATCTAAATTCTCTGTCCAGGATCACATTCTTGAGAATTTTTCAATTCTATACAGTCACAGTTTCACAGACTCTGAAGAAATTAGTTTGCTTACCCTGGAAGTTGCAGAAAATGAGATTGCAAGGAAGTGTTGTTGAATCAAGGGAAGATTTAGAGACTCTCCAGACTTTCTCTTGTGGGAGGTGTCTTGGATAATTTCAGTTCACTTGAGGATGAGGGAGGGGCTGAATTATCCAAATAATACACATGACCTTTACACATATGGTGAACTGACTGATGAGAACGCTTCCCTGGCTCTTTTGCCAAGGGGCAGGGAAAGTGTAATTATTCACACACACACACACACACACACACACACACAGCTAATCCTTGTAGTACTGTATTGATTATGAGGGTAAAAACTTTTTGTTTGTTTTTCATTTTTCTTTGTAGCATCTCTCAACACTACACATGTGAACAGTTTCTCAATCAACACTACATGGAAAAAGGAAAACATTTTTATTACTCCAAATGACAAATAAAGAGGTAGTACAGAAAGACCTAGTTATTTAAATTAAATTCATATTTCTAGGAACAGATGAATTGTATCCAAGGATACAAAAGAAATGTGTAGATGCAATCTCAGAGCTTCTGTTTGAGAATTATTGGAGAACAGGGAGTTCCTTGAAAACTGGAGGCAGACAAAGACGGAAAAAGAGAATGTCAGCATCTCTGCCCGATAAACTGGCCATTGATACTAGTAAAGGTTCTAGAGCAGGTCATTAAACAATCAGCCTGTGAGCATTTATGGTACAGAAACTGCATTGGTCCCACTGGTGGATAATCTCTGGCAAGAGCGGGACAGAGGTCATCTGTCCATCCTGGCTCTTCTTGACCTCTCAGCAGCTTTCGATACCGTCCACCACGGTATAATTCTGGAAAGGCTCTGATGATTGGGGATCCAGGGCATTGTTTTGTCCTGGTTTTCCTCATTTCAGAAGGGCCGGACCCAGTCAGTGTGGTTGGAGTCCAGCCCAAGGCCCCTTTGTTATGGGGTGCCTCAGGACTCGGTACTATGGCCTCTCCTATTTAACATCTACATGAAACCACTAGGTGAGATCATCCATTCCCACGGGGTGAGTATCATCAATATGCAGATGATATCCAGTTATATATCTTGGCCCATGGTGATCCAAACGATGCAGTGGAAGTCCTTTCCAGGTGCCTGGAGGCTGTCAGGATCTGGATAGGGGAGAACGGGCTACAGCTGAATCCTGGCAAGACTGAGTGGTTTTTGGTCAGGGATCCTGTGTTATCTCAGGAGCTACCCTCTTTGGTCCTGGATGGGGTGATTTTGCCCCATACAGACCCGGTGCATAATCTGGGGGTGCTCCTGGACTCGCGACTCCTGTTCGAAGAGCAGGTGGCAGTCATGGCCAGAAGGGCCTTTGCACAACTTCGTGTGATTCGCCAGTTGTGCCCACTCCTAGATCAGGACTCCTTGCTCATGATCACATATGCTCTGGTCACCTCCAGACTTGATTATTGTAATGAGCTCTACATGGGGCTGCCCTTGGTGACCATTCAGAGGCTGCAACTGATCCAGAATGAGGCTGCCCGGGTGGTGATGGGGTGCGGGTGTTATGCACATCCCTCACCACTGCTTCGGGAGCTGCACTGGTTGCCAGTATGTCTCCAGGTACAATTCAAGGTGCTGGTTATCACCTTTAAAGCCCTACATGGTAGTGGGCCAGGATACCTAAGAGACCGCCTTACCCCAAGAACATCTGCCTCTCCCACCAGAGCAGACTGGAGAGGCTCTCTAGTTGTTCCATCGGCCAGAGAGGCGCATCTCTCTCGCACCAGAAAGCGGGCCTTATCCATGTCTGCTCCAGCCCTATGTGAGCTCCCTCTCTCCTTTAACTTCTTTTTAATTCTCAAGAGTGAATTTTAACTTTTTAATTTGTTATTAATATGTCTATTTTAAATCTTTTAACATTTTTGATCTAAATTTGTTATTGATGTTTCTATATGTTAAACTGCCCTGAGTTGCCCCGGTAAGGAGGGCAGTATGCAAATTTGAGTAAATAAATAAATAAATTTAGAAAAGGGAAAAGTTATCACCAGGAGCCAAAAGAGGATTTTCAAGAACAAATTGGTGCAAATTAGCCTGATATCTCTTATTTTGTTGAATTTAACAATTTTGGTAGATCAGAGAAATAGTATTCCTGTAGTATATCTTGGTGGGGAGATAGCCAAAATCAGATGGGGATTTTTTAACTCAGATCTCCCAGCACTCTGGATTCACCAAAAGATGACTTCATTTTGACAATTTCACATCTGAAGCAGAAGCAGAAGAAGCAGAAGCAGAAGCAGAAGCAGAAGCAGAAGCAGAAGAAGAAGAAGCAGAAGAAGAAGAAGAAGAAGAAGAAGAAGAAGAAGAAGAAGAAGAAGAAGAAGAAGAAGAAGAAGAAGAAGAAGAAGAAGAAGAAGAAGAAGAAGAATGGATGATCATTTCTACCTGTTACATTGCTTTTGAAATGTAAGATAGCTATGCCTTTGTTGCCCAAAAGAAATGAGTCACAAATAAATGGTGTAACCTGTAATGCTCTAAGGGAAAGGCCAATATTTTCATCTGCCTAAATCAAGGGAAATGAACAAGGAACCTATCTTGAGTCTGAGATCCTGATTAGGCAACACATCCAACAGGCTCTATAGACAATATTGTTGCCAAAAGTTAAAGGTTGCATGAAAACACAAAAGGCCAAATGTGAAATAATTGACTCAATAAAGTTATTCACAGCCTTGAGTTTACAAGATCTGATCTGGGCTGTTAATGATAGGACGTCTTAGTGGTGAAAGTGATTTGATGGACATACTTCCAACAACTGGCCCTGGATAGTACCTCTTTCTGTCAGCTGTAAATTACCCCATCCCAGATGCACACTTGGAACAGTGGGTGCTTAACAGACAGCAAGAGACATGAAATATTGCAGAAATAATACATCATTTGAAACTGAAATTCAATACAGACTGTTGCTAAAGCTGCATGAAATGTGAAGACTCTGCTAGAGGCTACATCTCTCAAAGTTGCCTCTTAAACAGATTCTTTTCAGCTCAGAGATAAAACCTCTAAGAACATTCAGGTGCTTTGATGTTGAAATGCAGCTTGCAATGACAAATTTATCCAAGTCTCATGGTTTGTAATTGCTTGCTATTATTTTCTTTCCCTTCCCCAGTGGTTGAGTCTGGGCCTCATGTCAAATAAAAAGGCATGAAAATTCAGTTTTGTCATTGCTTCAACGTATGGGAGCTGTTCTTATTATTCCTCCTCTAGCTCCTTTCACTTATTAGATGCGAGGGATAGGTGTGAAGGATTTTTGCAACCCAGGTACCATGAGTTTTTAATGTAATTTGAAAAGAACTACTGTACTACCAGGCTAGCTCTACCACTAGGCAGAATGGGCCAGTCATTTGAGGTGGCAGGTGTTGGGTAATGTGTACAGGGCAATCATGAATTGGAGGTTGGAGGTGCGTTCTTCAGATTCAAATCCACCCATCCACCCACCCCGCCAATTTTGTTGGACTCTGTAGGTGCAGGAAGGTGAAATTGACATCTTGTTTTTCACCCCTGGTAGTAAAATGTCTTGCTATGACTCTGTCCTGCAGATAGAAATATAGTTAGGGGTAACTTAAGGGACTTTAAGCATGAAATGTCCTCTTTTGCCACTGAGCCCACTAAGTTCCCCATTGTGAATGAACTCAGTTGCATTCCACTGATCAGAGTGAGCTCATTTTAATTTAACATAATACTGTAGAGCCACACCAGTGGTGCATTGTGCATAAATCAACTCTCTTGTCCACCCAGTACTAGGTTCTTGATAAAACTAATTCTTCTTCTTTCGTATCCTGATCAAGCCACTTTCTTGGCTTTGTCATTGATCAAACTTAAGTCCTCATTGGTGCATGTTTCTGGCAGTAATTGGCAGACCAGTAAATGAGCTGGATTCTGTATCTCTCCGCAATCATACCTAGTGATGCTGTCCACCAGTGGTCCCCACTTGAGCATGTTGGTCTTACATTTAGGGACTCTGACCCTCAGCCTATTTAGGGTCCTCCAGGCGACATAGGGGAGGTTGAGCTCCTCATCTATATCCTCCTTTAATGATGTTCCTTGCCCAGTGAGCTCCTTCCCCCATCTTTTAGTTTGGTTGGGTAAAACTAATATATGAGGTCATGTATTGGCACTGACCTAGCTTGGGCATCATGATCCTGGCAGTTTCATGCAGATGATGCTCTATGATTGTGTCCTGCCTTATTACCTTCATTGGATCCATGGTGCCTGCTATTCACTTTCTCTTTTTCAAGTCCTGCCCTTATTGGAATCATTCACACCTGTACAGACAAGTGGGCATATCCTGCCATGAAGGAAAATGAGTCAGCTATAAATTATTAGTTATATGGTTTGCCCTTATTGTATTTGGGGGTGGGAGGGAGAAATGATTATGAGATTTTATCCCTCATTTGCCCAAAGAACTGTGGTGGCTTTGGATCCTGTGCATTGTACTTTGGATAAAGGTGTCATGTCTTGCTCTGCCTCAGGCAACAAAATGCCATGGGTTGACTCTATACAGCTGCAGCTCTACTTAACACACTGATGTTTACATTGCTGGGCCCAGCAAAAAAATAATCCAGGAGCTTCTGTTATATAGTATTCTCACAGTCTTCCCCATCCACCTCCTTTTTAACCCAGGATGTGACCAGGAATGTAGATGAGGTCTAAACCTGACACTTCGGATGGAGTCCTATCAAGAAAGTCTTCAGCATTTCATATGTATGCAGTTGTCTCTCACCCTGAGGGTGTACAATTGTAAACATGTTTATCCTTTTCAGACATTGTAATAAACATATTGGAGTTAAGACATAAGCAATTCCATTCTTTCCATGTGGATAAAAAAAATCTGAAAGATTGTATATCTACAGTAACAGTTACCTGAGAGACCCATATTGGTGTCATGGTGGCACATAATTTTTTTAGATAGGAAGGTTGGCAGACAGATTTTGCGGACTCTTTTTTCCCCTCAGTGTGGTGTAGCGGAATGACAGACTAGGACAGACTTCTGATTTAGGTTTAAATTCTTGCGCAACCACAGAAACCTACTGGGGAAAGGAGTGCAGAGCTAGTAAAGCCATTCCTTAAATATCTCACTTACCTTGAAAACTCTATTAGGGTTGCCATAAGTCCACTCAGACTTGACAGCTCATAACATTAACATGTTGTTGAATGAATAATGCTAATGGCACAGCTTCCCACCCCATCCAAAAATCCTAGTATTGAATACCATCTCTTCACTGATAGCTGTCAAAACACATTTGCTTAATCTCTGTTGAAAGATAAATTCCACCAATGGCACAGAACTCAAATTATACAAGTGACTGTCAATGTCTGTTTACATCTCCACTGCTCCCCACAAATATCTTTCATGACATTCAGAGATTTATCAATCGGGGTGCAGCCATTAAATCAGTCAGATTAATTGGATTAAAAAGATCGTGCTGTTCTAAAATGAAGGTGTCCTTGATTGTATGTATATCTGAGTGTACACTGAGATATATGTAATAATGGAAGAATAGACTTGCAGTCATCTAAAAGAGGTAGTGCCCTTTTCTATTCAAGTTAATCATCTCTTCTAAGACAGTGCCTTTTGTCATACATACATGCATCATGTTAAGACAAGACAATTTTCTATGCTTTTTTAATTACAAGACAACTGACGCAGTGTGAATAAATGTTCTAGTTGAGTAAAGACTACTGGCACATTTAAAATTGGCAATTAACAAACTTTAAAAAGTTTGTTTCATCTTCAAAATATCAGAATTTAAATCAGGGATGGCCAAACTATGGCCCGCTGTGCCAAATCATCCAGCCTGCATTGCCCTTGACACTACTGGAACCGGACACACCCCACACATGCACAAATGCATTTACAACAGCCATGGGTGCATTTATGGCAGTATTTTGCACATGTGCGGGGGCATTTTACTTCTGCTTCCAGTGGGAGTTACCACATGACTGACCCAATCAGCTGTCTGGGGGATATGGCCAGGCCCGCAGCACAAAAAATTTGGCCACCCCTGGTTTAAATCAATAATCATCACCCTTAGACTGATACATTAGGCAATCTGGACCACGTGAAAGAAGAACGAACTTGATAAGTGAGAAGTAGTAGACCCCTAGTAGATCTACTATATACCTGGAATCTTTATTATCATATTGATGCAATTCTAAAGAATGCCAGTGGTGTTGCTACCAATTAAAAGCACATCAAGCAAAGGCATGAATAGTAATATTATTTCAGTTTCATTATTGAGTGGGAAATTTCCCAAATGGGCAGTATAAAAATGCAATTAAATAAATAAATAAATAAAAATATATGCAATGGACTTAATGTTCTAAAAAAGATGAATGAAGGGAACCAAAATGGACATTGGAGACTATCGCATCATTGGGTTTCCAAAGAAAGATTCAGCAGTGGCTTACTATTGCCCTCTTCTGCTGAGTACAAAGATTGGCTTGAGTGTCACTGACATCGTCTGAGAAAGATCCTGTGGGACAGGGATGTCAAAACTTTTCAGGCCAGTCATGTGGTTGAGCTGGCCAGTCACATAGTTCCTCCCACTGGAAGCAGAAATAAAACGTGTCCATGCATGTGCAAAATGCTACCATAAATGCACCTGTGGCTGTTGTAAATGTGTTTACGACAACTGTGGGTGCTTTATGGCAGTGTTTTGTGCATGTGCATGCACGTTTTACTTCTGCTTCTGGGATCGACGAGGACGGCACAGGCTGGATTATGAGGCATCGTGAGCCATGATTTGGGCACCCCTGCTCTGGGAGGTCACTTTCACAGGTGGAAGGCAGCAGGAAAACACGAAGGCCAAATTTGAGATGGACTGGCTCCATAGAAGAAACCAAAGTCTTCGGTTTGCAAGAGCTGAGCAGGGCTTTTGAGTGCAGGACCTGTTGGGGGGTCACTCATTGTTGGGTCTCAGATTTTTCTTGAGGGCTTCCTTATTTTTAGGTTCTCTATGGCAAAAAAGTAAAACAAGGCCTTCTCCAGACCAGATATAGCTGTACCTATTGAATCTAGGTGAAACAAATAGGGGGCAATATCACTGCATTTACTTTTCCAGTAATTTGCCACAGCAGCTCCTCCTGTGGCTTGGTGGTTTAGATGATGAGCTTGGAGACTGGAAAGTTGGGTTTTGAGATACCCAAGGGCTGCACTTGGGGACATGATAGGAGCCTCATTTGGGCATCTCCTGAGTGGAGTTTCTCCACCAAAAATTGTTGTTGTTGTTGTTGTTGTTGTTGTTGTTGTTGTTGTTGTTGTTGTTGTTGTTGTTGTTGTTGTTGTTACCATAATATGCAAATCACATATTTGATGAAGAAAGACTCTAAGGTTTAATAAATCCAAATGGGGAAGAAAAGAAAGACATTCCCATCTCTGATCACATATGCCCAAATTTCATATGTGTGTGAAGAAACCCCTTCAAAAAAGGAGTGCACATTTTTTCAGGACTGACCACAAGATTTAATCCTGAATTTTTCACTTCCAAAGGAATTTAGGAACAAAGCCAACAAACCTTCAGGTTTAATTACCAAAGGGCCTTCAGGAAAAGGAGACAGCTCCAGCATTGAAGCCTAATCTTGAGAAACCATCTGCTCTTCACACCTCAGTTCAGTTTCCCCTACTGAGCAGGTCAGAGAGCTTTCTTTTTGGTGATAAGAGATAAATATTACTCCTCCATCAATAGGCTGACATTTTGCTCTCACAGTGGATGGGGCAAATAAATCCCATGCAGCTCTTGTCAGTTTGAAAGCAGAAACATCTGTTGTTGGCATCTAAGCATAGTTCTGAAAATGAAACAGAGCAGTGGGAGACACAGGTTTGATTGACCTTCTTTTCATTGTGGGTGTTAATATGAGATGTGGCCATGAGACACTTTTTAGAGGCCTAAAGAATATAATGCCAGCTGGGAAAGAACAGGGACATCCATATGTGGGAAGGGGCAGTGGGACATGTTTCTGAGTGAATCCATTTGTTCTCTTTTCAGAGGAAGAACATTGTGGATACATGAAAGCTAAGGTAGCACAATGCAATGGAAACGGGGACATGAGACCATGAGACAATTGAGTCCAACCCCCTTCTCAGTGCAGGAATCCAAATCAAAGCAGATCTGACAGAAGGTTGGCCAATTTTCTCTTGAAAGCATCCAGCGCTGGAGTGTTCTCCACCTCCTCTAGTAATTGGTTCCATTGTTGTACTGCTATTTATCATTAAGACCTTTTTTTCCTGAGATCCAACCTATATTTTGTTTCTTATAACATGCAGGTGCATGCAGGTATATCAGGCAATCAGGCTTTGTCCCACCCCACCCTCGCATCTGGTGTTCTGGAGTGCTGCTGCTGCTGCTGCTGCTGCTGCTGCTGCTGCTGCTGCTGCTGCTGCTGCTGCTGCTGTTGTTGTTGTTGTTGTTGTTGTTATTTCATGTCAGAAATTATTCTGGGTTGTAAGGGTTTTTACTGGAAAAACTCCACTCAGAGGATGCTTGAATGAGGCTCTTTTCATGTCCCCAAGATCTTTTCCCACCAAAGTGGTCCCAATTTATCTACTTGCAATTTATTCCATTCAAAGTGCTAGGTTAGCAGGAGCTAGGACACAGACAGGTGCTCAAACTGCCATGCAGTACCCGGGTCTCAAACTGTCAACTTGCTGGCCTTCCAGCTAACAAGGGGAGCTCCTTAGCCACCGAGTCACTGCAGCCCCTGCCATTTTTAATGTCTTGTTATAAGCTATTTTATGGCTGCCTTGAGAGAAGATAGCATACCCATAAATAAATGTATGAACTAAAATTCTACTCCTTGTTGCTTACTAGTAAATCTGAAAAATGTCACACACCAGTTTTGCTAGGGTGTCAATGCATCTATTTCTCTCTACACAAGAAAAACACCAAAATATCTATTCTAGAAAACATGAAAAAAATATCCTCTTTGAGTTTTCAGATATTGTAGATGTTTTTCTTTATGTTTATATAGGGTGAAATAATTTCCTTGGTCAGATGTTATGCCTGAAACCATTTAGGTCAATGATGGTTTTTGTACTGCTGAAACTTTGACATCCAAGGCAACTTAATCTAGGTCAGTAAGTACCTGCTGTTAGAAAGAAGAAATTAGCAATGTCTTAGTATTCCTCAGGAGTTTTTTCAGAAGGGGGGGGTGCCTCTATTTGTGTCTGGGTGGGTGGTCAGAGGATGATGAAAGTATACAATGACTCATGAGTTCATAATTACTTGGAAGTTCTTTTCCAGAAACACTGTAAAACCAACATGCTTAATAATTGCATCTGAAATGTTGCCAAGGAACCAAGTTATGAGATTTTTGTAATAGGACTTCAAAGGTCTTTCCCGTCTTTCAGTAAGAATATACAGTACATGACTTTTTTATGAATGAACTTAACTGTAAACTGTAAACAGTTCAGCATAAAAGACAGTAGAGGCCTTGAAATCTTAATTATAGCTAGTCATCTTAACAGTGGTAGCAAGCAAACAAACACACACACACACACACACACACACACACACACACACACACACACACACACACACACACACACACCAAGTTTTCATCTCACACATGTAGCTGAAAACACCACTGTATAGAAGAATAGACACCTTTGAACTGTGGTGCTGGAGGAGACTCTTGAGAGTCCCCTGGACTGCAAAGAAATCAAATCAATCAATCCTAAAGGAAATAAATCCTGACTGCTCCTTGGAAGGACAAATGCTGAAGCTGAAGCTCAAGTACCTTGTCCACCAAATGAGAAGAGAGGGCTCACTTGAGAAGGCCTTGATGCTGGGAAAGATCAAAGGCAAGAGGAGAATGGGGTGAAGAGGATGAGGTGGCTAGATGGCATTGTTGACGCAATGGGCGTGGAACTGTGCAGGTTGCAGAGGATGGCGGGGGACAGAGAAGCCTGGTGTGTGATGGTCCATGGGGTTGCAAAGGGTCAGACTCAACTGTGTGACTGAACAACACAAAATCAACAAGTTATTTTACAAAGAAGAGAAATCTCTTCAGGACTCACTACAGTTATACATCTCATTTCAGGTGCATTTGGATTCTGCAGGTTCCTTAGGCTTTGGTTTGTATTTTCGTGGTATGTGGTATGCACAGAAATGGACAGACAAGTGGCTTAATGCTATGCTAACTAAGGACTTAACTTTTCTAGAGTTCTTCCCAATCTGGATAGCAGTAAGGTAATGAGGACACATGTGGGCTAAATCCATGGTTCATTTCTGGTGTGACAATTTGACTGTAGTCCATGTGGTCAATCAGATGTCCTCCAAATCACCCCGAGTTATGTGGCTGGTTAGGGATTTTATGCTATTATGTTTACATTTTAATATCTTGTTTTTAGCTAAGCATGTGCCTGGGCTGAACAATCGCACTGCTGATGTTTTGCCCTGCTTTCAGGTTCAGCATTTCAGGCAGCTAGCAACTAATAAAAAAGACGAACCAGAGCCACTGCCTGCAGATCTCTGGGAGACTGGAGGGATGAAGCTATAAGGGCCATGAAATTGACTGTGGCACCTGGTACATGCTGGTCAGGAGTTCCTCGATTTCAGGGGCTGGTCAGGAGTTCCTCAATTTCAGGGGCTCATCAAGAGTTCCTCGATTTCAATGAGGTGAATCTGTTGTCAATATTACGGCCACACCAATGGAACTCCTTCAGTGTACAATAATACCTCGGATAACGCTAAAACTTGGTTCCACAAGTCTTGGTGTTAATCCGATTTTTAGTGTTATCTGATGCATGTTAAAATCCTATGGGATGGATCAGATAACGTTAAAGCTCCATAGAGATACATTGTAACCGCACGGGCTTTAGCGGTTGTTATCCATCCCATAGGACCTTAACATTATTCGATCCAATTCTCCTTCCCAGATTACTTAATGTTATGCGATTTTAGTGTTATCCGAGGTAAACATTATCCGAGGTATTACTGTATTCTAAAGAATTGGCTCCACATTCAGTCCAAGAATGGTTAGCAGCTCTAATGTTTGAAGCCAAGTCCAATGGTTTTTCTGATACAACTGGAGATTTTCGTTTTAAAAATATTATTTTACGCAACTTCCCTTACAGCATTTTTTGTGCCCTAAAGGTGAGTGAGCTGGTCAGCTATTAGGTTTAGTGATCTACAGTGGTTTCCTGTGGGAGGCAATTTAAATCTTCAGAAATCCAAGATGGATCAGTCTGGCAAAGGGATACACATGATGTTATTTCATTCAGATGGTAGTGAAATTTGCCCTGTTAGTGCAATGGAAAACTATTTGGAAGTGAGAGGTACTGGTGGCAGTACATTATTTGGCCATCAATCAAGGGCACGACTTACAAAGTTCCAGTTTTGGTCAGTAACTTGAAAGGCACTGAATATGTTGGGGATTTATAGTAGGGGATTCAGAACTCATTTGTTCTGACGGCAGTTTTGCTTGGTTAGCACTAACATAGAGAGAATTGGTCAGCGGCATTCCCAGTGTTAGAAGTGTTATATACGACATTTAACAAACTAATCAACATTTTAATCAATGATCAAAGGGGGGAAATGGGGTGGTGGTTTTCACCCTCCTATCCAACCCAGTGCTACAGCAACGGGGGAGAGGGGGGAATAATAATTTAACCGTGTCACGTACCAGCCGGCCCCCTCTTTGGAAAACCCCCTAAAAACCAAAACAAACCTACACAGGGCGAGCTGGACGGCAATTAAACAGAGTTACAGCTTATCATCTACAAGGAGGTTTTAATTTGGTAGCGTGTTTGTGTGTGAAATGCAATGCTGCTCTTACCCTTTTAGTCCAATGAAGACAAGTTGTTCAGAAAAATGATGAAGATTTATTGATCAGGTTCATAAAGCATAAAAGTCAGTAGCATAGGTCAGTCCAATAAAGTCCACAGGCAAATCTAGGTAACCATTTTTAAGGAGCAAAAATGCATCGCTCCTAGGCTAAGGATTGTTAACCCATTGAGATGCAGAAACAAAAGCTCTCTAATCAAAAACAGGTCTTAATCCATGAAGAAGCAGAGACGAACTCTTAAATCAAAAACAGGTCTTAACTCATTGCAATCCAGACACGTACTAACTCTCACTTCTCTGCAAAATGGAGAATCTGCCATCAGGTGGGATAGCTTTAGCCAATCACGTAACAAGGAGCAACAGAGAATAAATTTCTCAAAACAATAGTTGTTTACATTTATGTAAAGACACAACACGCTAAGTTCTGCTGGCTAGGCCGGCTAGAAAGATAACAGCACAGGAACACTGTAATGTCAACAAGTCATCGTGGCAGTCTTGTAAGGCATACAGAGAGAAAAATGGATTTCTATGAGGCCTAGCTGAAAAATAGCAATTTCAAGCCTTGGGAGACATTAGGAAATAGGGCTATTTCCTGACAAACCGTTCCTCTGCCCTTATGCAGAGGAGTGGGGGAACTGTCTAACTACATCATCCAAAATGCCAACAGGATTCATTAACCCATCAACATACTGGATGTTTACGCCTGAAGCAGCCCTTTGGTGGCAAGCCTCCCCTTATACAGTACAGTAATACCCCAGATAACGATTGCACTGGATAACGCTAAAACTGCATAACGATGACAAATTTAGAGGGAAGATTTGCACCGGAGAACGTTCTTTCTAGCGTTATCCGATGCATCGTAATAAAGAAGTAAAGGAATCCAAAGCTCCTCTCCCTGCCACTTCCCTCCTTCCTCCCCCCACCCCCAGCAATGGGGTGCTGTATTGCCGAGAGAATCCAGCTCAGCCCTGGCCCTGCTTACCTTCAAGCCACCACAGCTGCTGCTCACACCAGGTTCCCCAGGCAGCCCTTTGCATTGGAACTCATGGCTGGCCCAGCTAAGGGTAGCATGCACGATCAAGCCGGCCTCGCCCATGTGGAGTCAGACTAGCTACTGAGCCAGGCTTGACCAGCCGATTGCAGAGCACAGAGCTATGCCTCATGGCAGGCAGAGGCAGCCGAGTGCCGATGCAAGAGATCAGAAAATGGAGAGGAATGGTTGCCAAGGCAGCAAGAGACGCATGCATTGGATAAGGCTCAAAATCGCATAACATTAAGACTTGTGGAACCAAGTCTTAACGTTATCCGATGTATTACTGTACATCAATACCTGAAGGCACTGGGATCAGCATATATTTTAGCACACACAAAAAACCTTTAAAACCATTGGGAGCTGAAAAATAAGCATACAGCTGGAGATTGCAGTGTTTCTGTGTCTGTGCGATCTGGATGCACAGAGCTTGGACTGGCCCGACAGCTCAAAAGAGTCTAGAACTGCTCTATTTTTTATGATTGCTATCTAAGTAAGTTTCTTTCTTTCTTTCCACTTCCTCATTAGATATTCTCTTCTCCAGCTCTTTCTGTTCCTGTTCATGTTGTTTATGAAAGCTGGTTGAAAGCTTCCAGCCAGAATAGGGTTGTCATAATTCTCTCCCGCCAAACCGGGACAGCCACGTGACATCATTGCATTCTTCAAACCGTGCATGCATCAGATGGGGCTGTCAGGGAGACCGCAGCTCTAAGACCCTGCAGAATCCCCATCCAGGACAGACAGCCGTCATCAGTTTAAAATAAACTGTAGTCAAGAGGTTTTTTTCCCCATGTGATTCTTCTTGCAAAAGACTATTCTTGATGGTTCTATTTTTTTTTTTAATAAAATTTCTTGGGCCAATCTTGAAACCACCATGGACATGTGGCAGGCATGCCTAGACACTGAAGTGCACAGAACTCTGTTTACCATCCCACCAAAGTGGTACCTATTTATTTACTTGCAATTTCTTGCTTTTGAACTGCTAGGTTGGCAGGAGGTAATACATTTAGAACTAAACTATTTTTACTATTTGAGATATCCTTTCCTGTAGGTCACCTTGGATGCCCTGTAATCTGGGTCCCATCCACATGTTCCACTTAAATGGTCCTTTCAAAGATCACTTCTCTGTGCCAAGTCAAAATATTTGTTCTATCCTTATTGTTCTTAACCTTTCTACAGCCTTTGACACAATTGATCACACTCTTTTGCTGGCTTCCCTTATGATCTGAGATTTTTCAATTACCTCCTAAATTGGTTTGTTTCTTATTTTGTGGACCACTTCTTCAGTATGTCTGTGTCTATGAAAGGGTTTTTCCATCTACATTTTCTATAGAGGAGTTCTGTTTTGGGTCCCCTTGTATTTTCTTTTACACATTGTCCTTGGCTGGGTCACTTTGCTTGATTCAATGGATTTCAATATCATTTCTATGTTGATGTTACTCTGCTGGCCCCAGATCTTTCTTCTAACATTCAAACTGCTCTTTTCAGTTACTACTGATTATGGAGAGATACAGAATCCGGCTCATTTACTGGTCTGCCAATTGCTGCCAGAGGCACGCACCAATGAGGACATCAGTTCTGGCAATGACAAAGCGAAGAAAGTGGCTTCATTTTGGCAGTCCAGGGTTTGATCAGGACACAAAAGAAAAAAAAGTTATTACTTGCACATTTCACCCTGAATGCTCCACTGTCATTTAAAATTTAATCTGACTATAATTGAGTCATTTATTTTACCTTCACATAAGTCTTCTTTATATTCATACTTATAGCTATTGATTATATCAATGTCCACCCTTGGCTTTATTTTCTCTTTATCAGTCTTTCTCTCTCTTTGTTCCTGATATGCAAGCTATTGTTCAGACTTTCTGAACTATTTATCTATAATGTTTCTAGAACATGACCCCTTCTTTCAGTTTTTTCTGCTAAGCCTTTCCCCCACCTTGGATATTTCTTGTTTAGACTATAGCAATCTTCTTTTGGTTAGCTTTTAACAAACTCATATCAACCCTCATGTTCCAAATGAAAACTTGGCATCTAAAGTATCTTATTTCATTTCATTTTGGCTCACTGTTAGGATCATATTATTCCCCTTTCATGGGCTCCCTGTCAGATCTAGGATTCCATATAAGCTTCTTGTTCTTACTTCTAAAACCCTTCATGGTGTGTCTCCTCCTTATTTTTAGGTCCTGGTCTCTCTCCATAAGACCAGTCGTTCATGTTTTGAGTTCTTTGCTTCTTTTGAGCCTCTTCAGCACTTTAATGCTCCCTCATCTCTTTTCTGAGGATTTTCATTCAGTTTTACTTTAATATTATTTGTAGTCTGCCTTTTAAATTTAAAACCACTTCGTCGTTTGTGTTATATAACCACCTCCTGCTCTTATGTGCTATTTTGTGCTTTAGATTGCATTACCCTGGGGATAGAGTTTTCTTATTTTACTTTACCCTTCTACAGAGGGCCATGGGTGTAAATTTCTTAATAATTTCAGTTATCATATTTCTAAAAAATATTGTATCATAAGTGACAAATCAGGAGCATTACAGTGAACCATGCTCTGTTTGGAAGGTGGTGGTACTGCTAGGAGGAGGGGCGCTATTACTTCTTTTTTTTTCCAAAATAAAACTGTAAGGAATAGCCTGGTGGAAGCAGAACAATGGCTTATTTAATCCAACATTCCCTTTACTGAGTGGCTAATTAGAGGATCACAAGAACTCTACAAGAAGGTTGTAAAAGCCATTGCAACTCATTATTTCCCATAACAGTTATAGAAAGGTAGCATATTGCTAACAGGCTATGTAATCATTCCACTTCTTCATCTCCATGTACTTTCCTATCAACTTTTAAAGCAATTTAATGCCCTGTGTAATTATGCTACATGAAGAAACATAAAATGCATGGCACAATGTGATGAAATATTTCCACTTGTTCTTGGGTTCTATTATTATGAGAGAGGGAGAAAACATTCCTTCTGCCTGTTTTCTCTTCATGCTACATCATTTCATAAACTTTTGAAGGAAATCAAGTCAGTGTTTACAGGTTCAGATGAAACATTTGCAATCTATTATCTCTGCTTCTAATTTAGACATTATCACATATTTCTGTGTGCTTTCCCTTCATATTTTTTACAGTGAAGTGTCGTTCCACAATATGATAGTTGTGGATATTTGGAGGGTGGAGAATGATACTTTTACATATTAGAAATATACAGAGTATAGCTATTATTATTTAAATTTATGCCACATTTTTATTTTGTAAAATTTTCAAATGCAAACAAATAATGGTGTAGTTTTTTAAAAAAGAAAAATTAAGGTCACTTTCATGCAATTCTCCAACTACTGTTCGTTGTACACTGAGAGCATAAATCAGTCTTAATCACATTCACATACCACAAACAATGCTTGAAATAAATAAAGTTCATCTATTCTTTTAGATCATTTAACTTTCCATGCTTTGGATTTGGTGCTTGAGGCTTTAAATGGAAGTGTATCAGTCCCTTTTCTCAACCTTTGTCTGCTCTTTCCTTGGAGACACATCAACAAACACCTTGGAACAAGAGTATACTTGTTATCGATCTGTGTTGTACATACACACACACATGCATGCACACACGCAGGCACGCAGGCACAAGAAGGATGTGGGGTGGAATGAAAGAGGATAACTCTTGTAAGCCACAGCTTGACTAAAAAGGCAAAATGTCATAAAACATTATGCCACTTGCTTTCTTGAAAGGAACACAGTGTCAAATCCAGTAGATAAAATTCTGTTTTTTGAGGCTTAAGCCATGAGACAGTTCATATGCTTTTCAGAAATGGCAAGTTTCAGAAAGGTTAAATCTTTGCAAGCTTATCTACTAGCAGAAAGATGATATCTATTCCTCAAACTGATATTTATTTTTAAGAACCACTTATTATTGTTTCAACGTTCTCTGAATAGTGCACAAGACATGTTTCATAAAATATTCTTCTGACATTAACAGACAAATATGGCTGAAAAGAGAAATTCCATTTACAATCCCTTGGCCAATCATGCTTTATTCATAAGATAAGACTTAACAGTCCTGCCTTTCAGAACCATATACAGTGCTAGCTTGCAAATTGACCAGGTTGGGTAGAATAGGAGCTTAGCCTAAAATAGTGAAGGAGGCACCTCCTGTATAACCCATGAGCCTTCTGAAATGCTACATTGATCCAACTCTTTAAGTTTTTATTTTCACATGGATGTGTAGGGAAAGAGATGTGGGAAGGATTTCTGCTTTGCTGTGTGGAAGACTACTGAAGGAAGGGGGTCAGAAACACATCTAAAACAACAGAGCAATGTGCATTGACCTTCAAATGTCAAAAACAGATAGTAAAAATATACAGAGTAGATTTGATGATTTCTTGAGAGAAACCCCACTCTTTCTTTCTATGGTTAAAATCCTGTTGCACAGTTGCACAAATGACATAACTTCTAGGAGCAAATCGCCCTAAAGTAAGGAAGCTCTCTAGGCATGATTGGACACTGATCTGATGAGTCAATATGCAACAGATAATGTCTATAAAGAATTCTTAGTGTATGATGATTTGCTTCCAAAGGTTACACTGTTTGCACATTTGTGCAACAGGATTTTAGTTTATGATTCTACACACATCAAGCAACCCCCTCCTTTTAATGTCCATGCTTTACAAGGAGACCTAATGAGGAGGAACTAAACAGATACTGGGGATGGAGTCAGTTGGAACATTCCTAACCTCCAAAGAATGGCAACCCAGAAAGCACTGTAATGTAGCACAGTAGCAGTTTATGGCCTAAAAAAGTTTCCTCATCCCTATAAAGGTTGGTTGAAGTTGTCCATTCTTTATTTAGATAGTGAGCACAATGATTAAGCACCAATTCCACTTCGACAACAGGTAAACAGATGATGTCTATTGCATGGGGGGGGGGATAACATAAAAGCTATAAGGCAAAGGTCGCCCTTGCTCGAAAGCATCGTATCCAGCTCTAGGGTTCAGTGCTCATCTCTGTTTATAACCAAAGAGCCAGCGCTGTCTGCATTTGCAGATATTTCTGTGGACATGTGGCAGGCATGCCTAGACACCAAAGTGCACAGAATGCTGTTTACCTTCCCACCAAAGTGGTACATATATATCTACTTGCAATTTCTTGCTTTTGAACTGCTAAGTTGGCAGGAACTGGGACAGAGACAAGAGCTCACTCTGTCATCCAGAATTTGGGTTTTGAACTGCTGACCTTCCATCTCCCATTCAGCATCTTAACCACTTGAGCCACTGCAAGCTGTACAAGTCACTTAAAATGTAGGAGTTATTTTCTAGATAGAAATACCACAGATTATTTATCTATACCATGGGTGCCCAAACTTTTTGTGCTAGGGGCCTGACCATGCCCAAGAACAGCTGAGTGAAAAGAGAATTGGGCATGTTTGCACATGCACATCAGGAACCACTTCTGGGAGTGGTTCGGGATGTGCTTGTGCATGTGGAAATGTGTCAGTGCCATTCTCAGAAGTGGTTTTGTCACTCCCGGAAGTGGTTCCAAATGTCTCTGCGCATGTGCAAATGCATCGCAGCCACTCCCAGAAGTGGTTTTGGCACTCCTGGAAGTGGTTCTGGATGCACATTGGGGGGTGCATCCCCCATCCACCTCTGGGAGTGGCGAGGACATCAGGGCCAGATGAATTGGCATTGGGGTCCTGATATGGCCCATGGGCTGTAGTTTCATCACCTCTGGTCTTTACAAAACTTCCACAACCTTTGATCTTGCTGTGAAAAAATTAAAATAGGACCGTGACTTTGTTTCATCAAAGTATTAAAATTTGTTTTATATTCTCACTTGAATATCCTTCAACGTAAATTCTGTGTGGAAATCAAGACAACATGTACCGGTAATTCAAGGGCCTTCACTGAAATTCCATGGAACAAGCACCACCATAGAAAAATAAATTTGTGGACACCAGGAATCTGACAAGTTGATAATCTGCTTGCTACCCAGTGATGACAAAACTGCAGTGCTTTCAAAAGGAATTTAAGCATTGCCTGAGGGGACAAAATTAATTAAAATTAGATAACCTCTATGAAACACATACGATTTGTATTCTGCACAAGCGCTTTGGGAACATTATTCTTTAGCCTCAGGTCTATAGCTGTAACAATTATTCTGTGAGTTTTCTTAGTGGAATCACAACATGTTACTTTGTTAATGAGTCAATACACAGTAGTGTGAAAGATTTCTGACAAGAACATATAAACAACTCCTCCTTTTAATAATGTGAGACACAGAACACTGAATGGAACACTGAATACTGCAGTGGTTCTGTAACAAATTAATCACCTTAATTCAGGTTATGGAATACATTTCACTCAGGGTCGTCTTCCTGAAGGCTCTCTCTTATTCCTACTTTCCCCTGAAGCATAGGATGCAAATCTGTCAAATTTCTACCATGAAGTGCTCCAGTGTTTTCAGTGAAACAGGGATAAAAAACTCATTGTGCATTGGTGTAGAACATTTATTCCTGCAGGGCTATTTGTGAGGTCAATGGTACATCAATGGTGAGGACAATGCAGGTGAGCAAAATGTTTCACAAATAATAAAAGGACATGTTCCTGCCCCAAAGAGCTGCCAATCTAACATTTGGAGTAGGGAAAACAGGACAAGGAGAGAGAGAGAGAAAAGTGATATGTACGGTAAGAAAAACAATTTACTTCCGTTAGGTATCCAGGCGACACATTATGGTAGCGGCATTGAAATGAAGAGGCTCTTTCCAGAGGTTGGTAAAATGAAATTATTATTATTTTGGCCCTCTACCAGCGAGAGAGAGAGAGAGAGAGATGGGTCCCAATGATGGAAACATGGGAAGTGCAAGCTCATCATGATAGCTGGCATAGTTACTCTTCCAAAGGAGAGTCCCAAAAGGCAGGCAGTCACATAAGTCCACAGGCAAAACAACACTCTCCATAAAAACCGACTAGAATTTGAAGTAACTTCTCTTGCTCCATATGATGTAAATCTCTGTGCAGATTGAAATTGTGCCCAAAGCACACAGTTTTAGGCCACAGTAGGGCTTCCTCTGTGATTTTCTGGGACATGAAAGATTTCTTCCTCTGCAGGGTTTGCTTGCTTGGCAGGCAGCTGGATATTAGCAACTGAGAAAGGCAGGGGCATCTTTGACAGCTGGAGAGCTCTACCACTACTGCTGAAAATTCATTCAACTACCCACTGGACAGAAACCCCTGTAGAGTAGGCTCTCTCACCCTGGCTGACCACAGATTAAGTGCTGCTGCTGCTGCTGCTGCTGCTGCTAATACTAAAGCTAATGCTAATGCTTCTTGTGCCATTTCCAAATCTGAATATTGGAGATCATGAAAATTGTCCTGAGAATATGACCTTCCATTTGCAGTGGTCTTCCATTTGCCTTCCGCATTACAGCCTGACACCTGTACCACTGATCCAGTTCTTTCTAGTCCTGAGTCCTTCATAGCCCCAGGCCAGTATTGATGAAGCTGCTGCCCTCCATCAAGATGGGTTCAAGTGGGATTTAATCCACTTGGGGATCATCAATCTTCCCTGTGGACTTCATCACCCACCCAAGGCCACTAGTCCTTAGGGTTGTGAGGCCAGTTAACTGTCACCTGATGATCGGCATTGAGTTGCTGGCAGTATGGTCTATTTTATTGCCATAGCAGGATAATCTGGCCAAACTGGGAAGCACTACTGTTGTTTTGCAAAGGTAGACAGCCAGGATTCTCTCTCCCAAACCTTATACTGTACCTTTGGGTGACAGTGAGGGTAGGGATTGTCACATTTATACGTCCTCTGCTTTAGTATAAGGAACTACATTAAAACAGAGGATATGTATTTTAAGCAGGTCTGCACCTGTTTGCTTATAACCTGCAATATTATGTTTGCTGCAGATTATAGAAAATGTGAAATTTAGGACATTATAAACAAATGAGAAGCAAGTCTTTTTAAAAATTAGTTGCTCTTAATTACTCATTCAAGACCACAGAAATTAGCAATGTAGCTGCAATCCTCTCAAATTCATCAAAATTCTCATTTAAGTGTATTGGGACTCATAAAGAATCAAGCTGATCTCTCTCCAACCTGTTTTCCCAAAATTTTTCTCCCAGTCTGGAGGTTCAGGAAAGCATAGCAGTTCTCCAAGACCTGGCAACCCTAATCTCAAAGCATAGTGAAAAAGTGTATGGCTGTCCCTCCTAACACTACAGCATCTTCTTCTTTCACATCCAGGTCAGACTTTGAACTGCCAAAATTAAACCACCTTCTTGGCGTTGTCACTGGCCAAACTTAAATCCTCATTAGTACAAGCTTCCAGTCATAACTGGCAGACAAGCAAATGAGCTAGTTTTTGTATCGATCCACATTCACACCATGTGTTGTTGTCCACCAGCAGCCCCCATTTGAAATGCTCTGGATTCCCTCCCTCATCTCCTTCCTACTGATTTACATTTAGGCACTCTGGCTCTCAGCCTAATCAGGGTTCTCCAAGTGATGTAGGGGAGAGTGAATTACTGTATTCTAATTTCTTGTTCAGTAAGCTCCTTCTTCCATCCTCTAGTTTGATTTTGGGGTACACAGAAAGAGCCTCCCTGAAGACTGTGGTACATTTTGCATTCTTTAATCACAATCGAGTGTACCCCAGGCAATGGCAACCTTGTTGTGCTGACTAATCTTTCTCACACTCTTTTCTCAAATGAAACTAATTCTTCCACTGATACCCCTGCAAATAGACAACCTTACAGTGCAAGAAACCCTGCAGAGGAGGAAAGATTTGTGACATAAGGAAGTGCTTGTTGTCATTGTGTTCAATACAATAGTGAGAAATCTCACTCACACTCTTTCTCCAGTTCTCCGCCTGTGTGAAGGGTCCATTTCTATTTTGTTTACTAGTCAAGCCTGATTGTATATCATTTCAAAGTTTGTTATAAGATGGCTAACAAACACAAATGGGTATACAGTATAACCAAAGCAAATGATCCAGCTTTCACTCCTGTTACATATCACACCTCCTGAGAGCTTTAGTAGCATACTTAAATGTTTAGATTTGGTTTTTTGGATGCTTCTCCTGTTCAAGTTCAAACTGGCTACATGTTTCTTTCTTCAAAGGCAATCACCACCCAACCTTTTGTGGCTCCAGAAGGCTGAGGAACTGGCACCAGGTCTCTATTTGTGTCTGTGCTTTAAGAATAATAGCCTGGGATTTAAAATCTATGTGTAGTCAGGGTGGCCTAAAATAGTAATAATCACTGCCTTGAGTCCCCCTCCCCCAACCATTAACACTTTGCCTTCTGCAAAGATTTATGTTCCTGGGTCATACACTGTGTTAAATGCGTTGTCAGCTTTGCCTTCAGAAAACTCCAGATTTCTTTCCTTGCCCTTGCCTGCACTAGCTCCAATTCTGAAATGCTCTGGATTCCCTCCTTCATCTCCTTCCTACTGATTTAAGGAAGGAGATCAAACAATGTGTCCATCTAGTAATTGAACGTGCAACTCTTCACAATTGCAGGCCTCTTTCTCCTTATTAACCCATTAATACAAGGACAGATTTCAATTTCAATCTCTTCCCTAATAATGCTCACTCTGAAATGTGTGTTCTTCCCTTCCACTGTCTATTAATGCTTGGTCCACATCATCATCATCATCATCATCATCATCATCATCACCACCACCACCATCATTATTGTTGTTGTTGTTGTTGTTATGTTTTGCTTACTCTCAGATATGCTTGCACAGACTAACATGGGTACTACTTCAAACATTTCTAATAATGCTATAACTCAATTTATTTATTTATTTATTTGATCAAACTTTTATGCCGCCCTCCTCACAAGGACTCAGGGCGGCTAACAGACTTTGAAAACACTTAAAACACAATAAAAATTCAATATAAAAACCAAGATTAAACATTACAGAGATAAAAAAGAGATTTAAAAGCTTTTAAGACACAGAGAGGGGGGAAGGGATGGGTCAATGAGCCACCAGACTGAAGCAACCATCTGGCCCATACCCCATACATGCCCTGCCAGCCAGGTCTTCACCTCCCTCCTAAAGGACAGCAGCTCCATCTGGAGACGCAACTCATTTGGCAGGCGGTTCCATAGGGAACCTATGCCCACTTACTAGGGAGTTTTATTTGACACCAGTTTTTGTGGAGTCAAGCCCATGTCATCAGATGCACAAAATATTTCATCTTAGCCTTTGAACTACTACAAGACTCATTGGTATATTTAGTCCTTAATGCAGGGTGGTTGGAATATTCTACTGCAACACACTATCACATTAATGAAAACAACAAGAACAACAGTAATAGCAGCAGCAGCCGGAGTGTACCATCAAGTCAATCCTGACCTATGGTGATCTTTTTGAAGGCTTTCTTGATATAAAGCACTTCCTTTTCTTCTTGTTCTGCCATATCCGAATCCAAATACAGGTACAGTAATACCTCAGATAACGCTAAGACTTGGTTCCACAAGTCTTGGTGTTATCAGATTTTTAGTGTTATCCGATGCATGTTAAAATCCTATGGGATGGATCGGATAACGTTAAAGCTCCATAGAGATACATTGTAACCGCACAGGCTTTAACGGTTGTTATCCGATACATCCCATAGGACCTTAACGTTATTCGATACAATTCTCCTCCCCAGATTACTTAACGTTATGCGATTTTAGCATTATCCGAGGTATTACTGTATTGGCAATCCCCATGGTAATCAGCAATGAAGACTGCCCTGAGAATATAATGCAGTGGCCTTTCATCTGCCATCCACTTCGCAGCATGACACCCATACCACTGATCCAGTTCCGCAAGTCACTTTCTGGTCCTGAGCCCTTTTGACACACAAAGTCCTCATCAGCCCCAGGCCAGTTTTAATGAAGCTGCTGCACTCCATCAAGATGGATTCAAGTGGGATTTAATCAACTTGGGGACCACCACCCATCCCTGCACTCAAGCCATTAGTCCTCAGGGTTGTCAGGTTAGTTAACTGCTGCCTGGCGCTTGGCACTGAGTCACTGGCAGTATGGTCTACTCTATTACCATAGCAGGATAAACTGGTCATACATATATAAAGCATACAGATCTGATTTAGAATTCCTTTCTTCTGGAAGTCTATGCTAATTGCCTATAGCCACATAGGCTCACCCTACTCAAGGGAGGTACAGCACAAATCAAACTCTCAACCTCTACCTAACTCACTAAGCTACTCTGGCAATGCTCTAACATGTCTCCCCTTTGGAACTCTTAGTGCTGGAATTCCTTGTTAGTAAAGCATCTCCTTCAGTCTTCTGAAGCAATAGGTATCCTTCCAATTTGATGTCAACTCCTCAGCTCCTCCATCTATGTCATTTATAAGAATGCTAAATGACAACAGCAGTCAGCTAATTTACAATTTTCTGAATATCATCTGATTGCTAGAAAATTGCTAGCAATGGATTGTGATATAAGCAGTCCAAATGATAAGCTATAGCTCTGTCCAATCACCTCTCTTTTGTTACATCTTCCCTGCTTTCCATGGCTAAACGTATTTGCCATTTTGTTGACTGACAGAGGTAATTCAGAGTAATCCCACTTGGAGCTCTTTTAGTCTTGAGGTTTCATCATCCTGAATAATTCTTTGTTGTCCAGAAATCTAGCCAGGCATCACCAGATTCTAGTTTCTACACAGCTCAGGGTTTCAGGATTATCAAACATGACTAGTTTGTTCCTGAACTTTCCTCAGGCAGGAAAAATGAAACTTCTTTTAAAAACACACTCAGTCTGGAGTTACTTAGCAGGTGCCCATGCAAGAATGGGCTACCATCTGCCTCTGCTATGAAGTCTTCTGTATTTGTCTAACCTTGCATTTAACCAGGAAATCCAGCTGAGATAAATCATTCTCTGGCAGAGAAAAATGTAGATGACCTCCTGCCATAAAACCAAGTGACACTTTGCACTCTGACTTATGAGTAGTGAGTGGGAGAATAATAATAAAATTGGGCTTAAACACACACTGACAGCTACTTATACTGAATATTGTTTCTTTTAAAACAAGAACAAAGAAAGATTTAAGAAAATACCAGACATTGATGTTGCATGCAGGGTTAACACCCAATGTCTTGCATGCTTTATATAGATTTTAAGATCTTTTGTTGATGTTTTTCTTTATCTTTAAGCATAACACTTTTAAATTTCTTGTCTTTCGTTTATTTTCTCTCAAACTTGCTCCTGTGTTATGACTTTTCCAGATTTCATTCAGTTTGCTTTGATTTTCCCCACCCACACCTGATAATCTCAAACTGGCTGAGATCTTGCAGTCAACAAAGACTTAACCTCATGTCACAAGAAGTACTGTGCCCCTCCCCCCAATCTAGCTCTTAGATCATAAACTATATTTTCAATGAGGACTGCATTCTGAAGTGAGAAAAGTCTTAAAGCACAAATTGGAATGGTACATAACTTCAGATTCTAGTGGATTATATTTCCCATTATCTACCACCACTGTCTATCCAGGCTAGGATTAATGAGAGATCCAGCCCAACTGCATTGGGAGGTTGACATTGACTCAAAGTCCTTGTGCAGTTCTAGCTCTGTCTATTCATCTGACTTTATAGATACAGGGCCATAGCCAGGATTCTAGATGTGGGTGGGCAAAATTTTTTTCAGAATGGGCAACAATGTCATATATGTGTGTGTCATATATATAAGCAGCCTGGAGTTTGTAAGTGGCCACCCCCTGACTACAGCACTGCATAAAAATCAAGATTAAGGACCAAAGGTTCTCTAATCCAGTGGTCCCCGACCTTTGGGATTTGGACTTCAATTCCCAGCTTAAATCAGTACATTGACTGAGCAGTGCTTTAGGGAATTGACTTAGGCTTCTGGGAATTGAAGTCCAAAATCCAAAGGTTGGGGACCACTGCTCTAATGGTTAACATCCACCCTTTCCTACTGTGAGTAGCAACAGGGGGTAAACTGAAAGACATGATCAGCACGTAGTTAGAAGCAGGGCTACCTTAAGTGCTTTGAGATGACTGTTTGTCATAGCACACGAACATGTCTCACTGTATCTTGCAAATTAGCTTTCATTGTTTTAAGATCATGCATCAGGAGAAAACATGGGCTTGATTTTGAGGGGTTGGATTTGCAAATCTGTACACGCTGGCTTTCAGTGAATGTATGTCTGTCTAGCTCCGGGGTGTCCAAACTTTTCAGGTTGTGGGCTGGTCACGTGGTTGAGTATGCTGGTCATGTAGTTCCTCCCACCGGAAGCAGAAGTAAAATGCATATGCATGTGTGCACAATGCATCTGCACATTCGCATAATGCTGCCATAATTAACCCATGGCTGTTGTAAACACATTTATAATAGCCACGGGTCATTTATGGTAGCATTATGTCCACATGTATGTATATTTTACTTCAGCTTCTGGGAGAGGTAAGGGTGGTATGGACCAGATTAATTCACACCATGGGCTGGATACGGCCCACGGGCAAGAGTTTGGGAATCCCTGGTCTAGATGTTATCGCACTGCAACTCACAATTGTTCTAACTAACACAGCAATCTGAGAAGAATGCTGGGACTTTCATTCAGCAACATCTAGAAGGTCACAGTTTTTTCACCACTGGTCTAACGTTAGGGCTGGCTCTGCTATAAATTATTCTTTCAGCCTTTGTGTTGGAGCTACTGTGCATAAAAATAGGCTGTTTGTCAGTATGCAACATTATATAGGCATTTCCAATATCCCTTAGGGTGCACAGAGTTATGTTCTGTGTCATCAAGTCAGAACTGACTTATAATGACCCTAATAGGGCTTTCAAGAGAAGAGAAATATTTGAGCAGTGATTTACCAGTTCCACACTCCATGGCTGAGGGGGATTTAAACCCAGACCTCCATCACTCTATTCACTACACATCAATGAGTGTCTCAGGATGGACAACATGTATGCTACATAAAAGTACATATGAGATGCATTCTTTGAGTTACATGCCAAATATGATGAGACATTTGGCAAATTATCAAAGCCAAATGCCTTGGGAAATGAATTGAGATTCTCCTCTGATTTCAGAAGAATTGTATCTATGTGTAACTTTACCCATAGCAAACAGCACTGAGGCGTGAGGGTTTTGGGCTGAGATAGATACCTACAGTTTCAAATGCCAGAAGGTTCATCCAGATCTCATAAATTTCTACCTCCATGTGGAATCATTTGTGTCAACACTATGCTTTGTACAATAAAAATAAGAAAGAAGTTTGAAATTTATTTCCTCTACGCCCCGATGGTTAAGCAGGTATTTAACTTTTTTTTCCTGAAAATGCTAGTTCTCAAATATAGTACAATGGAGTGGTGATCACCAGTACTTCTGAGCAAGGTATTCAGAACTGGACCAAGACATTTTGCTGCCTGGGATAAAGAAGCAAGATGGTGGCCAGTCCATTGGGTGTATGGAAACCAACAGAAGAACGTTTCACCCAGCACTGTTGATGAGACATGGTTGTCCATTCACAGAAGGATAGCTTGGACAGCTCAAGCCAGGCCACGTAGCATACAGCTCTCTCCTATTAACATTTGACTGCTGCCTCTTGGCATCTGAGGAAACTATCTCAGTTTGCCCATTTAAAAGCTGTGTGCAGTCTGCACATCATGAGGGGAGCACCCTGGCCTCACCCATTTTGTTATCACCATTCTCAATCAAAACACACCCAACTATCTGAAGAGGCTGCTACTGTATGCACAACACGAAACTTGGAGGCTCTACTACATGCAAGCCAGAACATGGAAAAATCACTACTAATGTGTAGAACTAATGTGTAGATCTTCCACAGTTACAAACAAATGTCTAATTCAGGCACACCACGATGAAGCAAAAATGAAGTGAATGAAACTAGTGAATTCTGCTAACCACATGTGGAGTACACGTGCTTTGTTGACACCTTGGACGGTATTTATGCCTCCACAAATAAGATCTTTTTCATTTTTCCTCCCAAGAAAGTGTTTCTCTGACTCTTCAAGTGCCATTGAATCATTATTGACTATTAATGGCCATGGCCCTTTCAGGAAATCTAAATAAATTGGCACCACTGTATCTAGTGACCTTCAATTCCATAAATTAATGAGGTTTTAATTGAGGAGTTATTGTTCATTCTGAAAATGATAACTTATAAATTCTCTTATTTGGAAAGAGAGAGAAACATGTCATTCTTTCCCTATACCTGGGGTAGGCAAACTCAACCAATTTTCACCTCTAGACCCTGCTAAAAGAAGCACCACTTTTGGTCTATCTGCCTATTTATCTAAATCAGAACATATTGAGAATGGCATTTCTGGTTTTGTATTGTTTTTGGTGGTGGTGGGCTTATGAATCTCACTGGTAAAGCTGACACTTCTGGAAAAACAAGTAACTTTCTGACTCCCTACAGCAGCCCTGTACTGAGGAGCGATTTCACTGGGATGGGCGGCTGCGTGCCCCTGTTCAAAAACTATACATTAAAAGGAAAACCACCTCTGGAAGTTTCTGATTCTATTCCTCTCACCAAGCTCCACTCCTCTCTGTGGGAGAAAGTCCAATGCACTTGGGCAGCTTCACGATAAGCTGTCGAATCTACCGAAGTGCTTCAGACTTTCTCCCGCAGAGCAGAGTGGAGCTTGGCGAGAGGAATAGAATCAGAAACTGCCAGAGGTGATGTTTCCCTTTAAGGTATGGGTTTTGACAGTAGTGTAGTGTGGGTTTCAGCCACCAGGGGCGGAAGCCAAATTGGCTGCCGCCTGGGCGGGACACAGGACGCCAAGGGTGTGAATTTTTGCCGCCCTGTCCATGCTATGTCACTGTCCACCTGGCTGGGCTTCAGCTGCTTCACCAATGTCCAGGCAGAGCCAACAAACCCTGGCATCCAACCCTCCCTGCCCTGGCCATCCTTCCAGACTTGGCTTGCCTCACTCTACACAGGGGCCCCTTCGCCTCCACCCAGCCTGTGGGGCTGTCTTCCCCTCCCTCTGTCCCCCAGGCAGGAGCCTGTGCCCTGCCAGCCCCACCAGCCTTGTCCGCTGAGCTTTGCAGGTGGCGCTTTCCTCCCCCAGTCCTCCTCGGCCACCCACTCACATGTTGGCTCATCTTGCCCGCGGATTCCAGATTCGCCTTCAGCTTCCGGCTTGGAAAGGAGGCAGAGACAAGGAGTGAAGGGCGAGCCAAGAGGAAGGCAGGCAGGTAGGCAGGCAGGCAGGGGGAGGGAGGGGGGAAAGAAAGCCCCACAGGCTGGGTGGAGGTGGATGGGGGCCCGCGCAAAGTAAGGCAAGCCTAGTCTGGAAGGATAGCCAGCCGGGGCAGGGACTGTGTGGTGCCAGGGTTCGCTGGCTCTGCCCGGGCATTGGCGGTGCAGCCGAAGCCCAGCTGGGCAGACAGTGGGTTTCCGGCCTGCTTTGGCTCCTGCTTGGGATGGTGTGCATTGCTGGAGCCCCCATGTGCACTTCAGGGGGTGCTCTGTGAAGGCTTAGGCAAGCACTGCCACTTCCCAACCACACCACTTGCCCAGCCTCGGTGCAGATGTGGCATTTCAGCAGTGCTCAGTGCTTTTGGCTGGGAGGGGACTGGATCTCTTGTGCTTTTAAAAGGGACAGATACAGAGGGTAGGGAGAGAAGGCATGGTGCCTTTCCATCCAGGGGGTAGTGCCTGGCGGAATGGTTTTATGGGCCCCTCTGCCGGGGTAATGTGTGGAGGTCTAGCTTTGCGTGACATTGCATGTTGCTCGTTAAGAACAAAGGATGCGGTAGGGGCTCTGCCCTTTCTTCGGGGAGGAGCTCAAGCACCTGTCATGCAAGCCTCCTCCTCCACCTTTCCCATGGATGCGGTGGCTTCCCTTGATGACGCCCCCTGGAAAGTGCTGTCCGGGGCGGGGCGCCCCCCTGACCCCCCCCCATGCTATGCCAGTGGATTTTGAACAGGGACACGTGGCCACTCGTGCCAGTGAAATCTCTCCTAAGCATGGGGCTGCCCTACAGTTTGGGGAATAGTTAAAATGGTGGCTTTTAAATGGCCATGGGAGGTGCAAAAATGGCTGTGGAGGCCATCTGTGGCCCATTCTTGCTCTATCCCATATGCAATTTTGCAAATCTCTATTGTGTTTTATAGCACTCTAACCTCTGCAATTGATTTTTCCAAGAGGATTTTTCTTTAAATTGCTGTGACTGGTTAGTAGTCTCCGAATCATGTATTGTGAAAGTGTACACAGCATAATTATTTTCTCTCTCTTCTCCTTGCTTTTATTTTCAAATGAAGGAATAACACACAACAAAATTCATTTTCTTTAAACAAACTCTCAGGTACAACCACATTTGCTCAGATCTACAAGACAGAGATTCCAACAGAAGCGTAGCATGCCTTAACGGGGCCCCGTATAAAAATTTGTTTGGGGGGCCCTTGTGAAATAAAAAAAATTGGGAAGTTTTTATTAATTTTTGCTGTAGGGGGCCCCCGTGGCCCGGGGGCCCCGTATAATTGATACGGCAGATACGGCGGTAGCTACGCCCCTGGATTCCAAGCTCAAGGACCTACATAATGCATTTCTCAAACTACAATACTCATCCAATATGTTCAAAGAACAGATCAACCAATCAAGACAAATACCCAGAACCAACCTACTGAAAGACAAGCCTAGTTGTCACTTTCAACCCACAACTGAGACCTCTCACATGTATAATAAAGGATCTCCAACCCATCTTGGACAAGAATATTTCACTTTCCCAAGCTCTTGGTGGAAGAGCTCTACTTGCCTACAGACAACCTCCAGTCTCTAGCAACTATTGACACTCAACAGACTACACAGCAGTGAAACAGAGATGGGAACTCAGCCCTGTTACAAACCAAGATGCCAGCTATGTCCTCACATTTACTCTAGCTACACAATTACAGGACCCTACATGTCATACACACAACATTAAGGGCAATTTTACTTGTTCTTCTCCTAATGTGATTTATGCCATCTCTTGCCAAAATGTCCTTCTGCACTCTACATAGGACAAAAAGGACAATTTCTGTGCAAAGTTAATGGACATAAATCAGATATCAAGAATGGCAAACAGCTTCTTTGGTGACTCTATATCTGGAATACGCATAAAACCTCTCTGCAAGAGAGTGGGAGAAGAGTCTACTTCACTCCCTGGTGTTCTTCATCATGTAATTCTGTGAAAGTATCCCACATGACATACAAGAATGTCCAGTTGAAAAAGACAATACCAATTTAACCTGGCTCATTAATACTGCTAAATAATTATCAGTTAGAAAGCCCACCCTGAAATACACATGACACACAAACCTACACGCCTACATCCATTAGTAAGTAACAAGTTGTAACATACATGAAATTAAAACAGCCAACTTCAAAGGGACTTAGGGACAAACTCAAACATGTACTTTTAAAAGAATAATTTAACATATATTTGTTAGTTTGGCTGTAACATGTCTATTTGACTCTAATATGGGATGAACATGAAAAGGACTGTGGATGGGGGAGGGAATAATTATTTTCCTTATAAACACATGAATTCTTAGCACAGGTCAGTGGAATGGAAAGACTCTGGTCTTGGCAGGTTCAAGATTGCCAGGATATGGTTTTTAAAATGCCCAGGCTATTGTCTTTGTTCCCCATTACTGATGTTGGAACATAAACGGCATGGGGAAATGGCTTCCACAAGCTCAAAGAGAAGAGCTACAAAATGGATCCCTTTCTCCAAACACAGACCATACCAAACCATAATTCCTGGGGTGATCTTTTAGAGAGGATTTCAGCATAGCTCTGGCGCCCCGCCCCTTTCCCCTCAGTTTCATTTTTTCCATCGCTGTGATCGGTCGTGCTCTCACCACTCCCACAACCTATTGGGGAGGTTGGGGGGAATCCCATACATTACTATTGATACCCCAGGGCGCCAGAGGCAAGGGCAGGGTGGGACAAAGCCCAATTGGCCGATATACCAGCACACGCCTGCTTGGAGTAACAGTGGAGAACTTCATTTGAACCAGGATTTGTTAGCCTGAAACTCCTCTCCAAAAACACCACATTGAGATGGGAATCCTAACTGTATTTCCTAGGGATAAAACTTCAATGAATCCAGTGGGACTGACTTGCAGTGCAACATGTTTGCCATTACAACACTGTTCCATTACGGAAGCACTTGCCTACAGTATAACTAACGGGACCATTTGAGGCAAAGACTAGGCAACCTCCAGGATGGGATGGGGAGGTTGCTTCTTTTTTCCTCAGGCATCATCAATCAGCTCTGGATGCTGCCTACAATGTGCTTTTCATGCACAGTCTGCATGAGTAATTTCCAGGAGATTTGTCTAAGAGGCATACTTGCTGGTTTGCATCCAACTGCGTAACTTTTGTTCATGGACTCTGCGCGTAAGCCTTTGATCAGCTCAAGTTGTTTCAAATAAATCTCTGCATCTTTAATGAGTTCTTTATAACTGCTAAATGGTTCGACTTAAGATTGACAAGTGTAACTGGTAGCTTCAAACCTTGGCACCAAATGAGACAATTGGCCCCCAACCTTCGCCTCTGGCATCCCATTTAAATTATTGTGGCAAAGAACACCAAGAGTTTGTTGCTGCTAGGGAAACTGTTCTGTGCAATTAAATTTGGAAACTAATCAGCAAAATACACATACAATATCATTGGAGAATGATCTTTGTTTCCCTTAAGGCCTTCTACCAAGATAGGAGTCACCTGAACCACCTCAGTGCAAAGACCAAAAAGACTTGGAGCTCTGCCATGTATTTTGAAGAGAGGTAGAGGAGACCAACCAAAATGGTCAGGGCACTGGAACAACTCTCCTGTGAGGATGACTTACAAAGCTTGCAATTTGGGTTTAAAAGAAATTGCTTGGCAAGAAGCGACATAGGCAGTGGTGGGATTCAATTTTTTTTACTAACTACTCTATGGGCATGGTATGGTAGGTGTAGCCAGGGGGAAAGCCCTGCATTGCACCTGAATTAGGACTACAGTAATACCCCGGATAACGATTGCATCAGATAACGCTAGAATCCGATAACGATGCAAGATTTTTGGAAAAATCTTGCATCGGATAACGCAATTTTTAGCGTTATCTGAGCCAATCTTGGGGGGGGGGGTTGGATTGGGTAGATGGTCTACCCAATCCAACACCCCCCCCCAAGATTGGCTCAGATAACGCTAAAAATTGCGTTATCCGATGCAAGATTTTGCAAGATTTTTGGAAAAATCTTGCATCGGATAACGCAATTTTTAGCGTTATCTGAGCCAATCTTGGGGGGGGGTGTTGGATTGGGTAGATGGTCTACCCAATCCAACACCCCCCCCCCAAGATTGGCTCAGATAACGCTAAAAATTGCGTTATCCGATGCAAGATTTTTCCAAAAATCTTGCATCGTTATCGGATTCTAGCGACCACCACCCCAGCAACGGATCGCTCATGCTGAACTAGGGTTGGTGGGAAAGGCACGCGGGTGCCTGCCTTTCCCCTCGACCCTAGTTCAGCCTGAGCGATCGCTGGACAAAGCCTAGCGGCACCTGGGCTAGCTAGCCCGAGCGCTGCTAGGCTTTGTCAACAGCCCATTTGGGCTGTGTTTGAAGCCTAGCGGCTTCGGACACAGCCTGCACAGGCTGTGGAAGAAGGCTAGTCCAGCTGGGCTGGGCTAGCCTTCTCCCTAAGCCCTTCTGCGCTGTGTCCGAAGCCCAGGGCTTTGTACACAGCCCGGAAGGGCTGCTTCTTCCGAAGCCCTTGCAGGCTGTGTCCGAAGCCGCTGGGCTTCGGACACAGAGTGGGCACCTCGCTAAGAGCCCGGGGAGATCCGGGCGAGGAGAGGCGGCTCTCCCCGGGATCTCCTCGCGCTCTTAGTGGCTTGCTAAGAGCGTGGGGAGATCCGGGTAAGGAGAGACGGCTCTCCCTGGGGTCTCCCCACACTGTTAGCGGCTCGCTAAGAGTGCAGGGAGATCCGGGCAAGGAGAGGCGGCTCTCCCCATGGTCTCCCCACGCTCTTAGCGACTTGCTAAGAGCGCGGAGAGATCGGGGCGAGGAGAGGCGCCTCACCCTGGGATCTCCCTGCGCTCTTAGCGAACCGCCTTGTCTTGCCACCCGACACGAACCTTAGCTGTCAGGTGGCGAAACAAGGCAGCTGCTCGCTGCCTGTTTCCCGCACTGCACTGGCCCCTTACCACTTGCTAAGGGGCCAGTGCAGTGCGGGAAACAGGCAGCCGCTGGCGCGCAACAAAGCACACGAGAGGCTGCCTTGTCTCGCCACCTGACAGCTAAGGTTCGTGTCGGGTGGCGAGACAAGGCAGCCTCTCATGCGCTTTGTTGTGCGCCAGCGACTGTCTGTTTCCCGCACCGCACTGGTCCCTTAGCAAGCGGTAAGGGGCCAGTGCAGTGCGGGAAACAGGCAGGGCTCGGCTTGTCCAAAATCCCCCCCCCCGGGGGCATGGGAATTTCAGACAAACCTTGCCTTGCCTCAGTCCAAGAACACCAGGATTTCCTCTGAGAGTGACTGAAGTTGAACCTCTTAGAAAATGGGAGCAGCCAGACTGGATGCCTTACCTTGGATACCTTGGACTCATTATTCAGAGAGGAGTCTGCACGTTGGCAGACGTCTCCACCATAACATTCTGCACATGCAAATGGACTTGAGAAATCAAGTCCATTTGTGTGCATTTTTTTAGCCTTTTGGATATCACATCACCAGCTGGCTAGGTGGATAATGACATGTACCCTCTGCTTCCACCTTGCCCAAGGGATCTGACGGAGGACGCTTTGGTGAGTTTTAGTTTAGGAGGCTGAATAGCTCAGTGAAATTGGGTACCTGGCTGCAGAGTCAGAGGTCAGAAGTTTTATTTCTCATTGAGCTTTGAAGGAGAACAGCCAACCAGCCTGTGTGCTCTTTGACAAGATGTGCAGTCCCAAAGCACCCCAAAAGAAAGGAACAATTTAGTACAGTAGTTATTTCACCATTTAGAAATATGAAAACTGAACTATCTATCTGTGCCTTCTGAAGCTGGTAAAGCACAATTTAATTAAGTATAATATCTGTTCCCCCATACTTTATAAAGATTAAATTACCCTTTCTCTCTTACATCCTTAAAATGCTCTTTTGACTTATTCTCCTCTCTTTCAAAGTATATGTGTAAAACAGTAAGATGAGTCATGCCCTTTAGTCACAGTTTCATCCTTCTGTGAGAAAGCTAGATCGGATTTAATTCCCTAGTTGTCCTTGAGGCTCTCTGAAATCCTGTGAATTGAACTGTTGCATACTTAACTGTAACTAGAAATATGTCCAAATGGATCATTAGATGGAAAATTTGAAGAGACAGAGTAAAATTATGACCTTTCTTATACCAAAAGGAGAGGAAGGCATTAAAGATTTCGAACAGGTAAATGCAATGAAGAAGAAAAAACTAGAAAAGAAAAAAGAAATCAAATGTCTGGGTAACAGTGATAGTGATAAAGATATATTAGAAAACAAAATAAAATAAACAAAATAAAATAAAAAAACTGTAGCACTTTAAAGGCTACACCACAGGGAGGTAGGGCCAGTTAAATTGGCCCACCCCCGGCGACTAATGGATCCGGAAGGATTCCAGAGGGAACTGGGGTGTTTTCCTCTTGACCTGCAATGCGATTTGTCTGAGGCTCTTGCCAACTCATGGAACGAGAGAGTGGCGGCAGCCTTGGACGTGATCGCTCCACTACGGCCTTTCCGTGTCTGCGGGCATCGAACATCCCCTTGGTTTACAGAAGAGCTGAGGGAGCTCAAACGGGCAAAGAGATGCCGAGAGCGCCGCTGGGTGAAGACCTGGAGTGAGTCTGATTGAACACTTGTTAGAGCTGCTATTAAAGCCTACCTAGTGGCAATGGGGGCAGTGAAACGACAATATTTCACCGCCCTTATTGCCTCCGTGGATAATCGCCCAGCGACCTTGTTCCGGGTGACCAGGTCCCTCCTTGGTAGAGGGGGGTCTGGCCCTGGTTGTCAGGGATCGGCTGAGGCCTTTGCTGATTATCTGGTGGAGAAAATCGCTCAGATCCGCTTGAAGTTTAACCCCGGCGTGGAATATACAGAGCTGGGGTTGACCAGAGCACAGTCTGGCCATGTTATCTGGGATCAATTCGATCCAGTTGGCCCTGAGGAAGTGGACAGGCTTCTTGGATCTGTTCGTGCCACTGCCTGTGAATTGGATCCATGCCTTGCCTGGCTAGTTAAAGCAACTAAGGCTGTGTCAGGCGGTTGAATCGAGGCAATTATAAATTCATCTCTGCACGAGGGGTGTTTCCCAGCACCCTTAAAACATGCTCTGGTGCGCCTCCTCCTAAAAAAGCCATCCCTAGACCCTACGGTACTTACTAATTACTGACCAGTATCCAACCTACCCTTTTTGGGCAAGGTCTTGGAGAAGGCAGTGGCACGACAGCTACAGGAATTCCTGGATGAAGCGGATTATCTGGACCCTTTTCAGTCAGGATTCAGACCCAGATATGGTACAGAAACTGCATTGGTCGCATTGGTGGATGACCTCTGAAGAGAGCGGGATGGAGGTCATCCGTCTGTCCTGGCTCTTCTCGATCTCTCAGCGGCCTTCGATACCGTCGACCACGGTATCCTTCTGGGAAGGCTCCCAGGATTGGGGATCCAGGGCACTGTGTTGGCTTGGTTTTCCTCATTTCTGAGGGGCAGGACCCAGTCGGTGTGGTTGGAGAATAAGAAGTCCAGCCCTACGTCCCTTCAATATGGGGTGCCTCAGGGCTTGGTACTCTCACCTCTCCTATTTAACATCTACATGAAGCCACTGGGTGAGATCATCTGTTTCCACCCGTTCCCTCCTTAGCAGCTGTCTGTAGATCCACATTTCAAAAGCTTCCATTCTCTTTTCAGATGCTTTAGTCAATGTCCAAGCTTCAACCCCATATAGCAACACTGGGAATATGTAACATCTCACTGTTTGGATCTTTGTAGCAAGAGTCAGATCTCTACTGCATAACAAATGTTGCATTTTTATGAAGGTGGATCTTGCTTTTTCTATTCTTATTGTAATCTCTACCTTGGGATCCCAATTTTCATTTAACATTCCCCAAATAGCCTTTTTACATCTGCTAAAACAATAACAATGACTTTGCTGACTTTACCACACATCATTCCATACCATATAAGGCATATAGAAAAAGAATAGAAAGAAAAAGAGTGTGAGGCAGTCGAGAAAACATCAAAGACATACAGTATTACAAAAACACTAAATAACACTGGTTGAGGCCACTAGAAGTGCAAGAACGAGAACTTTGTATTTTCCTTGACACCCAAATGAATAAAAAATTAAGTAAAGAAGAAGACCACACATCATTATAATCCCTTTGTCTCTTTGTTCCCCTTCTTCAATACATGCTGATTCTCAGATTCCGAAAATGGGAGAATATAATAAGAAGGGGGACTGTTTGAAACTTGAGAAGTTTGGTTATGTGACCATCAAAAAGCTCACTGTAAACAGAACAATAGTAAACAGGAACAAAACTCCATATTGAGTGTTTGTGGTTTCCTCCAACCTTTCTTTGTTATGTCTAAGGCTCTTGCATCCTGTCAATTATACTAACCATCTTTTCTGGAGATTATTTCCAATTTATGAATAGGGGAGAAAGTCCTTAACCCCCCAATCAGACCCAGCAGCACAATGAAGGTTCCCCCACAGCATGGCTACATGTAATAATAATGAGAAAGAGTAGCACAAATGTGCAGGGGATATTTTAGATGTATGATATTTTGATGTGTATGCCAAATATTTTTAGCTGTACACATGAAAATGTGAAAGCTACAGACAACAAACACAGGATTGTAAACACATGTAATGTATATACACAGACACATAAACATGTAGGGAAGTGAAATCATCAGTGGTTTTTTATTTGTAGACACTCCATAGGAAATTTTTCTAGTACCTATTATTTGGAAAAATCATTCACTTTACTGGTTAAACAATCAGATAATTCCAGACAAGGCACTGTCCTTTGGCTCAAACACATGAGACTTGCATCTCTAAGGAAATCCAATCTGTGGAGGCAAAATGTGTCAATTGAAGGAATATGCATTTCACGCAACAACATCAAATTTCATCATTTAAATGTGCAATCCTCAGACAGTTGCCACTAACATGTCTGGCCATACCTTTAGACAGAGAGTACATTAGCCTCAGGTAGCAGATGCTGGAAGACAACACTAACAGGGACCTTGCCATTCTTCCCTAACTCTCTGGTTGGCAGAACCACAAGTAAAACTGCATTTAATGTTGTGTATGATGGCGTTGGGTCCAGTAATACTGTTTCCAGAGCGAATGTGGGGGCATAGTTGACATCTGGATTTTCAGCAGTGTCAGCTTCTGCCAATGTGATTTATGCCATCTCTTGCCAAAAATGGCTGTCTGTGCTTTATGTAGGACAAACAGAACAATCTTTATGCAAAAGAATTAATGGACACAAATCAGACATCCGGAATGGCAACACAAAGAAACCTGTCTCCAACCACTTCAATCTAACTGGACACTCTAGCCAAGACCTGAAAATTACAATTCTGGCCAGGTAGGGAAAGCAATTTTTTAAGATAAAGATAAACAGTTAAGGGTAAAATGTTAAAGACAACAATGGAAGTTTGGGGGGAAATGAAAGAAAAATTGGCCCCAGATGTATCTCCAATTATAGAAATTGGGGACTTAAAAAGTTTCCCAGTAAAAATAGATGAAAAAAGGGAAGAAGTGTTAAACAAAAATGATGTGTTCCTGTTGAAAGATTGGGTGCAAATGTGCAAAGACAGAGGGGGAAATTAGAATTATATAGACAAATGGAATTGAATTGGTTTCAAATTGTGTTACTAAACAATTGGAATAAAAAGTATATAGAAGAACGAAGTTTAGGAAGAGAAAGGACAAGATTTGAAGAAATTGTATATCTTATAAGAAAAGGGCAGATAGGTATAAAAGGGTTAGTTAGTAAAATTTATAAGACTTTAAATCAAGAGGGTAATGCACAGGAGGTGTTAAAAATAATATGGGAACAAGATTTAAATATAAAAATTATGGAAATTAGTTGGAAAAGTAAATGGAAAAGAAGAATTATGGGACCCTTGTCTGTTAGAGTCAAAGAACATAACTTTAAAATGATTTGGAGGTGGTACCTGACTCCAACTAGGTTACATCACATGGACAATACAAAATCAAAAATGTGTTGGAGATGTAAAAATACACTGGGGTCATATGAACATATGTGGTGGGGTTGTAACGTGTTAAAGATTTTTTGGAAAAATATTGAGAAGGAAATTAAAGAAATAATGGGTGTGGACCCAAAGTTGGAGTCGAGTATTAATATAGATTCAAATAAAAAGATTTGCTATCTATTTTACTAACAGCAGCAAGGCAATGCATTCCAAGGAATTGGAAAAATGACATTTTGGTAAAAATTGAAGACTGGTATATAAAGAAATGTGGGGAATAGCATTGAATGATAAGCTTACTTGGGAACTGAACTTAAAAAGGGGATTATTAAGGAAAATAAATTTTTGAATATATGGAGACCATTTTTAGAGCATATGCTAACTAAGGGCAAAGGTGGCAGACCAGCACAAGGTCAATTGTAATTGAGAGTAAGCATTAGAAGGAAAATTGCAGTCTCCAGGGCTTTGTAAATATCACAGGTGATTTTCATTTTTGTTTGTTATCACCTTTTCTATGTTGTTGTTGTTTTGTTAAATAATGCCAAGGTGTTATTCAAAGTGAAAGTTTATACAATACAGTATTAGATTTTTTTAATTATTACTAGTTTATTTTTTCTCTTAATTGCATTGTGTTGTATTTGTATGATATTGTTATGTACTGTTATGATCTTTTGTTTGTCTTGTTAAATTTTGTTTAAAAGTTAATAAAAATATTTTTTTAAAAATTACAATTCTGGAACAGAGAAATTACAAAACTAGGATTGAAAGGGAGACAGCAGAAATCAAATATATCCATCTGTTATACACCCACTGCAGGGGATTAAATATTAACGAAGGGTTTCTGGGACATTATCAAATTTGATACACAGATTGCTATATGCTGCTAGATATTTTATATATTATATAACAACCTTCCCTCCAATTCTCTATAGCAAAACAGGAAGTAACCAGGTACATTGTTTTGTTTGTTTTCTGACATGCAGGTCAAAGGTTGATCGGAGACCAGAATGGGCTTTCTCAGCACCTTTGAGATTGAAAGGGAGACATTTAGAACTAATCTGAATAATCTATTGTTGCTGATGGCTGTTGGGAAGCTGTATTGTTGTGCTTGCTTGTCTGTCATTTTACTTGAGCAAACCCTTCTCCCTTTGACCCCTGAATTTGGGGTCCTTGTCTGAAGAAGTGGACTTGATCCACAAAATCGAACAATAAAAATACTGTATAGCAGTTAGTCTTTAAAGTGCTACAGTGTTTTCTATTTTGTTTTGTTTACTTTGTTTTGTTTTCTGATATGCCTGAACCACAAACTAACACAGCTACTATTCCAAAAAAAAAAAAATCCTAAGTATGTTATTTCTAGTGGCAATATTTCATTTGTTGTTTAGATAATGTATCATAGGTTTGGATTTGACCCATAAATATATCCAAATACTTTGGGGTAGGGCAATATTTCAAAAATCTTGTCTTCCCAGCTAACTTGGAGCGTTCTTTCTGCTTCTTCGTTCTTTACAGAACATTCCATTATTCCAAAATGGAAGTAACAAATTGATCATAGTTTTCTGGTTGAGAGGCACTTTGAAATACAGCTGTATCTGTTTCTGCTCTGAGTGTTTGGCATTGAGTCACCTGTACTTCTAATGCACTGTTGAGCTATAGACTCCTAACAAAAAACAGATCTGGGTTTGCTTCATTTATTAATGGCTGTTCATAAAATCTTCTCACTCATCGGTATAGCATCTCCAGATGTAAAAACAAAGACAAAAAACCCATGTAGCAGCAGTGGCTGAGAAGAAAAGGCATGAAACAAACCCAAGGCAACCAATGTTTAGACTTCAGCCTCACCTATAAAGGTTGAAGTCAAGAAAGCGCTTGGTGATGAAGGAGAAGCCAGGAGCAAGTTAACATCTCCAATATGAGACATGGAAGATGCTGAATAGGCTGAGAACTGGGGTGACACGATGCAAAAGAAACCTAAAGAGGTGAAGCTATATTGATTATGCTGAACAATTTGAATGTGGCAAGAAAGAAGTCTTTGAATATGTGCTAATCTGCAGCAGTTTTCATGAACAGTGCAATATTGAGGATTTCTTTGAAGCAGATGACAGGGCTATTCAAACTCTTGAGTATTAGAAAAGTAGAGTGTAAATATATAGTTTATTTTTCGATGATTAGTGGTTTTTTGAAAATTATGTTTTGAATTTTAGTGCTTCGAACTTCGTTAAATAAAAGATCTGGATTGTAGCCTTTCTGTCACCTGCCGCTGTTAAATGAACATTGTATTGTGTACAAGGCACATTGAGTAGGATTATGCTCATTTTATAATGACATCACAATTGTCATCATCATGTACATAGCCCCAAATGTTGCTATGACTGTTGAAATCTCCACATAGAAAGTGAGTGTTTTCCATATTAGATGGTTTCTTGAAGCAGAATGATGTATTAGGTCAAAGTTTTAATGTGTTAGGTCAACGTTTTTCAGCTGCACGACAGACCATGCCCCCTCAGGCAGCTGAGCGAGCTGGACTGGTGGTTCCCTCGGCTATAAACCCTGCCGTAAAACCCATTTATGATGGGTGCAGACTCATTTACTGGTGTAGTAAATTCATTTATGACAGCCATAAATGAATCTGTGGCTGATTCCGCCGTGATTGGTGCCAGCGGCTGGAGCAAGGTCAGGGGCCAGATTATTTGGTGGATCCAGCCTGTGGGCCATAGGTTGCAAACCCTTTATTTGGTGGTTTATACATCAGTATTAATACACACACAGCCAGTTCAATTGTTAAGAATTCTATGTTGACCTCTTCAGTATCAGGACTATAATACTTAGTCTTACAAAAATAACAGTTCTGTATTGTTGGTGGGACCTCTCAACAACTAAGTACATCCTAGAAACATTTGATCAATGCTGATCAGTTCCTTGGTGATTTTCTTATATTTCCATTCCTTGCAAAGCGAAGCCAACGTTATCTCTTCAGATGAAGAGATGCACTTTACAGTAATACAAATTATTGTCATTTGAGATATTAAAAAGAACCAGTGGGTAATTTTGCTCATCAGCAAGTTTCCTGATAGAAAGAGTGGCCTACTCTATGTTATTGCTCAGGGAATATTCAAGTAAACTTGCAATGCTTTCCGCTCCTTCTATGTCCCACATTGTACTTAGTCAACCTTGTGTTTTCAACTAATTTTTCTCACACTAGGTCAGACAAAAGGAACTGCACAATGAACTCACCAAAATGTGCCTTCATTTTGGCAGTTTCATATCTGGCCTAGACACAGAAGAAGAAGAAGAAGAAGAAGAAGAAGAAGAAGAAGAAGAAGAAGAAGAAGAAGAAGAAGAAGAAGAAGAAGAAGAAGAAGAAGAAGAAGAAGAAGAAGAAGAAGAAGAAGAAGAAGAAGAAGAAGAAGAAGAAGAAGAAGAAGAAGAAGAAGAAGAAGAAGAAGAAGAAGAAGAAGAAGAAGAAGAAGAAGAAGAAGAAGAAGAAGAAGAAGAAGAAGAAGAAGAAGAAGAAGAAGAAGAAGAAGAAGAAGAAGAAGAAGAAGAAGAAGAAGAAGAAGAAGAAGAAGAATTTTTTTTTTTTAGAAGGAAATTTTTTATTGATAAAATTCTTACTACAGAGCCATCTGTCGAGGTGAACTACATAAACTTGTCATCACTTTCAAATACTTAGCTCAGTAAACATAGTTACATACATAGTGATTGTGGAAGGAAATATACATTATATACAATACCAAAAGAACAACGATATTTACAATTATACTGTCATTTACATGAAACTTAACTTTTAACATTCTAAGTTATTCCCAAATTTCTTTCTGTCAACCACTGCCACCATTTGTATCTGTCGGGTTCCTTCTGTCTCACCATCATTCTTTTAGCATATACTCTGAGCCTTGCCACCAAACTGCCCACCGTTTGTTTGGGATCTGCCACCTTTCCTGTCTTCCCTTCCTGTCCCCTTTGGAACATCAGAGCGCTTAAGGCAAACAGATTGATTAATCGAACCAAGGACCAGGGCACTTTCCAGTTCTCCAGTTTCCCTTTCTTTCTCGGCCCCTTCCACCCCTTTCCTGGCTCTGTCCCCGATAGAATCGTCTCTGCTTTCTGTTCCTTTAAATAAGGCCAGTCCAATTTACTTGCCAGAGCTCCCCAAACTTCTTGCGATGAAGGACATTCATTTGCAAAATGCGAACAGGTTTCTCTCGGGGGTTTCTGGTCTGTTATCCCACCTCTAACATTCTGGCATCTTCTCCTCCTGCACTGCTGCTCCTCTTCCTTTTTCCATGGGTAGGTCGCTCCTACATTAAGTACCTGATGATATGCCCTCCACCTTGTTTCCCACAGACAGAGGGGTATATTCCCATCTTTAAACACAGAAGAAGAAGAAGAAGAAGAAGAAGAAGAAGAAGAAGAAGAAGAAGAAGAAGAAGAAGAAGAAGAAGAAGAAGAAGAAGAAGAAGAAGAAGAAGAAGAAGAAGAAGAAGAAGATGATGATGATGATGATGATGATGATGATGATGATGATGATGATGATGATGATGATGATGCTAGGTAGACAGGCAGGAGGGCAGGCAGATAGATAGGTAGGTATACCTTTCATCTAGTATAACTACTAATTTAGACAGTTTACAAAGTAACACTTTGTGCATACATACATAAAAAGATACATAATAAATCACATATTAAATAAAAAAGAAAAAGCCACACATTTAACCATCTTCAAAGTACAGATGTGGAAGAAGCATACATACACATCCCACCAGAGTTTTATGGGTGCTGTGACAACAGACAGATATTAACTCTTCACAGTCCTTTGCAAGGACAAAATGGGATCAAGATGTTCTCACTTGAGGTAAGTTTAAAGCCAATATAGATTGGGCTGAAAAATGAACTGAAGTGAAAAACCTCACCAATCACAAAGTTTATAAGATTCCCACGTAGATGTAAAATCACTAGGCATATGATGGCAAGATCACTGAACAGAGGTGACTGTTGCTTTTAAAACAAATATTTAAATGAATGCTATAACATTAAATGTGCTTTTTTAACCATTACTACAAAAAGGCCCTACAACACCAAAGTTTAAGAAGATGGCTAAAATCCTGTTGCTTGGTCTAATAACTTGAATTAGAGTAGGGCTACTGAATCAATTGGGATTTGATGAGACACCTCCTCCATAAGTTCCATTGATTGAAGTAAGATTTATATTCAGCTTGTGAGCTACAATTCCAAGATTCTTCATTTTTCATAGTACCATATTACTGAGCCAAGCATCTTGTTACTGTGCATTTGTGTGTGTGTGTGGGGGGGGGGGGTGTCCAAGATGTAGAAATTTACATTCATATGTTACATTTCATTCTGTTGTTTTCTGTAAATCAAGACTATCAAACTATTTTTGAATTCTGTTCCCTTCTTCCAAATTATTAGCAATTCCATTTATTTTGTGTCATCTGCAAATTTGATAAGTATTCCCTGCACTCCCTCCTCCAAAACATTGATGAAAATGTTGAAGTGCACCAAGCCCTGCACGGAGCCTTGTAGTACCATACTTGTTAGGGCATTCCTTAACTATTTGTTTATCAATCTCAAGTTGCAATCCTGCCCCCTTCCTTTGTATTTCACATTTGCCTGAAGAATAGTATACTACCTTTGTGTGCAATTTGTACATACTATATGTAATTTATGCACACTCTAAAATCAAAAGAGGTGCTTATTAATCCAAGCTCTGGACTATTTTATGGTTCCATATTTAACTGTGTTTTCTTAAATAAGATTTTCATTGAATGGGAGCTAGTATGCAGAAACAGATACAGTACAGTACATCTATATTCTCTTATGAAACACTTCCACATTTGTGGATACATCTTTGCAAACAGTCCTGCCCCTCCTCACCTCCACCTCTATAGAGTTTTCTCAAAGCTATAATTATAACCCTGTCATTTCATCTCTAAACGTAATCTGAATCCGAGAGTAACTTTTTGTTGCACGATAATACAGGTCAACAGTGTTTCATAGGTCAGAGGGTCATGCTGAAATTCCATCTGTTTTAGTTCTCTTGTGAAACCATGTAAGTTCTTTTAAACTTAAAATCTCCCATAGAATGTCAAACTTGCTGGTAATATAAAAGAACTGTGGTCGAGAAATGTCACATTTTTCTCACCCCCAACATTTTTGGAGGACATTGTTTTGATCTGCACTGGAGAAGCATCATTTCTGAGTGCAAAATTCAGTTGAGCTGGAAGCAAGTCGGTGCAGAAAGGAAGCTTACGGTAGGTGCCTCCAGCCTGTAAAAAGTGTATCCTACTGAGTGCTGGCTCCGGGGCTTATTAAATACCAGCCATTTTTGACTAGTAAAAGACCAAACAAAATGTGAAGAGTTTGTTTCCCTGCTCTTTGATGATTAAATTTGGTCTTAAGTGAGAGGTACTGTTGATATAAACACATACGCACAAGCTGTCCTGATGAATTAGCACATCTATATATTCATGGTTCTAAACTATACATCATCTTATCACAAAAGTTATGGGACACACAGCATTTGCTTGTGCTGCTTTGACAGGAGAAACATTTCACTGGGTATTTTTAGAGTTTGTCCATAAAAGGTCATGAGTTTGCTCAATTCCTGCTGCTTTTTCAACCCCTGATCACAGTGGATTGCTTATCCATGGGCTCCAACCTCCATACCTATTTAATCAGTCCACTATTTCTCATCTAGTCATAACGAATTACTTTTCTATGAAGGCTGAAGGCTGGGATTCAGTTATATTTACATCAATGGCAGAATCCTGCTTCAAAATAAAATCTAACACCTAAGTTATTAAAATACAGCATACTAATGCTGTGGCATTATGTTTTTCCATGCATGTTGGGTGTGCCTCTTAAGGGTGCTCTTAAAAATCAGCTCAAAGTTTCCCTTGAAGGTTTTCTGGAGCAACTCCAACACATACATCTAAATAAAAATAATGTGTATCAAGGAACTTCAAAATTTCACAGAGTTTAATTCATGAAACTAGCTAGTGTTTTTGATGAAACTATCCCCCACACACACACTCAAATATACAGAGTTGCTGATTAGTTCTCTAAACCAATTGAGCTCCAAAGCAAGTAGCAACTAATCTGAACCAATGGGACCAACTAAAATAGCCCAAGTGTGTTTTGTCCTCTTGTCTTTTTAAGATCTATGAGTGCATTGGTTCTCTTGCACCAACGTACAGGCTTGCCTGTAAGATGGCCCAAGACACAGCCTATTATTTGAAGAGCTGGTTGGATAACTCAATAAAATAGATATTTGGCGGTGGAGCCATATTTTGGGACTATCCCAGAAGAGCAAGCCTTTGTGGCCCTGGCCAAGCTGCACAGTCCCTGGATGATGCCAGAAGAAAGGAATGATAGCCCACTTCTGAATACTCTTTACCTAGAAAAAAATGGGAAACGGTTGCCCTAAGCCAGACTTAACTTGATAGCATACCATTATTATTATTTATCATTTGAAAAGGACGTTTATTAAATCTGAGAGCCTCTGTCACAGGAGAGACACTAATGAATTTCTGGTTTTAATGATGGGTTATCTTGAGCACATTGTTTGATTCTAAGGCTGCCATCTACCAGTCTCCAAAGTCCTTATTTTTCTCTCTTATATATAGTTTCAGACTTCACTTTTTCTGGTGGAATGTCTCTCCCAATCCAATGGAACTTCCCTCTGGCAGAAGGTGAGGAAGGGTTTCTCCGGCACTCTCATTTACAGTTATTTCTTTTGCCATTCAGAAGGGATCCCAAACAATATACTGTATTAAAGATATCTGAGTGGCACAGAGGCTTTAGGGCAAATCTTTTAGAAACCGAGTGCCCAAACTGTGTGCATGGGGGGGAGAGAAATCGCTCCCATTGGGCTGCTGGGCAGAGGGGTGGGGCAAATTCTGTGCTGTGGCAATGGTGCGGGTGCCCACAGAGAGGGCTCTGAGTGCCCCCTCTGGCATGCGTGCCATAGGTTCACCACCACTGCTTTAGGGGGAAAGCAGAAATTATGGTACCTCTCCCCAGTGGAAGCAAAGGACTCCGGTATCATGAGAGTGGTGAATCTGCTCCTGGCTTTAGTCTCAACTGTGATGGAGCTGTCTAAAGTGCTGGACATTGTCTCATCCACTTCAGCAGTATGAGCATCAAGCAAATGGATATCCTTTGCAGAAAGTTTGCACCAAAGGCATTGCATATACAGTCACAAATGTTCATTTGGCCTAAGAATGTCTAAGCCATTGCTGTCTTCTCATGTTATTTGCAGGTAGCGTGTGACTATGTTTGGTTTTTATGTTTGGCGGTGGAAAAATATAAACAAACAAATAAATTAAATAAATATATTTCTGTACCATCTTTTAAAAAAACATTTGGCCTGGAAACAAATTGCAGAGAGCAAGAAAGGAGATAAGGGGCCCAGCCCAGTGGTCAATCATTAAAACTACCAGGTGTCAGGATCATGGCTGATGTTTCAAGGAACTGAGGTGCTTCTTCAAGTCTCTAGGCAGGGAGAGAAATCTCAGGCAGGTGTGCTTGCTTGCTTGTTCTGACTTTCTGACCTTTGTACCATCATGAGGAGAGACTCTTTCCCACAAGAGAGTTGATCAACTGGCCTGATGAAATCTTACTTGGCTCCAGAGATCTTGTCTGTCCACTGCTAGTGGAAAGGAGCAAACTACAATATCAGTGAAGACTGAAAGAAGATGAGTAAGGATCAATGTATGTCTGCATGCATGTGAATGTCTGTATATATTATGTCTCTGCCATCTCTAAAGCATAGTTCAGATCTCTGTGCAAATAAGGGAGTCTAGATTTTAAAATGTAGGAAGTGAACGAGTATTGGTCATTTTTCTTTCAAGTGGTCCCAAAGACAATACAGGACAGAAAATCTGTGTGCATGTGCTTGTGCACTGAATGGCTACAGCAAAAACTGGCAAGTGTGTATATACAGTAAATAAATATATGTACACTGTGCAGTCTTAGGCCACCACCAGCTGATTTGAGAAAAATTCAATGAGTGATTTGAGGGGCCATAACTCAGACACCCAAAATCCAAATTTCACCAAACATACAGGGGATTGAGAGGGGAGTCAGCAGAAGGCTCTCTCACATTTTAGTGTGTCCAGGTGGCTCAGGGGCTTGGTTATCTCTCTCCCCCCCCCCCCATATCACTCACTGAATTTTCCCCAAACCATCTGGTGGTAGCCTAAGACTTTTGCACAGTAATGTATATCTGGCTGTGGCAGCCAGAACAGGAGGAGGAAGAGCAGCACAGAGTGTGAGATATCTGTGTACATGAACATACACAAAGGAACAAGTTATTCACTAGTGCAGAAGAACATTCTGCACATGCTCACAGACATTAAAAATATTTCTGATATCTCACACTAGCTAATCTTGGGGAAATTATTAAATTAATCTTATGGATTCCAGTTCCTACAGTCCTTCTATGAGGACTGCATTTGGGTTTTTAAAAATAATTATTAGTTATGCTTTATATCCTGGAGTTATTTGTTTTTATTGTGATATTTTATACATTTGGAAGCTGCCTTGAGTGGTAAAGGTAAAGGTTGGCCTTGTTCAAAAGCCAGTCATATCCAACTCTAAGCTGTGGTGTATATCTCCAAAAGAGCCATTACAGTCTGCATCTGCAGATTTTTCAGTAATCATGTGGCAGGCATGACTAGATGCTATTACCTTTTCCACAAAAGCAGTACCTATTTATCTACCTGCAATATCTTGCTCTTCAACTTCTAGGTTGGCAGGAGCTGGGACCAAGATGGGAGCTCACTCCGATGCAGAGCACTAAGGTCTCTAACTGTTGACCTGCCAACCTTCCAGTCATCAAGTTCAGCATCTTAACTACTAAGCCACCATGCCCCCTGCCTTGAATGGTATCTGTGCCAAAAGGGTGGGGTATAAATTCAATAAATAAAATAAGCAAATAGCATAAGGGTTGCTAAGGATGTAGGTGAAAAGAAGGGAAGAAAGATGCAGATGCAGTTTCTTACATCAGTGCTTTAAGGCAGCAATCTTCAAACCAGTGTTTTCCAAATGTGACGGGCTACAAATTGTACCACCCCAGTCAACACCTGAATTGTGAGGTTTGTAGCCTAAGGTTTGTGGTAAGTGCTAAATTGGAGAAGTCAACTCAAGTAGAGCCAATCTGAAGCAGTAAACAATATGTCATTTTCTCTGGTGGCTTCCATTAAAACCCTATAATTGAAACAGAACCAGTATATCACAGTGAACCCACTTCTTATTTTGTGTCCACGCCAAACTTTAAACTGCCAAAATGAAGTCACCTTCTTGTTTTTGTCATTGGCAAAAATTAAATCCTCAGTGTTACATATCCCCAGAAGCAACAGGCAGACTAGTAAATGAACCGGATTCTTTCTCTCTCCATAGTTATACAGCATGTCATTGTCTGCCAGCAGCCCTCACTTGAGTATGTTGGTCTTGCATTTAGGGACTCCAACCCTCAGCCTATTCAGGGTCATCAAAGTGAAGCAGGGAAGGTTGAGTTCCTCAGCCATATCATCCTTTAATGTTATTCCTTGTCCAAGTGAACTCCTTCCTCCATCTTTTTATTTAATTTTGCTCTTGCGTACCCTCAAGAATGTTTGTTCTTGCCATAAAGCTCTTCCTGGATCTGAACCAGAGGACTTGAGGCACATATCCATTCAGAGGATGTCGAGGGTCATTCTCTTGCTTAATTCTCTCAGCATCTGCCTCTACTTCTCTCCTTATCTTATGTGAAGTGATGCAAAAAAGAGGATATATTTTCTTAACTGGTGTAGGTTTGAGGCCTCCTGTCACTATATGCATTGTTTCATAAACAGCAATGTCAACTTGTTTCATGTGTGGATACAGTCCATACTGGACCTGTATACCTTGCCACAAGGAGATGCTCAGGGCCAAACTGATGTATGCAGTGTGGAAGGTTAAGTTCCCTATTTATAGTTTGTGAGTTTCCTGATGATGTTGTTCCTCATACTAACTGTAGTTTTGGTATTCAGGCAGTACTGCTTAAAAGAGAGTGTCTTGCCAAGTGTCATACCGAGTTATTTCGGTGCTGAACAATGCTGTAATCAATTCCCTTGTCACATAACATCCAGTTTGAATCCCCAGTATGCCTCCCCAGATGGGGACAGCCCAGCTCTAGATACTGCGATGGCTCACAGGACTATGTTCTCTTCTGCACAATCACAAAACATTACCAGAAGGAGGGACTAGTTCATTCATTCTGAACAATTCTAGGAAGGTTGCCACAGATTCTCATTATATTGTCAGTGCAAAAATATTACTGATAAAGGAAATACAGCTTATAATGATCTTCAATGTTTCAGAAGTGACAGGGTAGTCCAAGGGATTTTGTTACTTGAGATGGCAAAGAAAATCTTCTTGACCAGCCATCTCAGAATGTACAGTACCCAAAGACTGCAAATGTACTTTGATGCATCAGCCTTTCTAAACAGTTAACAATCTGCTGCCCATGGTTGGAAGGGTGAGCCTTGATCACTGACTCTGTTTATTCTGATACAGACTTTTCACAACCTGCCAAGCTAGGAAGCAATCAGCCGAGTGCCAAAAGAGGCTGTGTGTCTGACCTCATGTTGGTGCTGAATGTTGCATTTTGATATTAATTTTTGACCTTTTTTTTTCCTGCCCCAATTCCATAAACTCCAGAGTGAAGAAAAGCCTCTTCATGTAGCTGTTTTTGCCAACAGTTTTAAGGGATGATCAATCACTGGGCCATTAGCTGTGAACATGTCATAAAATAATTTGTTTGGCTGCACAGGCTTGCCTGCCTTTTACAGCTGCGGTTTTGTTTTTTGGATTTTTTTAAAGATCAAGAAGGAGCTCCCAAGAAGGAGCTCCCAGGCTGTTGTCAAGGAGAAGTCAATGAATGTTTTGAACTGGGTTTATATAAGTGCTGTGCCAGATTCCTATCTTGTTGTTTAGTTGATTGGTTGGCTTCTTGGTTGGTTGCAAACTCTTCCTCCTCATGCAAAAGAGATTTCTGCTGCTGCTGCTGCTGCTGCTGTATCTGAATCTGAATATAGGCGATCATCATGGCAATTAGCCATGAAGACTGTCCTGAGAATATAATGCAGTGGCCTTTCATCTGCCTTCCACATCATAACATGACACTGATAGAGTTCCACGAGTCACTTTCTGGTCCTGAGCCCTTTTGGCACACAACATCCTCCTCAGGCCCAGGCCAGGATTGATGAAGATGCTGCCCTCCATCAAGATGGATTCAAGTGGGATTTAATCCACTTGGGGACCATCATCCTTCATTTTGGACTTCGCCACCTAAGGCCATTAGGTCTCAGGGTTGTCAGGTTAGTTAACCACTGCCTGACACGGTGTTGAGTCACTGGCAGTATGGTCTACTCTGTTACCATAGCATGATAGCCTTGCCAGACTAGAATAGATTTACTCCCTTTTAATTTCAGCATTTCTACAAAATGTCTCTACCAGTGATGGGATGACAAAAAATCTACTACCACGCCATGACGTCACGGACGTCATGGGCGTGGCCAATGTCATGACATCATGACGTCATGGCCGAAGCCGACGTCATGATGTCATGACGTTGTGGGCGGGGCCAAAAATAATAATAAATAAAAAATAAAAATAAACATACACACACACATCCCTCCCTCTCAGCCCACCCACCCAGACACAAATAAATAAATAAATAAATAAAATAAAAACAACCACCCACCCAAAACACAAATAAATTACCCCTCGCTTACCTTTCTTGGGACCCGGCACCCCGACTGCGTCCACAGCCGCCGCCGCCGCCAGAGCTGCCTGCACCCCTGTGGCCTCCTCCTCCTCCTCCTTTTCAGCCCGGCTCCGGCCATGGCCAGGGGCAGCGGGCAGCAGTGGCTCCAGCCGCGGCTCCAGCCGCGGCTGCCGAGCCTCCCTGGGCCATCCCCATGCCGCACCACCGCCGCCTGCATTCCTCCTCCGCCAGGCACCGCAGCCGGGCTAAAAATGGACCGGCCCAAGGAGGAGGCCACAGGAATGTAGCCAACGGCAGCTCCGGCGGCGGCGGGCGGCAGTTGCAGGCACCCAGCCCACAGGCCGCGCCCGGCGGAGGAGGAGGCGTCAGCGGTGCGCCGCACGTCCCCAGGGCATGGGGCTTGTCGGCAGCGGACGGCCCAGGCAGCCCTCAACGTGCCGCGGGGGAGGTGCCCTTCTCAGAGGGCTGGTGCCGCCTCCGTCGCCGCCGTCCTGAAAGCTCTAAACATTTTTTAAAAAAAAATCGGAGCTAAAATGGCTCCAATTGACTGCGCATGTGCAGAAACTCAATCTGACGCATGCGCAATGTGTCAGATTGAGTTTCTGCACATGCGCAGTCAATTGGAGCCATTTTAGCTCCGATTTTTTTAAAAAAAATTTCTTTCGGTGAGGCGTCCGGAACCGGACGCCTCAAAAGTGGGCTCCCCTCACGGAGAACCCTCCGGAATTGGTCCTACCGGTTCCAGGGATCCGTCTGGAACCGGGGACATCCCATCACTGGTCTCTACTGACAGCAATGCAAGACATACTGTTTTAACAAGATGGCCAGAAGGTATGTGCTTTTTATTTTTCACATCACTCCATATTTTATTGTGTATTTCAGCCCTTGGTCCTAGATGCTCATGTTCCCCAGAAAGCCTGTTAGTAGGCTTCACTGCTTGCTTTCTTGGGACTTTTTACAACTGCTGCCTGCTAAGTAGCCAAAAGAGCAACAAGGTTTGTTGTTTTGTGTTAAAAACTTTTTTAAAAAAATCAACAAAAAGCCTTTTGATTTTTTTTTAAAGCAAAACTTCAGTTTTCAGTTACTTGGTAGTCAGCCTAGTTGTAATTCCTCTCTTAATCCTTGATTAAATCCTTTTGTAAGGCAAGTTTGGAAGCTCTACAACTAGATATTCTGGGAAATGTATCCTCACAATGTTTACGAGCAGCTGCCTTTTCCTCCTTCTCCAAAGAATGGTTCAAATCATATAGACAAAGCTCCCAGTAGATTTAGGGTGGTAATGCAGTGCTCCATCTAAGATTATTACCTATTTCTGATTTAGATGATTTTTAAAGTAAGGATGCTGACTACCTACATCAGCAGGGGGTTGGGAACTGGATGATATTTGTGGTTACTTCTCAGAAAATGACACAAGTAGACCAAACAAACCAAGCCAATTATAATCAAAGTAGATATTAAAACCACATTAAATTTACACAGGGGCTGTTGTTCACATAATCCACACCAGTCTTTCCCCAATTAAAATAATATTCAATTCTGCAACCAGCCCCCACAGACCGCCTTAAAACTATGGGAGGTGAGCAAGGAGTTACCAGATAACTGGGCAGGAACACATGACTCTACAACCGGGCAAAGAACAACCATGGCCTTTGTGGAAAGCTTTAAAGAGGGGTAGGAAGATCAAGGGCTAATGTGAGAAAGTGGGGTTTCCCTGTGTGAATGTGGAGAAGTACAAATTATCTCAAATATGATACAATGTAGACAATGCCCCTCAACGTATACTGAGGAGGACCTTATGTTGGCAAGAGGAAATGCTGTTGATGTGGTCCTATATTGGGTGGATGTCATCTAGTCCTTTAATTCTATTTTGTTTTAGATGTGTTAATTTTAACTTTGTATGTTATTATAAGCTGGTGGTGCATCTGACATGAATAGAGAAAGAAAGAACTAAAGTAATAAATACTCTTGCCACTTTCTCTTTATTTTCTCTTGGGCAAATATGATATTTCTCTGTTGGTCATTCAACATTCCCAAGCTAGGCGTATATTTCCCTTTGATTTCTTTGATCTTTTGAAAAATGCCTTTTGTTCCCCCCCCCCTTTCTTCTTCTTTTTTGGTTCTTCTCTGTTGCTTTGCACTGTTCATTGTAATAGTTCTCTTTGTCTCTGTTTGAAACTGCCTAAAATAATTCATTTCTACAGTGAGCTGAGGAGCCACAGAGGCAGACGCCAAGAGAACTAAACAAGAGAATGACCCTTGACACCCTCTTAACAGATATGAGCCTCAAGTCCGCCACTCAGGTCCAAGAAGAGCTTTATGGCAAGAACAAACATCCTTTAGGATACACAAGAGCAAAACCAAATTAGAAGATGGAGGAAGGAGTTCACTGGACAAGGAACAATATTAAAGGTAGAGAATGCGTGGAAGATAAATGAGGAACTCACACTAGGTCAGGCAAAAGGAACTGCAGAATGAACTCCCCAAAGATTGTTTCATTTTGGCAGTTTCACATCTGGCCTAGACATGGAAAAAGAAGATTTAAGACTTTTCAGATAGGTAAAAAACCTGATTAATTTTACTGCACTTTATGAGTTTTTAAGTGAGTTGTCATATCATAATGTAGGCAACACCAATTGGCTTGCATCCTTCCTTTCAGACACCTTGGGCTTTTTAATGCTGATGCCCCTTTGCCCTTTCACCTCCTACATGACAAAATTGAGAAGAAACAAACCCCACACCCCCAGACTACAGTGTAATAATTAAGTGGAGTCATGGTAGCTTACTGCACCAGGAAATCTGCAACTGATTAAGAGGCCTATTTCCCCACAATTAATTTTCAGAGGCAAAGAGATGTTTGATGTTGAATGTCTTTGTTCTTGTTAATTGTCTCCCATTTGTTGCTTGTTCTCAGGCCCTCTGCAAATAGACATGATCAGAATCAATGTATCCAACAGTCCCTAGATATATCTCACATAACTCAGTCCAGCTGTTCTTTGTTTCAAAGTTTGGGTGTCGCTTGAACATACTTTGGGAGCTTTATTGTTGCTGCTGCTGCTGCTGAAAGTAGCCAGTTCCATACATACTCTACCTTCATCATACTCTTAAAAGCCCAGGGGTCTTCATTTTTGGCCATGTCTGCAGATGCTGTCCTCTATTTAAAGCCAGTACAGTATCTACAACAGTCAGCAAGATCTCAATTTGAAAACCGCTTTCTAACTGCAGCTGCCCTCTTTGGGAAGGACTGCTGACTGCAGGTCCAGTTTATAAATCAAGGGCATTATAGGGGGAAAAGAGGCCTTGAAGTGTCATAATGACACAAGTAGACCAAAGCAACCAAGTAAATTATAATCGAAGTAGATATTAAAACCACAAGGATGAAGATCAAATATGAGATGGATTGACTCCACATGAGAAACTATAGCTTTGACTTTACAAGAACTGAACAGAGTTGTTGAGAACAGGAGTTTTTGCAGAGCTCTCATTCATGACAGGTGGCACATATCTTTTTAGTAACTTATGTGTTTCTTAATCCATACCAGTTACTTTTAAGGGACATGTTCTGACAAAACTGAGGTATGAAGAAGTATACACGTTGCTGTGAACACATCATATAGATCTATAGTTAAGAAACAGAGAGTTGCTGTGAATCTCCAAATGCCATCCGGGGTGGTGGGGTGGTGGAGGTGTCAAATACATCTTACAGGTAGGAGATTAATTCCTTGATTGACCAGACTATCAAGGACTAAGTTCCTGATGGTCACAACTCATTTTCCATCCAATTCACTTCCCTGCTCTTCCTCTCCAGGTGTGACCAAAACTTTTCATGATTGGGTCTTCTGGAGGGGGGGGAGTTCCAAGGGATCTTTTTACTTCTCTGTGATACCACTTGGTGAGATTAATAAAAACCAAAATTGTAATCATGTTCCAGAGAGGTGATTCAGAAAACCTGCTGGGTCTGAACAGTCATACCTGCAAATGAAGCTTAATGACAATTTTAAAACAAAGCATCCTTGCTTACATGCTACAGGAGGTATGAAAAGGTTTGGCAATCAGATTCCTTTCAGCATCTAAGGAATTTCCTTTTCTAATGACATGCAATTGGTTATGTATAGTTTTACCCTCAGCCTTAACACAGAGACTTAATGAGAAGATTCAGTAATGAGGTGGGTTTGCAAGGATTTCTTAATTTACTCTACTGGCTAAATATAAATCAACCAGAAAGGAGTACCATAACAATGAGACCACCACCAAGAAGGTCTTGTTTTTTGAGATTGACTGCTTCACCTATCTGTGTCCATTCTAATAGCGGATAAGCACAGGTCCTCTAAAGGAAATCTGAGTGAACGTAGCGAGGTAGTCCATAAGGTGACCCAGTGTGGGTGCTGGTACATGCTTTTGCAATGCCAGAAGTGGGACATTGTGGTAAAAAATTTATATGCACACTTTTAAAAGCATGTGTATTAAACATTACTCTATTATAACAGAAGCAAGAAATGTGCATAGCAAACATATTTGACCAAACAGGTCTTCTTCAGTGCCATACCTCAAAGATGACATGGGAAATGGAAGTACTGTACTGTTATCACAAGGCTAGTGCTACACCAGATATAAGTTGCATACCATATCCTACGGTACAAGAAGGTATTATACTAATTGAGGGGTCTGATTTTTATATTATTCCTTAAAGTTGTGGTGTACCACTTAGTATACAGTAAAGGCAAAGGTTGCCCTTGCTCAAAAGCCATTCATATCTAACTCTAGGGTATAGTGCTTATCTCTGTTCAGAGCCGAAGAGCCAGCACTGTCTGCATCTGCAGACATTTCTGTGGTCATGTGACAGCCATGACTAGACACTGGAGTGCACGGAATGCTGTTTACCTTTCCACCAAAGTGGTACCTATTTATCTACTTACCATTTCTTGATTTTGAACTGCTAGGTTGGCAGGAGATAAGACAGAGACAGGAGCTCACTCCATCATGTAGCACTCAGATCTCAAACTGCTGACCTGCCAACCTTCCAGTCATCAAGTTCAGTGTCTTAACCACTAAGCCACTGCAGTCTCCACTACAGGAACAGATAATTAACACTCCCCATGCAGAGTCAAGAATCTGCTGTATGTGCTAAACCAGAATCCCACAGTATATATTTCAGACTTTCACAGTTCCCATTGCCCTGTTGATCTGCCTTAAAAATAATTTATCTTGTCTTTTGACCTTCAGGAAGGTATTGTGGCAGGGCACAGTATTAAAATAACAATTAAACAAAAACACTTATAAAAAAGTGTAATACGGAGATTTGTGGATAGGCTCATGCAATCAAAACAAGACTGAGCTCTCTGAATCAGGTGGAATTGACAGAAAGAATGTTCCACCATCATTGTAACAAGAGGGCTTCAGGAAAAATACTAAATCGAGAAAGCATTGCCAGATTATAAGCTTGTTCTGACACAGTTATGACAATGCCCCCAGTGACAGGTGACATAGTGTATGTAGTCTTGCCTGGGAGGATCCTGTGGTTGAATGAGGATGGCTTACTCTCATTCAACTAATAATGATCCCAAACTCTGTTTAGAACATGATTTACTGAAGCTAAAACCGGTGGAACAAGAAATATAGAAATGCTGTCTAGATTCCAGAGTTCAGAGATTTCCAATTAGCCAATCACAACAGCTTTGAGATGTAAAGCAATATATTTGTATTATGTTTGATCTCACAGGTTAGCTTTCAGCTGGAGCAGGATTATTCTGGACCCTGAATGTTAACCTAATAACCTTAGATATTCATCAAGTTTAGTCACCCATTTATCAAAGGTGATTGGAAGCCTCAAAAGATCTGGAAGAGGAGAGTGGCTGCAATCCATCTGTAAAAGCAGATTCTTAGCATGGTCCCAATACCAAAGCTAATCTGAAAAACAGACTGATAGGAAAGATGTATCATCCAAGAATGCTTGGAGCTACACGCTCTGTGTTTTTCCTTAGTAAGGGAGATCTGAGACTGGGTGAAAGTTGTCAACATGCAGTGACAAGCACTTCCCCCATACAGACCTATGGGCTTGAATGAGCCAGGGCAGATAAGGGTCTGAAGCATACATGGTCATGCAAACTTTCCCAAGCACCTAGCTGGCATCCCAGGACAAAATGGTTGACAGCATGTTTTGAATACAACCCAAAGAAGTTCAACAAGAAAAAGCTAGTGATCTCTGCAGCCTGGTCTCTGCTTCAGCAACAGCAGGAAACTTGGGGATATGAGTGATTTGGTCTCAAACTAGACACTACCTTCAGGTAACAAATTTATCAGGATATTCTTTGGCAAAGAAAGGAATTTTGTTTTCATATTATATTGTGAGCCTTTCAGAACAATGGTGGCAAAGACTTCTCAGCCATCAGAGCTTGAGAGTCGTACCAACCTCTGTATCCTCAAATCTCTAACAAACTAGTGATAATTAGTATAGGAGGAAAAGACAATTAGGAGATATGGGCTTCAATGATCCAGCTCAGCATTTAATCCAAGGGCCAAGGAAAACATGTTTTCTTGCACTGTTTGTAGGAACTCCCTTATACTTTTAGGTTGTTTGTAACTGTCCCAAGTGAACATTTAAACAAGATTAATTATAATGCTTCTTATCATGTTGGTTAGAGACAGAGCTCCTCCTTCCTCCACACCACCCAACAGGCTTATTTGGACTTATTTCTTATTAAATCTCATTTGTTGTTCAGTTGCACAGTTGAGTCCAACCCTTTGTCACCCCATGGACCACAGCATGGCAGGTTCCTCTGTCATTTGCCATCCTCCATAGTCCACCCAGACCTATGCCCATCACAGAAATGATGCCATCTAGACATCTCATCCTCTGCCACCCCCTTCTCCTTTTTGCCTTTGATCTTTCCCAGCATTAGGGTCTTCTCCAGTGAGTCCGTTCTTCTCATTTGGTGGCCAAAGTACTTGAGCTTCAGCTTCAGTATTTGTCCTTCCAAGGAGCAGTCAGGGTTGATTTCCTTTAGGATTGACTGGTTTGATCTCCTTGTAGTCCAGGAGACTCTAAAAAGTATTCTCCACCACCATCTATTATTCTGCACTCAGCCTTCCTTATGGTCCAGCTTTCACAGCCATACATTACTACTGAGAAGAGCATCATTAAACCTCATACATTAATTCTAACAGGACTTCAACACCTGACAGTTGCTTTTCTGAAAAGCAGTGAAGAATATGTGAAGGAAGAGATCTTGCATCTAGATGTTCACTAAATGCACCTTAGATAGATATCATCCTTTCTTTTTAATGTTCCAGAGTGTCTTTCCTGTGACTTGAGCCTAGATTCTGGAAAGCTCTACTTTAGAAGATTCATTTGACTCCTTTCTCCTGCCTTCCATCACTGAGGTTTGTTTATAATTACTTTTGAATATCAATCAGTTACAATTATAGTTTTGAAGGCAAAAAATAATTACTCTGAAAATTAACTGTTATTCTGAAAATGAACTGTTTACATTTCAAGGTTTACTAGTCACTAAAATGAAATTTATTTCCTATGCCATCCAATGAGGATGGTCATAATTCTCATAGCAGAAATTTTCTGTATAGAAGTATCCATAGTAGAGCATGAGCCAGCACCATGAAACATCATGTGAATCATGCAGTACTCGATCTCTACTATTTAGTGAGGCCATACTCCTATGATTGCAGTGGCACAAGTTGTTAAGATGGTGAACTCACTGACTTGAAGGTCAGAGTTCGATTCCCAGGTACTTCATGATGGAATGAGCTTCCATCTCTGTCCCAACTCCTGCCTACTTAGCAGTTCGAAAGCAATAAATTGCAAGTAGATAAATAGCTACCACTTGGGTGGAAAGGCGTTCCATGCACTCCAGTGTCTAGCCATGCCTGCCCACATGCCCACAGAAAAATCTGCAAATGCAGACAGCGCTGGCTCTTCGGCTATAAATAGAGATGAGCACTGAAACCTAGAATTGGATATGACTGGCTTTCGAGCAAGGGTGACCATTACCTTTATCTTTACTTTATTCCCAGGACTATAAAAGTAAAGTTAAAGTCACACAGCAAAAGAAGTGAAGATATCCCTTAAGTTACTATTGTAGATATAATTAATTATACTGTAATTACTGTAAATGTCTAAAAGTAATTTGTTATAAACAACCAGTAACTTCTACATTCTGGATTGTTCCATGCAGGTTTTGCATCAGCAAGACTAAGAATTTCACAAACTCTGTTGTGGATTTTTTAATGCTGCTTTTACTCAGTGTATCATTTTTTGCTTTTAATCTTATTATATTTTCTTAATCTTTTTAAAAATTATTCATAGCTTTATCCTTGCTTTGAGCTCCCCTGGAACCCTGTTCCTGCAGTGTAGGACAAAAATGCAGGAGATCCAACATAAAATAAAACTTAGATAAACAATGGTTTCAGTGGAAAAATTGGTGTTTTAGACCAGTGTTTCCTAAATTTGGTTTTTGGACTTCAATTCCCAGAAGCCTGAGTCAATTCCTCAAAGCACTGATCAGCCAATGTAATAACTTAGGCTTTTGGGAATTGAAGTTTACCAATGTTCTGAGGAAAATGTTTTGGGAAATGCTGTTTTATATTATAACTCCCAGAATGTTTCAGTTCACATGGCTGTGTGGGAGATTCTGGAAGGTGTTGTGCAAAAACAAACAAACAAACACATTTCCAAGCACTGGCAAGAGGTAATGGTAATCTGAATATTTAAATGAAGTGGTTGTCTTTGTAGATCTCACTGACCAAAGACGGCGAATCCCAGACTAGCTAACATTTCAGAAATCTGGTTTTATCCTTGAAGGATGTGAACTTCCAGGCTGACTCCAGAATGTCCGCATCTTCTGAGCTGTTTGCCAAGTATCATGTAAGGACAGGCCCATCCTAGGAATAACTCATTACTTTCATCAGCCTTTTGGCATGTGAGTAGCAGTCAACTGAATTATGCATAAGGCTCATGAGCAAGCACAGTGCTTTGAACAAAGATCTCAAAGGAGGCCAAGCACTTTAAGTAGCAAACTTGCCTTTTAGCTGCTGTTCTGTTCTGTAGACTAGGATTTTGTAATATGTACACCAAGATATAGATAGGTCTCCTGTTGCTATCTGGGTGATTTTCTTCCTTGATGATGTGGACACAATCTGATGATTAATGGTTGAATGAAAGGGTGGATGCAACTACAGAAAAACTAATCCATCATTATGGGATATTCCTTCACTGTTGAAAATATTAGGCTTGCATACAGTAGCCAGTTTAATGAGTTGTTTGTTGCAGTAAGAAGTTTTAGTCAGCTTCAAGAGTACGTTCAGACAGCACAAGATCTCATCTATACCTGAGATTTATCTGATCAGTGCAGAAAGGTAAATTGCTAACACAACAAGAGTCCATTTTTGATCCCTGTAAGTTAGGGATCCCCAACCACCGGGCTGCAAACCAGTACTGGGCCACAAGCTGTCCCAAATTGGGGGGAGGGGGTTGGTGGTGCTGGGAGCCCTGATGGCAGCCTTCTGCCCTCATCATGCTACACTGGGTCTGCCTGGTGAACGGAGTGAGAGCACAGGCTTCAGACACAGTAGATAGGCAGGTGACCAGGCCCATCCTCCACATTGCTTAAATACAGTAGGGCTCTGTCCCCTGCCTACATGCACCGTTCAATCCCACCACCTCCACTTACCAGTCCATGGAAAAATTGTTTAGCATGAAATTGGTTCATGGTGCAAAAAAGGTTGAGGACCCCTGTTGCAAGGTCTGGTCCTTTTGCAAATGTTCTTCTGTCACTTCTGATTTGTTCTCTGTGCTTACTGGAGTCTTGTGTTTGTTTGTTTGCTTGCTTGCTTGCAACACAGATATATTCCATCTTTGCACTGATATATAAACGCAGTGCCATATATATACTCTTTCTCTTATGATTCTGGAGGTTCTTATACCAGTCAGTCATTGCTGGGTAGGTGGCTGGGCACAATTCTGCTATCAGATCGCAGAAGAGCAGCTTACAGGTTAGAAGGTGGGCATGGTGGAAAACAGCAACCTGAATCAGAGGCAGTAGGGAAAAAATTCAAATGCAATGTCTTTCAACAAACTACACATTTCAAAACCACACTAGAGAAGGTCAGGGAAAAAACTACAAACATTCATATGCTCTAAATGCTACATGTTCCTCTGTAGGCATGCTATTCTAGCATACAGCAGCTTTTGAAACATACAGGAGAAAATACTTATCCTGCCACAGCCAATCCTTAAAGAGGAAATGTTTCGGTTCAGAACACGCTTGGATAGTGCCCACGAAAGAGTGATGGTTTATTGCACCTGTTTGAAATGTTTTTGATTACCAGGGAGAAAGCTATACATTCTTCCCCTCTTGTGAATTAGGCTGTCAGGATCTAAGGTTGTTAGGTCACAGGTTTCACATGATCTTACCCTGAGACATTCCATTAGGGTCACAGGCTGGAGAATGTGGAACTTCAGCAAGGCTCAGATATAGAGCTACTTGGTACATAAGCCTTAGTTGGACAAGTCTTGTCAAGGAAACTCCATCAGTCAAATTATGGAAAGGGGAACAGGGGTTAGCTTTCGGTGGTGGGCATTAGCAGGTTCGCCCCAGTTCACCAGAAATTCTGGCTGGCTCCGCCCACCCAAGTTTTGAAATAAAGCTGTCCTAATTCAGGTGCAATGTAGGGTTTCTCCCTGGCCACACCCACCATACCACACCCACAGTGTGGTGATAAAAAAAAATTGAGCCCACCATTGTTAGCTTTCCTTCCCTCCACCTCCTGTCCCTTTGAAAGAGCTGGTCATCATAACTGTACCTGCTTTAAGGTTTACTCTCATTTATGCAGCCAGCTTTGTAGTAAGCAACTTTTATAACAGCTCATACTAATTATGCTTCCAAGGTAACGATTCCCTGCCTGAAAGTATATTCTCCAGGGAAACTGGAATGACTCCACAATGACTGTAATCCCAGCACATGACAGACTGCCATACTGTGGTTCAAAATGGCACCTAATTCCTTTTGTCTTACAATTTGGGGTGTTACAGAATCCCCTTTCTTTTTTCTGGCCAATTCTCTGAACATCCCTTCCAGTGGAGGCTTCCACACCTCTGTCAACACCTACTCCCTTCCTTGACCATCCTAAGTCTCCTGCCTTTGTGCCTTTAGTTCCTCCTCCCCCCGCCTCTTTTTCAACCTCTATTTGGATGTGCAATTACTTTTCTTTTAAGCCTGTAATTAGAATATCACATCCTAAGATGTGCATAGACACCTCTCTCTCTCTCTCTTTCTTTCTTTTAACTAAAGGGGGGTAGAATTGTCACGAAATCTCAGTGAACTCTGGCAACCCTACATTAACTAAACCCACAGCCATGCCCCCTATGGCAATATTTATATATTTCTCTATAGTTCACACTAAGCATTGACTCTTATTTCGTAGTGGGGAAGAGGGAAAGGCCAGTTTAGTTCAGCAGGATTCAAAAAGCCTAATTCCATTTTGAAGTGGATCCAAAACTTTGCTCCTCTCCTTGAATAACACCAGGTATTGGAAGCTAGTTAGACACCTCTATCTCCCTCCCTCTCTCTCTCTCTCTCTCTCTCTCTCTCTCTCTCACACACACACACACACACACACACACACACACTTTCTTACCTCTGAATCTAAGAATATTTAAAGCAATTCATGCCAATACAGTACTGTACTGTACTTTACATTAGTGTAGCTTTAGCTCCCCCTAGGGGCAACTCGTAGAAGCATTGCCTTTGCAAATCTCCCTTCTATTTGATTTCTAATCCCCAAAATCAAATCTGAATTTGCATATCTGGACCCAGAACTGATATTTTAGGTTGCATTTTTATCTATTTGGAGGAAATACTGCATACACAACTCTGTGTACTTGCAGTATCAAAAGAAAGCAGAAACCATGAACCATTGTTCTCTCACACACACATAGACAAAAAATAACAAGTAAAAAGAAGAGTGGATCTAATGGAGTTGGTTCTCTTGGCCTGGCTTTATAACCAGGGGTTGCAGACTGCATATGATGTGCAAAATCCAGAATGTCCAGAGTAGATTCATAATAGCAATATAAGGTAAAGGTGACCCTTGCTCGAAAGCCTGTCGTATCCAACTCTAGGGTGCAGTGCTCATTTCTGTTTATAGCCAAAGAGCAAGTGCTGTCTGAATCTACAGATGTTTCCATGGACATGTGGCAGGCATGACTAAACACTGGAGTGCATGAAATACTGTTTACCTTCTCACCAAAGTGATACCTATTTATCTGCTTGTAATTTCCTGCTTTCAAAGTGCTAGGTTGGCAGGAATTGGGACATAGATGGGAGCTTGCTCCATCATGTGGTACTCAGGTCTCAAACTGCTGACCTGCCAAACTTCTAGTCATCAAATTCAGCATCTTAACCACTAAGCCACCACAGTCCCAGGAATAGAAATATTACATCTTGACTATTTAAAAAAAATTAGTATAGGTGCTATCTACAGAACATCTATCCTGCTCTTCATGGGATTTTCGGGGGCTGATTGATCCTCTTTTTCTTGGTCCCAGAATGTATGGGTACTGGGAATGGAATAAGGGAATAAAGTAGCTGTCAAAGCTGCTTCCACTGTAAATCTCTATTGTTGTGCAGTGACAGACAAACTGCTGTACAACAGCAGTAAAATAAACACTGGCCTGATTGTCTGGGGAGAAATAGGAAGGTATTTTCCCCTTAAATTCAGTAGATGATTGCTGTAATGCAACAGCACTTTCCCACCTGATTGGCCACTGTACTATAGCTGCTCAATTGGGAAGGGGCTGCTTTAGTCAAACTGCCACAAACCAGAAGCAGTCTCAAAATTGGGCAGGCCAGGGCTGCTTGGCTCACTCTAGCATACATGTGTGCATGTGATGGGAGCCCCAAAATGACCCCAAAGAGTGGGCTATATATATCCATGAAGATGACCTCTAAGTTGCAATTGGTCCAGTTGTTTATTTAAGAGTTGACTCACTAAGTTCCGAGATATTCAATGGGTCCACTCTGGTAAAATTTACTATGCTAAGCAATAGAATTTTAGCCATTGTGTACAGGCAACAACTCTTGGCAAACTAAAAGATCACTTATCATTAGCCTTAATTTGTAAGCTAGTAAAATGTACATGGGGGACTGTGGTGGCATAGTGGTTAAGAAGATGAACTTGATGACTGGAAGGTTGGCGGGTCAGCTCCTGGCAACCTAGCAGTTCGAAAGCAAGAATTTGCAAGTAGATAAATAGATACCACTTTGGTAGGAAGGTACATAGTGTTCTGTGCAATAGTCATGCCTGCCACATGTCCATGGAAATGTCTGCAAACACAGACAGTGCTGGCTCATTGGCTATAAACAGAGATGAGCATTGAACCCTAGAGTCGGATATGACTGGCTTTTCAGCAAGGGCGACCTTTACCTTTACCTTAAAATGTGCTTACTCGCTTGTATTTCCTGCTATGAGAGCTCTTGTGTTTGGAATAAGACTCCTTCTTCTTTTTCACCTCAGAGAACAAAACATCTCAGTCTACCTCTGTTCAGCTGAATAGACTACAACAGCCACTGTTTCCAGATCTGTTCATAGATTCACTTCCAGCAACATTAGATAGGTAGACAATTCTGGTATAGACAATATGTTTTTAAGTGTCCTTAGATTTCTGAATAGATGCCTTTGAGATGTGGTGTTGGAGGAGAGTTTTGAGAGTCCCCTGGACAGTGAGGAGAACAAATAGGTCAATCTTAGAAGAAATCAACCCTAATTACTCCTTAGAAGGTCAAATAGTAAAGATGAAGATGAAGTACTTTGGACATCAAATGAGAAGAGAGGATTCACTTGAGAAAGCCTTGATGATGGGAAAGGTGGAGGGCAAAAGAAGAAGGAGGCGGCCAAAAATGAGATGGCTAGATTGTATTGTAGGTGCAGTGGGCACAGAGCTGGGCGGGCTGAGGAGGATGGGGGAGGACAGAGGTACCTGGAGGACAATGGTCCATAAGGTCGCAAAGGGTTGGAATCGACTGTTACGACTGAACAACAACAAAAGATTTCTATAGGTTTAGAAAGAATAACCTATCCCTAGAGCAGGCAGCTCCATTTCAAAATTGAAAGAAAAATGCCATTGAAGGCTTTGCCTTTCCTGGAATCCAAGCAATGCACAATCAGTGAAATATTCTTCATGTGGCCATTTCAATATCTCGCAAGTGAATCTGCTGTCCCTGTACATAATATTTAACATCATGTACCCCTTTCTGGATGTCACTCGGAAGACTGAAGTTTATGCCCCCGAAGCTCATTGTGAAAATGCCAACAGCTAATGTATTCAGCTATATTTTAATCTTGCTTACTTACTTAAGGTAAATGGAAGGATTTCAAACAAATTTAATGTTATTTTACAGGACATACAGTCAGATTATATTTATCCTATGTGTTTCTTCCTCGCAATACACACATTTTTATCTCTTTTTTCTTTCTTTTTTCTTTTGCACTTGCAATTTAAAAAATGTAAAAGGCATATGAAAGGAGAAGAATCAGTCAGAGTACTTTACATTAAGACTGGTACCTTTAAACCTCTTTAACCTCTTTAATATTCCCAATATAATCATTTATTTATTTATTTATTTAATATTTATCTTGTTTGTAATATTTTTATCCTGCCAAATTAGTGACTAGCACTATTCAGGGCAGTTTACTGTACTACATTATTCCCAAAAATAGCAACCATTAAAAAAAACAAATCATACAAATTAAACCACATTTCAAACTCCAGATGACAGCAGAATATTAAACCGGTCATAATCCAAAAGCCCCTCCAATGAGGGCGTAAAGGAACTAAACTGACACCTCCTTTAAACTTTAACCTTTCCCTGCCTCAGGAAGAAACTCAGGAGAGACCTCCATAAATAGGTAGGTTTTTAAGAGTCTCTTAAAGATTAAAAGTGAAGCCACCTGACAGAATTCAGTTGAGAGATCATTCCAAATAGAGGTGCCACCACTACAATTATCTATTCTTCTGGCCTCTCTTGGGTGGCTACCCACAACAGCAGGAGTTCTCAACTTTTTAAAGCTAGGAACCAGGTCATGCTCCCTCAAACAGCTTCAGGGGCCAGACAGCCATTTTGTCCTTCCTCCACTGCATGGCAATTCCTGGTGTGGCGGAGGCTGGGAGGGGGAAGCAAATGAAATGGTGTTGTGGGCCACATTTGGCCCGTGGGAATCACTACTCAACAGCATAGTTTGTGAGGATCTCAGTGAACAGGAAGCACTTCCCTGGAAGAGTCAATCTGCCAGGTAATGTCCCAAAACATGAAGGCTAAGATGGCAGTCTACAAATCGACCTTTGTTCCTATGCTCATGAATAGCAGCAAGTCATGGTCACTCGCCTCCAGGCATTACAGCCAACTGCAAGCAATGGAGACAAAGTCGAGAAGAAGACCAAGTGTGACTGAGTGTGAAACCTGGCCATCAGACAGAACCTGAACATTCAACCACTGAGGAGTACAATCAAGAAGAGTCAGCTACGCTGGTTTGCCCATGTCAACTGAATGGCTGAAACCAAGATCCCATGGCAGGCATGGAAGACCCAAGTGCACGGTGCAAGATCCCGAGGCAGGTCCCGCGTCAAGTGGATTGACAACATCAAGGAGGCCCTCCATGTTCACCGTAGTGACCTGAGGCAAGCCAGAGAGCTGTCTAAGGAGAGAGCCCAATGGAGATGCTTTGTGGAATTCTCTAAATAAGTAAGTAAACATGAAGGCTTTGTACATCAGGACCAACATCTTGAAACTGGCATGGGATACAATGGGCAACTAGTGCAGGACCACCAGAAATGGAGAAATGTGATCAACATATTTGTTCCCAGCATCAGTCCAGTGGCCGCATTTTACATGCACTCTAGTTTTTGTACCAGCTTTGAGGGTAGCCCCATGTAGACAGAATTGCAGTAATTGAGCAGAAACCTTATCATGGTCTTATTATTTAACTCAGATTTGGACATATTTGAAATTAATATGAGAAAATGAGAAATCTTTTCTGCATAAAATAATCTCATGATCCAACACTCCTCATGCCATCATCGTGTTCCTTCCTATAGATGTGAATGGCATAGTTGTCAGTTTCATAGGCTCTTTCCCAAAAAGGTCTAGGTCAGTGGTTCCCATTGTGGGGTACACACTCCACAAGGGGACTTCAATTCCCAGAAGCCTAAGTCAGTACATTGGCTGATCAGTGCTTTGGGAAATTGACTTAGGCTTCTGGGAATTGAAGTCAAAAAACCAAAGTTTGGGAAACACTGGACTAGGTGCATCTTGATTTATAAAACATCTTAGATTTGCATTGGTTTTGCCAAGTTTGGAATCAATTTAAATACTAAAGAATGCACAATGGACAGCTGGGGTGTGCATTATCTTGCTGAAATGTGGTTTATGTTAAACTACCCAGCAGAAGTCATTTATTTTGTACTGATTCCAAAATCACTGTACAGTCAAACCTCGCATAAAGAGCATTTTGCTTAAAGAGTAACTCGCTTAAAGAGCAGAATTTTCTCTGAATGTTCGCTTCGCTTAACAAATAAAACCAGCCAAAAACTCGCTTAACAAATAAATTTGGATTTGCAGTCCCCCCCCCTCCCACAATTGGTCACTTGCAATGGTGTTTCGCTTAAAGAGCAAACTCGCTTAAAGAGCAATCCTGTGGAACGCATTATGCTCTTTAAGCGAGGTACCACTGTATTGTTCTGTGTGTATGCCTGTGCCAGCACATATTGTGTATTGTGCTCCTTGCCCCTGAAAGGTTGCATGATTCCTCACAGCCTGAAAATGTTTTCCACTCTCTGATCTTTACTGTTATAACACTGCAACAGTTCATCAGACAGCTGTCATGACAAAGAATGGTTGTAATGCTAAAACTGTAAAATCAAAAATAAAAGTAAATGGAATCAAGTATGTTTGCACCTCCTGAGTCTTGACAACAGCTCAGAGTATGACTGCCTTCAAAGACCTGTAAGCTTGTGAGACTTGTGATGAAAACACTGATAAAACAATATGTACATTCTGGAAATGTTCATGTCTTGAAATATGTGCATTTGAACAGTGTGTCTGCACATGCATTCAGGTAAAATGCATAGGGGGAAACATCCGTGCAAGAATGGGGATGGGGGGGGCATCTTGCAACTTTGTATCTGGTAAGGATAGAATAAAAATGTTGATGGTATTCTAATAAAGCAAAAAGTATGAAATTTGCACATTTAATCTCCCACTCTCCCCTTTCTTGCCATTTAGGAACCATTTTATTTCCCATGGCAAGGAAGAAAAAAACAATTTACCCTCCTGTAGAACAATAAACACCTTTGAACTGTGGTGCTGGAGAAGACAGTCCCCTGGACTGCAAGGAGATCAAATCAGTCCATCCTAAAGGAAATCAACTCTGATTTATCCTTGGAAGGACAAATACTGAAGCTGAAGCCACCAAATGAGGACTTACTGGAGAAGGCCCTGATGCTGGGAAAGATTGAAGACAGAAGGAGAAGAGGGTGGCAGAGGATGAGAAGGCTAGATGGCATCATTGACACAGTGGACATAGATCTGGGGAGACTACAGAGGATGGCAGGTGACAGAGGAACCCAGCGTGCTGTGGTCCATGGGGTCATAAAGGGTCAGACTCAACTGTGTGACTGAACAACAATAAAAGATATTTTTGTTACCTAGTGTTAAATCAGCATGGCTCTATGTGGTGGCCCCTGCATTCTAATAAAATTGGGAGAAGAAAGACTCTCTTACTTTCTCTGGATTCTCAAAAGTGAAGGGGCTCCCCCAGACTGAAGGAATTTTTAAGCACTCCAGAATCTGTAGTTCTTAGCCAAATCCCTCCTGTTTGGAATCTTATCTCACCAGTGTGGCCAATAATCTCTCAATTCTGCTCTCCTTTTTTCCATCTCTATGGGTCAACCTCGGTCCGGGATTCTCAACCTGTGGTCCATAGGCCATATGTGACCCACGGCACCATTTCATGTGGCTGCCATAGCCTCCACCACACAAGGAAGTGCCATGTGGTGGAGGAAGGGCAAAATGGCCATCTAGCCCATGAAACTGTCTGAGGGAGCATGACCTGGCCCTTGGCTTTAAAAGGTTGAGAACTCCTGACCTAGGTGATGGTCATAGTATATTTTTAGAAGAGGTGTTCCCTCAAATGATACTTTCAACTTGGTTTCAGCAACTTAGAATGAACCTTAGTCTGTAACTTGCTAAGTACACATACATAACATATGCCTCTGAATATGTTTTCAAATTGTAAACCCAATTAACCTGCACTAATGACTGTGCTGACTAAGATCAATGGAAACTGTAGTCCAGAAACATCTGGAAGGCTGCATTTGCCCACCCTTGGTGGATTTGCCCACATCTTGATCTAGGAATTAACAACTAATTGAGAAGTAACTAGTCTTTCAGCCAGCAGAGGTCAGCAAACTCCATTTAAAGATACTGGCAAACTTTACCTCAGCCTTGGTGAAAGGGTAGTTATTAGAAGACTTTTGATTCACCAATACCAAAATAGCTAAAGGCCAGAATAGATATGATGGTCAAACTAATGAGTGAAATGCATGATCCATATATTCAAATAACAGCACTTTCTTAACTTGATCGGCTGGTGGGAAAGAATTCAACTGAGTCCCACCGGTCTCTCAAACTTGCTCAAAGTTTTTCATTTATTATCTCCAACCGTATCACCATCTCTTTTAAATCATTCAAATCATATGATTCTATTTGCTGTCATGAAATGTTCATCTGAAATTGTTTTGATCACTATAAATGAAAGGCATGTCCCAAGTTTGCATGATATCAAATGAAATTATGTCCCAAGTTTGTATGTTTTTTATATATCACATGCAAATCTCAGTAGGATGTGATATATAAAAACTATGCAAACCTGGGACACACTTTAAAGGAAATCAAACAAGAAAGAGAATGTGACAGGCATTTTATGAATTTAAAATATTCTTTGTCATCTGACTCAGTATTCAGGTCAAAAAATCAAGGGGAACTTGCTGTCTGATAATGCAAAATCAACATTTTTTTTTTTTTGCATTGTGCCACTGAGTCTAAAAACCACCATTTTAATTTCCCCACAATGCCTATGATATACAGTAGTGACATTTTAGGGCATTCTGGCAAACTGACATAGCATTTACTGCCCAATATTGAGCTGAATGCTGCAACTAGAAGTTAAAGTCATGGGGTCGAGGGCTAGCTTAGAAGAAGACCCCTTACCTCCTGTGTCTCACAGTTGCATCAAGGTTGCTTATATCTATCTATCTATCTATCTATCTATCTGTCTATTCACATTTATACCCCCATCCTTTAGGTGCAGGCACCTTTCAGGACAATTTACAATGTACAGTATATATGCACATTTTGTTAAAAATATTTTTTAAAACATCCCATAACAGCCAATAAAAACACAAGAAACAAACCGAAGGCATAAAAAATGTTTAAAATCATAATAGTATTCAAAGTAAAATGCTATCAGCAGAAGTAAAAGGATGTAATATCAATTAAAAAGAGTCCAAGTTGAAATTGTTCAACAAAGTCTGACAGCCCAAGTCCATTGTATTCTCTCAGACACTCTCCTAGATATATTGTGCATAGGTGAATTATTATTATTTTTTTGCCCTTTTATAAGGTTTATTTTTCTGACCACTGCACACAAAAATTTATTTCAGTGTGCCTTTCAGCCATTGAATGTAAAGCCACAGAAAAAGACTACATAGTTCAGGAAACACATGTGTTAACACTTATGTCTAGTTTGGAATTTGGATATCTAACAAGGTTATGGTGTATACATATAAAATATTGCCCTATTGTACATCTGATGAGACTTTGGAGGAATTTTTGCAAGAAGGTTTTATTCAAATGCAGTCAAAAGTTCATCACTATGTTTTATTGGAACTGGAAATGTACAGTATAAAAGGTTAGTTCCTAACGACAGTACTTCACAGTTTACTGTTGGTTGGAGAATATGATTTTCTTGTTTGGATTTGTTTTGCCTACATGGAAGGGAGAACTACTTAGGCACAAACATAAAAGTTTATTAATGTGTATTATGTGTTTTCTTTTCCCTTAATATTTCTTAATTTGTTTTGTTTCTAAAATACAGGGGCAGAGGGTTGCCACAAAATCCTTTTATCTTACACAGTAGTTTGGTCACCTTACATTTCTGATGAATTGTAAAGTGGCTACTCTGATGTGTGAAAATGCATTGTGGGGAGTTTACACCAGGGGGAAGAGTTCTCTTACAAATGGTTTAATAGTGACAACTTCTGCTGTATCTGAATCCTGGCGATCCTCATGGCCAGTGGTGGGATGTCAAAAATTTCACTACCCCACCGTGATGTCATCACAGTGTGGGTGGAGCTAACATCATGACATCATGATGTGGGGGGCTAAAGAAAAATAAATTAAAAATAAGTGCACGCACACACACAAATACCCCTCAAAACCCACCCACCCGCAACACAAACCTGTAAATAAAATGAATAAATAAATACACACAGACACACCACATCCAAAGATGAGTCACTTACCCTGGGGAGCAGGCTATAGGAAGCTTCAGGCTAGCAGCTTCTCTTCCTCCTCCCCGCTTGGGAGGACAGCAAGGAGGCCTTGCATATGCACCAAGCACTGTAGGTGTGCATGCACACCAAGTGCTTGGCGCGCATGCGCAATGGGGGAACCAGTGAAAAGGTAAGCCCCGAAGGTGGTTCCCCCAAGAAAGCTGCTACCGGTTCTTCGGGGCACTGGGAAAAGTTACTACCGATTCTGGTGAACTGGTGAGAACCTGTTACATCCCATCACTGCTCATGGCGATCATCCATGATCCTGAGAATATAATGCAGTGCCCTTTCATCTGCCTTCCACATCGCAGCATGACACACATACCACTGATCCAGTTCCACAAGTCACTTTCTGGTCCTGAGCCCTTTTGTCATGCAAAGTCATCAGCCCCAGGCCAGTATTGATGAAGCTGCCACCCTCCATCAAGATGGATTCAAGTGGGATTTAATTCACTTGGGGACCATCATCCTTCCCTGTGGACTTCAGCATCCAAGTCAGCAACCTAGTCCTTAAGGTTGTCAGGTTAGTTAACCACCACCTGACACTTGGCGTTGAGTCACTGGCAATATGGCCTACTCTATTACCATAGTAGGATAACCTGGCCAGAAAGGTAATGGTAAACTACTGCTGAACATTTATTTCTTACTTTGGAGGTAATGATAAAACATTGCTGAACTTACTTTACTTTGCAGATTGAAAAGACTTGGGATAAACTCTGCCAAAACTTAGCATTGTCACACATGTTTATTTAAAATAAATGCCTTTTTGCCAATATTGTAGTGTTTCTCATAGCTCTTATTAAATTCTGCAGTGTCAAAGGGATTGTTCAATGCTATCAGTTCTTCAGAGATGTCATCCCACAAAGAACGTCTTCTTGTAAGTATCTAAAAACATTTAAAAGGAGAACCTGACTGCACAGAAAAGCATTTTGGAGTTGAAGAGTAGACATTTATTCCTCTGGTAGTGGCCACAGAAGTGCATTGATGGGGAGGGGAGCACTGATCCTGCTCAGTGTTGTATCCACCCATGCATCCTTAAAACAACAAACCAATGATGCAAGAAAGCAACACAATAGCTTGGAAGAAACAATGCCCGCAGTGTGACACACAACAGTCTCTTCCAAGACCTTGCTGCTTGCCTATCAGCTTCCTCAGGCAAGTACCTCACTTAGTCTAATGCTAGGGACGGTGATGTTTTTAGTGCTGAACATGCATTGAAGACCCTTAATTAGGGAAGATGGAGTCTTAAACTCCTGAATAAAGCCCTGCCATTTCTTCAAGCTAGAATTCTTTCCTTTAGTGAGTTTGAGAGAAGTAGCCTATTGCATCAGAAACAACCGAGTCACCTTGAAGATTAATATATTTTGCCTGGCATATGCATTTGGAGAGTGCAGTGCACCTCTCTTCCTCTGAAGAAGCAGGTCACTGTCCAGGAAGCTGGACATACAATGTTGGTTTTTAAGGTCACAATACACATTAGCATGGTGGTTGAACTGTGAGACAAACCTTTTCAAGTCGGGGGCCAGGTCATGCTCCCTCAAACAGTTTGCAAACTGGACTGGTGGCCCAGCCACTGCTGGAATCGGCTGGAGCACGGACAGAGGTCAGATTATTTGGTGCTGCAGGCCGGAAGGGGCTGTAGGTTGAGAACCCCTTCTCTAGCAGATGCCTTCTCATTGCGCAACCAACTGCACAACCAGTTCAAAATTAATCTTGCAACCAGTGCAAGGCTAGACATACAACAGGAAGTGGGCCAAAGCATGAGGCACACTTATGTAATAACCCTTCTACAACTACATAACTCAGCAAAATACTGGACTTGGTTGCTTGTGCACCTCTAGGAAGGAGATATATAGCACTGAACCAAAGACACAGAAGCAAGGCGAGAGGATGTTAGGATGGCTATTTCCTTCTCTTCTTTATCATCACAAAAGATACACACAATGGCAGAGTACAGAAAAATTATTTTTTAAGATTCGAACTCAGTGGGAGATTCTGGGACTGTAGCTGCTGCTGCAAAAGTTACTTTTCTTAGCTCTGCACAGTGGCACCCTTTTGAGATGCAGATGATGTTCAAAAAGTAATAATGAAGTCAGACTTGATCTCAAAAAATGAAGTTTTCTAAAACTTCAGTTGCTAGTAACAGTTACTACATCCAAAGACAATATCTGTTCCTCAAGTGAACAAAAAGAAGAAAGCCCATCAAGAAGGAGAAGCATGTATGCAACAGCTGAAATCCAGTAGTAAGTTGTAACTATTTTTATGTGTTTATTTATTCTTTACATTTATATACTGCCTGGTCTACCCACTCTGGGCAGTGTGCAAAATAGAAAATAGAAAAATACAAGATACATATAAAATCAGCCATTAAAAAACAAAAATACTCCAACTGGAGTTAGATCCATTTTGCATAGATGTTGCCTCACCAAATCTTCACTGATTCAGTAAGCCTACTCTAGATACAATGTACTACTGGATTTCAGCCAATGGCCACTTTCTTTATTAATGGGGGAGGGCAGAGAAAAGGCACAGATTAGCTCCCTGTTACCACAGGGTTCACCAAGAAGAGAACATGTGTCCTGTGTCAAAGACACAGATTGTAAAATTCAGTCCCAGCCTTAACAATGAGCAGAAAAGTTTCTTAATAAAGGCAGCTGCGCTACTCCTATTTGGTTTCACAAGCCATCCATGGTGGAAATTGTCCACCTGGGGGTCTCTGAATCAAAGTAATGGCTAAGGACATCTTGATGCAACTGGCCTACAAATTTCTGTATATTTGCAGAGCTGGCTATGGCGTTCTTGAGGAGAATTGTAAGATTTTAGGATGTTCACATTTAAAGTCTTTCCTCTCAATTCCTTTATGCCAAGGCTGTTATTTGCAACAACAACTAAGCTCATTTGCTATAGAATTAGCTGTCTTTTCCCCATGTTAACATGCTTAGATGTTAAATAATCACAAAATGAAAAAGTTCACAATGATTAAAATTATGTGAGTGATAATTTCTTTGGGGGCCAGCTATACTTACAGAAAGGTTTATTCAGCCATTCATATGTTTTATTTATAGGCCATCTTATAACAAAATACTTTGCAGGTGGGAACCTAGAAAAATCAGAATAAAATAAAAATGCAATAAGATAAACTGAGGTATTAGATCAGCATCCAGAAATTATATATTGGCCAGTAGCTGACTGACAGTTTATGAATATTTCACTGAAATTGAAGAAGCCACAACATTAAATTGTCATCAATATATGAGATGCTAGAAATGTTTGCCATAACATACCTATTGGACCACAGGGGACACAACCAGAAATGTGACTTACACCTTACGAATTAGCAGCAATTCACTGCTAACTGTGGCTTATGTGATTTCATGTACTTGTGAATAAGTTGCCAATAAGATTCTGGCAATGCAAAACATTGCCATTCTATCACTTTCTATTGCATTGTGTTGTTTTAAATTATTAACCAGAGAACACTTATATCAGGGATGCCAAAACTATAGCCCGCACGCTGGATCCATATGGGTACATTTTACTTCCGCTTCTCAGAGCAACGAAGGTGGCGTAGGCCAGATAAATTGGTGTCAGGGGCCGGATCCAGCCTGTGGGCCGTCGTTTGGGCACCCCTGGTTTAAATAGAGAAAATGACAGCTTAAAATCTCTCTCATCCTGTTGCAAAACAGATTGCAAGGCACATTTACTTCCACTTCTGGTGGAAGGAACCAAATGATCGGCCCACTGAACCACATGACTGGCCCACGACCCAAAAGGTTTGGGAAGCCCCACCTTATATCAATGCCTAGAAAGATAAGGCTTAAGAATCGTAACAGCCTGAGCAACCCTGGCTCCGAGAAGCATTTGACTGATGAATCTAGAATTATGTCCATCATCTAGTGTTGCACTTTGAACTACACAGCATTTTCTATACTCCAGGGATTGCAAATAGGAGACATTAAGCAAAGATGAATTGCTTTAACCTGCAATCAGGGCAGTTGAAATGTATGACTCTCTGAGTCTTCCTTATACCAGAAGATGTGCAAGAAGTTTCAGGAAATGCATTTCAAGGTGCCCAATTAAAATACCCCAGGGAAGAATCTCAACTAGGGGTTGTTAAAAGACCGTCACTTCCTTTGCGTCTGCCTTTGTGATAAGTGCTCCTCGGAGAGGAGCAGCAGAGATGGGCAGGCAGTGAGTGGGTGGCCTATTTTAAGAACTGTTGTCAGTTATAAGGCAGATAGGAAGCCTGTTAGGTTGTTTAGGAAGGAATCAGAAGTTTATGAATGAGAACTTAATGACGCGTAGCACTTAACTGCAAATAAATTGCTTCAGGACTTGGACTCTTTGTCCCACTTGGATACAAACTCCAAAGTCGATCAATCCATCGGAAGCCAGACAGATCTTGAAAAAGTTACTTTTGTGGATTATACTTTCCAAACTCCTGAACCAGCATGACCACTAGCTAGGAGAGTTTGGGAGTTACCATCCCCAAAAAACACAGGCTACTTTCCCAAGCTCTAAACCAGCTTATCACTCCCAAACTGGTGAAAGAGGCAAACATGATACATTTTTCCTGTCTCTGAGATGAAAACAAGTCGATCCATCTGCTTCCATGCAAGGTTTAGTGGTTAGATTTTTAAGATTGCTAACAGTTAACTAAGATCTTATGGAATTTCCACTACCTTTCCATCTCTGGCAAAGATGGGAAGAGAAAAGGCAATAAGCCTTGGCCAAATTGTTCGAATCCAAAGGGATCACTCACATAAGCTGAATGGTGTGATATGGTGGATTGGTAACACTTCTGCACATAAGCAGCTTATTATTTATTTATTTATTTAAATTTCTATACCGCCCTCCTCGCCAAAGGTGATCCAGGGTTGTTTAACACATCCTAAAAAAATCAGAACAAGATAGGTTAAAATTTTATAAGTTCTTAAAATATATAATTAAAACCAATTAAAACTACAACTAAATCTTTGTATAATTTAAAACTTAAAAAACTTAAGGGAGCAGGGGGGGGGGAGGTCAAACCAACCAGCAGGCTGAGGTCATTGTGCCTCCAGTACCCCAGACCTGCCCTGCCAGCCAGGTTTTTACACCCTTCCGAAAGGGCAGCAGCTCTGCCTGGAGGTGGTAGGAGGTTCCACAGGGCCAGAGCGGATACAGAGAAGGCCCTCCTTCTAGTGCTAGAGAGATGAGCCTCTCTAGCTGATGGCACAACCAGAGAGCCTCTCTGGTCCACTCTAGTGGGACGGGCAGATGTCCTCGGGACGATGCGGTCTCTTAGGTATCCTGGCCCACAACCATGTAGGGCTTTGAAGGTAATAACCAGCACCTTGAATTGCACCTGGAGGCACACTGGCAGCCAGTGCAGCTCCCGAAACAATGGTGAGGCATGAGCATAACGACTGCACTCCATCACAACCCGGGCAGCCACATTTTGGACCAGTTGCAGCCTCCAAATAGTCACCAAGGGCAGCCCCATGTAGAGCACATTACAATAATCAAGTCTGGAGGTGACCAAAGCATGTGTGATCATGAGCAAGGAGTCCCGGTCCAGGAGCGGGCGTAACTGGTGTATCGCACGAAGTTGTGCAAAAGTTAGAAGTTGCAATGGCAGCCATCTTGGAAGACTTTAAAAGACAATTAGATACATTCACAGAGGTCAAGGGGCTCAATAGCTATGAATGAGGATGGCTGTCTATTATCTGGTATGACTTATATTAATTGTTAGGAAACATGAAATGAAGGTTGTCATTGCTATCCATTGCCCCCTGAAGGAAATAGCTAACCTTATTTAGTCATTATCAAATTGTGTCTTCTTTCCACGGACAGAGGGGAGTGCTGTAGTCCCCTGTCAACACCCCAGAAAAACAATCTCTAAGTGTCCATGGAGGAGAGTGATAAAACTAGAAACAGAAAGGTCTTCATTCAAAGTTCTCCTCTCTGTATTTCTTAGGCATAGTGATTAGCTAATGACTGAATTGGGCTGTTGTAAGACTAAGTAAGACTTTGGTGTGATCCAGCATAGATCTTCTTATGTTTTTACATTCACTATTCAGCTTTTGACAGTTCTCAGGCACTATCCAGGTTCGCTTTCTATGGAGGTAAACTTGGTCTGTGTTTAGAGATTTGTCCTATTCATTGCATAAAGCCCCATTTGTTGGATAAACTTTCAGTGTGACCTGGATGTAAGAATCTTTGCACCTGATCTTAGCAATCCTCCCCACTCCCCCTTGCTTATCAGGCTGTTTCATTAGAGTGGTTTTGGCCTCTCCTTCTCCTCCACCACCACCACCTTTATGTAACATGGATTCTTGGAATATCCGCTTTGATAAATACATCACATTACCACTGGCCTCTCTGAAGAAAAACACTCAACCTATTATCAGAGCTGAAAAACACTGGCAAAAATTAGCCCAAGTTATTTGTGTTTCCTGCCAAAGCCATCCAATGATTTTTTTCCTCCTCCTTTGAATTTCATACAAAGCCCAGTCTTCAAGGATTATCTAGCAACAGGAACCTCTTTGTTTTTCTTAAGAGTTCAGCTATAATGCTGGCCTGCAACAGGAGTGTGGAAGGAGAAGGTGATAACAGAGGGCTATGGTGCCCACCACATCCTGGATTATACAGGAGCAAAGTAAATTTGCAGCTGGCAGTGGTTGCCAAGTAAGACCACTCTCACTGTCAACCTGGCTGGTTTGATTTCAGCAGGAGGACCTGTGTCTCATGAGGTGGCAGACTCAGCTTTTATAGAGATATTTCCTGTCTGATAATAAAGACCTGTTTTCATGTGTAGATAAGGGCTTCCATTGTTATCTGTTCCTCTGGTTTGAACAAATGCCAAAGGGTAGAGGAAATGCACAAGCATGATAACAGACCTGTAGCAGAGGCACCAGTATTGTACCCTGAGCTGGTCTCTTAGGTAAAGGCCGCTCTTACTCAAAAGCCAATAGTATCTGACTCAAGGGTGTGGTGGTCATCTCTGTTTACATCCAAAGAGGTCATGTGGCAGGAAATGCAACGCTGTTACCTTCCCACTGAAGTGGTGACCTGCTGACCTTCCAGTCATCAAGTTCAAGGTCTTAACCACTAAGCCACTGCAGTCCCTTACGTATCTTAGGTTCTTACAATTCAAGGTTACATTTAGTATGTCACTGCTCTGGCATTATTTTTATCTAGGTTAGTGGCTCTCCAGCCTTATAGCTCATTGTTTATACCGTGAAATGGTCAGAACATGGAAACATTGCTTTTTTTGGACTATTGCTCTTAGAATTGCTGGATAGAGAATTAGGCGGTCCAAAATTGCCAAATTTCTGAACCCTTCAAAGAATGTAGATCCCACCATGATGGAAACCAAAACCCATTTTTCCCAGAGAAGGATATTTATAACACTTTTAGGGATTATGGAATGTGAGCTTAAGATAAATGATGAGTGGTCAGAGTCAATACTGTCATATCAAAAGACTATTAAAGCATAATCAAGGGCAAGTAGATTTGGAGGCGGGCCACATATTCTTGTAGGGGGAAAAGGGGGCTGCGTGAATTTTAAGTAATTCTTATGAAAACTGTCATATTACAACTAGACTTGTTTTGTGTCCCACTGAAGACTTGTGTGCCACTGGTTGAGTGTACTGTTGAATAAGAAGCTAGATCAGTGGTTCCCTAAAACTAGTTTAGAATCTCATCCCAGGCTACTCCTTAGGGCAGTGATGGTGAACCTTGGCACTTCAGATGTTCTTGAACTTCAATTCCCAGAAGCCCTGATCAGCAAGAGTGCTGACCTGGGCCTTTGGTAATTGAAGTCCAAGAAAACCTGTAGTGCCAAGGTTTGCCATCACTGCATTAGGGAGTATAATATCTGCAATACCAATGTTGCCCACAATACTAACACATAAGTGCCTACAGTATGGTAAATGAAAGGAGGAACCAATGTGACCTGAGCTAGGTAAACCCTAAAGGTGTCTCTAATACGTGACTACAATTTTACCATGGCCATTTTACTTTTGCAAAGGAGAGGCCCATCAGAGTAATTATTACTTTTCATTTATCTCCCAAGATAAGATATTGTTTTGGAGTTGTTTGCCCAGGCATGAAATGAAATATAAGAAGACTCATCATTTTAGATGCAAGCAAGGAATTGCACAGAAACAGTTATTACTCCAGGACAGTTCTCATGTTCCTCACAAGTCAATGCAACCTTTTCCTGACCCCACAATTTGGAGAGTCAATACTGTTGAGATACCCATAATTGGGATCCACGCTGCCATTTGTACTTAAGAGGAGAAGGAAACCCATTAGACAGTGTAGGGCAAGATACTTGGTTAACTTTGTTAAGTTCTTCCAGGATCAGTTTAGAAGACTCTGTCACTGTTTTGGCAAACCAAGGCTTAATTGTCTCCAGGTGTTTTGAACTTCAGCTTCTATCAGCTGCACCTGACATGGCCAGTGGCCAGGAATTTTGGAAGCTGTAGTCCAAACATTTCTGAAGGTCCCACTGCCAAATTAATTGACACCAGGCTTCTCCATCCTCTCCAGTACTCCAAATGTTTTTCATTTACAATTCCAGCCTCAGCCAGAACTGCCAATGAACACACATGATGAAAATTTGAGGCCAAAATGTTCAAAGAGCTCCAGGTGGGGAAAAAGCTGATGTCCACACTCTTGAAACTGACATATTAGGTTTAGCAGCATGTGCTGGCATGCTGAGCATAGGAGGACATGAACAGTTCATCTACTGGATTTTTCCTTCATACTACCCTAAGAAGGAATGTGAGAATCATGGCAATCAGTCAAATAACCTAGTCAGTTGCTTCAGGCACCAGTGTTTTCACAGACAGAGCAGGTGAGATCCTACAGAAATCCTGCTTACTCAGAAGGTTTGGCATGGAGAAAATGAATCAGTCTATTTCCCATCCATATTAATTGGAGATGACTTGTTGGCAATATTAACAACAAATGAATTGAACTTATTTCTGCATAAATCTGTGATTTATTTATTTTTTGTAAAAGCTGCACTGAATCGTTTACAACAATATATGTTTTTTCTATGTATTCTTTTCTCTAAGTATTTGAGCTTGCTTGCTTGCCTTATTAGACTTATATATCACCCTCCTGGCCAGAAGGCCACCTAGGGTGGTGGACATAAAACAACTATTCACAATGCAAAAAGTACCAGATAAATATACTAGTAAACATAAACATCTCAAGATACCATCGAACAATGATAGATGCATGAAACGAACCTACATCAAACATGTGAAGCAGGGAAAGGAAGAAGGTCCTGAAAAGGTCTTTCTAAAGTCTTGGAGAAAGGGGGCCAAGCGAACAAATGGAGGTAAAGACAGGGCCACCCCTGAGAAGGCCTGGTTCCTTCTTAACATCTTCCAGACCTCCCTCAGAGTGGGCACCCGGAGCCCAGACACCAGGGATAACCAAGTGACCTGGGATCTCCCTACCCTTCCCAAACTCTCAGTTGACGCGAGCCGCGCGTCTGCACGGTGTTTGGAGAGGGCACAGGGATCTTCCCCCCGTACCCCTTCCAAACACTTTGCAATGGGGCTTGAGTGCTGGGTTGGATAGGCACGTGCCTGTTTAACCCGGCACTCAAGCCCCATCGCAAAGTGTTTGAGAAGGGTAAGGGGATCTTCCCCGTACCCTTCCCAAATACCCTGCAGGCGCGTGCACGTCAGCGGGGGTTTGGGAAGGGTACGGAGAAGATCCCCGTACCCTTTCCTAACACCCAGGTGACGTGCATGCACCGCAGGCGAAGTTTAGCGAAATACATTTCCTTATGGGAGACGTGTTTTGCTTAATGAATTACTCGCATAACAAGCAAGTGTTTGGAACACATTATGCTCGTTATGCGAGGTATTACTGTATCAGAAAATATGCATACAGTACTTGGAAGCCCACTGTAAATATAAAAGTCTACTTTGCTAGAAAGCCAGTTGTATTTGACGTGTGTGTGTGTGTGTTCATCTCCATTTAAAGCCAGAGCCAGCACTGTCTGTTTCTGCAGACATTTCCATGATCACATGGCAAGCATGACTAGACAACGAAATGCACAGAACACTGTTACCTTTCCTGCCGATGCGGTACCTGTTTATCTATAGTTGCACCTTGCTTAAAGAGCATAATGTGTTCCACAGAATTGCTCTTTAAGCAAGTTTGCTCTTTAAGCGAAACACCATTGTAAGTGACCATTGTGTCTTCTGGTGGGGGGGATTGCAAACCCAGATTTATTTGTTAAGCGAGTTTTTGGTTAATTTTATTTGTTAAGCAAAGTGAACATTCAGAGAAAATGTTGCTCTTTAAGCGAATCATTCTTTAAGTGAGGTGTTCTTTATGCGAGGTTTGACTGTATTTGCAATTTCTTGCTTTTGAAATCCTAGGTTGGCAGGAGCTGCAACAGATGATGGTTGCTCACTCTCTTGCATAGCACTGAAGTCTCAAAATGCTGACCTGCCGACCTTCCGGTTGTCAAGCTTGGCATCTTAATCACTAAGCCACTGTGGCTCTCTGGAAGCCCGCTCTAAGTTTCTATAAATATGTTTAGGGATCTTTTTCTCCTGTTGGATCCATGAATGGATTTCCTTAGATAAGCTTATTCTCTCTCTCTCACACACACACACACACTCATTTTTACATGAGAACAGAGTCGTTATTCCTATTCGATAGTAACAAGCTCAGAACTGGCATGTTTAAATTTTAATTATGGTATTCTAATTTTATGGTATTTTAATTTTCCATTGTTTGTATCTGTACTGTAAGCTGTCCTCACTCCCATTTCTAAATAAATAAATAGAATTAACCACTGCCAATATAAATGCTGGATAGTCTTAACCTTCTGGATCCTACTATGAGCTGTACAGATATTCTTTGCAATTCAATGCCTTGTGGGAGACCAGCCTGCATATGACAGGAGGGGTGGGGGAAAGCCCCATGCTGAGTGGAAGACAATTGATTCCAGATCTCCAGCTATATTTACTAAACCAACAAACAAGCAAATAAAGGCTTTTCCACTTCATGATACATTTCTTAAATTATAGGCTTACTGTTTCCTAGCAGGCTAATAAAGTCGAGATGAATGATGGGAGAGTCTACAGTGAGAATGAGTAAACATCCCCTACTGTCTGGGGAATGTAAGATGACTACTGTCTTATCCTTTGTTACAGGTTGTTAAGATAAAATTACCCTATATATCACAGCCGCTGTCAATGAATTAGAGAGAGCAAGCTACCTCCCAGTTTTCTGCCCTTTCATTCTCTTTCCTCCTCCAAAGGAAAAATAAAAACAGCTACATGTGTTAGTCCATGTTTTCACAAACAGTTGATAATTCAGTGAATTTGCTTCATTCCAAACTATATCTACTGATTATTATTATTTTAGATCATGACAGGTACAGTAATTATAATAATTTTGTGTCAGAAATTATTCTGGGTTGAAAAGATTTTTGCGGAAGAAATTCCACTCCAGGGAACACCCAAATGAGGCTCCTTTCAGGTCCCCAAGAGCTGGGACAGAGACAGGTGCTCAATCCATCACGCAGTACCTGGATACTGACTGGAAGGCTGACTTGCCAGCCTTCCAGCTAACAAGGCGAGCTTCTTAACCACTGAGCTACTGCAGCCACTACCATAGCAGGTGAAAGCTAATAAGAAGGAATATTTTATAAAGTTCTCTGCCCATGGAAATATAATTATCAAGGGAAAGGGCTTCAACCTAGCATACCCATGACAATGGCAAATCCAAACCTCCTCTTCACCTTATATACTACAGTACCTTGGGTATATAAGATGAGTACCTAGCCTAAGATAGGTCATTTTAGAATGCAGGATCCATGCCATACAAGAGCTATAATACAGGAACCCTATGACAATGGCATGTGAAGAACTGTTAACAATGTCCCATGTTTCAGCTAATAATCATGTACAGTAAACCCCCATTTTATAGATGTCTCTTTTTACGGAAACCCCATTTTCAGGAAGGAAATTCTGGGGAAATCACGTCCTGTTTTCCGGGGGGGGGGGGGGATTCAACTTACAGAATGGGCTTCCCCAAAGTTCCTTCCATCTGGAAGAGTTTAAATGGCAACCCCACCACTTTAGACTTAAATATTACACCCTGCACCACCCGCCGCCACCACTGGAAGTAGCAAAACATCACTTACTGTGGTGGCAGCAGAGGCAGTGGCGATGATTGTAGCAACAATTGTGGCAGCTTTGCCACATTTTCTACAGTCCTTGTTGCTTCTACCGGCACTGCGGGGCGGGCATGTCGGCTCTGTTCTACTCTTTGTCCGATGCACATTCCCAGCTAAAGTGCACTGCAGAGGAACCTCAGACAAAGAGTGAAATGGAGTGGATATTCCCCCCCCCCCCCCGCACTCTCCCAGTGCCGGTAGAAGCAACTGGGACAGCAGCAGCTCCCGCTCCCCCAATGGCCAGACACACCACTTAGGAAGCAGCAGCAGCATGGAAATGGTAGGGAAATCCCTTTGTCATTCCCTTTGTGCTCTGTTTCACACACACACACACACACACTTTTATTGACTGAGGTGCAGAGGTGCAGGATTTAAAAAAGGGAAATGCTCTAATAACACCACCTCTTCTCCACCCCCACTGCTCACCAGCTGGTGAGATGATATGGGTGTGGGAGAGGGTCGTGTCTGCCGGGGGGGGGGGGGGTGGATTATTATTTTTCCTTTTTTGGATTATTTATGGTCCAATCAGGACCATTTTTTAATTTTTCAATGTATCCCTATGGAAAATCATGCTCCATTTTACGGGAAAAGCGTTTTACAGAAAAAGTTATGGAACAGACTTTTTTTTGTAAAACGGAGTTTTACTATACTATTGTACACTGTAAGTCCCACACACACACACAATGGCTGGTACAAATAAAATCACAACAAATCTTGGAGTGCATTTTTGTCCTAGCCAGTGTAACTCTCCCCCCAACTCTAAGCTAGTGTTTGGCAAGCCATGATTCCAAGAAGCAGAAAGGATACACCATGGCAGTTAGTAGGTAGGTTCTATTCAGCAAGAATGCCAGAATTATCAATAGGATTAAGAAATACAAGATATAATTGGAACTTCAGTCACAATCCTATCACCAATCCTAGCCCTCAGAACAGTGGAATTTTTTCTGGAGTCAGGAAATATTCTACAAAAATCTTAATGTATTTATAAACCTGAAAGATGGAAATTAATCAATAATCACCATCATTGTATGTGCTTAATGTTGGCTGAAATGAGTTCTGAATTTAATTTTCATAGACACTCAAAGAAACCTAGCATATTAAAGTACAGAAATAACTTACTTAAACCATAATTTTCAAAAGCAATAAAGCAGAGGTGGTGTCAGAATCTGGCCGTCCCAACATAAGGGCCTCTCCCCTGGTTCCAGGAACCCAGTTAAAGAGCCCCCTCACGTGAACCTAGCCCTTCTTCCTTCTTGGGAGAACCGGCCTGCAATTGCTTGCCAAACGCAGCAGGCTTCTTACTGTGCTCTGACAGGTGGCCAACCTATGGCCCGTGGGCCAGACACAGAATGTAGCGCCAATTCATCCGACCCATGGTGATGATCCCACCACTGCCACCAGAAGTGGTGGAAGCATAAAAAAAAGGAAGTGGCATAAGCGGCAAAAACAGCCGAACGTGTTTACGACAGCCTCAGGTGCATTTACGGCAGCGTTGACAACAGGCGGAACCATGCCTCCAGCCTGCTCAGCTGTCTGAGGGGGTGTGGTGCAGCTGACGGAGCGAAAAGGTTAGCCACCCCTGCAATAAAGCAATAGAACGTTCAACATACCAGCTTATTTTGACCAGCAAGAGACTACTTAAAATAAGTCTACATCCACAGTGCCTCCTATGCCCTTAAAACAGCATTTTGAAATATTTTTAAAGTCTATGCCTTCTTTTTGATAAACATTCAGATGAAGAAGAAAGTGAAAGCTGGTGGACAAAGCATAAATAATATAAGTCTTATTGGAAAAGAGCAAGAAGCTGGGTTGAAAACAGCTGGCAAAGAAGTCCAAATATGAACTGGATTGATTCAATTGTAATGTCTAAAAATCACATCTAGCAAGATAATTTTAACCAGTGTCAGTGATTTTCAGAATTTAATTATCTCCCCCCCCCCAAAAAAAAAAAAAAATCAACCTGCAGTCCTCAATGGTGTTCCCTCAATGAAAGAGATCCCAAGAGGTCTTGGGACCTTTGACAGGGAGGGAGAGGGGGATTAGGAACTTTTAATTTCCAAAAAAACTGCTGGAGATAACATTAACAGCCTCATATGGCATTCAGCCACTCAGTTCCCTTTTAGAAGTAGTGTGCCAAGCTCTGAATGTAGTAAATAAGTACTGTATTTAAAAAGAAGAGTCAGTCTAGACCAGAATATGCAGCTCTCCCTCTCTCCAATAAACATTCAATATGTGAGGCAGAAGAGCATCAAGGCATTAATTTAAGGTTTATTTTTATTTTAAAAACAAAGCATTTCCTCCTCTGCTTCAAGTAGGAGACACGTTCCAAATATTTCCATAATATGTTGTGCTGGAGTAAAATGACATTTGTTTTTCAAATGGTGAGGTTAGCTACATTCCCCAGCGCTTTTAATTACACTCCCAAGCCAAAAGGTTTCTGCTCAAAGAGCCCCAAGAGGTGTTTGTACTTCTCTCAAATTTTTCAGTTGATCAGCCAAGAATATAATGCCAGCAAAGCTCATGTGTTACTGTTCCCATAAACAAGTCATTCATTTGTGAGGAGGGGACAAGAGTTTGACAACTGAATGAAAGGATTGATTTAGGATGTGGCTTTGGCAAAAAGCTGGAAGGAAGGAAAAAAGAATAGGTCTAACCAACTCCCGTAAGTCTTGGGGACAATCTTCTATCCTTGGCCCCTCTTGGGTTGCAGATACAACAAAATGCAAAAAAGAGAGGCAGAAATAAAACTGGAAATTGCTATGTAATATAGAATCATAGAACAATACAGAATAGAACTCAGAGATAAACATTCTGACAGATGGCCACCCAACCTGTTTTTAAAACAACTCCAATGAAGGAAAATCCATCCTACACATAACAAAAAAGTTCTATATTTTATTTTATTTATTTGTTCACACTTGTATGCTGCCCTACTCGCAGAGCGACTCAGGGCGGCTAACACAGTATCACAGAACAAAATATCAAACACAATAATCCCAATAATAAAACCATGAGCAATCCAGTAAAAGTAAAAAAATTAAAAGATTAAAAACTTTAAAAGAATTAAGAGAGAGGGGTGGTTATCAAATCAGCCAGCAGGCTGGGGTTACCATGTTACTAGCACCCCATACCTGCCCTGCCAGCCAAGTCTTTACTCCTTTTCTGAAGGGCAGCAGCTTTGTCTGGATATGCAAATCCATAGGGCTGGAGCAGACACAGAGAAGGCCCTCCTTCTAGAGCTGGAGAGATGAGCATATAGTTCAGGGTCAGGTGTATTTCTCTGTGTATTGTGCAATTGCCAGGAAGTGGATTGCACCAGGTTACTCCACAAGTGGTTCAAACTGTGGTGATCATACCCACCTTCTTTTAAGTGGTTGTGGCAGCACCATCATCCTGCAAATGAAACCCAATGGGACCCCCCAAATCCAAACACCAAGTCAAAGCAGGTCTATCTGCCTGTTGTGGAGTAGAGAAACCTCACACTAAGATAAACCAGGACTTGGAGATGTTACATTTTTAAAACTATAGATTCCAAAACCCTCCAAAGTGGATTCTTAGAAATGTAGTTCAAAAAGCTCCCTGACAAATAAATGTAATCTTTTAAGAAACCTTGGCATCTCAGAATAGGTTCGCCAAAACATCTTTTTTACCAATATTTGGAAAGTCCATGAGGTTTGATAAATCTGAGTGTGTGGAATATTTGCCTATTTCAAAATATTCTATAAACAATAAAGAAAATGAAATTTCTAGAGCACTTTGAAAATTTATCAAAGACATTAGTGTCACTTATGAAACTCCACCTACTCACCCAATGACCTACCAACATATTTGTTTTTGAAATTATCATGCTTCCTAATGAAAAATTGTACACAGGTGACTATTTTCCATAATTAAAGACTTCCTCCTTCCATCCTGCAGCTTCTTGCAACCTGCTTGACTCAAACGTAATCCATGTAACGAAATGGAGTTCGTTTGCGTCAAGCAGGGTGCAAGAAAGCAGAAGTCTTTCATTACTGAAAAATCAGGTGACATCATCACCCTTCTCCTGGCATAATGTATGCAGGAAAATTGAGCCCAGTAGTTTGTTATTCTATTTTCTCAGCTATGTTGCATTTCATGGATTGCAACCAACCTCTGTAAAGGTTTTATTAATCTATGTGCATATGTTAGAAAGAAAGAAAGAAAGAAAGAAAGAAAGAAAGAAAGAAAGAAAGAAAGAAAGAAAGAAAGAAAGAAAGAAAGAAAGAAAGAAAGAAAGAAAGAAAGAAAGAAAGTTCAGAGGTGAAGCTGCTGCGTGTGTATCTTATTCTTCTCTCTTTTACTCGCACAGAAAAACACGTGCACGTATTACAAGCTGAATATGGTCAAGAAGTAAATGGGAAAAGTACCACTTCCCTCATAAGTGAGACCCCTTCAAAGAACATAATTGGATACACATTTTTATTCAATTTCTGGAATGTTAAAAACTAGCAGATCCAAAGTGACTGGCTGAGTTACTGTTGCATTTCCTGAATTACCAATGGCCATTTGCTTTGCAACATCAGGTCTCATGTTCAAATCTCTGGCTTGGGGGTTGTTAAAAAAAATCAGGCCCCCTTTCTTCCCCCTAATAGAGACTGATTTAGTGAATGTTTAATGGTTGTATAAATCACTCAGCATTTCCAACTCGCATACGAATTCTGTCACACACAAAAAGGAAGGGGGCGGGGAGCAGGGGATCAAGTTTCTCCCTGTTCAAAAATTCTTTGCTCAAGCAAACACGTGCTCAGATCTGCACATGATTTGGATCTCTAGGCAAGATGTTGCAGGAACATGGAGGCCTCTTTCAGCAGGCTCACTGTGAGAGGCTACTGAGACATCTACCTCAGGTGACATATAGTGGGCACAAAGGTAAGGTAAAGGTAAAGGACTCCCTTGTCCAAAAGCCAGTCGTATCCAATGCTAGGTGGTGGTGCTCATCTCTGTTTACATCCAAAGACCCAGTGCTGTCTGTGTCTGCAGATGTTTCCATGGTCATGTGGCAGGCATGACTAGACGCTGGTGTGCTTGGAATGCTGTTACTTTCCTTCCGAAGCAGTACCTATTTGTTTACGTGCAATTTCTTGCTTTCAAACTGGTCAGTTGGCAGGAGCTAGGACAGAGATGTTGTGCAGTACTCGGGTCTTGAACTGCTGATCTTCTGTTCTTCCATTCATCAAGTTCAGCATCTTAACTGCTAAGCCATTGCAGTCCCTGCCACAGTGGTATGCTGGCCCACAGGAATACTGGGACTCATCCCAGTGCACCACAGCGACTGGCACCTCCCAAAGGCAGGCAGAGGTAATGGGAATATATGGGATTTTCCCCCTCCCCCAACCCCCCCAATAGGCGTCCCATCACTTCCTGTCCACCAGCCTCCCAAGGTGCCCACACACCCCTGCCTGGGCACAAAGGCAGAAGATATTTAATCATTCTTCTTGAGCCTAGTGGCATTTTGGGAATAGGAGGAGCAATAGAAATTAGACTTCTATACTGCCCCATAGCACTTAGTGCACTCTCTGGGCAGTTCACAAGTTAATTAGAATTTTGCCCCAAACATGCTGGTTATTCATTAAAATATTCTTTGTTCAATTTTGAAACAATAACAACAAATATGCTATTAAGTATACTCTTGACTTATAATCAGTGATGGGATGTAATAGGTTCGCACCAGTTTACCAGAACCGGTAGTAACTTTTCCCAGTGTCCCGGAGAACCGGTAGCAACTTTTGGGGGACCATCATCGAGGCTTACCTTTTCACTGGTGTGCATGCATGCCTACAGTGCTTGGTGCATATGCACGGCCTCCTTGCTGTCCTCCCAAGTGGGGAGGAGGAAGAGAAGCTGCTAGCCTGAAGCTCCTTATAGTCTGCTCCCCAGGGTAAGTGACTCACCTTTGGATGGGGGGTGTCTGTGTGTATTTTAATGTGTATTTAATACCTTTACCTATATTGACGTACTACCACAGTTCCTAAAAAGGCCTGGTGGCAAGCAGGCCTGGTGGCCTGGCTTGAGGTTTTTAAGCAAAGTCTTGGAGTCACCTCATCAATAAGCTACACCTGTGCTGTTCCAATTGCTGTTCCAATTGGAGAACCCTTAAGGAGGTGCAGCTGTTTTACATTTACACTAAGGCACATTATCCTAGAGAACCGGTATGATGACCATATCCATCTTGCAATATGGTGCTGCCCAGGCACTTATACTAACAGGTAAGTGATGGGTTTGTGTTTGGGGTGGGTAGGTGGGCTTTGCTCCTTTCTTGTTCTCATGTACAAGTGCAAATTTTACCATTTTTGATAATGTTTTTTTAAAGGAGGTGTTTCAATGTGTGATGGCATGCTTTTTCATAAAGGGTGAGATAATTTGCATGTATTCCTTCCGTCTTTGGCCTGCTCACCACACTGTCCAGATACAAAATGTTGAGCAACTGCAAGATTCCATTTCTTGTCTCTGGTGGTTGCTCATTGCTACATGGGGGTTGGACCAGACATGTCTTCACATAACCAATGATTTCAAGGAAAGGATGGTTTCAAATAGAAGACAATCCTTTGTAATGCAGCAGCTGTGGCTAATCAACTAAGCTATGAAGCACAGAAGAATCCTAGCATAAAAGAATAACATCTTGTCACATTTAATTACATTTCTGTAAACTTCTCTGTGTGTGTCTGGCCAGGTTATCCTGGCACAGAAAGTGACTTGCTAAGCTGGGTCAGTGGTACAGGTGTCATGCTGCAATGCAGAAGGCAGATAAAAGACCACTGCATTATATTCTCAGGACAGACTTCATGGCTAATCACCAATATTCAGATTTGGATACGGCAGAACAACAAGAAGAAGAATCTTCCCTGTCATGATCCTGATCCAGCTAAAACAGTTAGGCCACCCAATATTTCTAAAATATGGTCATATTGGACACTTGAAAAGTCTACTTCACTTCACTAGACACCAGACAGGTGTTGTTTTGGAAGCTACTTCCTGAATAATATACATCTGTCATCCTTTTGTTAATTCCTTCAATATTTCACATTTCTTCCAGTCTCACTGCAGTGCACATGGCTTTTCCTCTTCTCCTTTCTCCTCATAGCACCCCTGTGATGTTGTGTAACCTGAGAAAAAGTGAAGTTCTGTAGCTGAACTAGAAACAGCATCTCCCTCACCTCAACCCTGCAATAAGCCATTCTGATTATTCTGGCTCATGTCAAATTCAAGCGTGTTGCATGTTGGTTCTAAGCAACAAAATTTAGGCCTATATAACAATAACCTTGTACTATGCCTCAGGAGAAAACAGGCTTTCCCATTCCAATATATCCCTTTTATTGCCAAATACTTTGGATCTCTGTAATAAATAATTCCATTATGAAGGACTGCTGCTCCATGTTTGTGAAGAATATTTTTATTTGCTGAATGGCATTTGCCCTTACAATGATGTATGGTGTGCAAATAGTCTCCTATCAAGTGGGGTGGGTCATTTTTCATTACCCTGCTGAGGACATTGCTCAAAGCAGTGGATTATTGGAGCTCATTTCCTTTGTTGGGGCAGGGCAGGGGGTTGGGATATATAAGTTAACATTCAATAAACTCAAGAGCTGGAATACAGTTAGACCTTCCAAAATTTCCAAGCAGAGCTGTTAATAGCTTCCTCTCCCAGGACGCAGCTTTAACCCCATTTGCTTATCAACTTTGATGCATTAGCAAGAGAAAGCTTCTCCTGCTCATAACTCTCCAAAATAACACAATACATCATTGGAAAGCAAAATGGCCTCAACACTTTGTTAGCTTTTTTGATCTCTGAAGTCAAAGTTTGTGGCACGTGTTGTGTGTGCCATTTACACACTCGTACATGCATCGCACAACACATGCAATGCACACACATAATGCACAAATGCTAAAAGCCTATTTAAGTTAACTAAAGACATCCATACAACATCAGGGTTGAATTGCGGGTGATTTCCTGCAAAGCAGCTGTTATAAGTTTATCAAGCTGCGGGTGGCTGTAACCCGTAATCATAACCAGATTGCACAAGAGATGCTAAAGTTGAGGCAGTGGGGAGGTGGAGTGGAAGGGAACAGATCTTTGAAAGAGGAGGGAGAGAGTATTATTAACCGGCTTTTTTAAAATAGCCAGAAATACATGTCACATGTCAAGCTTTTGTAATTGGGTTGCCTTATTATGTCAACCAGGGATGGAAGATGCCAAATGTCAGTAAATGTTTACAGGTGGGGTGAATCTGTTGACTTGATTACAGATCTATGATAGAGCACCATATTCCAGAGCAGTTCTGCCTCACAGCATTTGCATTTTCCAAAGAACTCAGCTCACATTGAGGTGAAGAAAAAAACAAGGCATGCAGCCCAGCTGAAGTGCATCCAGCTCTTTCTACTATGGCCAGATTTTTCAAGGACAGGAGGTTGAACTCTTGAGTCCCTTTCATCTTTGTAATTCTAAGAACTGGACCTGCAACAAAATGTTTACTGCATACAGAGATCCTGCTCAGAATTCCAGCCACCATTCCACCTTGTTCTATTTTTTGAATCAGCCCAACTACTTTGAGTAGGAGGAGGGGGTACCATTAGAGGCTAACTCAGATCAGGTCCAGAGCAGGTCCTTATGGGGCAGTCTAGGCTAGAGGATGCAGGAGGGGCTAGATTATACTTAGTCCACTCCCCTCATCCAAACATCCAAAGAGTATGATGAGGTGGCTGAAGAGCCACATCACACATCAAATGATGCAATTTCCCTGTTCCTTTATAGAGGACAGGGAAAGTGTAAATGTCTTTTCCCCCTCATCAACCCTTCATAGCACTGAATCTGCTTTCATCTCCAATCAAAGTTGCAGCTGTTTACTGTCAGCCACAGCTTCAATTGGCCTTCAAAGAGGGTGGGAAATAAATATTTCCCCCTTCCTTGTTGTTCCAGTTCTACAATAGGTCAGTAAGGGGAGTAAAAAAGAACAATTACAGTTTCCCTGCCCTCTGTAAAGGAGCAGGGAAACTGTAAAATGAAAACATTCATTATGTTGACAAGGCTCATTATGCTTGTCAGCAAACTGGATGTTGATAGAGGAAGCAGCCTTTGAAGACTGCTACCTCTGTTAAACAGTGTCCCAAGTGTCTGGAAGTACAGATGGATGTTGTTTTGCTCGGAAGCTTAAAAAGTAGAACCCCATTGTTAAGTGTTGCAGAGCGAGCCCTTGGGTAGAAGGCTGCATTAGCAGAAGGCTGAGGACACAAGAGATAACACAGTGGACAAAGCAGATAAGCTCTGTGCAATTAGTTGTTTACTGGTTGTGAAAAATAAGAGTTCAAGGTTTTCCTCTTCTTACCTGTCAGTTCAGTCACTGATATGAACAGTTCAAGTGTATAGAGTCCAATAGGCAAACAAAGCAAAAATCAGCAATCTGTAAGCTTGTACAGCAACAACAAATGTTCAATGTTCAGCTTACAGGCTTCCAACAGTCTTTCAGTGTGTAGGCCTCCAGCAGTCCTTCAGCATGACAGCTAGCGGTCCTCCAGGATAACTGCCAGCAGTCCTCCAGCAGCTGAGCATACAGACTACTAAGTTACTGTGGCTAAGCCTTTACTCTTAAGCAGTGGTGGGTTGTCAAAAAATTTACTACCCCACTGTGACATCATCACAGTGTGGGCGGAGCTAACATCATTACATCATGACATCATGGGTGGGGCCAAAGAAAAAGATAAAAAATTATAAAATAAAATAAAAATAAGCACACGCGCACACACACACGCGCACACACACACCTCAACCCACCCACCGACCCACAACACAAACCTGTAAATTAAATAAATAAATAAATAAACAATACATTAAAATACAGCCACCCACCCACCCACCCACCCCAAACACAAACCCGTCACTTACCGGTTAGTATAAGTGCTTGGGCAGCACCATGTTGCAAGATGGATATGGTCATTGTACCAGCTCTCCAGGATAATATGCCTTAATGTAAATGTAAAACAGCTGTACCTCCTTAAGGGTTCGCCAATTGGAACAGCAATTGGAACAGCACAGGTGTAGCTTATTGATGAGGTAACTCCAAGACTTTGCTTAAAAACCCCAAGCCAGGCCACCAGGCCTTTTTAGGAACTGTGGTAGTACATCAATATAGGTAAAGGTATTAAATACACATTAAAATACACACAGACACACCACATCCAAAGGTGAGTCACTTACCCTGGGGAGCAGGCTATAGGGAGCTTCAGGCTAGCCGCTTTTCTTCCTCCTCCCCGCTTGGGAGGACAGCAAGGAGGCTGTAGGTGTGCATGCACACCAAGTGCTTGGTGCGCATGTGTAGTGGGGGAACCAGTGATAAGGTAAGCCCCAAAGGTGGTTCCCCCAAAAGCTGCTACCGGTTCTCCGGGACACTGGGAAACGTTACTACCAGTTCTGGCGAACTGGTGCAAACCTGTTGCATCCCATCACTGCTTTTAAGCACATTGTAAAAAGGCTAACAAGCTAATACATTCAAGCTGTTGCAGCATACGTTTGGTACTCTTAAAATGCAATGACAAAGGTATAACATTCTGCCCAATAAGTTAGGCGAGTACTTACGACTTAACATCAGGAAATGCCCATGTTCCCAAGAGCTGGAACAGAGACAGGCGCTCAATCTGTCATGCAGTACCCAGGTCTCGAACTGCTGACTTGCCACCCTTCCAGCTAAAAAGGCAAGCTTCTTAATCACTCAGCCATCACAGCCCCTCATTCTGAGTAATGAGAAAGAGGGATCGCTCACAGATAAAAGACCTTGGTGAACATACTAGTGTACTGAAGCCAAATGTAAATATGAGAGCAATTTGTGTAGACTGGCCAATAGAACCTCCAACTGTAATTACCTTAATATTTGTTATCTCATTGATGTACAACTATGAACAAATGTGTGAAGAAGAATGGACCTAAATTGCCTGTCAATATAGCCTCTTGAATACTCCTCTCCGTGGTGAATGGTGTGAACTACTGAGACAAGGATAAACAGTGGTAGCACTCTAAATACAATTTCCTCATCCACAGCTACTCCAACTAGAGCTGATGGCACTGGGAGGCAAGAAACAGCTGAAGAGCTACAGTTCCCCATTCTTGAACTAACATCATCTCAAGTTCTACTTACAACAGGCTGTGCACAGTTATCTTAGAACAAAACAGTACTTAGTATTCAGCTAGAACTGAACTTTCATTTTTTCCTATTACTGCTTATAAGTAGCTATTGCCAGCCAAAGCTGTTTCATCATTCCTATCCAAAGCACTACTGTAACAAACATATCAGACAAGTTTTACCCTAATAACAAGCTATATGAAGAGGACTTGGAGCAGCTAACATCACATCTTCCATAGTACACGTTGATAATCATAGAGTACACTGATGTAGATGTGGAATTGCCTCTTTTCCTCCACACTCACAAAGGACAATCTTGGAGCAAAAAACACTTTTGCTTAAGTTGACTTTGTTTCTGTCAAATTCATAGTCTATTAAGTGATTTCCAAGTACAGTAACTTAATTTTCCATGTAACCAGGAGCTAGGCTTTCCTGAAGTTTCATACAATTTGTAAGATAGGTACAATAATACCTCGGATAACATTTGCACCACATAATGCTAAAACCGCATGATGTTAAGGAATCGGGGGGGGGGGGGATTGCATTGCATAACGTTACAATCCTATGGGATATATCACATAACATTCGCTGAAGCCCGTGCCGGTTATAATGTATCTCTATTGAGTTTTAACGTTATGTGATTCATCCCATAGGATTTTAACATTATGCAATGCATGTATCACATAACGTTAAAAATTGGATAACACTAATACTTGTGGAACCAAGTTTTAGCATTGTCTGGGGTTTTACTGTAGTTCTTTCTTTCTACATGATATACCTAGCATTCTCTGATATTCCACCAAGAGTCACAGATGTCCTGAAAAAGAGTTCCCTGATTTAATCTGAGAGAGTGGGATGGTAGGTGAAGAGTGGCTGTGCATTTAATGTCGATGCTACTTCAGTGGCGTCGCGCAGTCTTCAGCCGCCTGGGGCGAAGAACAAACTCGCCGCCGCCCCCCCAGCTCGCCGCTGCCGCCGCCCCCTCCCCCTGACCCAGGTAGAAGCCGGCCCCCTGGTGACTAGCGGCGTGCGCGCGCACGCGCGCGCGCACGCGCGCCACACACCTCCGTCCGCTCGCCCGCCACACACCTCCGTCCGCTCACACCTCCGTCCGCTTGCCCGCCCGGCTGGCTGTCGGGGGCTCTCCGCCGCCTGTTGCCCCTGGCAGCGGCTTTCAGGGGGCGGCAAAATGTCCCCTCCCCACCCTTTTGCTGGCGAGGAGGAGAAAAAGTGTTTTTTTTTAGGCGGACAATTCAAGGAGGGGCCCGCCCGCCGGGCTGGCTGTCGGTCGGGGGCTCTCCTGCCCACCTCCTCCTGCCCACCTCCTCCTGCCCAGCCAGCCCCCAGGGGCTCCCCGCCACGGCGCCACCCACCCCCGACGAGCGCCCCGTCTCACGGCAAGTTGGGTGGGTGGCTGGGCGGGCGGAGGCGAGCAGCGTCCGCGCGCATGCGGGCCGCCCGCCAGGAGAGCCCCCGACGGCCAGCTGGGCGGGCGACTGGGCGTGCCCCTCCTTCCCTCCCCACCCTTTTGCTGGCGAGGAGGAGAAAAAGGGGTTTTTTTTAGGCGGACAATTCAAGGAGCCTCCTTGAATTGTCCGCCTAAAAAAAACCCCTTTTTCTCTTCCTCGCCAGCAAAAGGGTGGGGAGGGGACATTTTGCCTCCCCCTGAAAGCCGCTGCCAGGGGCAACAGGCGGCGGAGAGCCCCCGACGGCCAGCCGGGCGGGCGAGCGGACGGAGGTGTGAGCGGACGGAGGTGTGTGGCAAGCGGCGAAGCGCACGTGGGGCGCTCGCCAGCAAAAGGGTGGGGAGGGGACATTTTGCCGCCCCCTGAAAGGCGCTGCCCGGGGCATCCGCCCCCCCCGCCCCCCCCACGCTACGCCACTGTGCTACTTCAGGGATGGTATGTTGTGATGGATAGAATGGACTGGCTAACTTGGAACTCTTATGAGAATAGAGTTATGAAAGAAGCAAAGCTAACTACATTTTTTTAAATGTATGAGCAGGATAATTTAAAATTATTTTGCTTCAGATTTTGATTCTCCACAACATGTAACAAAACTCAGAACTTTTGCTAGATCTCTCTTCTGTTTGGGTCAAATTCCACTAGATGTTTCTCCAGTAGAAAACCCAACAAGGTGAAAGGGAGTACTATTAGTGGATAGGAGTGATCTCTGAGTGTAGTGTAGCATATAAAGGAGGGTTTCCCAACCTTGGCCCCCCATGTGTTCTTGGACTTCAGTTCTGAGAAGCCCAAATCAGCACACCTTCAGATCAGGGCTACTAGGAATTGAAGTCCAAAACTACCAAGGGGCCCAAGGTTGGGAAACTTGGATATAAAGTATCAGACTAGGACTCAGGAGGTCAGGGCTCAAATCCCCACCTGCCCACAGAAAAATACTTAGGCAGCAACAATGATAAAGGCTCCAAGGGTTGGGGATCCAAGGCACAGTGTTGGCTTGGTTTTCCTCATTTCTGAGGGACTGGACCCAGTCGGTGTGGTTGGAGGGTGAGATGTCCAGTCCTAGGCGGCTCCAATACGGGGTGCCTCAGGGCTCGGTGCGCTCACCACTCCTTTTTAATATCTACATGAAACCACTGGGTGAGATCATCCGTTCTCATGGGGTGAGGTATCATCAGTATGCAGATGATACCCAACTGTATATCTCAGCCCGTGGGGACCCTAGCGATGCAGTCGAAGTCCTTTCCAGGTGCCTGGAGGCTGTCAAGGTCTGGATGGGGGACAACGGGCTACAACTGAATCCTGGCAAGACTGAGTGGCTGTGGGTTGAGGGTCCTGTGTTATCTCGGGAACTACCACCTTTGGTTCTGGATGGAGCAGTCCTGCCCCAAACAGACCCGGTACGTAACTTGGGGGTCCTCCTGGACTCGTGACTACTGCTCAAAGAGCAGGTGGCAGTCGTGGCCAGAAGGGCCTTTGCACAACTTCGTGTGATTTGCCAGTTATGGCCGTTCCTAGACCGGGACTCCTTGCTCATGGTCACACATGCCTTGGTCACCTCCAGACTTGATTATTGTAATGCACTCTACATGGGGCTCCCCTTGGTGACCATTCGGAGGCTTCAGCTGGTCCAGAATGCAGCTGCATGAGTAGTGTTGGGATGCGGGCGTTATGGCCATGCCTCACTGCTGCTGAGGGAGCTGCACTGGCTCCCAGTTTGCCTCCGGGTGCAATTCAAGGTGCTGGTTATTACCTTTAAAGCCTTTTATGGTAGTGGTACAGGTTACTTGAGAGACCGCATCGTCCCAAGGACATCTATCCGGCCCACCAGAGCGGACCGGAGAGGCTCTCTGGTTGTGCCATCAGCCAGAGAGGCACATCTCTCTGGCACTAGAAGGAGGGCCTTTTCGGTGTCTGCTCTGGCCCTGTGGAACCTTTTCCCGACAGAGCTATGCCTGCAGACGGAGTTGCTGTCCTTCAGGAAAGGAGTGAAAACCTGGCTGGCAGGTCTGGTCTGGGGAGTGGATGGTTCAATTTCCCCAGCCAGTTGGATGGTTTGACCCCCAGTACGTCCAAGTTATAATACCTAGGTTTTAATTAAGCTTTTAAGCTTTTTAAAAGTTTTTAATTTTTTAAAGTGTTTTTAAAATTGTTGGAAATCGCCCTGGGTCCCTTCGGGGAGGAGGGCGATAAACAAATATAAATATAAATAAATAAATAAACCACTCATTAAACAGTTCATATATTTATGGTGGTGAAGCCAGATGTCGCACTCCCAGGCCTTTCTTTGGGCATATGCGCCATCACCCCAACACAGAGTTCACACTACCCCTCTGCCCAGCAGCCCAATGGGAGCAATAAGTAGGCATGTCTGATGAAGTCTCGGCTTCAGCTTTTCCACAACTGTCTCCACTCTATGTCTCTTGGACCACATCAGATAATGACAAGTTACTTTTTGGCCTACAGCAGTGGTGGTGAACCTATGGCACACATTCCAGAGGTGGCACTCAGAGCCCTCTCTATGGGCCCCCGTGCAGTCACCCTAGCACAGAGTTCGCCCCACCCCTCTTCCCAGTAGCCCAATGGGAGTGCTTCCTCCTTCCCCCAGCAGACAATTTTCCCTACCCCTCTCTTTGGGCAGTCGGTCTCTAAAAGGTTTGCCATCACTGTCATATTCATTGAAAACCCTACTAGTGTCCTTGTAAGTCATAAGCAATTTGATGGCATACAACCTCTTCTGTGAGGTTGCCACTCATTCCTATTGAGTTGGTACAGTACAGCTTTGTGGCTGGCTGTACTCTTTCATTCATCAGGCTCACTATCCCACAACTAGAAATAATGATGATAATTAGTATTATTACTGCTATAATATTTTCAACATCTGAATAATATTGGAGCAAGCATCATAAAAAAAGTGGGGGCTGATTCTTCAATGAGATACAGACCCAGTAAGATATCTAGTGAACAACTCATTAAGTAGCTCAGGCTCCAGGATACTGCCAGCATTATACCCCTCTTCCAGATCATCACCAAGTATGGAACTACTAAATGTGGGACCCAGATGGAAGGAATATCAAGGACCACATCAAAGTTCCCCTGAGGGTATGAGCTGAAGATTTAGAAACACATGAAGAAATGTGTGGTAGAGAAATAGGTGAAAGTTAATGTTGTTGTCCTTTTCTTTTTTCTTTTTTTTTGTGGGGAACACTCAAAAAGAAAAATCCCTAGGTTAGCTTTTATAGGCAAGTATCCAACTACCGTATATTTAATTCTACATAGGTCTGCTCTCAATTCAAGAAGAGTTGAAACAAGCTTTTGCAAATGTTCGTAATCAGCAAATTCCCCAGCGTTAACCAGATAGTAAATGTAGATTTGATTTCAAACTATTATTTTGATTTCAAATTGACAATTAAAATGTTATTGCAAATTACTAAATGTAGGATCTTTAAGCTTGTTGATAGCTCATGGTTTAGATTTTGGCAACATCAAACTATCAAGCACACTATCAAATACTGTTTCAGTGACTCACTGATTTTGTTTGGCAATAAAAAGGGGTACAGAGGGGGAAACATTATTTTATTTATTTTATGTATTTATTTATTTACTCGAATTTGTATACTGCCCTCCTTGCCAGAGCGACCCAGGGCGGTTTACAACATCATAAAACCAAACAGTTATAAAAATCTTAAAATTTCAAAATCATTAAAAACGCAGCAGCAAATCACAAATTAAAAACTGATCTTAAAAATAAAAAGATTAAAAGACTAACAGACCAAGGGAGAGATAGAGCTCAAACTAACCAGCGAGCTGAGGTCATTGTACCATCAGGACCTCACACCTACCCCACCAGCCATGTTTTTAAGTTCTTCCTACAGAACAGCAACTCCATCTGGAGACGTAGCTCGATTGGCAGGAGGTTCTGTTAATTGATCCAGTACTAAAACTAGAGGAGAAATAATTAAGCAGTTCCCCTAACTCTCCAAAGAGTAGCAGGGGAACTGTTTAATTGCAACATCTAGTATGCTGATGGGACTCATTCATCCTCATTTTAACTGTTCCAGTTTAGATCAATTGCAGTTCTTGGTTCTAGTTTCTTTCTGTATCAGTGCTCTGACCATTCTGTCTCAAATCTCCTCTTTTCCATTTAATTATTATCCATCCATTTCTCCTTCTCTCTCACTTCTTTTTCATTACTTGCTCTGTCCATCCCTGTCTTCCAGCTTTTCTTATATGCATTGTTTCCAGGAGTACCTTGTATGTTTATTCACACATGCAGATGGGAACCGCCACCATCCTGTACTCTTTGGGATATACAGTATTCTGACCTGCTTTCCCCTGGGTCCATGGTATTATCTGTATGTTTCCAGTGCTATGTAGCACACACAGAGACCCTGTTGTGTGATCTGGCCACATAATTCTGTACTGATTCAATCATAAAAGGATATTAACATTTCAATAAAGTTTAGTAATCTGAGTATGAGAACAAAGAAAAAGAATGCTGCAGATTTGAAAAGTGTTAGCTAAACATTGACACTGTTGTTTCTCTTTTGCCAAACAGAGAAGAATAGTTGAAAACGCCGCTGAAAGGGAATAAATATACTGTACCTTATAATCTCTGTCTGAGTCTTTCCTAGCTGAAGGTTTGACTCACCTGTGAGTCTCCTGCTCTATCCAGCCTCTTGAACAGTGGTGGCGAACCTATGGCACACATGCAAGAGGAGGCACTCAAAGCCCTCTATGTGGGCATGTGTGCTGTTGCCCCAGCACAGGTTTTGCCCTACACCTCTGGGAGTGCTTCCTCCCTCCCCTTGTTGGGGTAAGGCAGGCGGCTCACAAATGGTGTGAGGGTGAGGTGAGGATGGCAGCCTGTTGAGTCTGTGGCAAAGATGAGTTTGGTCACTCTGTGTCAAAAAGGTTCGCCATCACTGCTCTAGATTGAAAAACACCTGCTCTGAAGAAACCAAACACAAAATGGCTGAAGTCTCCATGTGTTCCCATGGACACTCATGTCCTTTTGGTCTGTATTAAGACATATGTTATCATTTTTCATTGTGCTCAAGGGTGAATGTATTCAGCAAAGAACATACACAATAAAATCCTCTGCAACATACAATTAATAGAGTGGGAAGAGCTTGTACAACAAGCCTCAGAATTAGAATTAAGGTGCTACAAACACATTCTTATTCCCATCTGTGACTCTTGTGTAGAGTGTGAAGAATGTCAGAGTCAAGGAGTTCACAGATTGACTGCACCCCATTACAGACTTTCCAAATGCATATCTCCAGGGAACCTGTGCAAATCAGCCCTACACTGGACTTCTAAACTGTGTGTTCTCTTCTCTAGACAAGGCATCAGTTTCTGTAAAAGACTAGTTGATGTTTAGTAAAAGATTTGGGGGGAAACTAGTTTCCGCAAGCAATTGGAGGACAGCTGTGCTTGCTTGCCTCTGGCATTCGATGGGGAGGGTAAACTTTAAAATCATGTTATGCACTATGGAACTAAACAGATGCTGAACAGTTCTCTAGAACAGCTTTTCCGAGACCTGAAGGAGGTCGGAGATAAGCTGCTCCTTGCCTGAGGCCATAATTGTAACACTAAATAGGAAAGGTTTACAAGAAATAAAACATTGTGAGGACAGCTGTTTTCCTGACATTTTCATACAGACATAAAAAAAAATCTTGGATTATTATCTACAAAAATGGGTTTGACCTGCCACAGGATGACCTAGGTCAAGAGTTCTCAGTCAGATACCTGGTCACGGGTCCACCCACCCACCCATGCAAGCATCATAAATGTGCAGTTGTTTTCCAGCTGTATATCTAGGGAATTCCTGCTGAGTTGGAAATTTAACGAGGTGATGTCCTAACTCCACCCAGAACACATACGGTGTTGTGCTCTTTGAATATAGCAGTTTTTCTGACGGCATCTTGGGAAATAAGTTATTTTTGAGCATGGAGAATTTTTAGAGATTCCTAGTGTTTTAGAGAAGGTGTCTTATATTTTAAGTTCATATAGGGCAGTGATGGCTAACCTTGGCACTCCAGCTGTTCTGGCTTCAATTCCCAGAAGCCCTAGTCAGCACTCCTGCTGATTAAGAGTGCTGACTTTGGCTTCTGGGAATTGAAGTCCAAGAACAGCTGGAGTGCCAAGGTTAGCCACCAGGGATATAGGGGAGAAATTATACAAGGATGAGAGGTGTGGTGACAATGCCACTGCTCTTATTGCTCCTTTTCTTCTCTCTCCCCCTCCCACCCTTGCCTCTTTTTCACTGTTACCGTGTAACACTGTTACCGTGTAACTTAGTCTTAGGGGGCCCGCCTCATGACCAGCTGTGACACATGATCATGGAGATCCTCTGTGACACATGACATATGAAATCTCCATGACCACACTCATAGTGCCTTGACTTGAGTAAAGATGACCTCAGACTGCTCATGCCTGTTTCATGCAAAACCATCTGAGTATTTGTATATGTATTTAGACTTATATGCCGCTCTACTTGCCGAAGCAGCTCAGAGCGGCTAACATAACACGGGCAACATATATTACAATATCAAATATAAACACAACTTAAGCATATACAGTCAGTAAATCTAACATAAAAATCAAAATGCAATACAATCAATCAGGAGAGTCAATTTATCCATATAAAAATCAACTCCCGCCTGCTGAGAAGAACCATTACCAAATACTGTACTAGCACAATTATACAATACAAAAAAACAAAAATATTCAATACAATAGCGCAGAAAATACAGTGCAGTCAGGAGAGTCAAGAGAGTCCTTATCTATTCCCAGCTGGGAGGGGGCTGGCCATGGAACAGCTGTGGTGGCGGGGGTGGCAATCTTCGGCCAGCTGGCCAGCCCACGCAGCTGCCTCCCATTCCCCAGCCCGACTGCCTGGAGAGAGTCTGTTGGTGGACGCAGTGGCTGCAGCGGGGATGTTATAGCCATGGCCATTCCACACAGTATAGGTGTTTCAAGCCGCCTTTATCCCTTCCCGAGTTGGGAAGGGCTGGCCCCGACACAGGTGCGTTGGCGGTGGGGAGGTCTTGGTTCCACTGCAGGTATCATTGCCCTTTATCTGTGTCCCTTTCTGGTGCAGTAAAGGCTTCCAAACACCCTTCTGATGTTTCAACCCGAGAGGACCACCCCCTTTGGCTTGCTTTTACAAAACATCTGCCCAACCTTCTGAGCAAGGTGTGGTTGGGAAGGTGATTCTTTGGGGCAAGCAGCTGTGGTGAAAAAGCAGCTCTCAGGGTGGGCCTTCACCTGACAGATGTGCATGATTCACTGCCTGTCCCAACACATGATGTGAAGCTTGAAGTCAAATCAACATCAGGGGGAAATAGCCCTGTGAAGTAGGATGCAAATTCTACTCAGCATCAGGATATAATCTGATACCAGGCAAAAGGGAAATACTATTTTGTTTTACAATTCTTCTTCATCTTCTGCTGTAGCCAATCTGGAATATTGACACTCAGCCATGAAGATTGTCCTGAGAATATAATGCAGTGGGCTTTCATTTGCCTTCCACATTGCAATGTGACACCCATTTCACTGATCCTGTTCAGTGAGTCACTTCCTGGTCTTGAGTCTACATGGCACACAAGGTCCTCATCAGCCCCAGGCCAGTATTGATGAAGCTGCTGCTCTCCATCAAGATGGATTCAAGTGGGATTTAATCCACTTAGGGACTATCACCCTTCCCTGTGGACTTCACCACCTAAGGTTGTTAGTTCTCAGAGTTGTCAGGTTAGATAATTGCCACCTAACAATTGGCGCTGAGTCACTGGCATACGGTCTACTCCATTATCATAGCAGGTTAACCTGACCAGACTGAAGTTTAACAATTACTGTTAATTCTGCTTTATTGTGAACTCTATTGATCGACTGTTATATTAATTATGTTGTACACCGCCATGAGTTGGTCACACCAAGTAGGGCGGTATAGAAATTCAATAAATAAATAAATAAATAAAACCCTAGCTTTCCAACTGGGGCTCCAGCCTTCTCCAACTTGGGCTCAATCACATGTGTTGGCCTACAACTCCCATCATCCTTGACCATTACCTAGCAGAAACTATAATCCAAAACATCTGGAGAAGCCAAGCTCTCCAGGTTGAGTTTGTTCTGGGCCTGTGTCCATGAACAATGTGGTTTGCGACACATCAGATAAGATCTTCCCCTTCAATTGGTAACAAACTGGATGGAACAGCTTGTTTACCTTATCCTTTTTGTTTCTGTGGATCTCCTTTAATTCAGTCACTTTGCCCCTGTCTTTAGATGTAGTCTCTGTTTTTGTTTTGCTGGCATACTCCATACTCATTACTGACCAGGAGGTAGTAATTTTTAAAGAGAGCTTAATGCCTTCTAACTTCTCTGTTGTGGGTTCTCTAAAGTTTACAAGAGAAACCTTGCTCTCCTCCTTTCATCTCCTAAGAATAAACTCACAGCAGCTGCAAATTTCATGTTACTAAGAGATAAGACTACATTTACAGGTCATCAGTTGTAAGAATATTAAGCAAACCATAAAAATTAACTCAGTAGAACCTGGGGCAAAAGCAGTAAGTAAGATAGACCTATACTGAAACATACCTTAAGGATTGACACACATCTTAGGCCCATAAGAAGCTTTCTCTGGTTAACATGTTAATAATTATGTGCTATCAACTCTGACTTATGGGGAACCTTTCCAGAGTTTTCTAGGTAAAGAATATGCAAATGTGGTTTACCACTCTCTTCTCCTAGGGGCACTCTGAGACTGTGGAACTTGCCCAAGGTCATACAGGCTGCCTTTTCTCCCAGGAAGCACAGTGGGGAATTGAACTTCCAACCTCTAAACACTGATTTTTATTATTATTATTATTATTATTATTATTATTATTATTATTATTATTATTATTATTATTATTATTATTATTATTATTATTATTATTATTATTATTATTATTATTATTATTATTATTATTATTATTATTATTTATTTATTTATTTATTTATTTATTTATTTATTTACCATCCTCCTTACCAGGGCAACTCAGGGTGGTTAACATCTCATATAAAACATCAGCAACAATTTGAATCAAGAATTCTAAAAGATTTAAAATAGACAAGTTAAAAATTTAAAAAATTAAAATTGACTCTTAAAATTTAAAAGAAGTTAAAAGGTCGTTGAGGGAGAGAGGAAACTCACACTAACCAGCGGGCTGGGGTCGTGGTGCAACCCGTACCCCATACCTGCTCTGCTAGCCAGGTTTTTAAGTTCTTTCTAAAAGGCAGCAACTCCATCTGGAGGCGCAGCTCCATTGGCAGGAGGTTCCATAGGGTTGGAGCAGACACAGAGAAGGCTCTCTTTCTGGTGCCAGAGAGATGCGCCTCTCTGGCCAATGGAACAACCAGAGAGCCTCTCTGGTCTGCTCTGGTGGGACAGACAGATGTTCTTGGGGTGACGTGGTCTCTTAAGTATCCTGGCCCACTACCATGTAGGGCTTTAATTCAGCACCTTGAATTGCACCCAGAGACATACTGGCAACTAGTGCAACTCCCAAAGCAGTGGAGAGGCATGTGCATACTGCCCGCACCCCATCACCACCCTGGGCAGCCGCAGTCTGGACCAGTTGAAACATCCGAATGGTCACCAAGGGCAGGCCCATTTAGGGAACATTACAATAATCAAGTCTGGAGGTGACCAGAGCATGTGTGATCATGAGTAAGGCGTCCCGATCTAGGAGCAGGCGTAACTGGCGAATAACACAAAGTCCAGGAGAACCCCCAGATTACGCACCAGATCTGTATGGGGCAAAACTGCTCCATCCAGTACTAAAGATGGTAGCTCCCGAGATAACACAGGCCCCCTGACCCACAGCCACTCAGTCTTGCCAGGATTCAGCTATAGCCCATTGCCCCCCATCCAGATCCTGACAGCCTCCAGGCACCTGGAAAGGACTTCCACTGCATTGCTTGGGTCCCCTCAGGCTGAGATTTTTAACTGGGTATCATTTGCACATCAATGATACCTCACCCCGTAGGATCAAATGATCTCACCCAGCAGTTTCATGTAAATATTGAAAAGGAGAGGCAAGAGTACCGAGCCCTGAGGCACCCCATATTGAAGAGGCCTTGGGCTGGACCTTTCATTCTCCAACCACACCAACTGGGTCTGGCCCTTCAGAAATGAGGAAAACCAGGATAAAATGGTGCCCTGGAAAGCCAATCCTTGGAGCCTTTCCAGAAGGATACCATGGTCAACGGTATCGAAAACCACTGAGAGGTCAAGAAGAGCCAGGACGGACGGACGTCCGCCATCCTGCTATCTCCAGAGATCATCCACAAGCGCAACCAATGCAGTTTTCATACCATATCCAGGCCTGAATCCTGACTGGCAAGGGTCCAGATAATTTGTTTCATCCAGGACCTCCTGCAACTGCCGTGCCACTGCCTTCTCCAAAACCTTGCCCCAAAAGAGCAGGTTGGACACTGGCTGGTAGTTAGTGACCACCGTAGGGTCGATTGATGGTTTTTTCAGGAGGGGCGCACCAAAGTGTGTTTCAAGGTTGCTGGGGAAAAACCCTCCCGCAATGATGAATTTGTAATTTCTTCAACCCAACTATCTGTCACCACACTGGATGTTTTAACTAGCCAGGCAAGGCACGGATTTAATGCACAGGCAGTGGCACAAACAGTTCTAAGGAGCCTGTCCACTTCCTCAGGGACAACTGGCTCAAACTGATCCCAGATAATACAGACAGACTGCACTCTGGTCAACCCCAGCTCTACATTTTCCATGCCGGGGTCAAACTTCGAGCAAATCTGAGTGATTTTCTCCATCAGATGATCAGCAAAAGCCTCAACAGATCCCTGCCAAGCGGGCCTGACCTCCCTCTACTGAGGAGGGATCTGGTCACCTGAAACAGGATCGCTGGGCGATTGTCCATGGATGCAATGAGAGTGGTGAAATAATGACATTTCACCACCCCCATCGCCACAAGGTAAGCTTTAATAGCAGCTCTAACCAGTGTTCGATCGGACTCACTCTGTGTCTTCACCTATTGGCATCTCTTGGCATCTCTTTGCCCGTTTGAGCTCCCTCAGTTCTTCTGTAAACCAAGGGAAGGTTTGATGCCCATGGGCACGGAGGGGACGTAGTGGTGCGATCACAGCCAAGGCAGCCATCACCCTCTCATTCCAGAGGTCAACAAGAGCCTCAGGCGAATCGCATTGCTGATCCAGAGGAAAACACCCCAGTTCCCTTTGGAATCCATCAGGATCCATCTGTTGCTGAGGGTGGGTCGATTTAACTGGCTCCGCCTCCCTGCAGTAAGGTGTCACCCCTTGGAAGTCCAGAGTCACCAGATAGTGATCTGACCATGGCAAGGGATAACATCTAAGTCAGTGGTGGGCTCAAAAAATTTTTAGTACCACACTGTGGTTGGGCATGGCCAGGGGGTAAGCCCTGCATTCCAGTCAAATTAGGACTACTTTATTTCAAAACTTGGACGGGCACGGCCAGCCAGAATTTCTGCTACTGGTTCTGGCGAACTGGTGTGGACCTGCTAATGCCCACCACTGGTCTAAGTTCTGTAACAAAAGCCGGCTGAACTCCATAGTTATTATAAAGCATTTGTGGATAACATTGGGGACCAAAGTCCATAGGGATTCATAGGGCATGGTGGCCAACATGAAAATCAATAGTGGAAGGGCCTTACCAGTTCAGGTTTCTGTCTTCCTGTAATAATACTATAGTATTATTTTTGAGCCCACCACTGACTTAGATGTTATCCCTTGCCACTAGCAACTCCTTAATATTTAACAACACTAGCATACCCTCAAATTTGAGTTTATGCTGTGTTACCTCTGCTATTCTTTCTAGTCACCAGACAGGGGATGTCACACTAATAATTTTGTGTAAGAAATTATTCTGGGTTGAAATAAGTTCCTATTTATCTACTTGGTAATTTCTTGCTTTCAATTTGCTAGGTTGGCAGGAGCTTTGACAAAGACGATTTTTAACAAAATAAATGGCAGCTAAAAACTACAGCAAGTTAATTAGACATTTTGTCCAGTAACCAATTGCCATAGCAGAATAACCTGGCTAGTCTGGTGATGATAAACCACTGCTGTGTACAGTGGTACCTCGAGTTACAAATTTAATGCATTCCAAGGCATTTTTCACGTTATGAAACATTTGTAATTCAAATTTGCCATAGGAATGCATTGAAAACCAAAATTCATAACTTGAAACATGTTTTCCCATAGGAATGCATTGAAAACCAATTAATCTGTTCCAGAAAAATTGTAGGTTGAGCCATTATTTTAAATTGATTTTCATTCATATTGTGAAAATTTTGTAACTCAAACCATTTGTAACTCGAGGTACCACTGTATTATCTACCTAGAAAATCCTGGAAAGAGTTGTCATAAGTCAGAATTGCCTTGACAGCATGTAATTATCATTAGTAACTACTTTGTGGGGACTTATACTGTAACCAACTACTTTTTAAAAATATCTTTCCCAGCTCTCCCCTTGCCTGTTATCATGATGTAAATAAAACTGGAAATATGATAGAAGATTGACAGAAGATATACCACGCAGGAAGCAGAACTTCAAAAAGTTACTTTTTTCAACTACAGGTCCCAGTATCTTTCAGCCAGCATGAGATTCTAATAGTGGAAGTCCAAAAATGTAACTTTAAGCTACAGAAGAACTGTCATGTTTGAGCCAAGAACAGGATAGATTCCACTCAGAAACAATAGACAGCAGCCTCTTGCTTCGTGCCCAGACCTGCCATATGTCTCCAGACATGAGGACAGACATTCGGGCGCTTTCCAATTCCAGAGCCCATTCATACCAAACCCATTTCAACCTTTCGGTATAATTACAGTTGATTTGACAGTCACGCTGTCAAAACATATGATACAGTGCTTTGGAGGTTTCTTCTGCAGCTAGCAATTTGGGAAATGACAGTAATTCGTACCATCTATCTTAGTGGCATTTGTGGCTTGCAGAAGTATAGTACCTCATCCTGGCTTTTCAGCAATGTCTATATATAGTGCTGTGGCTATATTGGAATTACCCTTGCATCACTGTATTCTGATGTCAATATGAAAAAGTTCAAGTAAATGTATTAATAAGTTTAAAATATCTGTTCTAGGGGGAAATGCAGGAAAATGGCTTATTAAACATTGAGAAAACCCTAGTGTGGGATAATCCACATAATGGAAAACAGAATTCTCCTTTTGATTCTTATTTCTTTTAGATTCAGCCTAAAATGTAGGTACTTTTTCCTTAACTAGCTAAACCATGGATCTTGGAGGAAATTCCTTTTCTGGAATACAACTCTCACAATCCCTCAGGCTAAACTATATTTTTCCAAGTGTCAAAGAAAAGAAGAAGCAGCCAATAAACTGCTATCACCTTCATAAGGAAAGTGTTTAAATGAAACAACACACCATATCACAGATCTGTAAAGTCTCATGAGTTTGGCCTTACTGGGAAGAATCATAGAATGATCCAGTGCTTATCACTGAATTGATATGTAGTTGTTCAAGAACTGATAATGAAGAATGACAACTCAGGCATAAGCACAATATCTGACAATTGTGTCATTAAGAGTAGACAGAAGCCTCAACCAAAGTCACAATGTGAGACTGTGAAGAAATGCCACTTGATGAGTTGCAATACTAGGGATGCTTCTCTCCAACACTTGCTTTCTACATAAAGGGCATCTAATCTGATGAAGAATTCTTCCAATTTGAGACACACTGTATCCATGGAACACAAAAGTGCAAATTCAAATCTATACTTTAATTAGCATAGCTAGGTTATCTAGATCAAAAGTATGGCACTCAAACAATATCTTCAGAGCACTTTATAACACTCTCAGTAGTATTAGTCTGTGACAGTCTGTCAAAGCTAATTTTTATCCTTGAAAAGATAAATACCAGTGTGAATGAGACAGACATGACAATCATATCAGAATTCATTTTGGTATCAAGGTCTATCTGCTCTTGGCAGGCTCCTTAAGGTGTGGATTCATCAGTCTGGACTTCTGGCTAGCTTGCCAAATATGTAGTTTCCAGTCTTGAATCATTTCTCTTCAGAGGATGAAACCAATCACTTATTCGACTCACAGTGAAGTAAAAAGAGGGAAATGAGTACAGAAAACAGTAGCTTGTCTAACTCTACAAGCTTTATTCATCCACATTTCTTTGAAGTTCCATGAGCCAGTGGTGGGCTCCAAAAAATGTTACTACCACACTGTTGGCGTGGTATGGTGGGTGTGGGCAAGGGGAAAGCCCTGCATTGCACCCAAATTAAGACTACAGTCAAACCTCGCATAAAGAGAGCCTCACATAAAGAGCAGAATTTTCTCAGGATGTTTGCTTCGCTTAACAAATAAAACCAACCAAAAACTCGCTTAACAAATATATTGGGGTTCGCAGTCGTCGTCCCCAACACACACAATTGGCCATTTACAATGGTGTTTCACTTAAAAAGCAAACTCACTTAAAGAGCAATCCTGTGGAAGACACTATGCTCTTTAAGTGACGTCCAACCCTCCAGCCAGGCGAGGCCAGGAGGGTGGCGACAGTGTCCACAGCTGCCTCCCATCCCTGGCCGATGGCATGAAGATGTGCTGAACACATGTAACTTTTGACTTTGATATTTTTGGCAAGCCAGCCACGTGTCATTAACAAGTGAGTGGCTGAAATCTTATTGTGTAACTTTACATCACACCTTTGGAACCTTCTCCCAACTGAGCTGCGCCTACAGGCAGAGATCCTGCCTTTCCGAAGAGGCTTAAAGACCTGGCTGGCGGAGCAAGTGTGGGGATCCCATGCAGGTTGGCTGATTTAAGGGACAGCCACCCCTTCCTGCTCTTGTTTTTATCTGTTGCGCTGTTTTATTTTTTCTTATGAATTTTTAAGGTTTTAAATATCACTATTATAACTAGACTTAACCTGTGATTTTAATCTATGTTGTAAGCCACCCAGAGTCGGGTCTACCCGATTGGGACAGGATAGAAAATATGAGTAATAAATAAATAAAAATAAATATAAATTGTTGTTGTTGTTGTTGTTGTTGTTGTTGTTGTTGTTGTTGTTGTTGTTGTTGTTGTTGTTGTTGTTGTTGTTGTTGTTGTTCCACCCCATCAACAAACGTGAATCCAGGCAGCTCACAACAGTACACAATGCACAATAAAATCACAATAAAACCACTTGCAATAAAATACCGATTGTCCAAAGTGCAAAAGTTCAAAAATGGCCACAGACAGTCCAGGGGCTAGGCTACCCGGGCTGATCAGTGGGGTGATGTCCAGCCCCCATTCCAATGGCCAAGTCCTGGCACCAAAACAGCACAATTCTGGCTATGGGCGTGGCCCAGGGCATGGTGACACCCGGCCATGGGTGTGGCCCAGGGTCACAGCAATGTTCCTCCTGCCTGGAGCGGTGGCTCTTTAACCCCAGCTATGGGCATGGCCCAGGGTCACGGCAACGCTCCTGCTACCTGGAGCTGCGGCTTTTCAGCCACGGCCATGGGCGTGGCCTGGGGTTGCGGCAGCGCTCCTGCTGTCCGGAGCTGCATGGGTGCAACTGATGACATCACCCTCATTGAGTGGTGCAGCTCCACCAACAGGATTTCAACCAACGTATTCCCCACTCCTGCCCCCAGCTTCATCCTGGAATGGAACAGATATTTCTGCTAGACTTTATTTCAGAGCTTTAGCATCAGAAACTGCCAACAACATAGAAAGCAGCACAGATTTTCTAGCAATAGTTTCCAAACTAGCAATTTGGAAGAGAAAGAATGATAGAAATTTGATCATTCTTACCATTCTTAGAAAACTTGGAGGAATTAACATTGCTACATAGCCAGATCTGTGTCCATATTTATTCTTATTTTCAGTTCACCTGCATTTTATTTTATAATTGTCATAATTTGTGTGCACAATTTGTTCATAAATATTTATGTTCATGACCACACTTTCATGCATAAAGGTTTAAACGGCCATCTGATGGTTATATTCAGTGGTGGGCAGCAAATTTTTTTGCTACCAGACCATGGGCAGAGCCTATGTCATGGGAGGAGTCTATATGAAGTCATGGATGATCTAGTCATGCCTGCCATATGGCCATGTATACATCTGCAAACACAGACAGCACTGGCTCTTTGGCTGTAAATGGAGATGAGCACTGCACCCTAGAGACTGATATGACTGGCTTTTTTGCAAGGGAGACCTTGAATCACTTGCAGGGACAAAACCTAAAGAGGCAGGGCAGAGAGGTGGGCATGGTCACCCAATTTCGCCACCCCCGTGCCCAGAGGGTACCTAATTTTGCCTTTTTTTCCCTCCTGTGGGGTTGCGAACCTGTTGCTGCCCACCACTGGATATATTGCCCTGATGTAGTAACAGCTAGATTTGGTGAAATCAGAATATATGGTGTAACGATTAAGAGGACCATCCATTCATTGCAGCAGTGTTCATTCATTCTGCATCTTTACTTCCCAGGAGACTACAGTTGGTGGTTTAGTGGTTTTCCCAAAGAAAGCTAAAGGTTTCATTCTCTGGTTTCTTGGCTAAGTGGTCAAACCACAATATTTTCAGAAAGCAGCATGGCTTAAAAGTGTACTATAACCACACCAATGTTTTGCACTCCTCACACTATCCAAAGATTTGGAAAACCATTCTGGTAGTAGAAATTATTATTGATATGATGAAAAGAAAAGGTGGGTATGAAATAATATTCTAAAATTGTGCAGATGAAGCCGCTTCTTTGCATGATCCAAGTCAAAAATTGCCAGTGATTTTCTGTTGGGTTCCACATGTCACAGTGCCATAACTGAGCCCATTCAGTTTAATAGGTGGAGTCCCACAACAACAACAACACCTCCATACCTTGCTAGTACTGCCACCTCTTTTCAGGAAAACTCAGGAGTTCTTTCTGGCATCACTGTTAGCCTACATAAATTCCATCAGACTGTTTTCTTCCTGATGTCCCAAAATCCTCCTCTTGGCAATCATGTAGGGTTGGAAAACTTTTGTACTGAGTTTGGATATCTGGCACTTAAGTTGAGAATTTACTTCATGGATTGGGGGGGGGGGGGACAGTGATGGGAGGTTACCGGTTTGGACCAGTTCACCTGAACTGGTAGCACTCCATCAGGAGGGGTTGTCGGGGGTGGTGGTAAACCCCCAGGCGACCGGTTTGGTCGCCTCTCCAGCCCCCTCCAAAAATGTATTTCCGGGCAGCCAAAATGGCTGCCCAGAACTGCGCATGCGTCAAACATCCATTTGACGTATGTGCAATTCTATTTTTAGTGCACATGTGTCAAATAGAGGTTTGATGCATGAGCACTAAAAAAAAGAACTGCACATGTGTCAAACGGAGGTTTGATGCATGTGCAGACATTTAAAAAAATTATTTTTTGCTCTGCCCACAATGTCATGACATCATGATGTCGGCTACACCCACGACGTCCATGACGTCCCAGTGGGGTAGCAGGAATTTTGACAACCCACCACTGGGGCGAAAGCATTGTATTTTTCATGCCAGAAGAGAAGAGAAACATTGTCTGATCTGTGATATCAGACCAGAAACGAAACAAAAGTTAAAAACAAACAAAAAGTCAAAAATGTCGTACACCTTAACAACTAACTGCTGTATTTTAATGTTTTCTTGGGCCATGTCCAATTCCTCAGAGAACAGTGGAAGGCCTGGATTTGTGATGTCTCATTCATACATTCACATCACCATTTCAGCATCAAAAAGGTGATGAACAGGCATGTCCAATGAAGTCCCAGCTTCAGCTTTTCCACATCTGTCTCCACTCTGTGCCTCTTGGAATGTTCAATTCTAGTGATTGTATATCTGGACCACATCAGAGAATGGCAAATTACTTTTTGGTCTATAGCAGTGGTGGCGAACCTATGGCATGTGTGCCAGAGGTGACACTCAGAGCACCCTTTCTATGGGCCACTAGTGCAGTCACCCCAGCACAGAGTTTGCCCTGTCCCTCTGCCCAACAGCCCAATGGGAGCATTTCCTTCCTCCCCTGTTGCTGTGTTGGCACTTTGCAATAAATAAGTGGGTTTGGGGTTGAAGTTTAGGCATTCGGTCTCTAAAAGGTTTGCCATCACTGGCCTACAGTTCTCAGAAATATGCCATCAGCATGACCATGATGTCTGGTTATTTCTCGGAATGGTCGTAAAAAAAAATATTTCACCATATGAGCTTTGTATTACCAAATACATAATTATGTTGTAAATTTTTGGCCAAGGAAACATATTCTTTCATTCCTTCTGCATAAATTCATGTTGTTAGTTCAAAAAAAATTCTTTGCTTTCAATCCAAGATGGCTTGCCATCATAGGCTTGTGTTTCCCAACTCTTTATTTTTATAAATTTAAAAAAACCCTTTAGATTTGCTGTGCCATTCTGGTGCAGAATGAGTAAGAATCACTGTCTGCAGGGAGTTTTTTTTCCCTTTAAAATTCTCACGGAGCAGAAAATATGTCGATATTTGGAACTAAATAGCGCTATAGTTACATGATCCACTGAAATTCACAACAGACAAATTGAATCCATCCCATACCACATAGAGCATACACTGCAAAAATAAATGTTTGATAGCTCAAATTCATGGGCTGAGTTCCAAGGGAATCCAATCTCTCTTTCTCTACTCATTCCCCCCTCCTTCCTAAATAAAGATATAAATCTCAGAAAAGAAGTGTTTGTAATGGCAGGGCTGACAGAAAGTTAACTACAGCTTCTTAAACCCAGATGCCCTAACAATATTTATAGTTACACATTCGGCCTACATTATGTGCATGTTCTACTTCACCCTCCTTACAGTTCAATTCTCAGTAGTAATGTGAAACCAAAATAATGGGTATGTTTGTTCAGCTCCCCCCCCCTCCCCTAGAAGCAATGGTGGATTCTGTCATTTGCAATTTAACATTTTGTTTCAATTTTGTTTTCCTCAAAAACTCTTGTGTAAAACCTTATAGAAGAAAATAGCTGACATCTTACAACTGCCATTCAAGCAATGTAGTGGAAGTTCTATACAAACACACGAAGAACATACGAAGGAGAACTTTAAGATACAGTTTCAGCTAAAAAAAGGGTGGCAGGCTATCCGAAGACTGCTCCAACAGAGAGAAAAACAGTTGATTAAAACATCAGTAAAATGGAGGGCGTATATCATTCCCCCTACCCACACACGTATGCACAGATACATACACAAAGATCAGAAGAAGTAACTCATTTTCATAATATTACATATGATATTTTACAGACAATATCCTATTGCTTGTGTCAGCTAGTCATACTTGTTCAGTCAATACATAAGGGTTCACTTTGTTATTGCAAGTATGTCTGGTCAAGTCACCTCTAATATAAGGTGGCCCTTTGAATGAGAGAGCTCAAAAATGCCCTGTCCTCAACAGCACTGTTCAGCAATTCTGAACTTGCAGCTTCTTCAATTATTACACTGTCCATTTGTAGAGCAAGGAGAGAGCAGCAATGGAGATAGAAGCAGGAGGTGGCTGAATGTTACTCTATGAAGAAGGAGGAGGAGGAACAGGAGGAGTCCATCCACAAAGGCAGCAGGCTCAGCAGTAGCATTAGGTAGAGTAGCTGAACCTCCTGAACCCTTGGTTGGATGAAAAAAGCTATGTGATATAGGGCATGTCTTTTTCTCCCAAACTGGTCCTACTTCCCTCAGGAATAATAGAGAGTGCTATTCCATTGCCCGTATTCATCTTGCAGTCCAGTTACTGTCTCTATTTTAGTCCTTTTTTTAGGGCTGGCTTTGTTCCTGATCAACCTACACATGAGGTCTGGGAGTCACACCTCTCACTCATAACAGCTCTTCCTCTTAGATCTTATCTGTATTTCTGTGGTGGCTGGTCCATTAGGGCAAATGGGTCAATGTTTCAACTCAAGCAACACCTCTCCAGCCCACTTCTTCCTACTTTCTTACCAGAGGATCAGAACCTCAATTGTGTCCCTCCCACCCACCCACTGAACTCCCAGCCTTACACTCTGTATGATGGAGATGTGTGTGGAGGCAAGAAGATGAGAACATTCATGTGAGTGTGTAAGCCAACTTCCCAACTTGGAAGCTAAGTAGAGAGAAAAATTGACCACAGACAGGAACACTTCTAATTTGAGGGAGAGGTTGTGTTTCTCTACCTCAACCAAGTTGTGGATTTAATGCTTCTTTGGCACAATGCACAGTATATTATGAGAATGCTTGCTTGCTTCCTGTCTCCAGTGAATGAGCGGGTAGGTAGGGGTAAGAGTGAGAACACCCCTTTTTGTACCGGGTCTAGTTTAATTCCACACACATAAGCCATTATTCTGTCCCACCCAAGCACAAAAGGCACCAACCCCTTCTACTGCTTTCCCATCTCTCATCTGGAGAAATTAATTTTTGTCTTTATGCATATTACAATCAGATAGCCTTGGATCTAGATTCATTCATTCTTAAAATCAATGACACTTCAGCTTGTTAGAATGAAAGTTGGCCCGTTGATTTGAGTGGGTCTGCTTTAAGTATGATGGAATCTGGATTCAGCTCATTGCAAATAGCCTTGAGAGCCTGTGTAGGATATAAATGTGGCATAGAAATTTTAAAATAAATTAACCACCACCTTATTACTGAGGACATCACTACATGTTTTTGCTTACTTGAAGCAAATAAAAACTGTTGACCTGAACAAAACTTATTTCCTCAGTGAAACATTTTTTTAGGACTGGAGTAACCATTAAGTCAGATACAGTACCTACATGCTGGATTGAAAAGGGTAAATGTTTTCACTTGCAAAAGAACAGGGAGACAACATAGCTGAGCTTTGACCCTTGGTAACTCATTCCAGACTCAGCATCTTTTGACTTTCACATAGTTTATGTGAAGTCATCCAAGGAACTTGACACATCAGTAGCACATTGGAATAAGTCCACAAGCACTGAATCATTTCCCTCCATTAGCCAGGCCAAAGTTCATATCAGAGCCAGATAACTTAGTTATTGGGTTAAAGATGCTGCAGTAGAGAAACCCAATCAAAATATCCCCCAGCCTCAGCCCTATGACAAGGTGAACTTACCCCTTCCCCATCCCTTATGCTAGACTCACTTAATCGTCATGCGTTAGGATAGTTATTTTATTCGCTGTCAGTTCATCTAGTCAGAGCAGTTTTCCCTCCAAAGGGATTGTGGTGGCTCAGTGGTTAAGAAGCTTGCCTTTTTAGTTGGAAGGTCAGCAAGTTGGCAGTTCAAGACCGGAGTACTGCATGATGGAATGAGCACTCGTCTCTGTTCCAGCTCCTGCCAATATAGCAGTTCAACAACAAGGGCATATCAGAGAATAAAAACAAAATGCTGTAGCACTGTTATATTTCAATATGAGCTTTAGTGGATCAAGTCCACCTGCCTTCCCACTTTGTGCAGATTGGTGCCATTTAATATCAGTTAAGCACAGATCTCACTGGGATTTCTGCCTGCCCTACCCTACACCCCTCTTAATGTGTTCTTTTTAGAAAGCAGTATCTCTTAAGGAATAGATCAAATATTTTTCAACAAGCTTGAAGAACTCTCAAATTAATGCTTTATAAATCTTTTAAAACATTTAACATGACTATGACTGCTTTAGTATAGTCATGCTACAAAATTCCAATGGCAGTGGACATCGGCTGTTCACCAAGTTCACAAATCAGCTACTTTCCAAAACCGCTACAGTATTTCTAAAATCTGGCAGAAACCCTAAAAATAATTATCTGCTAAGTTTTTGTGCTGGATGTTTTAGGAAGCTTCTATAAACAGAATAGTGATAAATGGAAAGTTTTCTATCCTAGAAAAGTTTCCAGTCACTATACTTTGTGACTGGCATGAAATGAAGGAAATATTTTAAAATACAACAAAACAAAACAGCAACACCTCTTCAAGGTGATATTGGAAAGTACGGAAAATCTGGGGGGCTTGTTCCACTTTGTCACAGCTGGTACCCCTTTAAGCTTCATGTCACCTGAAAGCCCCCACACACACACACACACACTTCATCAGCTGACATAAAATGTGAGAAATGCTCAGTCTGGATGAGCTTGGTGAGCCACATTTTTCAGAACCCATTGACGCTGGAACTTTTAATTAGTTCAGGAACTCCACTAACCCTAAATATACACAGATTTTTCATGGCATCAGAAAATATTCCAGCTGATCTAAAAGCAAATGATTTTATCCTGGTGGTTGAGGGTCGAGCTTTGTAGCTCATAATTTGGCACTTTATACTCTGTCGCCAAACTACTCTGCATGCATATATACCTGCTGAGATCTAGCATGATTTCAGGGTTAGAATTTTGGACTGGGACTTGGGAAATCTAGGTTCAAAACCCCATTCAGCCATAAGGTCCCATCGGTGGTTGAATTTTCCCCCACTTTGTGGGCCTAGTTTCATTTCATTTCATTTATTAGACTTGTATCCCGCTCTACTCTAAGGTGCAACTCAGAGCGGCTAACATTCCATGAAACAACAATATTACAATATAAATACAACATCATAGCACAATACAGTCGATACAATCAATATATCTAACATAAGGGGGGGTAATGCAATACAATAGGGTGGCTCTCTGTCCCTTCCTCAGCCAGGGGAGGGTGGGGCCTCAGGCAGTTCTTGCGGCAACAACAGCAGTCCTTGGCCGACCGCGAGGCCCAAAAATTCTTTTATGCCCTCCTGGTCAGGGAAGGGGATACAAAATATAAGGGCACCCTGGAAGACCCAACTTATTTTCAACCCTCCAGTCAAGCATGGCCAGTAAGGTGGCGATGACAGCCACAGCTGCCTCTCATCCCCGGCCGGTGGTATGGTCAGCGAGGGGAAGTGGCGAGGTCCTCCAGCGAGGTCACGTCATCCTTTTAACCCTCCAGCCAGGCGGGGCCAAGAGGGCGGTGACAATGGCGGCAGCTGCCTCTCATCCCCAGCTGGTGGTATGGGCTACCGGGGGGGGGGGACCTGTGAGTTGGATAACATGAAAGCTCCATGATGCTCCCTCTGCATGGCTGGTGGCAGTCTCACTTCTGTACACCATCCCTCTTCATGTGTCAGGCAATGGAGTGGTAAAGAAGAATTGTGAACCTGTCCTTACTCTTCTCCGCTCTTGAAGATTGGGAAGTCTGGGGGCTAATAGGGGGTCAGAGCTATCGGAGGATGAGTGTTATGGACTGCCTCCAGCTATTTCATTGTATTTCAGTTTAGAGAACCGGATTCCAGAAAGACCCACATATGTTAGGCACGCTTGCAGTGAAAACTGAGAGATGCTATTAGCCTATGTAAATCTATACTCAGTGAGTTACTGAGTCTGTAAGTCAAAGTGTCTTGCAAATGTACTATTTTTCCCCCATTTGCCCCCATAGCAATATCATATTCCTTGCACAGTAGCCTTTTTAAAAAGTGGAAACTGCTCCAGAATATATCTACCTAAAGTGGTGAAAGATATCCATGTCCTGCACAAGGTTTCTTCAGTTTCTTTCCCTTCCCCATGCATCTTTTCCCTTTCTTGTGCCTCTGTGATTTTACTAGAATGACTAAATCTCTGAACTATGTCAGCAGTAAACAGAATTAATTTGCCTCCTACTTCTTTGAAACAGCTGCTGACAGCTGTGCTATAATCAACTGGGCATCTTTGTGGGGTTGCCAGCAATGAATTCCCATGTTCCCCACCGCCAACCCCCACCTCAGCAAATTCCAACATTTTCGGATTTATGCAGTCCTTGTGCACGTGGACTAGTTACCGTGACACAAAATTACAGGAATCTGGAATAAGAAGATGTGTTAGAATTCTAAAGAAGTGAAGGTGAGACACAGAGAAAAGATGAGATGATCTATTATGTGGTCTTTTGGTTTGGAGATCAACATATCCAATGAGCAAGGAGGGCAGAACTGTTTTTGATGATAGGGTTAAAATACAGTCACAGAAGTTAGGTCAAATTTGCTTCCAGTTTCGTCCTGGGGCTTGTAGTTTAGCAAAGTACTTAGTTCTTTGGCATAGTTCAGCGGGGAACATTCGGTAAAGGTCGCACTCATTTGAAAGCCAGTCATATCCGACCCTAGGGTGCAATGCTTATCTCTATTTACAACCAAACTGCCAGTGCTATCTGCATCTGCTGATATTTCCATGGTCAAGTGGCAGGCATGACTAGATGCTGATGTGCATAGAACACTGTTATCTTCCCACTGAAATGGTTCCTGTTTTTCTACTCGTAATTTCTTGCTTTCGGACTGCTAGGTTGGCAGGAGCTGGGAAAGAGGTGGAGGCTCACTCCGTCATGTAGCACTTGGGTCTTGAACTGCTGACCCTCCAGTCGTTAAGTTCAGTATCTTAAACACTAAGCCTCTGCAGTCCCTTAGGGGAATGTTAAAGGTCACCCTTGCTCAAAAGCTGGTTGTATCTGACTTTAGGATTCAGTGTACAGCACATTTCTGTTGATAGCCAAAGAGCCAATGCTGTCTGTGTCTCCAAATGTTTCCGAGGCATGTGGCAGGCATGATTAAACACTGGAGTGCATGGTTAGAGTGCTTCAGTTCTTAGCAAGTCACCAGAACATCTATTCCATGATTCCATAGGATGGAGCCATAGCTGTTTAAGTGGGATCAGACTATTAACTGGGTAGAATAGAAACCTTCTGAGTTGGCACAGGTAGATTCCCAAAGGAACCTTTCCCATCACCTGAAATAGATACACATCAGGGAAGGGTAACTTGTTGAACTGGATGAGCTACATAGTGGGTGGAAGAGCCTGAAAAAGAGGATAGTGCAACTTTTCATGAGCAGTGACCTTCCATTATTAGGAGCCTTTGTAGTATACTAGTTAAACGGCTGTACTGCAGCCAAAACTGCTGACATTGTAAGTTCGATCTCAATGAGACCCAAGGCTGACTCAGCCTTCCAAGGCAGGTAAAATGAGTATCCAGCTTTTTGGGGGCAAAATGCTAATTACCTTGTGAACCACCCAGAGAATGCACTAAGCACTATGGGATGATATACAATTGTCATTGCTACCACCTGTACAGTCCTTTCTTCCAGGGATGCAGTCCTACATTCTGAAGTAAAGGCACTCATTATGAATGCCCAAGACCGCATAGGTCCACAGAGGCATCTCTAATAAAAAAAAAATGTAGGCAGTTGTGTTGGTTCTTTTTGAGCAACCAGTAGTAGCATTTTTCAGACCCCGCAAGAGTCAACTGTACAGTATTTATACCTGAATCTCAGGATAACACAATATGCATCTGAAGAAATGAGCTACAGCCCATGAAAGTTCACTTGGTAATAAACATGTTATTTCTGGTGCCACAGGTCTGTTTGGGATTTAGTTGTTCTTGTTGGTATGTGTGTACAAGTGCCTGCATGTTGTGCTTATGAAAGATGAATAGGTTCCAAGATTTTCCAGAGCATCATAGATGGAACTGCTACTGAACTGCAAAAAGCTATGGATCATTCATCTATTTCCCCCCAGTACTGAGGGGGAAGTCTACTTCAGGGGTTCCCTACCTAAGGCTTGTGGGCTGGATCCGGCCCACAGCACCATTTCATATGGGCCCCCACTTCCCCAAGGGCCTTTGAGAAACAAAATTGCCACCCATTTTGAAGATGTTTGGACAAAATGTCCACCCCCATTGTACAGGCAGGGCAAAAGGGCCGCCCGACCCTTGAAGCTGACCGAGAGTGTGACCCAGCCTTGAAAAGGTTGGGAATCTCTGGTCTACTTCCTGTTTGTCTTTCTCTCCCCCCTTTCTGCTCCACAGTGCCACAGCAAATCCCTGGTAATACCGAAGCAACATTATTTGACCAAATGTGGAAAAAGCTCAAATAAATAATAGCTCCATTAGCTTTAAGTGAGTGGCTGAATATTGCTTTTTAAAAAGGTTATAAATGGGCCTGCTATCTTCACAAGTGCAGGATGGTTTCTTATAAATCACACACGTATTTTGAAGTAATCTGCCATATTTGATTCAATTAATCATGAATAAATATGAAAAGGATTGGGATGCATGAGATAAAGACTTTTAAAAAAGAAATCAAGCCACATTAAGACACAGAATAAAAGGGATTTTTTTAAACCAAGTAAAACTGCAATTATTTATTCGATTAATTTGTGCCAACAATCATCTAAAACAACTGTTCTAAAGGGGAGGGGGGGAGAGACCCAAAATGTATATTCCTTTATTTTTAACCAACAATTGTTAATAAATACTTTATTAAATAAGGAAACAACAGTTGTTCAAAGGAAATAGTAGAACTTGTTTTTTCCTGAATGTGATTGAGAAAAAGGAAAATACAAAGGCTGAAATAAATAATTATGTTCTGCTTTTGCAAAAACTATTTACACGAACATGTACAAACAGTGGAGCTTACACAGAAATTAGCAGGAGTCCTGCCATTTATTTAGTATGGGTAGGGGAAATGGGGGCATAACAGAAATAACCCCCAAATCAATGAACCAATAGAACATTTGAAACAATTTATGCAGTGTATCCTATAATATACAGAACAGCCACCAGTGTGGCCTGGAACACGAGGCACCAGAATTTGCCCACATATGATGCCCACAGAGACGCTGAAGGTGTCTTTTATGTTACCTTTAAAAAGTATCTGAGTTCCCTGAAGTAGGCTCACTGAACCCCTACAAATATAAAACGTCTTGATGAAGTAGTGTGCAATTAGCTTGGAAAGTTCCTCCATGAACTCGAAGTCCCAGAATCCAGCACTTAGAGCTCTCCAGTTCTAAGCAGTTTGGCAAAACAACCATTCCCTGATTCCATAGGATGGAGTCAAGACAGCCCAAAATCTCCAAAGTCACATTTCCACGTTCTTACAGCCTTGTCTGAAAGCCAGTCATGTCTGACTCTAGGGCAGTGATGGCCAATCTTGGCACTCCAGATGTTCTTGGACTTCCAATTCCCAGATGGATCAACAGGAGTGCTTACTTGGGCTTCTGGGAATTGAAGTCCAAGAACACTTGGAGTGCCAAAGTTTGCTATCACTGCTCTAGGGAGTAGTGCTCATTTCCTTTTACAGCCAAAGAGCCAGCACTGTCTGAGTCTACAGAGGTTTCCATGGTCATGTGGCAGGCATGATTAGACGCTGGAGGGCATAGAATGTGGTTACCTTTCCTGACAAAGTTGTACCTATTTATCTACTTGCAATTTTTAATTTCAAACTGCTAAGTTGGCATGAGCTAGGAAAGACAATGGGTGCTCAGTTTGTCAAATAACACTTTGGGCTTGAACTGATGACCTTCTGGTCTTCAATCTCAGTGTCTTAGCCACTAAGCCATCACAGCCTCACCTTATAGGTGGTAAGTAGGTACTATTCATGCAAAGGTGAAGTAACCTCTGTGACCATGCTAGTTGAGTGGGAACTTCTGACCAAGAAAAGAAGCCTCTTCCCCATCTCTGATTTGTCTGCTTCCTAATCCTTGCTTCATTGGCTCAGATGGAGGCACCATTGTAATGTAGCTTGGGAAGGAAGGCTATGGACAAGCAGTTTAAAATCTTGTGAGTCCCCTGGTAAAGTGCCCTTGTGGGTCCTTCCATTCTTCTGACTAGACCAGGCTGCCTAGAAGAGCAAACCCATCAGTAGCTTCCTCTAGCTTCTCTTGAGTGGCCACAAATGACTACTTTGCCTAATTTCTGACCAACGTGGGAGTGAGAATGGCCTTTTCCAATACTGAGGATTGTCTCACTCTTACAGGAGGCCTACACCTCTCTTCAGCACCAGTCTGCCAGGAAGTGAACAGGCCTCAGTCAAGTGCCTGAAGGTGCCATGTCCTTAGTAATAAACTGAAACTGTACTCTACTATATCATGTATGTTTTGCCTTAGCACAAATTTTGTAAGCCCACCAGAAACAGTAATACGGGGAAAAAATATTATAGTTCTCACAAACAGCAGCAGTTTCCTTCCACCCTCTCCACAATCATTGTATTTACAGTCCTAAACTATAAATGAGGACTGGGTCTACACTGCCTATCTTCAAATTAGAGCGTGGGAAAGTAACTTTTTACAAAATTGCAATTCCCTTACCAAATATCCATGCCGACCTCAGATTCTGGACACTAGTCTTGAATAAAATACTTTTGTATGCTCTGCTGAAAATAATCTCTCATGTGTTGATTGTTTCCTAATTATACACATTAATGTTGCACTGAAGGTGTTTCAAGGAATTGTCTCTCAGAGAACATGGACATTCTAAAACTAGCATGTGGTCTCAACATTCCCCTCAACCGGTTTCTCACCAGGCCTGGAAATTGGCAGGAAAAGGTTTGATATGAGTAACTCCATTGAGCCTTTTGTATGCAAAGAGTATTTTTGTTCCAAAGACCACTAAAAAAACACGCAGCAAGATAGAGAAGGCTTCCTTAGTTTTGCATATTTATACATACATAACCAGTATCCACATTGCATATTAAAATGTTTGAACATTGACAACTACATTTCCTATGGAAGTTGTTCCAGCTATTTCCAGCTGCAGAATAGAAGAGCTGCCACTGAACAGTAAATATAAAAAGTTTGGAAGTCTCAATTCCCAACCTTTGCTTGGTCATAAATCTCTCTCAAAAAATTGGGGCATGTTGTTGTTCTTTTAGACTATTCTGTCTTCCAAATATAAGGACTATGGGTGACTTAAAGTGCAGCCTAAAACTACTTAGCATGTCTTTGTTTTCTAATACAGAAAGGAAGTAGCCATAAATGCATGGAAGTCCTGCCAGCAACGGGTGGAATGGTGTTCAACCACATCTTCCACCCCTAGGATTTCAACAAACATTGCTCCGTGCACCATTGTTCCAAAACTCTTCAGTTACAAAAGCTTTGAGACAATTTCCTCCCAATGTTGTTCGTCTGAACTTCACCAGTATGGGTGTGGAATGTTAAGTCTTCTCTATAATGTGAATAGCCTTATAGCTTGTTTAATCATTTCTTAAAGCCATCTAATGAACATGACATCATCTCCTGGCAATGAGTCCCAGATAGTAATGATATGTTGTGCGAAGAAGTACATTCAGTGTTTTGTCAAGAATATAGTAGAAGTCAACTTGGTGACTTCATTCTAATGTTATGAGTGGAAAGTAAAGATCCTCTCTTCCAAACATACAGAGAGATTTATACAAATATACTATTACATTTCCAATGTATCATGTCTTTCCTTCTTAATAAAAAGCCCCCAAAGCTCTAAGTTTTTTTTATGTGTAGGAAATGTGTCCCTATCAGTTAATTATTTTAGTCCCCCCCCAGCTTTATAACAACATTTTTCGATGAGGGATAAGCAGAACTGTACAGTGCTTAAAACATGGTCTTAGCAAAGATTCATATAATGACATATCAAACTTTCTAACAGCAATAGAAGAATAGCAATTCATTTCCTTTAGCCTTCCTTTCCAGATATTATCTTTGTAGCTTTCCTCTGAAAACCTTTCCATTGTATCAAGCCCCTTTTTGGAACAAAAGTGCAGACACAACAACACCTGGCTCAGGAGCACTAATACATCTCAAGCTTAGAAATAATTCCCCTTGTTAAGGCAACCTAAGGTGGCTTTCAAATACCACGTGACCTAAAATAGGCCACTTTTTTACCCCCTTCCCCTGTGACTTTCCATGTCCTTTGACTGACCCCTCCCCCTATATCACGTGATTTCTGTTTTTCCTGATTTGAAGAGAAACGGCAAAAGCATGGCCGAACCGGAGCCTGAGGACGCCTGCTGCTCCACTCCCGGACTCCCACGTGGCTAGGGGTTAAAAGCCACACCTGCACGAGTGGCGGAGGATGGTCCCACCCGGAGCCTGAGGATGCCTGCTGCCCCACCATGGACTTCCACCTGGCTGGGTTTTTTTTAAAATTTTGGAGTCACATGACTTCATGCCAAAAAACCCCTTCCCCCTGTGACTGTCCATGACTTTTGGTCAACCTCCCCCCTAAAATGGTAACGTGGTATTTGAAAGACCCCTAATGTTATTGCACTGAATATCAGTTTGCCAATTTATGTTCAGTTTTATATAGCTCCCATAATGACCAGTTTCTCACCACTTCAGAACTTGGGCCTTCCAAATATAATTCCTTCCCCAGGTCAATGTTCTGGATAAACAGTCTATCTTCAGTGTTGCATTTCCTCTCAACTTAGTACAGTAAAAAAATATATTTAATGAGTGTCTTTTCACAATTCCACCCACAGCAGCAAGATTGTTAGCTCCATGGTCATTGCAGACAGACTTCCAATTGGACAATAACAGTGCATTGTTCAGGTTTTCATATACAGTATTACCGTAGTTTCCCCATGACAGGAAGGATGCATATCAGTACAATGAAAGCACAAAACTGAGGCTTCCATGACCACTTATTTCCACATATTCAAAAACCTTAACTATTTCATAGCTCTGGACCCTCCTCTTCTTTATGGAGTGAAAACCTTAAAAGAAAACAACAACAGGGAAAGTAAGATTGTTTTCAAAGTTAAAGCTGCTCGTCTGCTAAATGTTGCAAATAGAAAACAGATTTGCTTTCATCCCCTTCTTTTTGTTTTGTCAATTCACAGGAGACTGTATTGTCCAGAAAAAATAACAGCAACATGAAGTAGTGACTTAACTGTGCAAGCAGTTGGATGGTGAAGTCAATTGTATGGAAGATACGCACCCATATCCTTGCATGTAGTTTATATAGCTCGCAGTGTGCATGGAGGGGAACACGCTGCCCAGTTAAGTACAATGTGTGTCTTATGTACTGAGCTGATTCTTGGGCTTGTCCTGCTCACTGCCTGTGCACTGGAATGGCGAGCATGATATACACTGCAGAAAATATACACATTATGCTCAGCAGTTGGGATCTTCTTTCCAAAACTTACAGAGTTGCTTTGCTTGTGGAGTGTCCCAAACACGTTAAGTTGTGAGTAAGATGAGAATACCCATGAACTTTTTTTGAAGAAGATCAAGACTCAAACAACCCTAGTAACATCAGCAGAATCTTCAGTTCATTCAGGCAGGTTCATTTACTCATTTCTACTCAACTCATTTCTCTAAAAGTAAATTTTATAAATCTGTGCACCTGTGTAGACAACACATACAGACACATACAAATATGTTTCTCACCACAGAGAGGACATTTTGCTTTAAAAAGTTCACTCCCCTTAACAAAGCACTTTCAGACAAATGTTGCTTGCCTCACAGAAGTTTGGAGCAGTTTGCAAAACTGGTCCTTGGTCTATATTTTCCCTGAACCCCTGGATGATGTGGCATGATCGTCATTTGTAAGCAAAAGCCAAATTTGTTTCAATTGCTGTTTGTATCTGGAACTATTTTAAAACCAAACACCCCCTTTGGAAAGGTTCTTCCTATGAACTATGTTTCACGGGCGCTTCTCCATTTCTGTAATAGTCCATGTTCAGATCCAGTAACAAAAGTGCCACCAGTGTCTTTTACAAGCAACATGTCTTGTTTTTTCACTGGGATGTTTAATGGCAGCCACAGGCTCGAACTACCATGTTCCGATATTTCTTCAAAATGACATTAGAGCTATCGTCAAAGTAGAGAACTGAGATGGCGTTGAGTTGTGTTGGGGCACAGCAAGGCTTCGGAACAACATTTGGGTTTATAAAGTGAACCTGGTGAGGAAAACATAAAACATCAGGACATTTACATGGATTATTCTAGGGAAATCTTTAATACCTAGGACATATTTACAAAATACTATTAGGCATTAGTATCCTCACAGGGTTAAGGAAATACATATTTAACCCTAATCAAACTGCCAATGCCATTCAATTGGAAACAGAACAAAACTCACTCAATGGTCAAAATCCTATTGGCATTTATATAAGGTTTGCATAACTTGCTGTTGCTAACCGACAAGGCGTTGACATAAATCTAAATTGCAGAACCGGGCACATGGTTAAGCATGGGATTGAGGCATGTAGTGGTATCTCACCAATTAGCCACAATTAGCCACAGTAAATTGCACAAAACTCGTATAAGCACCAGTAGGCCTCATGTGATTTTTTTTAACCATGTGGATGTGAGTTAATTGGCAGCTAATATTATGATCTGGTTTATTTGGAAACTTCCGATTAACAGGGGCTTACCAGTGTTTGCACAATTGCATGGTTTGTAGCATTCATATAAGAGTTCAGTGGAAAGGCACATTCTCCTTCGCAGTAATATGCAGCATAACCTTCTGGAGCAATGATCCAGTCCTGGGTTAAATCAGATAAAGCAAGAGAGAGGATTTTGTGAACAGTACATGGATCTATTTGCTCTGATCTCTTCTTAGCTAGATCAGCCTACAAGACACTCAAGGTGGATTCTCCCAGCAATGGGATCAAACGTTTGGGCACTCAATGTGGGGGCCTGATAAATTAAGTCACAAGACAGGATCAAAGGACAAACCAGGTGCCAGGAACAAGCTACAGGCCAAGACCAAAGGGAGCAGAAAGCATATGAGAAATCAGGTCAAAAGAACAAGTCAAGAGACAGGATTGAGAAACAATCCAGACATCAAGTTTGGGGGCAAACCAGGCGCAGGTCAGTTGAGAGGATCACTCAGCATGTCAAAGCATTGACCCTGCCAGCAGAGGGCAAACAGGGGGCTTTGACTGTAACTGTTCACACCCAGGCAAATCTCAGCAGGTGGATCCTCATTCTGGGGGGTTGGGTTGCGGACCGTCATTATGGTAGTGTCTAAATTCTGTTGAGGACCGAGCATGGGCAGTATAACCCTAACAGCTGCGGATCCTGAAGAAGCAATAGTCTTTGTCTCGGGGAGGAAGAAAGGAGCATGAAGATCACTGCACCTTAAGCAGAGGCAGCGCCTGCACAGAAGTGCTTAGAAGGCAATCCCTTCATCATGCTAGGGTGCTCAGGGCCAATCACCAAAGAAGAACCAGAAGGAGAGATTGCAATGGAAAGCCTTTGTAGAATCCTCTACACCGTAAGGTAGGAGACGATTAAGTCAGTCAGTCAAAGCATTGAACATAAATGTATTCGTACTGCCAGTACAGTTTTCAATACTTTGTTCTAGAGAGCAACACATTCCCTTGCCCCTTCAGAAAACAAATGTACTGTATTTTGCATTTTCAAGCAGCCAGAAAGCCTAGAGAGTTGTAAGTTTCCACCTACCATGGTGACTTTTGCCTTTGTATTTTTGAAAGGGGCCATAGTAAGGATCACACATGAAAATCAGGTCATGGGAATGATGTTACCACTATGAGCAACAAAGGGGTAAAACAGGTGTTCTCAACCTTTTTAAGCTGAGGGCCGGGTCATGCTCCCTCAGACAGCTTAAGAGGCCGGACGGCCATTTTACCCTTCCTCCACCACATGACACTTCTGGATGTGGTGGAGGCAGTGAGGGGAGGGGCTACATGAAATGGCGCTGTGGGCCACATCCAATCTGCAGGCCGCAGGTTGAGAATCCCTGGGCCAAGATTTACCATAGACTTCTAATTCCAAGCAGAGAAATGAAGTTACCTGCCAGCCAAGATCCCTGAAGCTGACATAGAGTTCATGTTTCTTACAAGCTTGCCTCTGGTCACTGCTGCTGTTTTCTGAAGTTGGAAGGTATTGGGACAGAAAGGGAAGGAAAATAGTTCAGGTTGTTTAGCATTGCTTTATGATGAAAATTTTATGTCAATACTGGTCAATGCCTAGCTACAAAATTACACTTCATATTTTATTTTTACTTCTACAATAATTTCAGGATCAGAAATCTATCTGGACAGATGAGAGCATATGTAAAATTTGAAGAACTGGGGGTGGAGTTTTGACTTGTATGTAGGTTATGCATTTTAAACATTTGCACAATGTTTCTCCTTTGAATAAATGATTGTATAATATATATAATTGTCAGGAGGAATACCTTCTTTCTGATAAAGGTTGAGAAATTACACATAGCACTTGAGCTGCAATAGTGCTCCTTCCCTCTGTCTGGAGGATCATATACAGTACTCTATTTTGGAGAAAGACCAAACTGAAGTAGGACTTGAGCACTTCTGTCTTTTCTTTCTCTTATCCCCAGTGAGTAGCTGAGCCACTGTTTCTTTTCTCTAACTTTTGCTGCACACTATCTGAAAAATGTTTTTTTTTCTTGCTTTTAGTATCCCTTGCTAACTTCAGCTCATTCTCAGCTTTTGTCTTCCTAACACTATCCCTGCAATTCTTTGCTACTTTTCCATACTTTTCTATTGAAAGTTTGCCCTTGCTTGAAAGCCAGTTGTCTCCAACTCTAGGGTTCAGTATTCATCTCTGTTTATAGCCAAAGAGCCAGTGCTGTCTGTGTCTGCAGACATTTCCGTGGACATGTGGCAAGCATAACTAGACACCAGAGTGCACGGAATGCTGTTTACTTTCCAGCCAAAGTGGTACCCATTTATCTACTTGCAATTTCTTGCTTTCAAACTGCTAGGTTGGGCAGGAGCTATGACAGAGGCAGGAGCTCACTCCATCATGCAGCACTTGGGTCTTGAACTGTTGACCTGCTTACCTTCCAGTCATCAAGTTCAGTGTCTTACCCAATGAGCCACCACAGTCCCTTTAGCCTGACCTCCCCCCCCCCAGCCCTTCTCTGAGCTTTCTAAGGAGCCACTTTGGTCCTTTTGTTTTGTTGCTGCTGCTGTTTCACATTTCTTTCTTGTTGGAATGGTTTTGAGTTGAGCCTTTAAAACAGGGATAGGCAACCTATGACCCATGGGCTGGATCAGGCCCACAGCACCAAATAATCCACCCCCTCACTCCAGACACCAGTGGAATTGGCTGCAGACTCATTTATGACAGCCACGGATGTCTTTATAGCAGCCATAAATGGCAGGGGGACCACCAGCCCTGCCCCCTCAACTGTTTGAGGGAAGGTGTCTCATCCCCTGACTTTAAAAGGTTGGCAACCCCTGCCTTAGAATCTTTAATGGCTTTTATAATTAGCACACTCCAGTGCTCTGGAGTACTCAACTGATGGAGGTCAAGATACTTCCAGAATGCTCTGCTGGAAAGCTCTACTGCACTCCATTTTCCTGAACTACAGCAAAAATACTCCAAATATCTCATCAAATTATAAATCTTGAAGTCTGTAGGATGCAACTCTGATATTTATAGTGGTATCAAATTGCTATAACTGTGTAGGATAAACAGCCCCCAAATAGAAAGCATCCCTCCTCATACGAGAGCATGTCCCCCTCCCCCCCGTTAAATTTAATGGAAAGCACACATCTTATCTTGGCATACCTCCAAGGTTTGACACCCGAAAGGCTTCTTGGTTCTTTGGTGTCTTCGAACGGTTCTGGTTTCGTTGTTTACCTCCTGCAGAGCGGATACTACGGAAATGAACTTCAGTAGCTTTGAAGAAGGCCACTGTGAAGGGTTGCTTGTTTTGAGGGCCATGCCTGCCAATAAGACCAGCTAATGTGGGGTTGATGCTTTGCCCTAAGAAGAGGAAGAAGAAGGGAGAAAACACAAAGGCAAGTTCATTCTGGAAAGATAATGAATTTTATGCGCTTTCCATTTATCCCAGAACTAGCAGGAGCTAAACCGACTTTATTTTATTTATTTATTTGTTTATATTTATATTGCTGCCCACTCACTGAGGCAACTCAGGGCAACTTACAGTCAAACAGCAACAGTACAGTAAAAATAATAAAATACAACCTCACAAAATAACTAAAGCAGAACACAGACTAACTCCCTTCAGGCCGTTGTTGTGGGCCCAGAGGAGGAGGCGAGGTCCTCAGCCGCCTGCCAGGCCATGGAGTGACACCCTGGCATATGCTTAAGACAGAACCAGGAAAACTTACCTTTTTTTGGATGAAAGCTTCCCAAAATCTGTAGCCAGTGCCAATTAGAAGATTTGTGGAGTGGATTTCCTGTTTATTATTATTATTATTATTATTATTATTATTATTATTATTATTATTATTATTATTATTATTATTATTATTATTATTATTATTATTATTATTGTTGTTGTTGTTGTTGTTGTTGTTGTTGTTGTTGTTGTTGTTGTTGTTGTTGTTGTTGTTGTTACCACCACCACCACCACCACCACCACCACCACCACCACCACCACCACCACCACCACTACTACAAATCAACAATTTGGTTTACAGTCGAGGACTGGATTAAAATTAACAGTTCAAGCCCTAACCAAGGACCTAAGAGCTGTTAAGGTAACATCAGAGTATATATGCAGTTCCAAGTACAGTAATACCTCATATAGCATTAGTATTGAATAACACGAAAATCGCATAACATTAAGGAATCTGGGGGGAAGAATTGCATCAGATAACATTAAGATCCTATGGGATGCTTCAGATAACAACCGCTAAAGCCTGTGTGGTTACAATGAATCTCTATGGATCCCATAGAGGATCAGATAACACTAAAAATCATATAACACCAAGACTTGTGGAACCAGGTTTTAGTGTTATATGAGGTTTTACTGTATAATTGTTTTTTGCAGAGGTAGGATGTTCAAGTCCGATAAATCCAAAATTTCCAAATATATAGGGAGTCCTTTGGGTATTGCTCCAAGGGCTCTGATCACTATGGAAACAACAAGAGATTTCTTCAGCCATAGATGCTTGACTTCAATTTGCAAGTCACAATATTTTGTGATTTTGTCCAGTTGTTTGTCTTCATCTCCTGGTATAGCAATGTCAATAAACCAGACTTTCTTCTTCTCCACAACAGTTATATTAGGTGTGTTGTGAGGCAGATGTCTGTCTGTTTGAATTTTAAAGTCCCACAGGATCTTGATTCTCTCATTTTCTAAAACTTTCTCTATTTGATGTTCCCAATGATTTTTACTGCACTGAAACCCAAACTTCTGGCAAAGTTTCCAATGGATAATTGTTGTAACTCTGTTATGGCATTGCAAATAATCAATCTGTGAAATTTTGTTGCATCCACTGATCAGATGATCTACTGTTTCATCATCGTCGTTGTTATTGTTGTTTGCAAGAGCATTCAGAGCATTGTAATAAAAAAGTAACTTATGAAGACTCTCTTTCAAGGGTAGCTTCAAAATTGGCCCCTAAAATTTATAAAATCACTCTAATGGCTTAATACAACATATATCTTATAGCATACTAATGGCTGAAACAAAAGCTCCCACTGAAATATACATCGCACCAGGCCAGCTTCAATATTAGATTTCCCTGTATTTACTTTCTTTTTTTTTTAAAGCGGGGGAGTTTTGAGTTCATCTACCTATAAGTTGATGTGATCTTGTAAAAAGGAACCATAAAAAACAATCCCAGTGGAACATTAAATTTTCATTGGAAGGTTATTAGTTGAACATAAAAATGCCTCATCTTAAGTAAAGGCGGATGCCGTTCCAGATTGATTGCATTTGAGTGCCAACAACGGCTTTGGGTTCAGTCTTTTGTATTTGGCAGGCAACTCAATCTTGGTCAGGCACACAAACCTAGAACTGAGTTTCTTCATAAAACTCAACTCTTTGCGGGTGAGCTGCATGATATGTGAGCTGAAAACTGAAGTTCAGCAGAAAGGAAGCCCTATTGAGTAGCCCTGCTCTTGGCTTCAATCAATCAATCAATCAATCAATCAATCAATCAATCAATCAATCAATCAATCAATCAATCAATCAATCAATCAATCAATCAATCAGTCAGTCAGTCAGTCCATCCATCCATCTGACAAGCTTCCTTTCCATAAAAAAAGGCAAATATGATCCTTTAAAGTAAAACTTGTTGCCTAGATAGGAGAACCTTTTCTCTGTTCCACATAATAGAATGTGAAACAGTACTTATGAAACAAAATAAATGCTATAAAGTCAACCGTTGCTCCGATATATTGTCAGGAAGGGAAGCATTAGAGGGTTTGGGAGAAGACAAACTGCCCACGACAAATTGATTATTTCAGCCTCCTCTATATTGGTTCTCTGCATCCAAACATTCTAGGAGTGAACAAAGAGCCTTTAAATTTCATTTCTGTGCCAGCATTAAATTGAAAAGAATAGTGATTGACACTACTTACAAACTAACATCTTAAGTTTACTTCCACAACCAAAGTTTCCAACCATGTCTGTCCCACTTCATTGCTGTCTTCATGAAGTGGACAGCAAGGGCTGTTCTATTGCCATACACTCCGTTTCTTCCTAGCCTAAACTATTACCTTCTATAACAATGCTTCCTGTTCCCTTTTTTTTAAAATCGCCTTTCTCAAAGTAGGATTGAGTTGAGGGATGTCTGTTTCTGGTTAGTATTATTCAGTTCTACTCAGATATTTAAAAGCTAGCACAAACACCCCACCTCTCAATTTCCTCAAGCAAAAGTGACATTTCTAAAAAGAAGACCCTAATACAGTGGTGGCGAACCTATGGCACGTGTGGCAGAGGGGGCACTCAGAGCCCTCCCTGTGGGCACGCGTGCCATCATCCCAGCACAGAGTTCACCCCACCCTTCTGCCCAACAGCCCAATGGAAGTGCTTCCTCCCTCTCCCCAGCACAGAATTCACCCTGCCCCTCTGTGGTACAGATGGCAGGCTGTTGAGTTTGGGCACTTGGTGTCTAAAAGGTTCGCCATCAATGCCCTAGTATACCCATGAAGGCTCTACACCTGATCCAGAACAGTGTCCCCCACATTCTGAACCATCAGTACAACCTGCAGACATGGCTCTCTTTTGGCACCAGGCTCCATCTTTACTTATTTTTAAGAAACAATAAAAATCCTTTCTTTTTAAAGAGGCTTTTAAAAACATTTTACCGACTGCCAGACAGTAGGTTCAACTACTATCCTACTCGGTCACCAATATGCGCTGTTATTGTTTTTTCACATTATTTATAATTGTATCTGGTTGGGTTTATTGTTTAAATCTAATTTTGTGTTGGTACTGAAAAAAAATGTAATCTGTGATAAGCGGCCCAGAGTGGGAGAACATCTCAGATGGGCGGGATATAAATCTAATAAACAAACAAATAAATTCTTCACATACATTATTTTTATGTGAGGGAAGTAAGGATGTGGGAGGGACTAATTGTATTCCCTTCCTTGAGTGTGAAGTACATCTGCTTTATTAACATCTGAATAGGACAACAATAAGTCAGAGCTTGGGGGAAAGTATCTTTCTAGACCAGTGTTGGTGATCCTATGGCACATGTATCAGAGGTGGCACTCAGTACCCTCTCTGTGGGCATGCATGCAGTCACCCCAGCACAGTTTCTCCCGCCCCTCTGCCCAGCAGCCCAATAGGATCACTTTCTCACTCCCCCCAGCACACAGTTCACCCTGCCCCTCTTCCCAGCAGCCCAATGGGTTTGTTTCTTCCCTCCCCTGTTGCTGTGTTGGCACTGTGTGTTAAATAAATGGCTTTTGGGTTGCAGTTTGGGCACTCAGTCTCTAAAAGGTTCGCCATCACTATTCTAGTCTACAATTCCCTGAATCTCCAGTTAGAGTGAGTGTTTCTAGCATATGTTGTAAAAATGAGGTCATGGTGTTCAGATTATGGCACCACCTTCTCAGAGGTCTGCAGTTTTCCATCTTAAAGCAAGATTTCTAAACTGTTCTTAGCAGATAATTTTTTATTATTATTCTTTTTCCTGAAAGATTTACTGATTTTACTGCTTCTGTTGCTTTTATTTGTGGGTTGTATTTTCTCAACAAGACTTTTGTTATATTAACATATGGAAACAGCCTTTCGTTGGCATTTTCTTTGAAAGGCACAATACAATTCTGCTGGGAATTTTAAAAAATGTTCAGAACAGAAATTGCCTACAAAACATAGCAGGGCTGTATCTAATTGCTAAAGATGTTTCATATATGAAAAGATTAGTTAAAAGAAAGTTCAGTTAAAGGTCATACGCCTTCAGATAATTTTTAAAGAGCCTAAAAAAGGTTTAAACAAAATATAATCCAAAACCTAGAACAAGTACTAATAGATGCCAGCATGGTTGAATAGCAAAGCTATGGAGATTATGTGTGAAGAAAAGGCGGATTTCCAGCTTCTGTTTAACAAAATCCTGAAATCCATTAACTAGAGCTTCGTGCCAACAGTAGCTTAGACGAGGGGACATGTATTCAAAATGTCACTCCGACCTACTAGAAATGAAGTAAACCCTTTTTGCAAATACAGTAATACCTCGGATAATGCTAAGACTTGGTTCCACAAGTCTTCGTGTTATCCGATTTTTAGTCTTATCCAATGCATGTTAAAATCCTATGGGATGGATCGGATAACGTTAAAGCTCCATAGACATACATTGTAACCGCACAGGCTTTAGCGGTTGTTATCCGATGCATCCCATAGGACTTTAACGTTATTCGATCCAATTCTCCTCCCCAGATTACTTAACGTTATGCAATTTTAGCGTTATCCGAGGTAAATGTTATCCGAGGTATATCAGAAAACCTTGAAGCAATATTATGAGAAAGCTAAAATTTGTTATGACTGAGTTTAGAACGCTAACAGGGGTACCCATGGTGGTAGGGATAAAGCTAAAACAGCAAATTATGCAAAACCATCCTCTTTGGGAATTTAAAAAATCACATTAGGAGAACTGATCATCTCAATAGCAATGGAGGAGTAGATAAATTCTAAAAGCAAAGTTTCTGGTGGATGGCGAAAATGGCAGAGGTTGCTTCACAAACAAAACTGGAGAAACTCAAATTCTTGTTAGTATTATGCAAAAAAAAAAGGCAATGAAAAGCTACTCCTGTATATTAGATACTTTGAAAATTCTGTGATGAGACAATCCAAAATGAAACAAAAGATAATAATGGAAAATGAGACTCCCAGGTCAGAAGGGATGCAGTTCACTAAAAGGGAAGAACAAAGGATAAATACAAATACTGTAGTGCTATTACTAATGGGGCAACTGAATAAAAGTCTAGAGGAGCTCTCATTGCTATTCTGCACAAAGACCAAAAACGATCCAAAGTAGTATAACACATATAACTGGAACACAGAAAGTGGGAAGTAACAATCAAGACAAATTCAAACCATGAAACGAGAAAGGTAATGTTTAACCCAGGGGTTCTCAACCTTTTTAAGCCAGGGGCCAGATCACACTCAGACTGTTGGCAGGTCAGACTGGTGTGTCCCCCCCTACTGCTGCCACCAAAGGCGGTGGCGGGACCACCCCAAGCCCCTACCATTCCCCACGCAGATGCCACCGCCAACATTTCCCCACATGCCACCAGTCTGAAAACACCCGCACCCACCGACACTTCCCTTCTTACCGGCCTGCTGTGGGTGAAGGAGGGATCCTGCCTGTCCTTGCCTGCGCTCACCCAGAGTGGCACCCAGGAATGACGCAGGCAGCTACGTACATCTACCACTTCTGCTTCCAATACCATTGCCGTCATCTTTGTCCCCTCCACCTGTCTTGCCATGTCTGTAATGACAGTCCGTAGCAGGGTGGATGTTGTATGCCTTCTTGCAACATCCGCCCTGCTATGGAGCAGTTAGGGGAAAGGTGCGTGGCCAGATGGAAAGGCGCCATGGGCTGGATTTGGTCAGTGGGCCATAGGTTGCGAACTCCTGGTTTAACCATTGTAATAATCAATGTGGACTAACTAAAATGGATTGGAGAGGGCATTTTCATTCATATCATTACAACAAACAAGAAACTCAGAAGGAACAAGGTGGCTCTAGCAGGAAGATGAGAAACAGAACGAGAATTTAAGGGCTATAATATAAAGGATGGCCAAATAACATCTGTAAGATTTCATGAAAAGTCAACCAACATAACCATCATTTAACTCTATGCTATGAAGAAGAAAAGGAAGACTAAATATGAGATGCATTGATTCAACAAAAGTACAGTTGTACCTCGCTTAAAGAGCATAATGCGTTCCACAGGACTGCTCTTTAAGCAAAACACCATTGTAAGTGACCAGTTGTAGGGGGGGGGGGATTGCGAACCCTGATTTATTTGTTAAGCGAGTTTTTGGTTGGTTTTATTTGTTAAGCGAAGCGAACATTCAGAGAAAATTCTGCTCTTTAAGCGAGTTGCTCTTTATGCGAGGTTTGACTGTACTACAGTCTTGAGTTTACAAGAGCTTAGCAGGGCTGTTAATGACACTATCGTTTGGAGGTCATTAGCTCATAGGATTGTTACCAATTTAGAGATAACTTAGTGGCATAGAAGAACAAGAATAAGTAATTATTTTAAACATGAACCAAGGAAGCAGGTGTTTGTAGAGTGGCTTGAGATTATAACCATGTACACAATGGGGTATCAGAAGTGAGTTATGAACATGTCATCTTCTCTCTGAGATGGAGAATGGTCTATCACATTGTTCAATGTAACTTACCATCTATGCTCTCCACTGACAGCTGCAAGCCAAGATTGTGTTGTGGATTTACCACCCAGTGATTACTAGTTGCAGTAATATCAAACACCAGCCAGCCTTCTTCTGCTGCCCAGATTGTCCGAGTGTCAAGTAAAAACAAATCTGACTCCCTAGAAGACAAAGAGAATAAGGAGAAGGTAGAAACCAACATTCAACATGGTCAGAATTTTCACATAAAATTAAGGTGACCTCACATTTTAAGGACTGCAGTGGCTCAAGTGGCTAAGATGCTGACTGGAAGGTGGGAGGTCAGCAGTTCAATTCCCAAGTACTGCAGGAAGGAATGAGCTCCCGTCTTTGTCCCAGCTCCTGCCAACCTAGCAGTTCCAAAGCAAGAAATTGCAAGTAGATAAATAGGTACCACTTTGGTGGGAAGGTAAACAGTGTTCTGTACGCTCTGGTGTCTAGTCATACCTGCCACATGGCCACGGAAATGTCTGCAGAATCAGACAGTGATGGCTCTTTGGCTTTGAAACAGAAATGAGCACTGGGCCCTAGGGTCGGATACAACTGGCTTTCGAGCAAGGGAAACCTTTACCTTTACACATTTTAATCACAATAATCATGGATCCCTAAGATGCCATTGTTATTTGATAATATTTAATTGTACTAGTTTTTAAAAAAAGACGGTGTAGATTAGAAATATAAAAATAACATAAAAGAAAAAAATAAACCAAACTGGAGTGGACTCAGGGGTTTCCTTAGCCAAGAGGCTACAATTGCTATCTAACAGTAAAATCCAAAACACAGTAATATCCAACTGGTTAGCCATCGGCTGAAGCACAAACAAGAATCATGTGGCCCTCAAAACATGAAAAAGAAATCAGTCCCAAGTAGCAAATCATGTTCCATCCAAAAAGACTGGAAGATATGGTTTTCCTCCCACAAAGAACCCCACTAGCTCCACTTTTCTTGCCAGAAAACGTCTATTTTGTTAAATTGGTTCAGTCCCACAAAAGCTTCCAATAACAATAATGATGTGCTGTCAAATCAATTCTGATTTTACACCAACCCTTCTAGAGTTTTCTAGATGGAGAATACTCGGAAGTGGTTGACCATTCGCTTCTTCTGGAGGGTTGTCCTGGGACTGTGCAGCTTCCCCATAGCCACACAGGCTGGTTCTTCTCCACATTTTGCCATGTGGGGAATTAATTTTTTTCTTCATGGTTTGGAGGGGAGAGAAGAACAGTTCCTGATGGTTCATGGGCGGCCAAGACAGTCATTTGGCCATCAGAGGTTGCTGCTTTACATATACACTTTAAAGCAGGGGTTCCCAATCTAGGGCCCACAGGCCAGATGTGGCCCATGGTGCCATTTCATGTGGCCCCCACCCCTCCAAGGGCATTTTTAGAAATAAAATCGCCATCCCCTTTGAAGCTGTTGGGTTAAAATGGCAGTCCCCATAGTGTAGGCAGGGCAAAATGGCCATCCGGCCCTTGAAGCCGACTGAGAGAGTGTGACCTGGCCCTCGGTTGGAAACTCCTGCTTTAAAGACTTGGCAGTGAAAATACAAATTCAATTGGAGGCCATCCGGTGACATCCATATGGATGTTAATGAGACATTATAAGGTTACCATTTCTTCTTAATTTCTCTATAGTTCTTGTTAGGCCATCCCCTCCTTCCCCACCCCGGGAAGAAAATGTAATGTCAACCACAAAAAGGAAAAATGTCTTCAACAATACCCACTCCCCCCTCTCTTTCATCACCTGGAGCAGTCCATTTGCAAGGATATTTCATTAGGACGAACTGGAAGAACCCTACTGGCATTCACATCAGGTTCGTATCACTCCCAATGGCTAACTGAAAAGATGCCAGGTAGCATGTACTAGTTGTATATTGGATCACATACCTGATTGTACAACTGAGATGTACCCTAACTCTTCATCAATTTACTGCAGTTGACTGCAGCAAGTTACACAAAGCTTGTATTAATGCCCCTGATTCTAGTAAATGAAACATTGCTGAATAACCCCAAGGGTGATGAGCGCACATCCCTGGGATCAAACCAAGAAGAAACAACCACATAACCTCTGAACATATAACCACATGCTCTACCTTTGAGAGTGCTAAGCTTTCTCATCTTCAAAATGATCCTAAAATATTGCCATGTCAGTTGTATTGTTTTCATAGCTAATATATGGCATGCATGTATAAATGTAAATACTGTGGTTGATGGGGAAGCTTGATAATTGGGTATACAAATGTACCAGTTTCATTTGCAGACCTGTTTTGCTGACTTGCATGCATCATCTTGACACATATCTTGTGAACAGTTTGCATATATATTTGCATAACTAATTGCTCTGGGATTGCTCCAGCAGAAGCAAAGATAAGCCCATCTGTGTGGTTATGAGACAGTCTCTGGGTTCTTGATGGATTCTTGTAAATACTGCCAATAATAATACCACAGGTATGTACAGTACTTAAAAACCACCATCTAAGTCAGGGATGCCCAAACTTTTTGGGCCATGGGTGTTCAGGAAGCCAGTCACTAAGCCCTCGTCGCTCCTGGAAGCAGAAGTAAAACGCACCAGTACAGGCGAGTTTTACTTCCGCTTCCAGGAGCGAAAAGGGCTTCGCGGGCCAGGTGAATTGGCGCGGGGGCCACACCTGGCCCCTGGGCCTTAATTTGGGCACCACTTATCTAAGTGATGTACAGAATCTACACTGCACCCCATGGTATTACAATCTAATTGAGAGACTACTGGCACTTCTAAAAAAAGTCTAAAGTAAGAACTGGGAGAGAAAAGATAAACAAAACTAGATATTTGTGTGCTAAAATAAAAGAGTGTTAAGTGGTTGCGGTTTGTTCTTTCAAAAGGATGAGAATCAAGTGAACAGATATGAAGTAGCAGAGAATACCACAGATAACAAGAGGAACAAGAGGTCTGAAAATGCAAAACTGGAAAGGAAAAAGATATGGATCTTAATGAGGTAATGAAGGATCAGGTTGAACATTGAAAAATGAACACAAGAATGGAGGGCAACAGAAAGAACTGAGATGGAAGAGAAGCAGGAATTAGAGAAAATCAAACTGCTATTTGAAGCATGTGGTTTTTCAAATTATTTTCTGTGCAATCACCTTTAAATTAGCTATTCCTGCAATTTCAGATGGAACTGAAGATGTGGAAGCAAAGGAGGAAAAAACCTTCAGGTGCTGAAAGAAGCAGAAGCCAAAAGAATTTGGGAATTTCTGGAAAAGGTAAGCAATGAAAGGAAGAAGACTGTTTCTGAATTTGAACAGCTCCATCAGTTTCTAGAAAATCAAGATGAACTTTTGCTGGCCAGGTTGGCACAGATGGAGGAAGAGGCCATCACAGAGGAGAGGGCTATCATCTCCACGCTTTCTGAGGAGATTTCCAAACTTAGTGACCTCATCAGTGAGATGGAAGAGAAGTGTCAACAGCCAGTGAATGAATTTCTGCAGGACATCAAAAACATCTTAAGTGGATGTGAAGAATGGAAGCCCCAGCAAGCAGTGGAGCATTTCCCACAGCTAGAGAAAAGAATAAGCAACTTTTCAGAGCAAAATAAGCATTTTGAAGAAATCCTAAAGAAATTCAAAGAGACACTCTGTACTGAATTAGAAAGCACATCCCTGCTCAATGCGGAACCAAGAGCCTGGAAAGGGAGAAAAAGATTATTTGCATTGCCTTATGCTGAAGTGGAAAAAAAAGAGACAGAAAAGTGAAGGTGACTCTGGATCCAGACACGGCAAATCCCTTCTTGGTCCTCTCGACAGACCAGAAGAGTGTGAAAGTGGGGAATATCTGGCAGGATATACCGGATAACCCGGAAAGATTTGACCCTTACCCCTGTGTGCTGGGCTGTGAAGGATTCACATCAGGGAGACATTACTGGGAGGTTGAAGTGGGAACTGGGAGATACTGGGCAATGGGATTTGCAATGGAATCAGTGAGAAGGAAAGGAGAACTTGTCCCAAGTCCTGAGGAACAGATCTGGGCTCTGCAACAATGTGGCGACTACCTTGAGGCACTGACCTGCCCCATCATCAGCCTGTCCTTGTCCAGGAACCTCCGGAGAATTCAGGTACTTATGGACTACGAAGAGGAGCAGGTGGCATTTTGTGATGCGGACACATCAGCTCTGATTTTTCTTTTTTCATCTACGGTTTTCAGTCATGAGAAAATCTTTCCTTGGCTCTGGGTATGGCCAGGAACTGAGCTAAGACTTTACCAGTGAGATTTCATCCCCGTATATTATTGGTGTAGTTTCAGTGTAACTGAACAAAGACATAACCACAACTTATCTAGCCTTGCACAGTTGTTCTCTCTATGGCCTGGAGCATGGGTGCCCAAACTTTTCTAGCCGTATGCCAGTCACATGGTTCAGTGGGCCAGTCACGTGGTTCCTCCTACTGTAAGCAGAAGTAAAACGCCCCTTATAATATGTTTTGCAAAAGGATGAAATAGATTGTAAGGTGCCATTTTCTCTGATTAAACCAAGGGTGCCTAAAGTATGGCCCATGGGCCAGATCTGGCCCCTGATGCCAATTCATCTTGCCCACGCTGTCCTTGTTGCTCCCGGAGGTAGAAGTAAAATGTGCCTGTACAGGCACGTTTTGCTTCCGCTTCTGGGAGCGACAAGGGTGGCATGAGCTGGATGAATGTTCCTGTTTTTCATAATATTTTTGTAGCCTTATGACGTATATTGAGGCTTTAAGGTACAGTTATACCTCGCTTAAAGAGCATAATGTGTTCCACAGGATTGCTCTTTAAGCGAGTTTGCTCTTTAAGCGAAACACCATTGAAAGTGACCAATTATGGGGGGGATTGTGAACCCTGATTTATTTGTTAAGCGAGTTTTTGGTTGGTTTTGTTAAGCGAAGCGAACATTCAGAGAAAATTCTGCTCTTTAAGCAAGTTACTCTTTAAGCGAGACGCTCTTTATGCGAGGTTTGATTGCATTGTATTATATGATATTTTATTGTTTTGAATTATTGATGTATGATATCTGATTATACTGTGACATTATGCTGTTCTATTGAATTGTAACATTCTATTCGATTGTATGTTGTGTTCCACCCTGAGTTGGTTTTACCGAGTAGGGTGGCATATAAATAAAAAATGATGATGATGATGATGATGATGATGATGATGATGATGATGATGATAAGACTAAAGTGAAACCTTGTATAGCCAGACAATTAAAATCTCATACATGGTACTCAACCAAAACTACAAAAAAAAACCCTCATATCTGAAAATGAGCAATTTCGTGCACTTTTCTGCTGCTGAGAATGACTTGGAAATGTTCACTTGTAATTAACTACAAATGACAAAATGTTACTGTTCAACTATGGATGGTGGAATTTTTAATTCTACGGTTCAGAACAAAAGCCACTAGACTGATCCCATTTTCCCCCTTACAAAGAATTTGTGGCAGGGCTGACAAGGCTAAGTAGGAAAAATCATTTTCAATCCAACCCCAAATTAATCTGTATCACTATTCATTCCACCCAAAACATAATAATGGTGAAACACTTTTTATAGACCTGGCAGAACAAGTCTTTGTAACATCGCCAGGGACCTGTTATTGACACATTCCTGTTATTGACACAGATTGTGTTCTAGGAATAAGAAGGCTACATATATAATAAACAGACACTATAATATAACTCTATGCAGGTGTTTGTCCAAACATCTGAAGGACTACATTCTTGGTGGGAAAATGAGTACAGTGGAACCTTGGTTAACAAACGGCTCTGTTAACATAAAAATCAGCAAACACATTAATTATGTTTACCGAGGTTCCACTGTACACAAATAAGCCATTCCCTAAGGAAATAGCTAGACATTTACCCATTGAACATAAAGTTCTATATGGGCTTCAATAAGTGCTTTCCCAATCATAGGAGCTCTTTATGCACATGTAGCCAACTGCCCCAGAGGTATATCCTTCAGATCTCTGGGCTGGATGTACAAATATTTCTAATACTGATAGTTTTATGGGGACAGAGATTATGATGATTGCTTGGACAGGGTTGATAATTTCAATGTTATAGCTACAGTAACACTAAAAGTGCTGGTATGAAAAATATGCCATTTGGGAACAAAGGGGAGTGGGGACTCTAATCTACAGTAACTCCAAAAAGCTTTTTCAAGCAAGGTCTTCCTTTTAAAAAAAATCTTCCTCTTTTTCCACCTGGAAACCACTTGATTTCCAAAGTGATTTCTCCAACCTGAAGAAAGGGGCATTTTTGAGAATACCTTTTCTTGTGTCTTAACTGATTAAATCTGTCGGGGGGGGGGGAGTTTTTAATAGAACGCAACGTCTTCTAGCACTACTGTATTTGACTTCTTATACGTATGAGGAGGGATGCAATGACTTAGTGGTTAAGATGCTGAGCTTGATGACTGGAAGGTCAGCAGTTTGAGACTTGAGTGCTGTGCAATGGAGTGAGCAACTGTTGTCTGCCCCAGTTCTTGCTAACCTAGCAGTTCAAATTGCAAGTACAGTAAAACCTCATATAACACTAAAACCTGGTTCCACAAGTCTTCGTGTTATATGATTTTTAGTGTTATCTGATCCTCTATGGGATCCATAGAGATACATTGTAACCACACAGGCTTTCGCGGTTGTTATCTGAAGCATCTCATAGGATCTTAATGTTATCTGATGCAATTCTTTCCCCCAGATTCCTTGATGTTATGCGATTTTCGTGTTATTCGATACTAATGTTATATGAGGTATTACTGTAGATAAATAAGTACTGCTTTGGCATGAAAGGTAACAGCATTCTGTACACCTCTGCATCTGCCATATGACAACAGAATTTTCTGCAGACACAGACTGCGATGGCTTTTTGGCTGTAAATGGAGAGTCAGACACAACTAGCTTTTGAGTTAGTGAGACCTTTAACTATTACCTATGAGGGGGGAAACAGTTGCTGTAAAAATAGTCTGGTACTGGCAGAAACATGGGAGGTGGCAATGACTAGAGCAAATACTATTAGCAAGAGATTTTGAGGAAGGCTCTCTGCATACGATCACCATAGTTATCAAGGCAGACAGTAGCTTCCTCAGAAATATTATTTTGACCAAATTTCAGACACACAAATCCAGTGGTTTTTATGCAAGCCACTTTTAGACATGGTGTGGCTTCCTAAAGACTATCCAGTGCATTTCACTGTGAGCTTTTATGGATTATAATCACACCAATGTTTAGGCATGATTTTGTCTCTGGCTCCACCAACAATTGGCTGCTCTGCCTTCCATACAGCTTCCACAACAGCCCTATGAAGTAGGTCTCAGTAAGAGTAAGGCAAGTCACTGAGGGAGTTTCAAAGTTCAACAGGAACTAGAAAAGGGTGGGCATCTTCAGGGTCCAGGGCCAATTTTCTGCTGTTGAAAGCCCCAGTTGGCCAAGCAGTCAAGGAATATGCAAAATTTCAACAGACATCTTCTCCTGGGTTTTGAAGTGGGGAAAGGGTCTTATGTTATGCTAAACACTGCAAGTGGCCCCTGCAATCTACTTAAAAAGTGGGTTTATGCTGCTGGAAGCTTTTAGGCATGGCAATTTCACTGTTAGGGGAAAACACTTATTGTTTGAAGGGAGTTGGAAATTCATGGCTGAGTTTAATCTGTACTCAGACACCATTAGGAGACAGGTAAAATCAAGTGAGTTAACTGTACTGTGCAATGATAATCTCAATATGTACAGTATAACAAATCAGGACCTACGAATAGTTTTGGGACCACAACACATCAACTTAAGTACAGCTACATTCCAGAAAAATTGTTTTACAGATTCAGACCAGTGTCAACATACCTACAAGTTACTCTAAAACATTTTTCAGCCTGTAACAACTTCAAGATGGCTGCGCGGTTCTTAGATTCCTAGCATCAACTCAGACTAGAGTTCATGCAACAGTTACTCACCTTCCAGGGTGTTCCTGCAGGACTTGGTAGATGCTGATCTGGAACGTTTCATTATCAAAACGTTCTCTGATGTAGTCCTTGTAAATCCGAAACTCAGCAGCAGTCACAGCTTCACCCTCAGGGATGCGGGAGAGGTCAAACCGGAACTCACAAAGGTGGCTGCGCTGGTGGAAGAACTCCTTGTCATGTTCCACTGCCAAACAAAAAAGCACACCCCAGATTTTATTTTTTGTTGGCCATCCATAAATCATCCTATGGCAGAGTTACATCCACAACAGAAGATCCAAACACCTGTGCGCAAACCAGTGTTTCCCAATCTTTGGTTTTTGAACTTCAATTCCCAGAAGCCTAAGTCAATTCCCCAAAGCACTGATCAGTCAAAGTACTGACTTAAGACTTCTGGGAATTGAAGTCCACCAGTGTTCCATGGAACATAGTTTGGGAAACACTGGTGTAGACACAGACCATACAGGATAAAGACAGGGAGTAGGATCATGAAATGTTCTACCAATGACAGAGATGCAATAAAACCTCAGAGACATACTTAAGAGAGGGGACATTTAGTGGCCCTGGAAGCAAGATAGCCATGCTGGCTGGATCAGAAGGAAACATGCATACTATCTCCCCACCCCCTACTGTTGAATGACTGCTCTAAGCCAAACCTATAATCTAGGACTGGGGAACTGCAGAGGTTTTGAACTTCAGCTCCCATCATTCTTACCAAGCACAGTCAGTGGTAAAGGACTATGGAGGTGGAAGTCTCAAATGTCTTCTAGGTCAGAAGTTCTTAATTTTTGACATATTGGAATGAAGATGGAAGAATGTAATTTACAGAAGACAGAAAAACTTTCTAAGGCTGTTTATGTGAAGTTTGAACCAGTTATCATAGCTCACCATCTAGATAAGGAGTGGCCAACCTTGGTAACTCCATCTGTTCTTGGACTTTAATTAACAGAAGCCCAAGTCAGCATACCTGCTGATCAGGGCTTCTGGAAATTGAAATCCAAAAATAGCTGGAGGACCAAGGTTGGCCACCCCAGTCTGGAAATTTTTGGATCAGTTTACAGAATAATATTTGTAGCATCAGGTTAATTCTGATTTACAGCAACTCTTTTAAGGGGTTTCTAGGTAGAGAATCCATAGAAATGATTTACCATCCCCTTCTTTTGGGGATGCCCTGGGGTTGTGCAGTTTGCTCATGGTTACACAGATTTGTGGTTTTAATCCACTGATTTGTCAATAGGAAGAAGAGACAGTCAGTTATCTAGATCCCTGTAAATAAATACACTCAGCTTGGTGGACCATCTGAGGCTCTTATGAAGTGGTGAGATTCAGCAGGTTCACCCCAGTTCACCAGAACTGGGAGCAGAAATTCTGGCTGGCTCCTCCCATCCAAGTTTTGAAATAAAGTAGTCCTAATTCAGGTGCAACACAGGGCTTCCCCTGGCCACGCCCACCATACCATGCCCACAGAGTGGGTAAAATAATTTGAATCCCACTACTGCTCTCATGGTATTCTTTCAAGGAAACAACAACAAACTCTTATTTTTCCTCCCTTTATATACATAGAGCTATTTCTATCCTTCATCTCCACCTGCAGGTCCAATCTACCCAACACCATATCTCATACCCTTAATCCTCTAATGACCAGGAACAAAATTTCAAGGGGACAGTAGCAGAGGGAAATGTATGAGTGGAAAGCCTATTTTTGACTTCTCTTTTATATTTGATTAATTTTAAATGGTTCTACATTACATTTTGACACTGCAGTCATCAAGGCAGAAACCATCATGTTTAGAAAATAAAATTGAAAAAAAAATCAAAATCAAATATTATTAAGTAGCAAACAAAAAAGGTAACCTGTGTATTTAAAATAGAAGATGGAGAAATTCTGGTGACTCCACAAAATTCCAAGTTCTGAATCCTATCTTGAATCCATTTAATCAATGTGACATTGACAAGTCAACATTTACGTCCATCCCATTCATTCAGTAGGTCTACTTTAGTTGGAACTAATCCTATGTAAATAAAAGAGACTTAATATAGTGTACTCAAGATGTACTTAATATAGTGTATTCAAGATGTAAAAATAAATAAAAATGTAGGAACAAATATAGACACAAAATGTTACAACCTGGTGCCAATAATAAAAAAGTGCTGTCTTTGGTAGCCATTCACCTATCTTCTGAAGACAGGGGCATCTGAAGGATAATCACAACCTATGGGCGATTTCATAAATTCTAGTCTTAGGTCATGTAGGGTCATGGACTTGAATAGTCCCATCAATGGAAGACACCTTGAAAAAGGAGGCTTTTCTTCTGCAGCCTGGTCCTCAAAGAGGAGACTGTTCTCCCTGAAACTGAAGTGGTCACCCTATCCAGGGATACATGTGGTAGTGTTCCCAAGCTGTGAAATGGACCCTTATTGTTGTAAGTTACCCAGAGTAGTGTTTCACTAAATGGAGGGAGAAAGAAAGAGAGAGAGAGAAAGAGATGCCAACCATCAAGAGCAGGAAAAAAAACAATTGCCAAGGTCTAACTCAGGGGTTTCCAACCTATGGCCCGTGGGCCGGCCCCGGCCCATGACGCCATTCTAACCAGCCCATTGCCATCTCCCCCACCCCCAGAAATAGACACATTTACGTCAGCCATAAAACACACCCGTGCATGCGCAAACACGCCTGCAGCTAACATAAATGTGGAAGTGGGCACATTTATGTCAGCTGTAAATGTGCCCCTTTCTGCTTCCAGGGCTGTTGTCTGGCCCTCTCAGCTGTTCCGTGGGTGTGATCAGGGCCACAGTGCAAAAATGTTGGCCACCCAGGTCTAATTGTACCACTTCACATGAGACCTTCCATGATGGCTGCAGTGAATTTCAATTTGTTCCTCTCATCCCCTCCAGATGCCTATGAATAAGAATTACTAACTTCAAGAATCTTATCTTGTTACTCCCCTGAAAAAAGTCTTGATCAGGCAGTCATGTGGTAGACCAGACAGTGCACTGACGTAAGGAAACTAGTGAGAAACACAAAACCAGACATACCTAGTGGTATCTTCTTTTAGCAAAGAAGCTACAGCTGGCTGCATGATTTCCATGACTCACATAGCCCATGCCCATTAATTGCTATAGTACTTGAGTCATTAATGAGTTGTGGTAAACCTGTAGGGTGCATTATAGATCTTAGTAATATCTTTGATTCATCTGAAATTGGTTGCATGGCTGTTTATATCTTTTCCTTTACAAAGGATACTTACAGAAAAACGCTCATAATCACATAAAATTCTCTAATCCAGAGCATGGAAAGTTCCTTTTTTAAAAAAATTATTCATAGTGTAGTTCCAGGGCTCTAAAATAGTTGGCAGTTTGAGGCCCGGGTACTGCATGATGGATTGAGTGCCCATCTCTGTCCTAGCTCCTGCCAATCTAACAGTTTGAAAGCAAGAAATTACAAGTAGATAAACAGATACCACTTCGGTGGGAAAAGATCTTGGGGACATGAAAGGAGCCTCATTTGGGCATCCTCTGAGTGGAATTTCTTACAGACCAACAGCATCTGGAAGGCTACAGATTAACCATGCCTTCAAGGGTAAATGCATTAAATATGCCACAGCAACACATTTTAGTTAGAATTCTAATGTTTTTACCATTAGGATGCTAGAGCTTTTAAAGCCTTCCTACTACAAAAGAGGATTCTCTTCAGTGGTGGGCAGCAAAAAAAATTGCTACCACATCATGGGCGGAGCCTATGCCGTGGGCGATCTAGTCATGCCTGCCATATGGCCATTTATACATCCGCAAACACAGGCAGCACTGGCTCTTTGGCTGTAAATAGAGATAAGCACTGCACCCTAGAGTTGGATATGACTGGCTTTTGAGTATGGGAGACCTTGAACCACTTGTAGGGACAAAACCTGATGGGGCAGGGCAGGGAGTTGGGTGTGGCCACCCAATTTCACTGCCCCCCTGCCCAAAGGCCACCATATTTCGCCACCCCCTACCCAGAGGCCACCCAATTTTGCTACCCCCTCCCAGAGGGGGTGCGAACCTGTTGCTGTCCGCCACTGATTCTCTTCCCCCAACATTCCAACAAACAATTAAAACGTAAAACATAATGAAATCTCACACTCCTAAAAACCAATAAAAACAACAGTGAATTCAAAATGTCCTATAAAGACACCATGGATGGGGGAATGAGGAGAATTGTCAGTTCACAAACATGTCTAAAGCATATGGGGGTGTGAGAACTGTTGTATGAAAAATGAGCTTTTGCACACATATATTGTGTTACACACACATATACAAAAGATGATGGAATCAAATTATTGCATTCTATATGCCAGCAGATTTGGAAAACACAACAATGGCCACAGGATTGGAAAAGATCAGTATACGTACATGAGTACATCAGTATCTGTACATGAGTCAAGAAGCAACAGTTAGGACAGAATACTGAATGACAGAGTGGTTTGGAATAGGAAAAGGAGTAAGACAAGGCTGCATTTTGTCACCTTGCTTATTCAACTAATACACAAAGCATATAGTGCAATGCAGGGATGGAGGAATCACAATTTGGGATCAAAATTGCTGGGAGGAACATCAACAACTTGAGATACGCAAATGACACTACCCTAATGGCAGAAAGTGAGGAAGACCTGAAGAAGCTCCTGATTAGGTTGAAAGAAGAGAGTGCAAAAGCTGGCTGGAGACTCAATACCAAGAAAACCAAGATAATGGCAACAGGCCCTATCAGTCCCTGGAAAATAGATGGGGAAGAAGTAGAAGCAGTGACAGATTTTACTTTCTTAGTAAGATGGTGATTGCAGCCATGAAATAAAAAGGCGACTGATTATTGGGAGGCAACTGATGAGAAACCTGGGGAACATAGTGAAAAGCATAGACATCACATTGCAAACAAAAATTCATCTAGTCAAAGTAATGATATTCCCGGTAGTAATGTATGGTTGTGAGAGCTGGAGCATTAGGAAAGCTGAGCGCATAAGGATAGATGCCTTTGAGATGTGGTGTTGGAGGAGAGTTTTGAGAGTCCCCTGGACAGCGAGGAGAACAAATGGGTCAATCTTAGAAGAAATCAACCCTGACTGCTCATTAGAAGGTCAAATAGTAAAGATGAAGATGAAGTACTTTGGACATCAAATGAGAAGAGAGGATTCACTTAAGAAGGCCTTGATGCTGGAAAAGGTGGAAGGCAAAAGAAGAAGGGGTGGCCAAAAATGAGATGGTATTGTGGATGCAGTGGGAACAGAGCTGGGTGGGCTGAGGAGGATGGTGGACAGAGGTGCCTGGAGGGCAATTGTCCATAGGGTCCCAAAGGGTCGGAATTGACTGTTTGACTGAACAACAACAACAGAACAACAACAAAAAAAATACAGACTCAGTTCTGAAAAGCAAAAGGTCAGAGATATGTGTGGTAAAACTTTTCCAGATCATCTTTTTAAAAAATATTGAGACTAGTTGTAAATCATTTGTAATATGGAAGATTCAGATGTACAGTAATACCCCGGATAACGATTGCATCGGATAACGCTAGAATCAGATAACGATGCAAGTTTTTTGGAAAAAACTTGCATCGGATAACGATTCTGGATAATGATTCTTAGCGTTATCCGAGGCAATGGTCTGTGGGTGTGGGGTGGTTTGGGTAGAACTACCCAATCCACCTCCCACCCGCAGCGGTCTCTGCGACTACAGTAGGGTCAGGGAAAAGCATGCACCTTTTCCCCGACCCTACTGCAGTCGCAGAGACTGCTTGTGTCTCTTTCCCTCCCTGTATTTAAACTACAGGGAGGGGGAAGAGAGAGAGACGTGATTGGGTCTCTAGAGAACCAATCACGTCTCTCTCTTTCCCCCTCCCTGTAGTTTAAATACAGGGAGAGATAGACTGCTTGTAGTTTAAAAACAGGGAGGGAAAGAGACACAAGCAGTCTCTGTGACTGCAGTAGGGTCGGGGAAAGGTGCGTGCTTTTCCCTGACCCTACTGGAGTTGCAGAGACCGATCGGGTCTCTTTCTTTCCCTGCCTACCTTTAAAGCGGTTTGTCCCTGGAACCAAGTCATAACGTTATCCGGGGTATTACTGTATCTTCCTTTATGTGTTTGATTGCATTATCACACTCTTAAATTGCAAAGCTTCATCGCTGGGACAATGCAGCTTTGTTTCTCTTCCATCCATCCCGTCACTTCTCAAATGGAAACTGTGACTCCGCGCACAGTCTAGCGGTGTGTCACTGCAGCGCCAGTGGACAGATCTAAATCCTTTGAGTCTTCTACTGTTTTCCTAAGCATGCTAGTGGTGTCTTGGGAGGCATCTAGAGGTGTACTCAGCGGTGATTTGCACTGACATAACCAGTGATGGGCTCAAAAAACTTTTTGCTACCTACTCTGTTGGCGTGGTATGGTGGGTGTGGCCAGGGGGAAAGCCCTGTGTTACACTCAAATTAAGACTACTTTATTTTAAAACTTGGATGGGTGGGGCCAGTTGGAATTTCTGCTACCGGTTCTGGCAAACTGGGGTGAACCTGCTGAAGCCCACCACTGGCCATAACACAGACACCCAAATTCCAAACCTTGCCAAACTTGGCAGGCATTGAGAGGAGGGTAGCATGGCATAAATGCCTCTCCAATTTTGGTGTGTCCACATCGCTCAGGGGCTGTGTTATGTCTCCCCACCAAAAAAAAATCATTCAATTTTCCCCAAATCAGCTGGCTACAGCCTAAGACTTTTACACAATACTATAAATTAGTAGGAACTGTCACAAAATTTGCACATGTCAATAATGGGGTAAGAAGTATGAAGAGCAAAAGGCATACCAACTGAGAAATTATCTCTCATGTAGCAGACTTCCACAAAGTCTGATACTGGTAGATACTTTTTGCTGGAGTATTGTATGCTAAGTGAGAGGTATTGGAGGCTAATTTGCAAATGGTTAAGATGCTGACTGGAAGGTCGGCAGGTCAGCAGTTCAAGACCCAAGTACCAACCTAGCAATTCAAAAGCAAGAAATTGCAATTAGATAAATAGGTACCACTTCGGTGGGGAGGTAAACCGTGTTCCATGCGCTCTGGTGTCTAGTCATGCCTGTCACATGTCCAAGGAAACGTCTGCAGACACAGACAGCATTGGCTATCTGGCTATAAACAGAGATGAGCATTGAATCCTAGAGTCAGATATGACTGGCTTTTGAGCAATGGTGACCTTTACCTTTACCTAAAAGATGGGAGACTCTGCCACCCTACCAGCGCTGCATCTACCGCTCTTTTGCTGTTAAAGTCAGATGCTTCACTTGGAGAAAAAAACACCCCTCTTCCAAACCTCTACTGGCTAATGATTGGGATGGAGACAGTAAACTTTTTTTAAATTACAGACTAAGGACTGCAGTGGCTCAAGAGGTTAAAACATTGAACTTGCTGTCAGGAAGATTGGAGTTTGATTCCCAGGGATTGCATGACAGAGTGAGCTCCCGTCTCTGTCCCAGCTCCTGCCAACCTAGCAGTTCCAAAACAAGAAATTGGAAGTAAATAAATAGGTACCACTTCAGTGGGAAGGTAAACAGCATTCCATGCACTCCAGTGTTTAGTCATGCCTGCCACATGTCCACGGAAATGTCTACAGATGCAGACAGCGCTGGCTTTTTGGCTAGAGATGAGCACTGAACCCTAGAGTCGGATATGACTGGCTTTTGAGCAAGGACAACCTTTACTTTTATGACCAACTACAACTACAGGGTCACAACAAAAACAAGAGACAGAACACACATCAACCACAGATTTTAGGATGGACCTGAGTGTGTTTTGTAGTATCACAGCATGAATCTGCTGGCTCTAGTATTGTACATTAAAAAGTTACCTGCAGGACATTTTTGATGGATCATGAAATTAATAACCGGTGCCTTAAGAAAGGTTCCTCTGCCCCCTCCACAAATAATTGTTACTTTAGGTACTCTGTTGTTTAGGAAACAACAGAGGGCATGATAATTGCCCACCTGTGGTAACCACGAGATTAGACAGAATAGCTGAGATAAAGGTGGCACATCAACTTTCCCGGAGGAAGGCTCTCTCATCTCTGGAGTGTATCCTTATAAAGGTAAAGGTTTCCCTTGCTCAAAAGCCAGTTGTATCCGACTCTAGGGTTCAGTGCTCATCTCTGTTTCAAAGCCGAAGATCAAACGCTGTCTGCTTCTGCAGATGTTTCAGTGGTCATGTGGCAGGCATGACTAGACGCCCGAGCACACGGAATGCTGTTTACCTTCCCACCAAAGTGGTCCCTATTTAACTACTTGCAATTTCTTGCTTTCGAACTGCTAGGTTGGCAGGAGCTGGGACAAAGACGGGAGTTCATTCCGTCCTGCTGTATTCAGGAATCAATCTGCTGACCTCCCGCCTTCCAGTCAGCATCTTAGGGGAGGAATGCGTAGCCTTTCAGATGCGGTTGGGCTGTAACTTTCATCAGCCCAAGCTAGGCATAACTAGTAGTGAGGAATCACAGGAGCTAAATTCCAAAAACAACCAGAAGATGACTGACTTCCCATTCCCGTCTACGCAGCAGAACTTGTCTGTGCCCTTCTACTCTAACAGTGAGTTGCAAAACTGGAAAGGCATTCCCCAGTTCAAGTGAAAGAAGTCCAGGCTATAATCACATAGATACAGGTCCGGGTATGGCAATTACATTGGATAAAGTAACACGAAGCAATAATAGTAGAGAACGTGGTTATCAGTTGCCATTTAGTGGACAGAAAACTGGATGAGGACTCAGGATTCCTAAGTTCAAATCCCTGCTCAGCCATGGAAACTCAGTGAGGTTTGTGTGTGGAACTGATAAGCCTTCTCCTTAAATATCTTACTTACCGTACCTTAAAAGCCCTATTACAATTGCTGTAAGTTGAATCCAGCTTGATAGAATTTAATAACAATATGATTAATCAGTGGCATTAGAGCAAGAGAAAAGTATTTTCTGTTTGCTGACTTATAAGTTTCTAAAAGGCACCTGTTTGGCCACTGTTGGAAGCAGGATACTGGTCAAGGCCAGCAGCTGGAAAAGTTACTTTTTTGGATTAAAGCTTCCAGAATTCCTTCAGTCAACTTGACCAGTTGGGGACTGTGGGAGTTGCAATATAAAAAAAGTAACTGTTTTATATTCTTGACTAGACTTTCCTTTGGTTTGATGCAGCAGGGCTCTTACTGTCCTAAGTTATGTTCTGATGTTCTTAAGTAAATGTAATGTTCTTAAGTCATAAGACATGGTGGTACAGTGGTTAAACTGCTGTACTGCAGCCAAAACTGCTGACGTGTGAGTTCAATCCTGACGGGTTGACTCAGCCATCCATCCTTCCGAGGTCAGTAAAATTAGTACCCAGCTTGTTGGGGGCAAAAATGCTAATTACTTTGTGAGCTGCCCAAAAAGTGCACTAAGTGCTATGGGGCAGTATAGAAGTATAATTGCTATTGCTAAAAAAATGCCACCGTGAACATGTGACACGAGAATACCTTGAAACAAGCTCTTTCATTTGTTAAATGATGCAATGATTTACATGAACATAATCTATGCACATGATATTAAGAGGAAAGATGCTACCGCTCCATTAACACTCTTTCTCCTTCCACCCACCATCTATCCACTCACCAGATGTACTTTAACTTGACTCAGCACATACCTTTCACAGAAAATCCAGAAACAAACCCTTACCTGAAAACTCATATACCCACGGGAAAATTTTCTTATCATACTTATGCCAGTTTCTCATCTACTAAAGCAGCAATACCACTTTGCAGGTTGGGCTGGGAAAATTCATGATTAAAGCCTTTGAAGATTAAATGGACTATGTACCATGGAAGTGCATATTTATTCAAAGCGAAATGGCCCCACCAGTTCTTTCCCAATGATTCCTGGAAAAAACACACAAATGCCCCAGAGCTAAATTGAAAAAAACCTTATACCAGGTTAATCTCTTCATCCAACTCACTTGTAACTACTGCAAGTGGCAGCTGCTCTTCACCATCTCAGACAGAGACCTTTTACCCCAGCTGCAGCCAGATCATACTTTAAAAGGGACCGCTGGGTTTTGAACCCCTTGGTTCTTCTGCACGAACAGACTTTCTACCACTGAGCTGAATGCAGTGGTGGGCAGCTACCGGTTCGGACTGGTTCAGCTGAACCGGAAGCGGAAATCTGGAGGGGTTCGCCGGGGGGGGGGAGTAAACCCCCGGGCCACCAGTTCAATCGCCTCTCTGGCCACCCTCCAGATTCCTTTTCCGGGCAGCCCAAAATGGCTTCTCAGAAGTGTACATGCGTCAAAACACCATTTGACGCATGCACACTGAAAAATAGAAATGTGAATACATCAAATGCTATATTGATGCATGTGCAATTCCGAGCAGCCATTTTCGGCTGCCCAGAAAGGGAGCAGTGGTGTCCTTGGAGCAGCCTTTCCTTCACTGCTGATCACCAACACTGCTCCCACAGCGGCACCGCCGGGCCGGGCCAGGCTAGGCCTGGCTGTGCTGCTGGGCTAGACTGTGCTGCCGGGCCTGGCTAGGGCAGGCCAGGCTAGGCCATGCCACCACGCTGCCGCCACCTACCTGCTGCTCCCTGAGTCCCCGACCCCAGCAAAGGTAAGGAACTAGGGTTTGTTTTCTTTGTGTTGGGAGGGGGTATTTTATGTAGTGTGTTTTTATTTTATTTTTATGTATACTGATTCTTTATTTTTATTTTATACTTTGGCTCCACCCACAATGTCATGACATCATGGTGTCGGCTCCGTCCATGACATCACAACGTCACAATGTTGCCCCCACCCACAGTGTGGTAGTAAAAAATTTGGCTGCCCACCACTGGCTGAATGTATCCCAAAACAGGAAGTAGCATGTTATAAGTCAGGGGTGCCCAAACTTTTCAGGACACAGGCTGGTCAGGAGTGCCCAAACTACAGCCCAGGGGCCAGATGCAGCCCCTGACACCAATTCATCTGGCCCACGCCACCCTCGCCACTTCCAGAAGTGAAAGTAAAACACGCCTGTATGGGTGCGTTTTACTTCCGCTTCTGAGAGCGACAAGGGTGGCATGGGTCAGATGGACAGGTTTCACTTACCAGTAACTGTCGTTCTCCGAGTATGTTGTTTGGGGATTCACACTGATGGGTTCTGCGCCTGCGCTGAATCCTGAGCGGAGCTGGAAAGCTGATTGGATAAAGAGTTTTGAATGTGGGACCGCCCACCATGCCCAACCCCTTTAGGCGCCATTTCGCGCTCTGCCCTCAGTTTGATATTAAAGCTGCCCGCTAAGCATAAGGCCATCTCAGGCCGGCAGCCCTGAGGGGAGGCAGGGTTGGGTTGTGTGAATCCCCAAACAACATACTCGGAGAACGACAGTTACTGGTAAGTGAAACCTGTCCTTCTCCTTCGTGTTGTTTGGGGATGCACACTGATGGGTGACTAGCAAGCTCACTTACTTGGATGGTGGGCAGCCGGCGTCCTGAGATGTAGGAGAGCGCGATGGCATCATGGATGGGCGGTCATCAGCGAAGAGGATCGGAGACCAGCCGTCAGGATGGACCTGCCCCGTCTGACATCGGAAGCAGACCTTGTGTCAACCCGGTAGTGGGTGATGAAGGTGGAGGACCTGGACCAGGTAGCGGCCTTGCAGATGTCCTCCATCGGGATGCCTTCGAGGAACGCAGTGGAGGAAGCCAATGTCCTGGTGGAGTGAGCCCGGACATGAGGCGGGGGTGGCAGAGATGACATCTCATAGGCCAAGTAGATGGTGCTTGAGATCCATTTGGAAAGTCTCTGGGCAGACAGAGAGTGTCCCTTGGACCTGCCACCATAGGCCACAAACAGTTGTTTTGCTCTCCTGAAGGACGCAGTCCTTTGTGTGTAGAACAGCAAGGCCCTCCTGACATCCAGCGAATGCCACACTCTCTCTTGTGCAGACGAAGGATTCAGGAAGAATGCTGGAAGCGTGATGGACTGGGCCAGATGGAATTCAGTCAGGACTTTGGGCAGAAAGGTCAAGTCCGGGTGCAATACTACCCTATCGGGGTAGAACTTGAGAAAAGGAGGGTCAGACCGCAGGGCTGCCAGTTCTCCTGCCCTCCGGGCAGAGGTGATGGCTACGAGAAATGCAGTTTTGTAAGAAACAAACTTAATGTCCACTGTAGCCATGGGCTCAAAGGGCGCCTTCGTGAGCGCGGTGAGCACAGCAGTGAGGGACCACTGAGGAGGTGGTATCTTCACTGGAGGGTAGGCATTACGCAGTCCCTGGAGGAATCTTTTGACAGTCTTGTCTCTGAAAGCGGAGGACAATACTGATGAAGGTGGGGCCTTAGCTACCACCGCAGCCAAGTGGACCTTTAGGGATGAGTGTGCAGATCCTGACTCAGCCAGGTGCAGGAGGTAGGACATGACGTCCTGCAGGGATGCCGAGTCCACGGTGTGGTCACTGGATGCTAGAAAGTCTATGAAGCGACGGTACTTGGCATCATAGGACTTTCGCGTGGAAGGTTTCCTTGAAAGTTCAAGGATCCGTGCTATGTCGGGCGGATAAACCAGGCCGTCAGGTGTAGGCTCGGCAGATCCGAGTGGAGGATCCGACCGTCCTCCATGCGGAGGAGGTTCGGATCGGTGGGTAGGCGGAAGCGGTCGCAAGCCAGGGTTTGGAGTAGCGGGAACCACGGCTGGCGCGGCCATGACGGAGCGATCAGGATCGCCCGGGCGTTCTCCGCACGGATCCGTACCAGGACCCGTTGGATGAGAGGGATCGGAGGAAACATGTACAGCAGTCCCTGGTGCCACGGCACCATGAAGGCATCGCCCTCCGATCCGTGGCCGATCCCGGCCCGGGAGCAGTAACGGCGGCACTTGGTGTTGATCTGTGACGCGAACACATCTAGGCTCGGTGTGCCCCACCGTTGGCACAGGCGGTCGAACACCGATCCGTCCAGTTCCCATTCGTGCATCGCTGTCCCTTTGCGGCTCAGGGAGTCCGCCTCTAAGTTCAGCGTGCCCTGGATGTGGACACCGATGGGGAACACATGTACCTTCAGGCACCACTCCCAGATCTGGACCGTCAGGTGAAGGAGGGAGAGGGACTTGGTCCCTCCTTGCCGGTTGAGGTAGGCTAGGGTCGTGGTGTTGTCCGAAGCGATCTGCACCACGCGGCCTGCTAGGGACAGTCTGAAGGACCTCATCGCCTTCCATACCGCTAACAGCTCGAGGAAGTTGATGTGGCAGTCGGCTTCCGCGGGCGTCCAGATGCCGTGGACCCGTAACCCGAGGCAGCACGCACCCCATCCGTGCGTGCTCGCGTCGGTGGTGACCTGGACGGATGGCGCGGGGAGGGCAAAGAGCTTCCCGGCGGTCACGTTGCGGTCCATTGTCCACCAGTTCAGCTGGTCCTGCAGCTCGGGGGTCGGTGTGAGCCACTTCCCGAGGTTGTCGTGGGTGCTGTCGAAGGAGGCTAGGAGCCACGACTGGAGTGACCGCATTTTGAGCTTGGCGTGCGAGATCACTGCTGTGGTCGACGCCATGAGTCCTAGTAGGCGGAGGGCGTCTCTGGCACGGACGCGACGACTGCCCTGGATCCGAGCCACTACCGTGCGGATGTCGAGCAGACGTTTGGGTGGAGCGTAGGCTCTCAGAGCCAGAGAGTCCAATACGGCTCCGATATAGTCTATTCGTTGAGTGGGGGTCAACTGAGACTTCTTGTAGTTGACCCGTAGACCGAGACTCTGCATAAGGGCCAGGCAATGGGCAACATCGTCCTTGGCTTTCTGTTGGGTTGGGGAGCAGACCAACCAGTCGTCTATGTACGGGAACACTTGGACGCCTTGCAGCCGAAGATGAGCAGCCACCGGCGCCATGCATTTCGTGAATACCCTCGGAGCGGTGGAGAGGCCGAAGGGTAGGCAGGTGTACTGGTAGACGTCGCCGCCGATCTGGAAGCGTAGGAATCGGCGGTGTTCCCTTCTGATGGATACGTGGAAGTAGGCATCCTTCAGGTCGATGACGGTGAACCAGTCCCCGTGGTTGATCAGTGGGAGGATGGAATGAAGAGTCACCATCCGGAACTTCCTCGCGTCGATGTGCTTGTTGAGGAGACGGAGGTCCAGGATTGGACGTGTCCCCCCGTCTTTTTTGTCCACGAGGAAGTAGCGGGAGAAGAACCCTTCGTGAGACTCCGACGCTGCAACCGGTTCTATGGCGCCCTTCTCTAGGAGAGCTGATAGTTCTTCCTGGAGCGGTGGGGACGGATCGGTGACGCGGACCCGTCCGACAGTAGGGCATTTCCTGAACTCGATCGCGTAGCCAGAGTCTAAGATGGTTAAAACCCATCGGTCTGTGGTGATGGCAGACCAGGCCGATAGGTAGTTGGCGAGGGGGCGGTAGGGTAGAGTCTCGGTCACGGAAGAGTCAAACACGTTGTTTGCCCTTCCGTTCCGCGCGTTTACCAGTCTGGTAGCGTGGGCGGCTGGGTTGTGGTCGTGGCCGGTAGGGCTGGTACCGGGAGTAGTCGCCTTGCCTCTGTGGTGGGCGAGGTTGGTAGGAAGGACCCGCCTGGGACGTCGACGGTTGGTCCTGCTGGTAACGGTGGGACCCACGGCGTGGAGGACGGAGCTGTTTGATGGTGGCGTAGTCCCCTTTCAGCTCTCCCAAGGAGGTGTCGGTCTCTTTGGCGAAGAGGCCCTCACCGTCGAAGGGGAGCTCTTCCACCAGCCGCTTCACGTCGTCTTGCAAGTCAGCGGAACGGAGCCAGGCGTGGCGACGAAGCTGGATTGCAGAGGCCAGATTCTTCGCCTCTGACTCCGTGACGTGGCGGCCCGTACGGATCTGCTGGAGAGCGAGTTGGTTTCCTTCCATGCAGACCCGCTCGAAGTCCGCTCGTTTGTCCGGCGGTAGCAGCGACTTGAAGGACTCCGCTTGTTCCCACAGTCGGCACTGGTAGCCCCCCATGGCCGTCGCGTAGTTGGACGCACGGAAGGACAGGGAGGCATTGGCGTAGACCTTCCTGCCCAGTGCGTCCAGTTTCTTCCCTTCTTGGGTCGACGGAACGGGGGTGCTACTAATCGGTGTCCGGTGTTGGGAGCCTTTCACCACTCGGGAGTTCGGCGCCGGGTGGACGTGTAGGAAGTCGGAGTCTTCCAGCAGTCTGTACATGGAGTCCACCCTGTTGGACACCGAATGGGAAGAGACGGGTCTCTTCCAGATCTCCTTGGCCGCCTTGGCGATCTTCGGGAGTAGTCCCAGACGGACGGGGACTAGCTCCTTCCGGTCGGCCAGGCCGCAGACGACATCTTCGCATTCGTCCAGGGGAGCCTCCGCTCGGATGCCCAGCGTGGATCCAAGGCGGGTGATGAGGGCCGTGTATGTTTTCTGGTCCTCCGGTTGGGAGCCATGGACGGAGCCGATATTCTCGTCCGGGGACTTGTCAACCGCAACCGGTGGTGGCCGATCCTCCTCCTCCTGGTCCGACGAGTCGTCGGAGCCTCCTGACCGCACCGAGACACTGGGCGGTGGCAGGTAGGCCTCGGGGTCCGAGTCCGACCAGTACGGCCTGGCGGATCTCGGATCGCTCCCCGGCAGAGGCAGCTGGTACGGAGGGAGAGAGGCCTCCGACCGCGCCTGTTCCACTCGGTGCCGCTTCGGTGCCGGACCTTCGTCACGGAGCGGTGGTGCCTCCGTGGTTGGTTCGGGAGGCAGAGGGTGCTCCACGAACTCGGATGGTGCCGGTCGAGGGCCTTGGAGCTCGGCATGCAGCTTCCGCACCATCGCCTCGATAAACGGGGCGATGAGGCTCAACTGGGGTGGCGCTTCGGAAGCCAGACCAGGAGCCACGGAATGGTCGCGAAGGGAGGTAGATCGTCGCGGCGGTGGAGGTGGAAGGGCCTCTGGCGACGGCGGAGGGCTGGGGGCCCTCTCCGGTGTAGTTTCCCGGACATCGACCGGCATCCTGCCCAGCGTAGGTGGGGCTGCAACCGGGGCGGATGCTAGGGAGCGTGGCGGTGAGGGGTGAGCCGGTCCCGGGGTCGGCGGGAGAGAAGAGGTAGAGCTGCGGCGCTTCTTCTTCTCTTTTTTATCTTTTTTCTTCTTCTCCTGCTCCTTCTTCTGTCTAAACAGTTCGGAGGCCGACGGCCGTGAAGAAGGAGCAGAGGTCGAAGGAACAGACGTTGAAGCAGCGGCCTGCTCTGGAGCTGGGGGAGGCGGTGGTGCGAGGGCGGCCTCCATGAGGTAGGCTTGGAGGCGGTATTGGCGGTTCTTGATGGCGGCCTTCGAGAAGCCTCTACACACCTCGCAGGTCTGGACCTGGTGGCTCTCCCCGAGGCAGCGGAGGCAGCGCACGTGTCCGTCCGAACTAGGGAACTTTCTCTTGCAGGACGGACACTGCTTGAACGCTGCCGCTGAGGCCATCCACCGAGGTAGATGGCCGAAGAAAAAAAAAATTATCCCGGCCGGGAGGCCCCGGCACGAGATTGCAGGAAGGAACGGTTTCCTTCTGGGTTGTTTTTTTTGTTTTTTTTTTTTACCGGCGGCTGAGGGCGAGCCCCAGCCACACGAGGACCAAGGGAACAATTCCCCTAGTCCGAGAAAAATTGTAAGGTAGAAAAAATTTGGAAGATTCTGAGACAATCTCAGTAAAGTACTCACAGCTTTTTTTCCAGGCTCCTGCTTGCGCAGCGGAAAAAAGCAAACTGAGGGGAGAGCGCGAAATGGCGCCTAAAGGGGTTGGGCATGGTGGGCGGTCCCACATTCAAAACTCTTTATCCAATCAGCTTTCCAGCTCCGCTCAGGATTCAGCGCAGGCGCAGAACCCATCAGTGTGTATCCCCAAACAACACGAAGGAGAAAAATTGGTTTCAGGGGCCGCATCCGTCCTCTGGCTACAGTTTGGGGGGCCCTGCTATAAGTAAAAACATTATTATGATTTAGCTAGAGCCACTGAATAAACAGCTGAATAGGAAGTCAACTCCCATGCAAATTCCACTAATTCAACAGGTAGGACTAGCAAATAGATCCAGGCCACTGTATATTTTAAAACATTATTTAACTGCTGGTAATATAATCATGTTTTTTGCTAACTCATAACTCCTAAACTATTGATGTGGAAATGTTTCTGGCATTTTAGGAGGTGTTTTATTATTTTAAAAAGCATAAGTACCTAAAAAGTTTGATGCTGGTAACATACCCCTTTTAAATAAATAATTCTAGCAGGATCTCACTTTATGGGATTAAATTTAGAACTTTTTCATAGTTTTGAGCAGGACACTGCTCTTATGCTCTTCTTTAGGTGTACAAAGGAAAAAGAAATTAAGACAAATATTTTTAATTATTTGGCACACTGATTCTTAACATTTACCCTGCCCATGCTGCTTGAGACACATTTTGCACACTAAATAGAAAAAGAAAGAAGCAAAGCCCATTAAATGTTGGGTGATGGTCCCTCGAAATGATCAATTTAATGCTGAGTAGTTACAACAGGATTTCTTCTGGTAGATTTGTCCACTTCCAGCTCAGAGAGCTCGGAAGAAGCTAGATGTTGGGAACTCTGACAGTGACATCTGACTGTGAACAAGAGAAGAAAAAGTGAAGAAGGTAAAGGGAGAAAAGGGAAGTTCTGACCTAAGCACTCAAAGCCCACACAAGAAGGCTTACATTCAGAGAGAGGGAGGAGAAAGAGGAAGAGGAGAGAAAACCTTAGTAATGTAATTTGCAAAGAGGTAACCCTGTCAGGGGAATGCGGTAGCTTAGTGGTTAAGATGCTAAACTTGATGACTGGAAGGTTGGCAGTTCAATAGTTTGAGACCAGAGTGCTGCACGATGGAGTGAGCTTCCATCTCTGTCCCAGCTCCTGCCAGCCTAGCAGTTTGAAAGCAAGAAATTGCAAGTAGATAAATAGGTACCACTTCAGTGGGAAGGTAAACAATGTTCCGTGCACTCTGGTGTCTAGTCATGCCTGCCATATGACCACGGAAACGTCTGCAGATGCAGACAGTGCTGGATCTTTGGCTGTAAACGGAGATGAGCACCACAACCTAGAGTCAGATACGACTGGCTTTCAAGCAAGGGTGACCTTGACCTAATAGAGTACTCAGGATGGCAGGAGTACGACTAATACCCATTTGCCACTGTGTGATATCCTTATCATCCAAGGCCTCTCCTGCGAAGCAACACAGTCTTAATACTATATCTTATTAGATTCTTTTAAAACACAGTACTGTAACGATTTACTTTTTAAAATAATTTTTGATTTTAATATTGCAAGCCACCTTAAGAGAAAGTGGAATATGATATTTTTTAAAGTACTGTAAACTAATTGACACCTACTGGAAATGGGAGGATGAACAAGAAAGGATGATAATACTGTACTGTGATTCACCCACCGGCTACATAGTTACCTGCAAGATGGACCAGAAGAATAACAAGTCCCCTTAACAGAGGTTCAGTTAGAACCAGTGGTGGGCACCAGCAGGTTCGCACCAGTTCGCCAGAACCGGTGGCAGAAATTCTGGCTAGCCCCGCCCATCCAAGTTTTGAAATAAAGTAGTCCTAATTTGGGTGCAACACAGGGCTTTCCCCCTGGCTATGCCCACCATATCACACCCACCATGTGGTAGTAAAATTTTTTGGAACCCACCACTGGTTAGAACTGAAGAGGAAAATAGTTGAGACAATGACACACAAAGAAGAATGGAAGCACTTGCCAAACTTGAAACCAGTAACACAGAACAAACTCAGAAAAATAATTGCTGATGCAAACTGCATTTTTGCAACAGTATTTATGGAAGAACTACTGTGTACAAATCAATTGATATATGCCATGGCTTTAGTAGTAACAAGGAAGTTTGGATATAAGATTGGCAAATTGAAGAGAAGACCAAAGGAGAGAGAATCAAAATGAAAATACAGTAACTGTCTCTGCCTTATGCTAAGGAACATCAGGAGAGAAGAAAGTTGGCTGAAAAGTTTGAAAGGGGGGATACTAAAAACTGAAAGTGATGATGATGATGATGATGATGATGATGATGATGATGATGACGATGACGACGACGATGACGACGACGACGACGACGACGACGACGACGACGACGACGACAATCTGTAAAATACTAGAAGGGCCATCATATGTGAAAAGAAGCAACTTTATTTTCTGGAACTCTAGACAATATGACGTGAAGCAACAAATTCAATTTTCAGGAAAGAAATTTTTGATTGGACATTAGGAAGTATGCCCTGACAGCAGAACAGAATGGACTGCTCCAGAAGGTAGCAATTGCTCTTTCATTGGAGGCTTTTAAACAAAAGTTGGATATCGACAGCCATTTGTCAGAGAAACATTAGCTATAGCCCCTAAGATCTCCTCCAGATCTACAATACTGTACAGCGATTCTACAATTCTGATCCACTTGAACTGGCCACCAGCTTCTCATCCTACTCTCCCACTACACTCCTAATGACACGAATCCCTAATCTATGATTCTGCCTGAAACTGGCATTTAAGACAATTCAACTTTTAATTTATTAATTGAAATCATAGGCTTAAACGATTAAATCGCTGGAATCCTGGATTATGAAGGTTGCAATAATTCTAACCAATCCAGAAGTAGACCCCAGTCAGCATTCTGTTTTCTGAATAAGAATTTCCCATAATACTTTACTTCCAAGACACATAATAAAAGAGGCGCACGGAGGCATGGTTGGGGGTCAAAGCCCTCTAATCCATCAGTAATGAGGATGTAAGTGGATATGGAAAAACATGAAAGAGCAGAGGCAGGGAAAGGAATGGAGCATGTGGACAGTTTTAAAATAAAAGCAATTACTTTGGAAATCAAGCTGTAAGTTTGAGAATGGGAAAGAGAAAAAAGAAGACAACAGGTGTTTGAAGGCAGAGGTCAGTTTTCAAACCTCTTTAGCTCCAGGGCACAATACTATGTTTGACTACTAAGCAAATAATACCCCCAAGGCCCTCCCAACTGAAGTTTATTGGTTTGTCCTCTCTTTTTCTCCTCCTCACTCCCAGGATGTATTTGCTGACCCAGAAGTAACCAATCCTTTCAAAAGTAATTTATGAGAAACACTGACCCTCAATCAGCACGGGTTAGGTGATGGCAGCACATCTTATAGTATAATTAAATGTAAAAAGAAAAACATGCAGTGAGAATGGCAAGGTTCCAGTCTACAGCTTGTGAACACAACACCACAGCGCTCTGAATTTGTGCTGCTCCGTTTGGGCGTTTGGAGAATGAAAGGCAATGCTAGACACACAATCACACATTCTGCTTGGCAATCTTAGCAAAGACGTAACAAAGCCATCTACTGCCCAGCTCAGATCCCAACTTTAACACCTGAGGAGTGATGGAAGTTTTAAATATGTTCACATGACTCTATAACAACAACAAAAAGTCTTTCATCACAGTGGTACAGTCTCATGTCAGTGATGAAATGAGTGGCTCTGTAAGCCGATCAAAAGCAATTTTAATTCTTTTTCATTCACTCCCATTTTATAAATGACCGTTAGGAATGAAACAACAGCTGCAGCCTCTGCCCTCAAGACCAGCAAACCTCAGGTTGTGCCCTTGCAACTCCCATAAGGTGCTTGCAGGATTAAAAATACATTAATCATAGCTTCTTTTTACATAATGTGAATGCCTTTTAAAACAAATGTTCTTTATCTAATTGATCAAGTCAATTGTCAGGATAATAGTAATTTTGCAAGCACTAATACTGGCTATCAGTGGGAAGGGACTTTACAGCCCAAAGGGGTTGTCCTTTACTGATACTGTACTGTTCTTTTCCTGCCTCTGTAATTCAAGGGAATTCCCCACCCAATTCATCTTGGTTATCTTTCCACTAATTTGTTGATAACATTTTTCTTCTTCCTCTGACCTCCCTTAAGCAACAAGAATAGATGTCTCCTTTCACATGTGGAGACTCTTTCCATCCTTTTTCCTTTCCACTGTAACTGCAAGTCGTAACATTTTATATTTTAAATATTTCTAGAATGATTTTTAATCATACAATGAGCTAGTTCATGTGAACCAAAAAAAATTTGGTCTACACTCAAATATTTGCCCAGCCAGAATTAAATTTTCTATCCTCTGCTCACAGGTTTATAATTTCTGACCTGCTTTCCTTCTTGTTACGTTCTATCACACCATATTTACTTAATGGTAATCCTACAAATTAGTTACCACAAAATGTCCTATGAGTTATAGTCCTCTTCAAGTCTACGGTCATCTTTGCTTTACTAAATCAAGCCATCTCCTATTAGGAATTTCACTTTCTCTTCCCCCACCACTCCAACCCCAGCATTACTGTCTTTTCTAATAAATCTTATTTAATCTCTGGCCAGACATCCCACTATGGTAATGGAGTAGATTGTACAGCTAGTGCTAAGTGTTGGGCGGTGATTAATAACCTGACTCCCTAAAGAGGACAATGGCTATGGGCTGATGAGCCCTTTTAGGTGGGGTGATGGAGGAATGCCACTGGAAACCATCATATTGGGCTCATAGCAAAATGAGCAAAGGAGGAACTCTGATTCCCAACAGTCATGGAGGTGGAAGAGGCCATGCCAGATGGACTGGCTGTGAAGGCGTATCTTGATAATATTCTCAATGCTGCAGCAATCTACTGCAGTCCCAGTGTTAAATCCTGCATGTCTCATTTCATATGTGCTGCAGGAGATGGCTCTGTGATCATAGTGTGTGGGTCACTTCATGGCAAGCTGGGATCCACCTTAAACAAATTCATGCCACCCAAAAATGATTGTCACCAATCAAGGCACCACTAGCCATTTCCTTGAGAAAAACTATGCAACAGCCTGTCTATTGGGCTCAGCTGTGCAAAGAAGGGGTTGATTGATTCACATGTCCTGGAAGCAGGAGAGCCCGCTACAACTGAATCCTCCATGTTCCCCTTCCAAAATAGGAGAATCACACCACTGGTAGTTTTCTCTCTAAAACAAGGCATATTCCTCACACCTTGTTTTAGCAATGAAAAACATCCAGTTCTTTAACCCTGTAAATGATCTTTTAGTCACTTTAGGTTTCTTTTGGACAAATGAAGCAGCTTCTGAAGGGATCCAGGTGTTTACCTGCCACTGGAATTTACACACCACTGGCCTAAGGGCACTTGACTCATACTTAAGCAGCTGACCCTAATTCTCTATCATCTTTGTGACAATGACATGTGCAATGAAGAGACTTGAAGGTCGATTTTACTTCCAACAATATGGTGCCCCACCTTACCTCCACTGAGAAGTGAGAGCTTACCCTAATGAGAATTTGCCAGGACAATGGATAGGATCAAAAGGTGCAGTTGAGTTTCCTTTGTTCTCCCTTGACTTCTATCTATGGGGAACCTTAAAGGAAGCAGGGAACCATAGAAAACCTACACTGGCAGTATTTCCAGAAGGAATTGAAAGAGCATGCACAGTGATACAACTGGAACGTTGGTCAATGTTGCTCAAGCAGTAGTTGGTCATAATCAGAAGTGTCTGGATGCTGATGGTAACCACTTTGAGCGCCCCTTGTAATTGCAGAAGTCAATCGTGACTTGCATCCATCTTTTTGTTATCTGTATATTTTAATACTGTTTTTTTCCCTTTCTTAAAATGTGTATACATTTTTTTGCACCCTCTGTGTATCTTCCAGCAGAAAACAAAACTATAACTGACATTTCAGGAAGATGTTAAATGGTATCATCTAGTAGTATTTGTACCACATCAGCTATTTTGTAATCTACAAACTATGATTATTATTATTAATTTTAATTTATATGCCTCCCCCTCACGTAAAATGCAACTCCATGTGGCTCACAACAGTAAACAATAAAAAGCAATACACAGAACCTACAGTCACAATAAAAAACGTCCAAAACATCTAAGGTAAAAGTCAGAGGAGGAGAGCAGTGGCAGCAACAGCGGCGGTTCGGATTGTAAAGTCCCGCTGCATCAATCAGCTGTTCCTGCTTGACAGACCCTGGGACTCACCGTCCTCGACGGAGACCAGGGCGCAATGTGCTCGATGGAGGCCTGGGCTCAAAGTCTTCAATGGAGGCCTGGGCTCAAAGTCTTCAATTGAGCCCAGGGCTCAACGTCTTGGACAGAGCCCAGGGCTCAACGTCTTCAACGGAGCCCAAGGCTCAACGTCTTCGATGGAGCCCAGGGCTCAACGTCTTTGATGGAGCCCAGGGCTCAAAGTCCTTGACGGAGCCCGGGGCTCAACATCTACAACAGAGACCAGGTTCAATGTCCTCCTCAGCCGAGCTTGCTAGGAGAAACATCTAGTGGCAATGGCAGCAGCAGCAACAAATGTACAGTTTAGAGTCTCCTGGGCAGCTCAGCTGTTCCTGCTCACCTCCTCAGCCAGGCTGGCTAGTGGAGCGTCCAGCATCGGGCAGTGGTAGTAGCAACAGTGGCAGTTCAGAATTTAAAGTCCCGCCACATTGTTCAGCTGTTCCTGCTCCCCTCCTCAGCTGGGCTGGCTAGTGGAGCATCCAGTGTCCAGCAGCGGTGGCCTGGAGTCAGCTGTGCCAGTGGTGGGAGATGTTGGACCCGCCGCGGGTCTCTTTGCTTTTCTCCCCCTCCCAGACTGGGAGGGGCTGACCCAGACACCGCTGTGCCGGCAGCGGGAGAAGTGTTGGACCCGTCACAGGTCTCTTCACCTCCTGGAGTGGGAGGGGCTGTCCCGGAGACAGCTGTGCCAGTGGTGGGAGATGTTTTCTAGCCACCAGGGACTTCCTAATGATTGTATTACTATACCATTTTGTAAAAAGAAATTTATAAATCTCAGTGATGTATAAAGCATGTATTTAGCAGTATGCTCACTTACAGTAATTTTACATGCAGTTGGTTCGCATTTAAACACTATACATGGACATGGAATTCTAGCTTCCTTGTCATAATGAATAAATAATTGTATTAATCAATAATAATCAATTTGATCAAACAAAGAAAGAGTTTTACACCACCCTAGAATCTTGTTTGATGAAGTTTTAAGGAACAAGAAGATGGGTTAAGAGCTTCTATCATAGCCTATTCTGGGAGCTAATAAAAAATAAAACACTCTTATTACTACTTGAATCTATTCCTAAATAACATAATAATCATCCACTCACAACTGCCTCATGTCCTAAATGTGTTTGTTTGGCTTTAGCTTCTGTCCCTTGATCCCACTTATACTTCCTGTGCTGCCAATTAACAATTAATCCAGGGAAGCTACACATGCATTTAGGACAAATCCTCCACTTGACCTTCTTGTTTGATTAGTTAAACCTCGAACAACCCTACTGATAGGTTTGTTTCCAAGGGATTGTCTGTAGAGTTGTCCATTTAAGTCTACTCTTGTGTACACAACAGCACAGGGGGAAAGATCTTACTGATAAGAAACAAAGCAGAACACTTTAAAGCCATTTCTCTGATCAAAGCAGCCAAAATCCTATTGCACATTTATTCTTATGTTAATGGGACTAGTGTAATCCTTGGCAGTAAACGGCTACTTTTTAATGAGGTGTTGGTTACGCTCCTGATTGTGCACAAACACCCAGAAACACAGCCAGCACCTCCACAATGAGCAGCAATTCGAAGTCAAGTTTTACACGCTTGCTCTTTGTGCAAGCAATGGTCAATATGTTGGATTTCTGCAGAACTACACACAAATATGACCTAGACAACATCCTTAAGGAATACACAGTGGAGGTATGGAACAGATTTAATAGTTTAGACTTAATAGACAGAGTACCAGAAGAATTATGGACAGAGGCACGGGACATCTTATAGGAGGCAGCAAGTAAAACCATACCAAAAGAAAAGAAGTGTAAGAAAGTGAAGTGACTGTCTGATGAGGCTCTTAAAATAGCAGAGGAAAGAAGGAAGCAAAAGGCAAACACAAAAGAAAAGCTGTATTTTGTATTCAATCAATTCTCAGTAGCGTAGGGCGGGTTTCAGGCGCCCAGGGCCACAGGCCAAACTTGCTGCCCCCCTCGGTTTGCTGCAGGCCCCCCCACCTAGGCACGAAAATCCTACCTCAGTGGGGACCAGGGGGCACTTTTTCCTCCTCCATCGCCTTCATCCTCTTCCTCACGACCAACTTGTGGCAAGGCCCAAGGGCTGGGGCAGGGCGATCTGGCGCAGTTGGTGTCCCAGGAGTGCAGCCGCCCTGCCTCCAAGCCCGGCAGCAGCAGCTTGTTCGCCTTCGGCAGCAGCGGCTCCCCGGAAGGCAGGAAGCGAGGCAAGCAGTTGCCACGGCCCAGCACACACGGGCAAAGTAGCACCGACCAGGCTGAGGACAAAAAAACCCCTTGTGGGGTGGGGTGGGTATTCCCCCCCAGCAAGGCGTTAGCTTTGAGTGCAGGAAAGTAGGGGGGAAGAGGCACGAGATCGCGTCTCTCCCCCCCTTCCTGCATTCCAAGCTACAAGCGCTATGAATGAAGGAGTGAGGGAGTCCCGAGCGTGTGCGCTGGGGATTGAACTCACTCCTTCTTCATTCACAGTGACTGCAGTAGGGTTGGGGGAAAGGCACGTTTCCCCCAACCCTACTGCAGTCACAGAGATCGCTTGGGGGGGGGTAACCCAATCCACCCCTCCATCCTTAGCGATGACTTCAGTGACAAACCACACGGTTTATCCCTGAAGTCAGGGCTTTTTTTTTTTTAGCGTTGTTCGATGCATGCATCGGACAACGCTAAAAATCGGATAACGTCATGACTTGTGGAAACAAGTCGTAATGTTATCCGGGGTATTACTGTATTTTTATTGTTAGCTTTTGTGGATCAAGTCCACTTCTTCAGACAAAGAGTGAAACTTACAGACATGGTTTTTAGCACTTTAAAGACTAACTGCTATATTTTTATTGTTAGCTTTTGTGGATCAAGTCCACTTCTTCAGACAAGGAGTGGAACTTACAGGCATGGTTTTTATACACTGCTTTTTATACACTGGTGTATAAAAACCATGCCTGTAAGTTTCACTCCTTGTCTGAAGAAGTGGACTTGATCCACAAAAGCTAACAATAAAAATATAGCAGTTAGTCTTTAAAGTGCTACAGTGTTTTTTATTTTGTTTTGTTTATTTTGTTTTGTTTTCTGATATGCCTGAACCACAGACTAACACAGCTACTATTCCAAAAAATGTTTATTTCTAAATGTCTATAGGAATACTGAAAGCCAGCAAAAAGAATGCTGGATTATGACTCAAGTGATCTGGATTCAGGTTCCTGATAGCCCATAGAAACCAACTAGCAGGTGGCAATGATAAACCATGACTTGAACATCAAACATACTGTATCTCCAAAACCCTTCTGGGATTGACACAAATTGGATGTGACCTGACAGCACATAATGCAGTGCAAAATTGACTATTATTATTATTATTATTATTATTATTATTATTATTATTATTATTATTATTATTATTATTATTATTATTATTATTATTATTATTATTATTATTATTATTATTATTATTATTATTATTATTATTATTCCCTGCACATCTGGGATACACTCCCATTCTGGGCGACTCAAATCTATCTCTAAACTTGTTCGATTTTATTTTCCCTGTTCCATTTTTTCCTGAGAATTGCAAACTGCTTTGGTCACACCTGTGGGAAAGTGGCATACAAATTCCATTGTAACAACACCAGCTTTCACTCTTTGTTCCAAGATAATATGGCTCAAAGTACTTGAGACTTTATTGAAACCAAATAATCAAGCTCTCAAGACCTCTCCACCAAGTTGTGTACCAGCTGTGTACTGCACTAGGCCAATTTTAAATTTTTAACAGAGGACTGCACTGAAAAGCCGTATACCGTGACACAACCAGTCTGACTGCACCCCTCAGTAATTGGATATTTTTTCTCATTTCTCCTGCCAACAATGCAGCTGCAGTGGGAGTTGCAAACAAAGATCTTTCCCCTTTATGCATGAACAGCCACATGACACATGGGAACCATAGACTAGCATCATTCCCATGACAGCACTCTAGTGAACCAAACCCTTATTTATACGATGTATGCATTGTGTGCCCTCATGTCGATTTCAAACCATTCCAGGGTTTTCTATGTGGAGAATACACATAAGTGGTTTGCTGTTTCCTTCTTCTGGAGCAGTGGTTCCCAACTTTTTTTTTGGCCATGCCTCACCTAACCTTGGATACCTTCAAGTCATTATTCAGCACATTGTTAGACATCTCATGCAATGACATTCTGCATATGCAGATAGACTTGAGAAATCAAGTCCATCTGCATGCAGTTTTTTAGCAATGTGGATATCACATCACCTGCTGGTTAGACGGATCAAGATGTGTACCCTCTGCCTAACATCATTGACAAGAGAGGGGTAACATTGCCTAGATAGACCGCTCAAGTTCCTGTGTCTTGATGAGGCTCTCACTTAGCCATGCCCCAACTAAGCATTTCTAAAATCCTAACGCCACTCCCAATGACATATAATTCTTATTACTGAAAGAGAGAAATGAGAGAAACATTTATTAATTTTTAGTGAGCTGCTATAATTTGGATGGAGGCTTCCATCTTTCTTCTACCAGTACCTAGAATGCTATTTTATTCTCTCTCTCTCTCTCTCTCTCTCTCTCTCTCTCACACACACACACACACACACACACACACACACTCTCTCTCTCTCTCTCTCTCTCTCTCGTTCACATTCACTCTCTCTCTCTCTCTCTCTCTCTCTCTCTCTCTCTCTCACACACACACACACACACACACACACACACACAAAACAAAATTTTAAGACCTTATTATTCGTCTGGTTTGGTTAAAAGTTGAAATTTTATAATCTAAAGCATACATGCTTTGTTCCTTCTTTCTTTAAGTTGCTTATTGTCTCCCATAAGGTTGCAGTCTTAAACTGTTTTGCCAGATAATACTCCAAATGATACTAATATTACACTACTGCTGACATCTGTTCTGAATGTAACGTCCATTTGGCAACCACCCTCAAACAGACATGGGCAAACTCGGAGCATTCAGGTGCATTTTACTCAGTCTGAAAAAAAAACCATTTTGAGTATTACTTTCAAATGTTTAGATGGATCTGTTATCTTGTCTTCTTTATTGGCTCAAAAGTAAAAGAATTCAGATGTTACATTAGTGCATTTTCAAGGACTAGATTTGACCAATGGCTACTGGTCACAAAGGATGCATGGAACTTCGTATTACCTAAGAGCCTAGATCAGTGTAGGCGAACTTATGGCATGCGTGCCACTGGTGACATGCACAGCCCTATCTGTGGGCATGCACGCCAATGGCAGCACAGCTTCCCCACTCACCCCTCTCCCTCTGCCAATGAGGAGGTGAGAGGGGAGGCTGAAATCCTGCCTGGGAGGTGGGGAGGATGAGGTGAGGTGACCAGACACCCCACCCACCCCTCCTAGGAGGAGGAGGAAGAGGCAGCAGCACACTCACTGGGAGGCACACCAGCGATGTCACATGGGTGCATGGGCACACACAGTACCTGCTCATGTGCTGCCTCTTCCTCCATTCGACACTTGGTCTCTTAAAGGTTCATCAACACTGGCCTAGATCAGCAATCTCTAATCTCCACATAAATTGGATTCCAATTCTCTTCATCTCTCTGCAGATCAACATCTCTAGAGGACAAAAAAGCTGAAAAGACTAGCCAAGATGAATACCCAAACACCTGATACTAAAAAAATTATCTCATCTAACCACCTAAAGCTGGAATCCTCGATGTGGAATCCTCGATGTATTTGCCTATGAATGTGTCTTTTTCAACTCAGTGAGGTTTACTCACTGACGGAATACAGAGGACTGCAGCATGAGTAACATTTTTGTTACTTTAATAGCAGTTTTGCTGTTTCACCCTGGCTGAAATCCTGTTGCAAAATTATAAAAATATCACAACTTTCAGAAGTAAATTGCTATAAATTAAGAAATCTCTGTAGACATTATCTGCTGTAATAATGCCTATTGAAATAGCCGTAGGTTAAGAAATCTCTATAGGCATTATAACAGCAGATAATGTCTACGGAGAGTTATTTACCTACCCTTATTTGCGTAAGTTTGAGCAACAGGATTTCTGCCACTAATTTATGTTGTGGCTACAGTATACTCTTAGGCATTATAGGCACAGAAGGCTTCTATACTGAGGCATATAAATGCAATTTATACTGCAGTTTTATACTGAGTGAGAGACTATTTATCTTCCTAGCCCAATATTATCTATATTGACTGCCTGCAATCTTCCAGTACTGTACTGTACTTCCTTTTTTGTCCATCTCAAAATCCCTGGTATTCTCTGATCTAAGTAATAAGCTCGACCCTAAGTAATAAGCTTGACCCTGTTCAGCTTTCAAAGGTCAAGGTCATTTTTCACCAGGATGATTTGGTATTGACAACTCTTAGGCTAATTTTACAACCTGTTTTCCAAAAGTTATTTTTGTTTGTATTTTGAGCTTTTTCCCTTTCTTTATCACTGAATGCCTTGTGCAATTTTCTGTTGGAAAAGTTGTGAATATTCCAAACAAATAAATATATAAGTAATATATCTGATTCTCTCGTCTCACTCCAACCTTCTTCCCCTCCTCCTGGACAGAAGAAGCAGAGGTGGAAATTGCCTTGAGGAAGAATTCCTTCTTTCAAATTTTGTTGAGTAATTCAACAACAACAAAAAAAAGAGAGACAAGGAAAAGCTGTGGGCCAGCAGGAATGTGCATTTAAATGCCTGCAATTTATCTCCTCCCCCCAAAAAGCCATGTGGGATTTGTGAAGGCTTTTAATCTCCCCCTTGAGTAAAAGGTCTTGAATTCCTGAGGTGAAAAGATAAGTAAAGAGAAAGTAGATTCATAAAGATAAAACAGTATTTCCTAGAAAAGAGGCACAGAAAATCCATACACTCTCTGCCTGTACGCATTGCACTAGTCCCTTCCTCATTAGAAAGAGCATTATAGTGGAAGAAAAGAAGACCCTTCCCACCTTGTAGGAATAGCTATGCATTCCCTGAAGGAACTGAGAAGGAAGCAGAACTACACCTATTAGTCACACTCACCAAAGATGGTGAGTAGTTTCAGCTAGTATCCTCACTATTCACGTGACGGCCTGTGTCTGTGCAGAGATGTTCATATATAAAATCTCTGAATCCAATGGGAACTTCTAGGCCAGGGATAGTCAAAGAATAGCCTTCAAAATTTTGGGTTTCAATTCAGAGCAGCCCTAGGAAGGATGGACAACGAAAATGAGTACTAGGAGAAACAACTGGAGGACTACAATTTGATCTTGTTTAATGCAGACAACTAGCCTTCTTGACTGCATGGAAACTTCTACCAACCTACAGCCCAAGGGACAGTTATTCCTCTTCTGGCCTGCAGGAGAGACCAACATTGGGGGTGGCGGGTAAGCTTCAAAAATTAAAAGGAGAAAGTGAGGAAAGGAAGAAAAGGACAACAGAAAGTGGCATTTTAATGACTAACAAGATTTAGTTTTTTGCCACCATGCTAAGAGAAACTGAATCACCTGCTTCTCTGGAAACCTAAAGAGCAAAGGTGCATTCAGCTCACAGGTGGGAGCTATTTGTTGTTGTTTTTTAATTACAACTACAACTTATACAATAAAGACACAGACTTTGAATGCATCTACTGTGCCACAAATTGAAGTTGAAAAATAGTAAGAGGTAGTACTGGGTCCAATGCAAGAGGGCAACTGAAGAGTGAAACTGATAATGACAAAAGAAGGGAATCCTACTCCACCTGCACCCCATCCAAAAAAACAAACAAACCCTAGAACTATTATTGGCCCCCACTTTAACTATCCCTCACCTATGCAATACAGTATAAGACATTGACAAGAATGGACATCTAAATTCTTACAGAACTAGTAACCTTGTAACTATAACTTTGCATCAATGGTTCCCAAACCAGGGGCAAGATTTTGTAGACTTATTGTGACCTTAATATGGCTTTCAAAGCACAGTACTGTAAGTGAGATATATAAGAATACCTTTACCAGTTGCACACCAATAATTTTCCATGGGTGGCCAGAGATTAGAACCTTTAAAAACAATTTAAAAAATTCCTGTTTAAGGAAGTCTTTCAGGGCGTTTTCCCCTTGTCAATAGATTAGCTAGTTAGGATCAGTTTCGATGTCCTCTGTCCCCAATTTAGTTTAGTTTAGTTTAGTTTAGTCAATGATGTATTTGTTGATGGTGAGTTCTGATTTGTATGGGTATTGTTGTCTTTTATTTTCTGTTTGTTCACCACCCAGAGTGGGCTAACACCCATTAGGCAGTATATAAATTAAATTAATAATAGAACCCAGACCTCCTGAGTCCTAGTCTGTTACTCTATCCACTATTCCACACTGGGTCTCCTATAGCTACAATCTTATAATCCTATAATCCTAAATGTACAACTACTATCATATGATATAACTCTCCCAAAGAAAGTAATAGAGCAATTTTTCCATGATGGTTATGTAAGGGGTAAAATGTATTAAGTAGGTTAATATTTACTTGAAAGAGGAAAAACACCAGTGGGCAAGAATTTAGGCACATTCATAAGGTTATGTAAGTTAGTTTTCATTCATCCTTGCTTCCTTGAGAAAATGCTTAGACTAAGGAGCTGAATCAGCAATTTTTTTAATCCACAAACAGAGGTTCTGGAGCAAAGTGCTATAAACACTCCACACTGTGTAATCAATGTGAAAATGTTTCCTTGATGCTGTTAAAACAATATTCACATGACACTGTCAAAATTTATGATCATCAGCTCACCTCCTCAGCTACATTATTTTGGAACACACTCAAAGAAAAGCAAATTGGTTTTGTTATGTTTTCAAAGGAAACAGGCCTTGTGTTATGAAAACAACACCCGGCTTTCCCAATCTCCAAAAATTAATCAGATAACTGGTTCATCCCTGCCGCCCACGTGCCCTTTTCACACATAGAGGCCTCCTCAAGTATTATCACTAGCACCCTGGAAGCAACACAATGTGCTAAAGACACTGTGAGTTGTAAGTTGTACAGGACAAAGCTACAAGGCTGTCAAACAGAGATCAGACCATCATCCTCTGGGACCATATTTGCCAAAGACTGATATTTGCTGACTCATATTGTTGCATCCAAAGGTAGCTTTATGCCAAAGAAAAGCACCTCCACCTATAAAATTAATTAACAAACTTGTATGGCTTTTACTGTCCATAATAGGACATACACAGAAATTGAACATGTATTCAAAATGTCACTCCGACCTACTAGAAATGAAGTAAACCCTTTTTGCAAATACAGTAATACCTCAGATAATGCTAAGACTTGGTTCCACAAGTCTTCGTGTTATCCGATTTTTAGTGTTATCCGATGCATGTTAAAATCCTATGGGATGGACTGGATAACGTTAAAGCTCCATAGACATACATTGTAACCGCACAGGCTTTAGTGGTTGTTATCCGATGCATCCCATAGGACCTTAACGTTATTCGATCCAATTCTCCTCCCCAGATTACTTAACATTATGCGACTTTAGCGTTATCCGAGGTAAACGTTATCTGAGGTATTACTGTATTGTGGCCATTTTGTTCACCACCACTAATTTGTTTTGCAACAAATAAAGTCTGTTCTAGAGTTTGACCCAAAGGCATAAAACAAAATGTCTACTTTGTTGCTCTGCTAATACCCAAAATAATTTTTAAATAAAATAAAGTCATCAAAGGACTAGAATTGTTTTTAATTAAAAGTCTAACTCTGCTTACTAAGACAAAGGTCAGTCCCAGGCACGCCCAGTTAAAGATGGGAAAAGGAACATGTAGCTGATGTAGGCAGAAGTTTTTGACTAACATTGTGATGTGCTAATCCTGAGTCATGGCAGACAATCCCAGCCTAGATTATACCAGGTGTCTCCAGATATAAGGCAGCTTCCTTAAAAATCTCCCATGCACAGTTAAAAATATGCAACCTAATGAAATGAACAAGAATTCACAGGAAGGATTTTCACTTACTGGAATTCCAAGTTGCTTCAGAGTTGGAAAAATTAAACCAGGAGTAGCAAAGTATGGCCCTGGGATGGCACAGAACTACCTCCTTACTCAATGGTTTATGTATCCCCTTAGCTGCACTGGGCTCCTTCATGACCTATCAAAAGAATAGCTTTTCTTTGTGGGGGAAATGAATTGCCACACTAGGTCCTATACATACATGTATACATACATGCATACATACCACCACCCATTTGGGAGCTATTCCCAGAAATTGACTTCTAGCTTAACTTTTGTCAGTAATGCAGCATTTCTGAGCAGAAACATAAGCCTACAAGACCCTATAACAGGGGTGCCCAAACTTTTCGGACCGCGGGCAGGTCATTTGGATCAATGGGCCGGTCACACGGTTCCTCCCACTGGAAGCGGAAATAAAACTCACCTTGCAATCTGTTTTGCAATAGGATGAGATAGATGTTAGGTTGAAATTTTCTCTGCTTAAACCAGAGGTGCCCAAACTACGGGCTGTAGTTTGGGCACCCCTGCCCTATAAAGTTCCCTACCCCTGAACTAAAACAACAAACTTAAGCAATAGCAATTATACCTCTATATCGTCCCATAGCAGTTAAAGCACTCTCTGGTTCACAAGGTAATTAGCATTTTTTTGAGCACAGCATGCTGGGCTCTCATTTTACCAACCTCAGAAGGATGGAAGGCTGAGTCAACCTGGAGCCCGTCAGGGCTGGATTTACAACATCAGCAGTTTGGGCTGCAGTACTGCAGTTTAACCACTGTGCCATGACAGCAATAAATTAATGATATAGCTGAGAATGGCAATCAAAGTACAGTAATGCCCCATATAACGCGAGTACCGTATATCGTTAAAACCGCATAACGTTACAAGATTTTCGGAAACATCTTGTATCGAGTAACGCGATTTTAACGTTACACGATACAGTCGTTCTTAGCAGCAGGGTGGGTGGAAAGCTGAACGGGGTTCTCCGTTCAGCTTCCCAGCCACCCTGCAGCTACGGAGGCAGGGGTGGGGAGGCTGGAAAGCTGACGGGGGGCTCCCCCATCGGCTTACCCAGCCACCCCACAGCTGCGGAGGCATGGGCGGGTGGCTAGGGAAGCCGACAGGGAGTCCCCGTCAGCTTCCCCAGCCACCCTGCAGCTGTAGATCGGGTCCTCTGATCTCTCTGGAGGTGTTTCTGGGCTTCCCCGACGTCCAGAGCCGGTGCAGCAAGCCAGAATGTCAGAGTTCGAATCCCGACGTTCTGGCTTCCTGCACTGGCTCAGGACGTCGGGGAAGCCCAGAAACACCTTGGATCAGGTCCCCACACCTCCCTGGACCCGGCGGGGGGGTCAGACCCCCCAAAATTGGTAAAAAAAGGACTTTTTTTTACCAATTTGGGGGTTTCTGACCCCCCCCGCCGGGTCCAGGGAGGTGGGCAGACACGATCCAAGCTTTTTCTGAGCTTCCCCGACGTCCTGAGCCAGTGTAGCAAGCCAGGATGTCAGAGTTCGAATCCCGACGTTCTGGGTTGCTGCACTGGCTCAGGACGTCGGGGAAGCCCAGAAAGACCTTGGATCGGGTCCCCACACCTCCCAGGACCCAGCGGGGGGGTCAGAAACCCCAAAATTGGTAAAAAAAAAAAAACGGATGTTTTTTTTTACCAATTTTGGGGTCTCTGACCCCCCCCGCCGCATCCAGGGAGGTGGGCAGACACGATCCAAGCTTTTTCTGGGCTTCCCCGATGTCCTGAGCCAGTGCAGCGACCCAGAATGTCAGGATTCGAATCCCGACATTCTGGCTTCCTGCAGCATAAAAGAGGGTGGGGGAAGTTCAAAATTAGCGCGCATCGGGTCTCCCGACCTCCCTAGAGCTGATGTGCGCTAATTTTGAACTTCCCCCACCCTCTTTTATGCTGCAGGAAGCGAGAACGTCGGGATTCGAATCCTGACATTCTGGCTTGCTGCACTGGCTCAGGACGTCGGGGAAGCCCAGAAACACCTTGGATCGGGTCCCCACACCTCCCTGGACCCGGCGGGGGGGTCAGAGCCCCCAAAATTGGTAAAAAAAAACGTCCGTTTTTTTACCAATTTTGGGGTTTCTGACCCCCCCGCTGGGTCCAGGGAGGTGTGGGGACCCGATCCAAGGTGTTTCTGGGCTTCCCCGACGTCCTGAGCCAGTGCAGGAAGCCAGAACATCGGGATTCGAACTCTGACATTCTGGCTTGCTGCACTGGCTCAGGACGTCGGGGAAGCCCAGAAACACCTTGGATCGGGTCTGCCCACCTCCCTGGACCCGGCGGGGGGGTCAGAAACCCCAAAATTGGTAAAAAAAAAACCGGACGTTTTTTTTACCAATTTTGGGATCTCTGACCCCCCCCCCCCGGCCGGGTCCAGGGAGGTAGGGAAACCCACTCCAAGCTGTTTCCAAAGTTCTCCCACCTCCCTGGAGGCAGCAGCAAGCCAAAATGTCAGGATTCAAATCCCGATGTTCTCGCTTCCTGCAGCCTCCAGGGAAACAGGGCTTTTTTTAACATTGTGTGTTCAATGTATCGCACAACGTTAAAAACCGAATAACGACGGGACTTGTGGGACCAAGTCATAACGTTATTCGGGGTACTAGTGTACTGTACAGTAAATCCAAAACTACTGCATATGCATCAAATGAGCTTTCAATCACCACACCAGACGCTGTTCCCAATATGGTGGAATGGGTAGAAGGTTGGAGTAGGATGTAGGAGATCTAGGTTCAATTTTCCAACTTCTTAGCTCCCTCAGAGGGTTGTTGTGAGGATAAAGTGTAGAGAGGAGAAACATGTTCATGTATAACACTAGAAGGTCACTAGAAGGAAAATGGGATATACATCTAATAAATAAACAATTTATTTTTAATATTCCCAAGGAGCATTATTTTCGAAAGGGAACTCTGTAAAAACATTGTTTCCACAATCCAAGGTCCCTCCAGTATATGTTGAACTACATGTCCCTTCATCCCCAACCATTATGGTGAACACATCTGGAGAACAGAATGCTAGAAAAGGCTCACTTCATGCATCAACAGGAGGAGTACGTAATGCATTTCATGAGCCTCATAAAAGCTGATCATTCTTCTCTTGGATTGATCAATGTATTCCTTAGGCTTTCATCACCAGACCAAAAGCACACAGCAAGCCATCTATCCTAGAACAGCACAGGGAGCCTGCTGCATTCTTTCACCAACCACATTTTTCTTGCTTCAACAAATAAATAAATTAAAGACAGCTCTAATACTGACAGGGCATATTGCATCTGCATCAAGAAAAGAAAGAATAAACACCAGCCATCCCCATCCCCCACCCCCTTGAATGGAATGGAGAAAGAAGTTTTCCATCTGTTCATGTATAAGCATTAGCTATTACTTTGTCAACAAATCTCCTTAATACAAACCATTTCTTATCATATACAGATGTTGAAGAAAACAGAATAGTATAATACAAGATTAAGTATGTTACAAGTCAACATGTGCGCCATAAACAATGGCACCATTGTGTAGGCACCAAGAAGGCAGAGCTGAAAGGAAGATGGATTCAATTATCTTGTGGGCTGCCATGTGTTCTTTCCAAAGGGAATAAAACCTCTGAAAACTAGTAGTGTGTGGAAGCCTGATCCATTCTTGTATTCAAAACCCTCAAATGACTGTACAGTAATACCTCGGATAACGCTAAGACTTGGTACCACAAGTCTTGGTGTTATCCGACTTTTAGTGTTATCCGATGCATGTTAAAATCCTATGGGATGAATCGGATAACGTTAAAGCACCATAGAGATACAATGTAACCGCACAGGCTTTAGCGGTTGTTATCCGATCCATCCCATAGGACCATAACGTTATTCGATCCAATTCTCCTCCCCAGATTACTTAACATTATGCGAATTTAGCGTTATCTGAGGTAAACGTTATCCGAGGTATTGCTGTATTTGCAAGAGCAGGCATTCCCAAATTTGCAAGAGAAGGATCACAATTCAAACATCTCAGAAAAATCTCTTTGGGAACAGGAAGTGCTGAGACTGTGCAAACCAAGAAGACACCACATCCTGCTATGCCATATATTGCTGAGAAAATCGATCCATTAAATAATTGTATAGTTGAGCAGGAAAAGAATGTGAAGAACACTGTAGACGTGTGAATCCAACTTCAGTTTGGATCAGATCTGCATGGCTAAGAAGTAAGCACAAAACAGTGGGAACTGGGGTAAATGATAACAAGGGGGGGGGGGAAGGAATTACAAATGCAATCAATCAATCTTTATTACAGTCCAAAACCAGCATACTACAGCAAAAAGAAGAAAAGTTAAAATGCGGGTACTTAAAATATATTTTAAAAAGAAGTGTTTCTGTTCAGGGTTAAGAAGTACTAAAAATAGTGCTTAAGATAATAATGTAACCGCTATTACTAAGCCTATGATGTAGCGCTAGTAGTTTGTTTAGTTGAAGGACCTGCCAGGATTGTTCTTCTGATCTTACATGCTGCAGTAACTCTCAACTTCTGGTCCTCTAAATATTTTGAATTTCAACTTCCAGAAGCCCCAACCAGCATGACCAATTGTCAGAAATTCCTGGAAATGACATCCCATATAGGTGGAGGGTTAAATACTAAGAGCTACACCTATAGGATCAGAGTGAGATAGATAGATAGATAGATAGATAGATAGATAGATAGCTTTACCTCATTTTGGGAAGTCCAATGAATGGAAAAGTGATTAATAAATATGTAACAAATGAAAATAGGTAAATGAAATTGTGAAATTAAATGCAATTTACTACAAATCAGTGATGACAAGTAAGTCTAGGAATATGAGCAAAAGAAGTGTGAAGAGGGAGGCAAACTCCACTTTCAGATATGACGACTCACCATATGGAAAATTGCAGATAACAACTCTATTGTGCACTGATTAGCTATTAAGTAAAGTCTCTAGTCCAAGTTGAAGTACTCTATTTTAAGACAGCCCAAAAAAGCATTTGGAGGAAAGATGAGAAACAGGCTCAAAATATAGGAGGAAAGATTGAGTTTAAAAAAAGGTATGACTATCACTTTAGCCCTCAAAACCCATGCAAAAGAGACGTGACATTTCAGCCTCCTGGAATCGTCTACTGGTAAAAAATTAATGCACAACTAGACCCAGTGTTAGCATCCCACAGCAGCAAGCAATATCCTGACTGTGCAAGGATAAATGTACATCAATTCTATTTGATTTTGACATCAGTTGTGCAATTCTCAATACCACTGTTTTGCAATCCTCAGGTGGAAGTGCTTTGTGGACAGCATTTCCATCATGAGACTTTTGTAGCTACCAGTTATAGCTCAACATTACATCCACAGCAGCAAAACAAGAGGATTTTGACCAATATATTTTCAAGAAGCATTAATAATGTCCACAAACCTGAGCCATTGGCCATGTTTGTTGCTGTTTTTATACATAAGAGATGAGTGGACACAAAAAAGTCCCACCAAATCTTTATATTTTTACCATTGGGCTGTATTTCCCCGCAGCCAATTATAACATACAGGACAAAAATGTCTCATGACCTTGGTACCAAAAAGCAGAGGAGAATATACTACTGTTGTTAGTAGAATCAAGGACAAAAATCCTGTTGCACATTTATGAAAAACAGCTAATTTTAGTGCCATAAATTGAGAAAACTCTATAGGCATTGTGTTTTGCATAATGACTCAGCATGCAAGTTAAAACCTGCAGAGATTTCTTAACATATGGCAACTTGCCATTAAACATTGCACTTTTTTGCATAACTGTGCAACAGGACTTCAGATTTATAATCATGGAAATGTAGAGCTGGGAGGGACCCCAAGGGTAATCTTTGTGCATCTGGTTTCTCAGTCTGATGAAGAACTTCACATTTTTCCCTGTTGATCTCCACTGATTTGATGACATTTAAAATAATATGAATAATCTATTGTTACTGATAACTGTAGGAAGCTATATTGTTATGCTTGCTTGTCTCTCATTCTGCTTGAGCATACCCTTCTCCCTTTAACCCCTGCATTTTGTGTATATAAATCATGCCTGTAAGTTTTACTCCTTGTCTGAAGAAATGGACGTGATCCATGAAAGCTAACAATAAATATACAGTAAAACCTCATATAACACTAAAACCTGGTTCCACAAGTCTTCGTGTTATATGATTTTTCGTGTTATCTGATCCTCTATGGGATCCATAGAGATACATTGTAACCACACAGGCTTTCGCGGTTGTTATCTGAAGCATCCCATAGGATCTTAATGTTATCTGATGCAATTCTTCCCCCCAGATTCCTTAATGTTATGCGATTTTCGTGTTATTCGATACTAATGTTATATGAGGTATTACTGTATAGCAGTTAGTCTTTAAAGTGTTACAGTGTTTTTAATTTTGTTTTCTGATATGTTTGATTTGATGACTTAGTTCTTCTATCTCTTAAGTTGTCTTGAACCCTGATTCTGTATTGTGAAGTATTGGGTCCTATTTCCAACTTGGTGTTATCTCCAAACCTAATGAACTTCTGATCTACACACCCATCCAAGATATTTCTGAAGAGACTGAACAGCATTGGAGCCAGGATAGAATCCTGTGGTACCCCTCTAGTCAATTCTTCTCAAGATGATGAACCCATTTGTAAGTACTCTTTGGATATGCCCTATCAGCCACCTATAAATCCACCAAACAGAAAAAGAACATCTCAGGGCCCAAGGCTCAGAAACCCTGATCTCTAGCCCACCTTTTTTACCAGCTTCACTGCTAGAGATTCATGAGGGCCCTTGTCAAAAGTCTTGCTGAATCAAGACTGCAAAGCCTTCCCCTCATCTACCAGGTTATGGGTCTGTCAAAAAAAGAAAGTCAAAATTAGTCTGACATGATTTAGTGTTTTGTTTTGTTTTAAAGAAACTCATGCTTCATCTTGAAATGCAGGGGCTGTGGTGGCTCAGTGGTTAAGAAGCTCACCTTGTTAGCTGGAAGGCTGGCAAGTCAACAGTTCTGAGACCTGGGAACTGTAGGATGGATTAAGCGTCCGTCTCTGTCCCACCTCTTGGGGACATGAAAGGAGCCTCATTCAGGCGTTCCCTGAGTGGAGTTTCTTCTGCAAAAATCCAGAATAATTTCTGACACAAAATTATTATTATTATCTTGAAAAGTACATAGTTCTATTCTAACTGCTCACGGAGATCTTGATGGATCATCACTTCACATTTCCCCCACATTTTTCTCAAGATGGGGTTAAAAAAAATTGTGTCAGAAATTACTCTGGGTTGGAAGGAATTTTGGTGGAGAAACTCAGCTCAGCTGACTCCCGAATAAGGCTCCTTTCATGTTCCCAAGATCCGTTATGCAGTACAGTACTCGTGTATCGTACCCTGACCTTCCAGTCTTCAAGCTCAGCGTCTTAACCACTAAGCCACCACAGTGCTGTTAAAATTTGTTTACCTTCAGTGACCTCATATTTTCTTCAAGAATTCTCAAAGATGAGAAACAAAGACTCCTGAATTTACCTGTGCAAGTTCCTTCAATACGTCCAATACCCTGGGATGCAGCCTGTCTGGCCCAGGAGACTTGAATTACTTTAAAGCAATGAGATGTTGTCACGCCACATCTTTGCCTACCTGCACATGGCAACACACTGTTCTTTCTTTGGGGAAAAGACAAAGTCACCAGAATAAATGTTCAGCAGTTCAGTAACAGTGTCCCCCACTATTACTCATCCATCCCTTCCTCATGTTGGACCTAATGTTTCTTTGTTCTTCCTCTTGCTTTCTAATTGGTAAAGCAGCAAATAAAAACCTCACTGCTACTGCTGTAACCTGGTTTATGAGGTTGGCAAAATCACACAATTTAGGAAATGTAGGTACTGTATATGATTGTTTTTTATTTCTGGTGGATAAGGATTAGGGAAGGAGAGAATATCCTTACTTGTTAGTGCCATAAGGAAAGGGAAAAGTTTCCCTTGCTCAGAAGCTAGTCCTGCCCAACTCTAGGGGTCGGTGCTCATTTCTGTTTACAGCCAAAGAGCCAGCACTGTCTGCTTCTGCAGACATTTCTGTGGTCATGTGGGAGGCATGACTAGACACTGGAGCACCCAGAATGCTGTTACCTTTCCCACCAATGCAATATCCATTTATCTATTTGCAATTTCTTTCAAACTGCTAGGTTGGCAGGTGGGATAGATGGTGAGCACTCACTCTGTCGTGCAGCACTCAGGTCCCAAACTGCTGATCTGGTGACCTTCCGTTCATCAATCTCTGTGTCTTAACCCACTAAGCCACTATGTCTCTGTTGCTGCCACAGAGGGACAGAAAAGGATATGACTCGTATGAGTTTTAGAACAGAAAGCTTGATTAGCAATTAGCAAGCTCCTTTTAATTTTAGCCATGTGCAGAGTAACATTACCTGAAAGAGGCTTTCTCCAAAGTTAAAACCCCTGAACAACTATGCACAGCTATCCATTAAAAAAAGTTAAAACTTCTATTCATATGAATGTTATAAACACAAGCCCAATATACCGTGGGAGCGTCTGACTAATCAGCAGGAGGTGATGATGCTGGATGCACAAAATAATTGTTGTATGTGGGTACTCAGTGTTCTGTTTTGAGAAAATTTGGATTTCCCCCTTGTACAATGTTATTTCCTTTGTACCTATATTTAGCCGTACCTGTAGGGTCCAGTTTTTTTATGGCTGTTATTTTAGTGTGTGTGAAGAGTTTCCATACATCTTGGCTGTGTTTGTGGTTATGTGGTGCCATTTAATGGTTTCATAGCCTCACAGTGTTGTCATGAAGAGTGTGGGAGTTTCATCCAATTTGATTTTCCTGGGTTGGGCTATTTTCCTTTAGAAGCAACAACTCAATTTGCAGATTGGAGTGAATGTCCAGAAAAAAAAGACACTAGACCACCCCTAACTAATAGAATAATACAAAATATGTAGAGGAAAGTGACTTTTTCCTCCGAGATTGCCAGTCCTAATAAGAGTTAAGACTCCTGTGCCTTTCCTAGTTGTGAAAAGCAATAACCATGTACCTGTTAACCCTTTTCTTTGATGTAATCAATAATTTAAGCTTCTTTGGGAAATGGAGGACTATGTACTGTGGGCAGAGCCCACAGGGTCAACATCCAGATCTATTTTAACAGCAGAATATATGTCACAGTTCACATCACCCCAACTCCAGCTTCCCTTTTCCTAAAGCTCTGATCCTCACAGTAGCTAGGAGAGAAATAATATTGCAAACTACCTCAGTTGTAAAACAAAGTACTTAAGTGTAAGTACTGTAATTAAAAGCTATTAGCTTTACAAAAGATTTGTTCTTCAATGCCTCAAACCTACATCAGCTGAGAAAATATATCCTCTTGTTGGTATCACTCCACCTTAAGGAGAGAAGTAGCAGTGGACTCTGAGAGAACTAAACAAGAGAATGACCCTCGACACCCTCTGAAGGGTTAAGAGCAGTGATGGGATGTCCCCGGTTCCAGACGGTTCCCTGGAACCGGTAGGACCAATTCTGGAGGGTTCTCCGTGAGGGGAGTCCACTTTTGAGGCGTCCGGTTCCGGACGCCTCACCGAAAGAAATTTTTTTAAAAAATTGGAGCAAAAATGGCTCCAATTGACTGCGCATGCGCAGAAACTCAATCTGACGCATTGCACATGCGTCAAATTGAGTTTCTGGTCATGCGCACTAAGTTGGAGCCAAATGGCTCCAATTTTTTTTAAAAAAAATTCTTCCGAAGCTGGAGCCGCCCCTTTTTAGAGTGGCTCCGGCAGCAGCGGCGGCAGCCCTCAGAGAAGGGCACCTCCCCTAGCCGGCCACCGAGCTCCCACGGGCACATTGGTGCCTGCGCGGGCCATCCGCCGCCGCCGCGCCCTCCTAGGGACTTGGGCCCGACAGACCCCCATGCCCTGGGTAAGCCCGGCGGGGCTCGCCACCGCCGCATCCTCCTCCGCCGGGCGCCTTCAGCTTCCTTGGGCCGGTGCCTTTTCGGCCCGGCTCTGGCTGAGGCCACGGGCGGCCAGGGCCTGCGGGGAGCAGTGGGTATGGTGGCGGCTCCAGCCGCGGCCAGGGGCTGGAGCCACTGTTCCCCGCAGGCCCTGGCCACCCGTGGCCTCAGCCAGAGCCGGGCCAAAAAGGCACCGGCCCAAGGAAGCTGCAGGTGCCCGGCGGAGGAGGATGCGGCGGTGGCGAGCCCTGCCGGGCTTACCCAGGGCATGGGGGTTTGTCGGGCCCAAGTCCCTAGGAGGGTGCGGCGGCGGCGGATGGCCCGCGCAGGCACCAACGTGCCCGTGGGAGCTCGGTGGCCAGCCAGGGGCCGCAGGCGGCCGTGGCGGCCGTGGCCAGCGGCTGCAGGGCCGGCCACGGCCTTCGTAGGAGGAAACAGCCGCAGTCAGGGGCAGCGTGTCTTGCCGGGTGGTCCCGGGCCACATGGAGGTTCGTCGGCGCCAAGGAAGGTAAGTGAGGCTTTTATATTTAGGGTGGGTGGGTGATTTATTTGTGTTTTGGGTGGGTGGTTGTACTTTTATTTAATTTTTATTTTATTTATTTATTTATTTTATTTCTTTAAGTTATTTACGGGTCTGTGTGCGTGTTTATTTTTTTTATTTTTATTTTATTTTTGGCCTTGCCCACAACGTCATGACGTCATGACGTTGGCTCCGCCCATGACATCATGACGTCATGACATTGGCCACGCCCATGACGTCCATGACGTCATGGCGTGGTAGTAGAATTTTTGACATTCCATCACTGGTTAAGAGCCTCAAGTCTACCAGCTCAGATCCAGGAAAAGCTTTTTGGCAAGAACAAACACTCTTGACGGTACACAAGATCAAAATCAAATTAGAAGATGGAGGAAAGAGCTCACTGGGCAATAAATAACATTAAAGGAAGATGTGGCTGAGGAACTTGACCTTCCCTAAGTCACTTGGAGGACCCTGAATATGCTGAGGGTTGGAGCCCCTAAATGTAAGACCAAAATGCTAAGTGGGAGCTCCTAGTGGACAACAATATGCTGTGTGGATGTGGAGAGATACAGAATCCAGTTCATTTGCTGGCCTGCTGATTACTACATGTACCAATGAGGATTTTATTCGGGCCAATAACAAAGCCAAGAAGGTGTCTTCATTTTGGCAGTTTAAACTTTGGCCTGGACATAAAAAAATATATTTTGATAAGGAATGTCTGAGCTGTCTGCAATTTTAACTGCCTAATTTGTGGACAGTGACAGCTATGGTGAGCATTATTATTTGTGTCTGTGCTTCCAAGGTTATGTTTACACTACTAGAAAAAGACTAAGATGCTATTATCCTATTGCTGAATGAAAAGAAAATGAAAAGTTACTTATGCATTCAGACACATGCATATACGGTACAAATATTATTATCAGAGGCTGTGGTGGCTCAGTGGTTAAGAAGCTCACCTTGTTAGCAGGAAGGCTGGCAAGTCAGCTGATCGAGACCCGGGTACTGCATGACAGAGTGAGCTCCCATTTCTGTCCCAGCTCTTGGCAGCCTAGAAGTTTGAAAGCAAGAAATTGCAAGTACACTAGTACCCTGGATAACGTTATGACTTAGTTCCATTAGTCATGACGTTATCCAATTTTTAGCGTTGTCCGATACATTGATCGAACAACGCTAAAAAAAAGCCCTGAAGTCAGGGACAAACTGCACGGTTTGTACCTGAAGTCAAACTGACCCTAGGATAGCGATTGCTAGCCTAGGGTCAGCTTGACTTCGGGAGCAAACCTCTTCTTGCCACCTGAAACGAGCCTTAGCAAGGGCTAAGGCTCGTGTCGGGTGCAAGACACAGCAGCTGCTCGTGCGCTCTGTAGCGCGCCAGCAGGTGCCTGTTTCCCGCACCGCACTGGCCCCTTACGGCTTGGTCTCGTCACCTGACACAAGCCAAGGTTGTGGACGGATCTCCCCTTTCTGCCCTCCAACCCCTTCTTCTCGGTGGAAGGGCCCCCGCCATGGGCAACACAGGCAGCATGGATTCCCAGCAGACTGACTTCAGGGCGCACAACACGCCGCTCAAGCTGCCCATGCCCGATCTGGGAGAACTAGAGGAGAGGTTCGCCATCGTCCTGGCGAGTGGGAGGGAGGGAGGACTGAGGGGGGGAGAGAAAGGGGGATTCGTGGGACTTGGCCTGCCTCCTTGGGACACCCCCCACCCCATATACCAGCTGGGCTCGCGGTAGGGCACAAAAGGGACAAGGAAATAAAAGAGGCGTGGAAGCCCCTCTCTCTCTGGTCTCCTCCCGTGGAGGAAATGGGCACTGAGGTGAAGGCTGGCCGGGGCAAGCAGCGCCAGCAGCTGATCCATTGTTTGAAGGGGACCGTGGGGCGAGAGGGTGGGGGCTTTGAGAGCCGCAAGGAAGGAAGCCTGCTTGCACAGGTTTTCCTGCCTCCCCTCGGCCTGTTTTCCCCTTCCAGGAGATCCATCCTCCCTCCGGGAAGCAGCTCCTTCCTGAGAGTCCCCTCCCCCCCGGGGCCATCTTTGTTTTCCTTTCTCTCCGGTGTGGCTGGAAATCCCAGGGCGAGATTCAAGCTCTGGCAAAAAGTTTGTGCCAGAGAGGTGGCCTTTGGGTCGCCAGCCAAGATCTGCATCTCATTTGTGACTGGAGGGGGGGCAGGGAACCCCCGGGAAGGCCATGGGAGGGAGCCTTAAGCGCAAATAAGACTGAAATCGACGGGACTTTCCTCAAAGAATAAAAGTATCATTATTATATTATTACATTATTGTGTTGCTTAAGCCACCCCCCCCCCATCCTGCCCCATTTTGAAGGAGCGACACATATTTAACACACACACCCTTCCATGGCCTTTAACAGGTCTAAGAGCCCATCAGAGCACACCAGATTCCAACTTTTATTCGAGGACTGGTGTTTCCCTCTCCCGCTCATCACCCCCCTCTCCCACCTGTGGCCTTCCTGGGGCTTCCCTGCCCCCCCTCCAATCACAAATGAGATGCAGATCTTGGCTGGTGACCCAAAGGCCGCCTCTCCGGCACGAACTTTTCGCCGGAGCTTGAATCTCGCCCTGGGATTTCCAGCCACACCGGAGAGAAAGGAAAACAGAAATGGCCCCGGGGGGAGGGGGCTGTCAGGAAGGAGCCCATCAGAGCACACCAGATTCCAACTTTTATTCGAGGACTGGGGTTCCCCTCCCCCGCTCATCACCCCCCTCTCCCTCCCGTGGCCTTCCCGGGGCTTTCCTGCCCCCCCCTCCAGTCACAAATGAGATGCAGATCTTGGGAATCTCGCAGACAGGCGCTTCTCCTCGCCTGGATACCCCCGCACTCATAGTCACCCGCTACGAGCGCAGGGGTATCCCACAGAGAGGCGCCTCTCCTCACCCGGATCTCCCCGGCCTCGCAGCAAGCCGCTACGAGGCTGGGGAGACCCTACGTGTCAGATGTTCTACCCAAACCAACCCCCCTCCACACACACACACTATCAAACATCGTGAAGGCGGGTGCTGGGGGGGTTGGATTGGGTGGATGTTCTACTCAATCCAACCCCCCCCCCAACATCCGCGAAGAGCGGAGGAGGCAAAGGAGCTGGAAAGAGAGGGGGAATGGAAGGAAGGGGCCACCGCCAAAGCCGCCGCTGCCTCGCCAGTTGATCCTAATGTTTCTTAAACTGCCTTTCCAAACATCGTGCGGAGAACATCGCCGAAGAAAGAAAGAAGGCACTTTAAGAAACATTAGGATCAACTGGCGAGGCAGCGGCAGCCTTGGCGGCCCCCCTTCCTTCCTTCCTTCCTTCCTTCCTTCCTCCCCCTCTCTCTTTCTCTCCAGCTCCTTCGCCTCCTCCGCTCGCTACCAAAGCCGCCAAAGCCTTGCCAGTTGATCCTAATGAGCAGAGGAGGCGAAGGAGCTGGAGAGAAAGAGAGGGGGGAAGGAAGGAAGAGGGGTGCATGCACGCGCATCAGATGGGAGTTGGGGAGGCTACGGGGAAGATCTCCGTACCCTCCCCAACCCCCGTTTGACACACGCACGCCTGCACAGTGTTTGGAAAGGGTACAGGGACCCGTATCCTTTCCAAACATCGTGCGGGCAGGCGGTGGGGTGTGTGTGTTGGATTTGGTAGATGTTCTACCCAATCCAACCCTTCCCCCCCCACGATTGTACCGGATAACGTTAAAAATCGTGTTGTTCATACAAGATTTTTCCGAAAATCTTGTAACGTTATGCGGTTTTAGCGCTATCCGGTACTAGCGTTATCCGGGGTATTACTGTATATAAATAGAGACCACTTTGGTGGGAAAAGATCTTGGGGGCATGAAAGGAGCCTCATTCAGGCATCCTCTGAACAAAGTTTCTCCAGCAAAAATCCTTTCAACCCAGAACAATTTCTGATACAATATCATCATCATCATCATCAGAGCATGGAATGCTTGCTTTTTGCAAGACGTTGGAAAAGCCACTAGTCATACTTTTGCATATATTTCACAACACAGGTCAAGTAAGTGGTGGACAATGAGTAATACTGTATAAGCATCAAATTTTCATCAGCAGCATTTCATCACCACAATCTATGCTATTTGACCTATCTTGTCATACATTGATAAAAGGATTCTGGCGATTACTTTCCTCCTTTGAGTTTGGGTCACCACTCATTTTAACAGAAATGATCCTATACTGATCCTATACTTCTGTAATAAAAAGGCAGTGAGTTACCATATTTGCTGGTGTATAAGACTCATCAAAGTATGAGACGCACCCCGTTTTTTCTACATTTTAAAGAAGGAATTTTTTTCTACATTTTTTCATGAATTTACAAAATTAACTCCAGGAGCTGGGGAAGGTGGGATGGGAAGAGGGCTCCTTTGAAACCCATTTCTCCACCATTCCACCACTGATGGCCATGAGGAGCCAAGGAGAGTGGGATGGGGGAAAGGATCCTTTAAAACTGTTTCTTCCCCCCATCCCACACTCCTCGGCTGGAGGCAGGAAGAAGGATCCTTTAAGCCCATTGCTTCCCCCCCCCCCCAATCCCACTCTCCTTAGCTGGTGGTAGGGTAGGGGAAAAGAAGGATCCTTTAAGCCTGGTTTTCCCCCATCCCATTCTCTTTTGCTGGGGGGGGGGAGGATCCTTTAAGTCCATTTCTTGCCCCCACCAGCTGAGGAGAGTGGGATGGGGAAAAAGAAACGGGCTTAAAGGATCCTTCTCCCACCACGACCACCACCACCACCACCCGAGGAGAGTGGGATGCAGGGGAAGAAAGATCCTTTCAGGAGATGGTGAGGGTGGGATCAGCTGGGATTCAGCCCAGGCAAGATTGCTCCTTTAGGAGCCTTGTGCCCAGCTGATCCCACCACTGCTGACCATCAGGAGGCAGGGAGGGCAGAATCGGCCGGGCAAGAGAGCTCCACTGGAAGCCGCCCTTCACCCAGTAACTAGCAGTCAGTACTGGCTAGCCGCTGAGCTACACCAGTCCAGGGGGCTGTTACCAGCGTATAAGACACACTCTGTTTTTCACATGTATTTTGAGGGGGGAAGGGCATTTTATATGCTGGCAAATATGGTAAGTCACATCAAGTAAGTGTTCTTACTAAACTAAGCCTTTAGGGCACAAGGCTCCTAAATTGGTCTGTTTTTTCCCACAAGAGTTTTCCAGTGCAAAAGGATGAGGCACATTCTTTGATAAGAAAGTTTATCAACATTGGAATATTTCTCCTCTTCTTTATCTTCCAAAGATACAATAATTGGACATTCTTACACACGCTAGGAGGCTCAAAGGTAATTTTAAAACCCTTCTTTTCTGGTTTCTCAGACATTTACAAAAATAGACCTGACATTATATTCTTTTTATTTTTATTCAGATCTTGACTTCATGTTCAAAAATGTACAGGAAGAGACAGGCAAATTTACTTGTAAGGTGATTGCTTTCAAATTCATGTAAGCTTAATTTATCTTTTCAGTCAATTTTATCCCCTCCTCAGTCCTGCCTTCTGTTCTTTATTACTATGTGCATATTAGAAAGTTAATGTTACAAATGCAACAGACCAGCAGGATTTTGCAAAAAAAAAAGAAAAACAGTCTGGAAGAACCAAGTGGATTCCAGACAGGTACAGCTGGTTTAAAGCATTTCAGAAGTAAATGAAATCAAATGAGAATTTATAATCCTTCCTGAGGTCTGGATTCCATCAAACTAAACTCATTAGGCGTTAAGGTTGCAGGTGCAGCTAAATAAAGGGTTGCTCTGTTTCCCTTAATACCGTAAGAGCCACATCTTGAGTTCAGAATAAAAGTCCTTCAAAAGCCAAAGCATATAGAAAACATACATCCATCAACTGGCAACACTTAAAGGAAAGCAATTAGGTGATGGAATCTTCTAATGGTTTATTGCTATCAGTGGAATGTGCTCTTTCCCAAACTGATGTTGACGAGATAACTAGTCTTAGGAAAATGCATTTTTTTAAGCTTGAAGAATGTTTCTTACTATAATTTTTGTAGGGTTTCCAGTTAGCCTCTAAACCTCTAAACCAGGGATTCTCAACCTGCTGCCTGTGGGCTGGATGCAGCCTATGGTGGCATTTCATGTGCCCCCCCCCCTGCCTCCACCACACCAGGAAGTGTCGTGTGGTGGAGGGAGAGCAAAATGGCCGTCAGGCCCCTGAAGCTGTCTGAGGGAGCATGACCCAGCCCCAGCTTAAAAAAAGTTTGAGAACTGCTCTAAACACCTGCTTTGTTCTGCAAAAATAAAATCCAGTTCTACTTCTGCTTATGTTACCTTGGCCAACCTAATACAACCTCTAGCATTCCCAGGCAGCACAGACAGTGGGGATGCTGGTGAAAGATGATGCAAACCGTATTCTAAAACATCTGGTGAGCAATAAGCAAGCCAAATCTGGTAAAATGCTTTGTTGCAGTGGTAGGTTGCTGACTACATTGTTTCCAACCAGGTCCAGACTACACATGATGTAGCAGACCCAACATTAACCACTCGACACTATAAATTTGTCTAATATTTCTAACATGCAAACAGAGTTTGGAATTTAATTTGGGGTGGGTGGAGTGCTCTTTATTCTTTTCTCTTAGGAAGAAATCTAGCAAGTTCTCTTCTATGAATGTTCTCATTTCACCTTCATGATGGAGACTACAGACCTTAATGTTTTTGTGTATTATATTTTATTTATTTATTTATTTATCCAATTTGTATAGCTGTCCAACGTGAAACAACTCTGGGCGGCTCACAACATTAAAATCAACAGAACAGTCTAAAACATTAAAAACCCATAAAAAAACCAATTAAAAATACAAGAATTAAAAGACCAAGAGAGTGATATTGCTATATTAGCCAACAAGCCAACATCACTGGGCCCCCACACCTGCTTTGCCAGCCAGGTTTTTAGTTCTTTCCTGAAGGGCAGTAACTCCATCTGGAGTTGTAACTCGATTGGCAGGAGGTTCCATAGAGCCAGAGCAGACAGAGAGAAGTCCCTCCTTCTAGCAATAAGAGAGCTCCTCTGGTCTGCTCTGGTGGGACGGACAGATGTTCTTGGGGTGACGCGGTCTCTTAAGTATCCTGGCCCACTATCATGTAGGGCTTTAAAGGTCATTGCCAGCACCTATTTATATTACATTTAATTTTATTTTGTTATTTGAAAAAATATCTTAATCTGTTGTACACCGGCCAGAGTTGGAGAACATCCAGTAGTGGGCTCCAAAAATTTTACTATCACACTGTGGGTGTGGTATGGTAGGTGTGGCCAGGGGGAAAGCCCAATGTTGCACCCGAATTAGGACTACTTTATTTCAAAACTTGGATGGGAAGGGCCAGCCAGAATTTCTGCTACTGGTTCTGGTGAACTGGTGTGAACCTGCTGATGCCCACCACTGAGAACATCCCACATTGGTGGGAAACAAACAAACAAACAAATGTATATTAAAATATTAAATCAATAAATAGCATGCCGACCATTCGATTATAAATAGCAAAGCCAGAATTTACTTGCAGTTTACTATTTTCTCTGTTGAGCTCATATCCAGTTTAGCAAACCTATAGGTTCCAGGATCCTTTCTTGGCGCATGCTCAAAACATCCATGATGGAGCAAGTGTCTTCTAGGTAGACATTATTTCATCAACTGAAGTAAAAGACCCCTCTAACCTTATGCCTCATTTCCTTTTCCTTTTCAAACATAAAATCTTCCACTTTGGTAAAGGGTCTGGGCTTTTACATACTTAACACAAGCAAGCAGTCAAAACTTCTGTAAGACACTGAAGATAACAAGCAGAGATGATTGGTAGATATTATTAACACTTTAACTGAAGCCCCATAAGGAAACAAAGTGAAGAATGTATAAGACCCCTTGCCTGCAAGAATGATCAGAGCTTAAGAGAGGGCCATGTGCAAACAGCTAGGACAGTGATGGTGCAAACTCTTTGCTGGGTGAGGAAGCACTCCCATTGGGCTGCTGGGCAGAGAGGTGGGGTGAACTCTGTGCTGAGGGGGAGAAAGCGTTCCCATTGGGCTGCTGAGCAGAAGGACTGGGCAAACTCTATGCTGGGGTGACTGCACGGATGTCCACAGAGAGGGCTTTGAGTGCCACCTCTGGCACACATGCCATAGGTTTGCCATCACTGAGCTAGGACAAGCCATGGAAGGAAAATAAAGGGCTTGGCTTGGACTACTTGACAAATCCTGTCCCCCCCACTCCAGAAAAACAATCTCCCTGATAAGGCCTCTTCCCCTTTTCAGTATTTTCTAATGGGCAGTAGTGCTGCATACTGGAGACAGAAGGACATGTATCCCTTGGCTAGAGGACAGTGGGAGCAGATATGAATCTCTCTCATAATCCCTTCCCGTCCCTTTTTTGTTCTTCTTATAGCAAAACAGTTCTGTTGGCAGATCCACCTGTTGAGAGACTTTTTAAAGATCGGTCAGCAGAAGGGCATGTCTGCAAACAAGGTGTCTTCCCAACACATGCAGCCAGAACATTACTGCCTTAGGTTTGCACTTTTTGAAGGTATATGATAGATGTTACACAACAACAACAACAACAACAACAACAACAACAACAACAACAACAACAACAACAACAACAACAACAACAACAACAACATGATAGATGTCTAATGAAGTTAAACATGGTGGGGAGAAAGCAGAGACAGTGAGATTTCGCTACTACAACTTCAACACAGAGTGCTGTGACTTAGACAGCATAAAAAAATTATACGGATGGTTTTGAAAGACACTATTCCCGGGTGAGCCTGTCTCCTGTCCTATCTAGCAGGTGTTCCTCAGAGCCAGCAGAGGACCTGCTATTTGCTCCTTTGCTGTTATGCCCAGGTATGGGTCTTTGGGACAGACCCTTCTTCTAGAATAGACAGAAAGAGCTACCCTCTGAAGTGGAAACCAGGATCAAACAATAACAGCCTGTGTTAAACTGCCATTGCTGCTTTCTACTTCAACTTAACATCTGCTTCTTGGTCTAGAAAAGGAGGTAAGCTAGAAAGGTATTGCTCAGCAACAAAGGCTTTCTTGAGGAAACAGCTGCTCTGCCTCTTCTTCAATGGCACATAGAAGATGTCAGAATCCCCATAAATGGCACTGCTGCCTTTTCCTCCACTGGTGTTGTTCTTTGACACCCACTCTCTCCTCCTCCTTTGAATATTTGTCTCCCGGTGCTAAGAGGTCTGATATAGACTAACAAGTTCTCAAGAAATCATGGAATCTGATACTAAGTTTATTTATTCATTTATTTGTTCAGATTTATATTGCCGCCCACTCGCCATAGAGACTCAGGGCAACTTACAATCAAAACAACAACAGTACAATAACAATCATAAAATATAACTCTACAAAACAACCAAAACAAAACACAGACTATCTCTCCTCTGGCCATTGATGGGGCCCCGAAGGTGGCGGAGAGGTCCTCATGCTTCTTTATCTTCAATGTGACAGACGACTTTGTGAAACAGCAAACTATGACAGTTTGCAGGAGTTTCATATTGCTTGCCCTGGGCACCAAAACAACTAATTACAGCTTTGGTATTCTCTGACAGAAGATGTGGTAACGTCCTCCAACATAGATGGTTTCAAAGAGAGATGACACAAATTAATTGCAGTTATATACTAGACCAGTGTTTCCCAACCTTTGGGTTTTGGACTTCAATTCCCAGAAACCTAAGTCAATTCCCCAAAGCATTGATCAGCCTACATATTGACTTAGGTTTCTGGTGGGCCCCACATTGGGAATCACTGTACTGTACTAGACAAAGAATAACAAGATACTATTCCTGCTCTAACATATAGCTTGTGGGCTTCCCATAAGTCCTTTTTAGTCAGTTCACTGTGGAAGCAGGATACAGGAGTAGAAAAGCTGTTGGTCTTCACAATGTTCATAAAGTTCTGCAATGAGAACGTTGGTGGCCTCCAAACAAGCAAACTGAAAGATTGGTCTCCAGTAACCACAATGTTTACACATTTTTGATGGATCAGGCTCTCATCATATGCTGTGGGTTAGACCATTAGACTACAGTTTCAAGCATTTCTAGTTGCCTTTCTCTACAGCTTATTATATGTATATAAGTGCAATTAGAGGACCAAGCAGTAATGTAGTTAAAATACAGGTGGGTAAATTTATAGTTTCCTCCAAAAGGAAACAACCAACCACTACCAGCTTAAGTTTTCCCTGTTTCAAATAAACATTTATTACTCCATGTACTTAACAAATCATGGAAGCAAAATTAAGTTTTCCCTCTTTAAAAACTCCAACCACTTTTCAGTAATATTTTCACTCATAATCAAGAGGAGGAACATAAAACCCCAATGTAAACATTTATGGAGCCACACTTAGGTCAGAAAAGCGATGGGCATTATTAGCCCTAGAAAAGTCCCTCTGGGCTTATAACTATATAGTTTTAAACTATTTTATAGTTAAAAAATAAAATGGAGGAAAGTACAGTGTACATAACAATAAAATATTCTAAGGATAAATATTTGAATATAATTTTTTCCACATACAGTACTAACAGCCAGAATTAAAACCTATCTGGATACAAGGCTTCCCTCCTTGAACACAGATATTTCCAGAAGGTAAACAAAACAAAGCCAATGTAGCACTTTAAAGACTAACTGCTGTATTTAATGTTAGCTTTCATGGATCAAATCCACTTTTCCAGAAGGGGTTACTATATTAGTCTGAAGTGTACTGCGAGCAAAAAAAACAAAGATGCTTGTTACACCATAAAGCAGAGGTTCCCAACCTTTTCCTGCCATGGCCGTGGCCATACCCCCTTAGACAGCTGAGCAGGCTGGTCATGTGGTTCCTCCTGGCAGCAGCTGCAGCAGCGGGCCGTGAATTCGTGCTGTATTTCTGAGCTTTCCCCCCCCTCCTCTGCAGCTTCCCTTGGAGGAGGGAGCAAGGTAGGAACATTTTTGTGCCATTTTTAATTACTATTATTTTGGTGCATTTCTGCCATATTTTGGAGCAAAAAAATGGAGCAAAAATGGCACTTCCAGTGGCGGGGGGGGAGGGGGTTTCCACTGGTGGCAGCAATCTGGCACGTGGACCAGATGATTTGGGCCTGTAAGCTGTAGGGTTTTTTTATCTGAGTATTCATGGGCACCGCTCACCAAAAGAGAATAAAGCAAATTCTATTCCACAGTTTCTAACAAAATATGATTTCATTTTTTTCTGAAACAAGAATTATATTAGTTATTTTTTTAGAAACATGAAGCTCTAAGGTACCTAATGTTTAGGAGAGCTGAGTGTGGATCAGGACCCAGGTTCTCAATTTGTTTCAAAATTGCAATAATCTAAATCCAAAAGGTGGATTTTTATGAACCAAGAATAAACAAATTATACCCTCCTCTTTCATCTCCCTCCTCCCTTGTCTTCCTTTTCTCTTACTTCCAGATTCTGATAACAACCTTGACTGCTATCTCTAAACTAGGAATTTATTATTCACACTCTGACTCCTAAATTGTAATCTAGAATCAAATCATGGTCTGTAATCCTCCTTTGTGGTCAAGCCAAAAATCACAACATCCCTAGTTGGCCATAATGCCAAACTGTGATTCAGAAAAACCTTAGAAGCATAAGGTACAAATGAGAAAGAAAAAGAAAGAGGGAAGAATTTGGAATTATAACTTTTAAAAGCAATGTATTACTTATCAGCTGTTATATTTTAAAATTTTGGTCTTGCAAAGCTAGTGGTCCCAGTGGAGGGGAAGGACAACAAACATCTGGAGAGAATGACACATGGTTTCAAATACCTTTATACCAATACACAGAGCAAAGAAAATAAACAAGATGAGCTTGAACTCTTAATGCAAGGAAGCAAATGTGATTTATTGGAGATTACTGAAACATGGTAGGATGAGTCTTATGTTTGGAATGTACAGATAGAATTGTAAACCATATTCCATAGGAACAGACCAAATAGGAAGGGCAAAGAAACAATGTACAGTAATACCCCGTATAACGCGAGTACCGTATATCGTTAAAACTGCATAACGTTACAAGATTTTCGGAAACATCTTGTATCGAGTAACGCGATTTTAACGTTACACGATACAGTCGTTCTTAGCAGCAGGGTGCGTGGAAAGCTGAACGGGGTTCTCCGTTCAGCTTCCCAGCCACCCTGCAGCTACGAAGGCAGGGGTGGGGAGGCTGGAAAGCTGACGGGGGGCTCCCCCATCGGCTTACCCAGCCACCCCACAGCTGCGGAGGCATGGGCGGGTGGCTAGGGAAGCCGACAGGGAGTCCCCGTCAGCTTCCCCAGCCACCCTGCAGCTGTAGATCGGGTCCTCTGATCTCTCTGGAGGTGTTTCTGGGCTTCCCCGACGTCCAGAGCCGGTGCAGCAAGCCAGAATGTCAGAGTTCGAATCCCGACATTCTGGCTTCCTGCACTGGCTCAGGACGTCGGGGAAGCCCAGAAACACCTTGGATCGGGTCCCCACACCTCCCTGGACTCGGCGGGGGGGTCAGACCCCCCAAAATTGGTAAAAAAAAAGGACTTTTTTTTACCAATTTGGGGGTTTCTGACCCCCCCCCGCCGGGTCCAGGGAGGTGGGCAGACACGATCCAAGCTTTTTCTGGGCTTCCCCGATGTCCTGAGCCAGTGCAGCGACCCAGAATGTCAGGATTCGAATCCCGACGTTCTGGGTTGCTGCACTGGCTCAGGACGTCGGGGAAGCCCAGAAACACCTTGGATCGGGTCCCCACACCTCCCAGGACCCAGCGGGGGGGTCAGAAACCCCAAAATTGGTAAAAAAAATGGATGTTTTTTTTAACCAATTTTGGGGTCTCTGACCCCTCCGCCGGGTCCAGGGAGGTGGGCAGACACGATCCAAGCTTTTTCTGGGCTTCCCCGATGTCCTGAGCCAGTGCAGCGACCCAGAATGTCAGGATTCGAATCCCGACATTCTGGCTTCCTGCAGCATAAAAGAGGGTGGGGGAAGTTCAAAATTAGCGCGCATTGGGTCTCCCGACCTCCCTAGAGCTGATGTGCGCTAATTTTGAACTTCCCCCACCCTCTTTTAAGCTGCAGGAAGCGAGAACGTCGGGATTCGAATCCTGACATTCTGGCTTGCTGCACTGGCTCAGGACGTCGGGGAAGCCCAGAAACACCTTGGATCGGGTCCCCACACCTCCCTGGACCCGACGGGGGGGTCAGAGCCCCCAAAATTGGTAAAAAAAACGTCCCTTTTTTTTTACCAATTTTGGGGTTTCTGACCCCCCCGCTGGGTCCAGGGAGGTGTGGGGACCCGATCCAAGGTGTTTCTGGGCTTCCCCGACGTCCTGAGCCAGTGCAGGAAGCCAGAACATCGGGATTCGAACTCTGACATTCTGGCTTGCTGCACTGGCTCAGGACGTCGGGGAAACCCAGAAACACCTTGGATCGGGTCTGCCCACCTCCCTGGACCCGGCGGGGGGGTCAGAAACCCCAAAATTGGTTAAAAAAAAACGGACTTTTTTTTTACCAATTTTGGGGTCTGTGACCCCCCCACCGGGTCCAGGGAGGTGGGGAAACCCGCTCCAAGCTGTTTCCAAAGTTCTCCCACCTCCCTGGAGGCAGCAGCAAGCCAAAATGTCAGGATTCAAATCCCGATGTTCTCGCTTCCTGCAGCCTCCAGGGAAACAGGGCTTTTTTTAACATTGTGTGTTCAATGTATCGCACAACGTTAAAAACCGAATAACGACGGGACTTGTGGAACCAAGTCATAACGTTATTCGGGGTACTAGTGTATATAAATAATATTTACTAATAACAATAAATGAAACAGTCATCTTTCATCTATTAGAAACTTTTCACTCCTTATATGGGTGAGGTGAATAGTTTTTGCTTAATTTTTATTAAAACATTTAAAAGGAAGAATGATGTCTTTCTTTACTCAGACAAATAGCAAGTTATCAAGCTTATCTGTTCGGTACACAGAAAGTGCCTCCTTGAAGATTGTGGTATTTTTGAACTGCAATTGGGCATATCCTGGTAACGGCAACCTTGTGTTGCCAGCTAATCTTTCTCACACTACATCAGGTGAAAGGAACTGCAGAATGAACTCGTCAAAAGGTGACTTCATTTTGGCAGTTTTATGTCTGGCCTAGACATGGAAGAAGAAGAAAAAAGAACATACTAACTTCCAAGCTCTTAGTTTATGTTGGTATGGTGCTTGTTCTTAATCCAAAATAACTGTTGAATAAACATGGATTGAGACATCCTAACTGACAAGGAGTCTCAGTCATGCATAGAATTCATTTTCTTACCAGTCAAAACCCACAATGAAGAGTTTCAGATTAATACAGACTTTCTAGTGCATTTGAGGGTTCTTCAGAATTACTTAGTGTAGACTTTCAAATATCATTTTTATTACATGTAGATAGCACAACCTCTTGATGCTTCTAACAGCTAATGTTCAACGGAAAATTACATTCACAAGAAAAAGGGTTTCTTTAAACAGGGAACTCTGTTTTGTTCTGAGAACCTAGCTTTTTGCAAAACATACCACCAATGACTCACATCTCAAAATATCAGACTGTTAAATGTCAAGATTTGTGCTGTATTGTATAAAATTGAGCTATACTTTGACTGTCAGCTGTTGAGGCCATTGTCTACTTTTTCTGGCACTGAAAACAGATCAGATCAAAAATGAAAGAAATCAACAATGCAGTGCATCAGCCATTCTAGAGAAGTAATTGGCAGGTCAGCTTGTATAAAGATCCTCATAATTGAAAGCTCCAGTGAATAATTTGTGTCAGAATCACTTAGATGTAATAAATGTACCTCCCTTGAACCTTTTAAGTCAGAGTCAGCAACTTTGGTCAGCTTGGGGTACCAGAGGTGTCCACTCAACACCCGCAATGGCCTGCACCAAGCCCAGAAATGTTAAAAATAATGATTTCAAAAAGAGTAATATTGACTGGAAGCGCCTCCACATCCACTTCTACTTTTTCTGTTTCAGAGGATTATAAGAACCCCCAATACCAGTGGTATATGTGAAAACTGCTGCCTATGGAAACCTTCAGGAGAACAGAAGTTTTTCTGTCAAAAATATTGACACCTGGGAGCAAAGCTACATACAGCCCATACTTTGCCCACCCCTGTTTTAAACCCTTTGGAACACTGGAAAACTACATACTGGAAGTTGTATTTTCCTCTGCTCCTATTACTATCACTTGCTCATTTCCCCATCCCCTGCCCTTGAGTGGCCTATTAATATTGGGGTGTGTGTCTGTTTATTCCATTGTTTGTTTTATTTTGTTGTTTGTTCTAGTATGTTGTTTTGTTCATTTGTCTGTGCACCACCCAGAGTAGGAAATATCCCAAATGGGTGTTATAAAAATGTAATTAAAAACAATCAAATAACGGGAACCTCCTTCTTACAACAAGGTAATCAGATGTGAGCAAGAGGAAAACATGCCTCTGTTATCAGAGGAAGCTCTATGCTTCTCACATCCTGAGAAGATGAGAAATAAAAAGGGAATGAGGCAAAACTGACACAGGAAAGATCTTGGCTATAAACCTTCTTGTTGTTGTTTTGCTGTATCCAAATCTGAATATTGGTGATCATCACGGCAATAAGCCATGAAGACTGTCCTGGGAATATAATACATGACACCCGTACCACTGATCCAGTTCTGCAAGTCACTTTCTGGTCCTGAGCCCTTTTGGCACACAAAGTCCTCATCGGCCCCAGACCAGTATTGATGAAGCTTCTGCCCTCCATCAAGATGGATTCAAGTGGGATTTAATCCACCTGGGGACCATCACCCTTCCTTGTGAACTTTGGTACCCAAGGCCTCAGGGTTATCAGGTTAGTTAACCGCCGCCTGACACTCGGCATTGAGTCGCTGGCAGTATTAACTCTATTACCATAGCAGAATAACCTGGCCAGACTTTTTGGCTTTAAATGCAACTCCGAAATTGAAAGCTTAGTAAACATACAGAATCTCAGTCTATATACCTGTACAGTGCCAGATGAGAACCTCTTTGGTAAATGAGCCTTTAGTCATATACCAGAGAACTGTAAGTCGGGCAACTGTAAGGATGGCATTTTGCAACCGCCTCATGGGAAGAGCATGGGGTATCCCCTCTCTGCTAACACAAGAATAATATCCTGTTCGTTTTACCCATTTGACACACAGATAAAAGCCCTTTTTATAGCAGGAGTGGGTAAAGTATAGCACTCCAGATGTTGACAAAGCTCCCATCAGTTTCAGTCAACATAACCAAAGGTGAGGGATGATGTTACAGGAGAAAGACAATCATTCTATCTTTGAAGACTTCTCAGTCATTAAAGTGTTTCAAGTACAGCCTTGCTAAAGTGGGGAGGGGGGCAGGAGGAAGGACTAGACAATGTTTACAAAGTTTTTAAGAGTGTCCTGTGACAATAAAATGGAGAGGATTATTCCATTTTAAAAATGGCAGCTTAGTTTCCCCAAGCCAAACAAACCTGTTATTTGCTGGCTGTACACTGAATGAGGGGAAGAAAACCCTCACTCAACTTAGGCAATTTAACGGTGAAGAGTTTTCCAGGCATAGAGACTCAGAAGTGCAAGGTTTCCAGGAGAGGGTAATGGTGGCTGTTTTAGCTGTATATTCAGCATTATGTTTGTCTACAGGATTGTAAAATCATCTTTTCTTTTAAAAAAGATTTTGGTTTGTCCCTGATGTGAGGTTTGTCCCTGACGTCAGGGCTTTTTTTTTTTAGCGTTGTTCGATGCATGGAACCAAGTCATAACGTTATCCGATGTTCTAGTGTACATCCACTGGCTGCTATCTGATGAAAGACCCACGTTCCCCCACAAAACTGCCAGATTCTGTGCCGCAGCATGTAAGATCAGAAGAACTATCCTGCAAGATCCTTCAGCTAAATAAGCTACAGTAACACCTCGGTTAACATGTGCACTGCACAACGTTAAAACTGGATAATATTGGGAAATTTGAGGGAAACTTTTGCACTGCAAAAAGTTGTGCAATGCAAAAGTTTTCCTCAAATTTCCCGACATTGATCTCCGGATCGCTAACAGGCTTACCAATCCAGCCCCGGGGGGGAGTGTCTGAAAAGAGGCTGGGGACCCTTGTCCCAGCCTTTCTTCAGAACCCACACACACACCACAAACCTGGATTGCTTAGTGATCCAGGCAGGGGTTTCTGAAGAGAGGCTGGGGAAAGGTTTCCCCAACTTCTTTTCAGAAACACACACCCCAGCCTGGATTCCTAAGGGGCTTAGCCATCCAGGCGGAGGGGAGGGACTTCTGAAGAGAGCCTGAGAAAAGGGTCCCCAGCCTCTCTTCAGAACACCTCCCACCCCCACCTAGATCACTAAGCATGTTCTTTCCCCCAAACCCAGCCAATGCCAGCTTGGGATCAGCCCTGGGGTTGGAGAAAAGAACTGCAGTGCGCACGCGTTCTTTTCCCCACCCCCAGTGCCGATGCCAGCAAAGGGCAATCCCACACTGGGACCGCCAGTTTGCTTGGGGAGATAACGTGTGTTCCCTCCCCAAGCAATCCGGATCAGCTCCCTGTTTCCTTTCCTCTTCGGAAAGGGAACAGGGCTTTTTATTAATGTTGTGCGATCAATGCATCACACAACATTAAAAACCGGATAACGTTATGACTTGTGTAATCAAGTCATAACGTTATCCGAGGTACTAGTGTACTAGGACTATTTCATAGGCTTCAGTAATAGTTGTAACATTATTAATCTTAAATAGTAATTTACTACTCCTTAACTCTGAGCAGAAACATTCCTTTTTAAGTTCTGTCTCTTTATATATACAGTATTTCAGTACCATCCTTTTAACATCTGTTCATTTTGCTGTACTATGCTAGTCTTAGACCATAATAAAGATTGATTGGTTGAGTTTCTAATGCATTTGTTTTTTATGCTCTGAAGTACTTTGAATCCCAGATACAGAAGAAAAGGTAGTGTCTAAAATAAATCACGAACACTTAAACAGATTTTTCAGTCTTGAAAATCTGTACCACCCTTGGCATTACTAAAGGTATAAATGATTTCCTATCCCACACCTACATCCTAACTCTGCATTATATTGAATGCATCCAGACAGTGGTAAAAGATCTTAATCAAAAATTACTATGAGAAAAAATGTTCCTGGGCAAAAAACCCAATATACAACACAAAACCAATACCCTGGAGAGAGTTTCTTTTTTAGTCCCACCGGACCTCTCCACCAGCCTCCACACAATTTAGTTTGGAAATATTTGAAGGCAATTTACTAGAAGCTTTGAGTGACAAAGCTCATTACTTAAAGTGCCTTTCCTCCACCAGGCACTTTCTGCATTCTTTCACTGCTTTGCTCTCAGGAGACTTATAAATCCATTGAACCAAAACAGTACCCTGTTTGCTGGCCTAAAAAGGCATTGGCACAGATGGCAGGCACTACACCTGTTACAATAAAACAAGAGATTCAAAACCATTTGGTGTCATTAGCTATGTGAAACTTAAAGCAGCCTCTACTTGAATGCTTTCATGAGAGAAATAGAACTCAGGTGAAGAAAGCTATTTGTTTAGGTCATACTAGGTTTCCAGTGTAAAGGGAGGTATTGAACCAAATGGCTTTCCCCGAATCTTTCAAAAAAAGACTGCAATTCACCGAAACAGACTAGGGATCACAACATTTTCATCTTTCCAGTATTTCTTTAAAATATGCAAGCATTTTTGGTTCTTTAACCCTCACCAAGGCATTTAAAAAATAATAGCTCAAATCCTGTTGAGTAAATTGTGCCTGGGTAAGGATGATGATGCCCCTAGTAAGTGGAAATAACTTCCGATTCTAGGGCTCACCCATTTCACCCAGTGGTGGGCATAGGCCGGTTTACACCGTTTCGGCAGAACCAGTAGTAACAATTCCGGGTGGTCTCCCGGGGAGGGGTAGTAACCTTCCCTGGAGACCACCTGGGGTTGTTACTTGTTTTTTGAGGCAACCGGTTCAGCCACCTCTCCAGCTGCCCGACACTACAGCCCAAAATGGCTGCTGGTGAGTGCGCATTCGTTAAAATACCAATTGACACATGCGTGCCTCCAGTACTCAGCGCGCATGCATCAATTGATATTTTAATGCATGCGCACTCACCAGCAGCCATTTTGGGCTGCAGTGTCGGACAGCCAGAGAGGCCCTCAGCGCTACTGCTGCTACACCACTGAGCCGTGCCACTGCATCGCTGCTGGGCCAGGCCGCGTCATTGCACTGCATCACTGTGCTGTGCCACTGGGCCAGGCCAGGCCACCAGGCCAAGGTGTGCCACCGGGCCAAGCTGTGCCGCACTGCCACCCCGCCCCGTGCCCTGCACCAACAAGCTGGGAGGAGGAGAAGGAGAAAACACCCTGCCGCCTGCTCCCCAGGGTGGGTGTGGGGTGGGTGAGTGGAATGTGTATTTAATGTGTATTTTTATGTGTACTGTATTTTTATTTATTTTTTACTTTGCTCCACCCATGACACCGGCTCCACCCATGACATCATGACTTTAGCTCCACCCATGATGTCATGACATTGGCTCCGCCCACAACATTGGCTCCACCCACGATGTTGGCTCTGCCCACAGTGTGGTAGTAAAAATTGTGTCTGCCCATCACTGATTTCGCCTATAACTCACCCACAATCAGTCTTATTGTGAGCAAGTCAGTCAAGCTCGAGGACAAAAGCACGAACTCTTTAACTATCAGCAATGTTCAACTTTTGAAATCATTGTCCTTATACAATCATCACTTGCACAATAGGATTTGAGCCTCCTTGTGAATTGTGAGGCACTTTGTGACCTTACTAAGAATTCTGATGCGTTGTGAGTATGGGTTAGAGTTTTAGGTTCAGCAAATAATACTGCAGTCTGGGTATTTCATGAGTCCATGTCCAATGTTTTGTGCTTCTCCTGAATGGAGCCAAAACAACATAGACAACTGTGGTAAGTCAAAGGAGAAGAAGTGCAATGACATCTCGGAAGCCACCATTTGTTCATCCTCCAAGGCAGGGGTGCCCAAACTTTCTGGGCCGTGGGCCGATCATATGGTTCAAGGAGCCGGTCACTAAGGCCAGGGGGCCGGGTGCAGCCCCCAACGCCAATTCATCCAGCCCACGAAGCGTGATTTACTTCCGCTTCCATGAACGACGAGGGCTTCATGGGCCGGATGAATTGGCGTCAGGGGCTGCACCCAACCCCCGGGCCTTAGTTTGGGCACCACTGCTCCAGGCCCTAGCCTAGGATATGAAACCTTTATAGCTGGCTACTGTCTATGGCAGGAGTGCCCAAACTTTTCAGGCCATGGACCAGTCATGTGGTTTAAATGACCAATTGTGTGTGGGGGGGATTGTGAACCCTGATTTATTTGTTAAGCACGATTTTGGTTGGATTTATTTGTTATGCGAAGTGAACATTCAGAGAAAATTCTGCTCTTTAAGCAAGTTACTCTTTAAGCGAGACGCTCTTTATGCGAGGTTTGACTGTATGCCTTGCAATCTGTTTTGCAACAGGATGAGATAGATTTTTAGAAAAGGTAAATGTTTCCCTTGCTCAAAAGCCAGTCATACCCGACTCTAGGGTTCAGTGCTCATCTCTGTTTCAAAGCTGAAGAACCAGCGCTGTCTGCTTCTGCAGACATTTCCGTGGTCATGTGGCAGGCATGACTAGAAACCGGACGCACGGAACACTGATACCTTCCCACCAAAGTGGTCCCTATTTATCTACTTGCAATTTCTTGCTTTCCAACTGCTAGGTTGTAGGCTGCCATTTTCTCTGCTTAAACTAGGGGTGCCCAAACTGTGGTCTGGGGGCTAGCCCCGATCCCAAAATCAATTCATCTGGCCCACACCAACCATGCCGCTCCTGGAAGCACAAGTAAAACACGTCCGTATGGGCCCATTGGTGGGCCTGACTGGCATGTCCCCCCCTACCACCACCCCGAACCCATGCCGTTCCCCCCTGCCACCACTCCCCCACACGCCACCAGTCTAGCCCACCAACACTCCCCCCTACACCACCATACAGGTGTGCTTTACTTCTGCTTCCAGGAGTGGCAAGGGTGGTGCAGGCCAGATGAATTGTTTTTAGATGCTGGATCTGGCACTTGGGCCGTAGTTTGGACACCTCTATGGATTACCTGAGATCCCAAGAACTGCCACCAAGAGAAGAATGATTCTTAAATCAATTTAACCCTATAAAGAGAACATATCCTCTGTGTAAGGTAATACAAAAAGCATTATAGCTGATGGCATGGGAAAAGGCAACAACAGCTGTACTTTATAAACTATATGTAATTGAAAAAAGAAGGGGAGGAAGAAGGGAGAAGTGTAGTGGAAAAATTGCACAAGCAGTCATGGACAAAATTCCATAAATAATAAATGGGCCTAAAAGGTTTCTCCATCTCAGTTATATAAATATGTTGAAGCAACACATCCTTCTCACACTTTTTCTGTATAAAAACCGAAACATACATCACACACAAAAGCTTCATGGTGCAGAAGGCTAATAATATGGCTAATAATATGGAGAAAAGAGCCATGGCCAAAATGTCTCCTAAGTCATACTATGATGGCTGTGGAGAGCATATTGTAACAAAGGAATGCCTAAAGTAATGGAAACTTATTGATACAGGTCATGAATTAGACCAGGGGTGTTCAAACTACGGCCAGAGGTCAGGATCTATCCCCCAATGCCAATTCATCTGGCCCCCGAAATCCTAGTCGCTCCTGGAAGCGGAAGTAAACCGTGCCCATCTGGGAGCATTTCACTTCCTCTTCCAGGAGCGACGAGGGCTTCGTGGGCCAGATGAATTGGCATTGGGGCCAGATCTGGACCCCTGGCTGTAGTGACTGGCTCCCTGAACCACGTGTCCGGCCCACAGGCCCAAAAGTTTGGGCACCCCTGAATTAGACACAGCGTTTCCCAAGCTACTATATGTTCCACAGAACACTGATGGATTTTAATTCCCAGAAGCCTAAGCCAGTACATTGACTGATCAATGCTCTGGGGAATTGACTTAGGCTTCTGGGGATTGAAGTTCAAAAAACAAAGATAGGGAAACAATGAATTAGAGTATGATATGAAACAAAAATAACCCTAGTAAGGATGGGAGTCAAGTTCCTTTTAAATCCAAAATACAGTGGAATTTACAGTCAAGTGAACTCAGCGAGAATTAGCCATGCAATGAAAATATCAGCACCTTTGCTTCTGTTCAGACTTAGTGTGAAAGCAGATATTTCCTACTTCCTTGTGAAATGAACAAATTAAATTAATTTTGTTAATTATTCATTCAAGCCAGAGGTGCATTTTACAAAATCTTATCCAAACAAAGAACCACAATAATTTAGTACTGCCTCTTGTCTCCACTTCACTCTCCCAGCATTAGGTATAAAAACTAATGAGTGCAGCCAAGATATCTCCCCCAAGTATCATTTAACATTGGCAGCCTTGCACTGTAAAGTCATTTACATAAAACGATGGTTGGCAGCACTCGCTTTTCCATGGGAACAAATTAACATTGGCATTCCAAACACAGGAAAGTAAGGAAATTAGAAACACAGTTCAGATTTGGCCAGCACTTTGAAATACTGTACCATGTGCTACTGATGTCAACTAATGAAAAGCAGGGATTTTGCTGAGGGGGTCTGGTTTTGAAACACATTAACACACATTCAGCATGTTTGCACAGGAACTAGATTATAAACATCTTGCTTCCCATATAATAAGGTAATTATACTGGAACTTGATGTCTCAGAGTTCAGCACACTCAGCACATGTTCAGAAAACTTGTGAAGTTCTAGCACCTCAAACTGGAGTTGGAAGAATCCCAAATTGGAATGATATCCATATTTTGCTTTTAGCACTCATCTGAGTAGGGGTAGGTATATCTCCAAAAGAGGAAGCTCTGGGGAAGATCACATCTCTGTGTATATATTACATGCTTTGCATGTAGCAAGTTCAGTCCTGGACAAGTTAGAAGGCTTTCAGTTAGAAGGGCTTGCCCGAAACTGGGTGGCAGCTGCTCTAAGCCAGGGATGTAGAACTTGTAGACCTTTAGGTGTTTATGAACTACAACTGCTTTGATCCCCAAGTACTGGCTGTGCTGCCTGGGGCTGACAGGAATTGCAAGCCAATAGCTGTGCTCTAGATCATACAAAAGTAGATGATCTTCAGACTACAGCTGCAAAATCCTACAGACAGTATACCCAGCATAGTCAATTGTGTGATGATACAGGTAGTGGAAATTTTGGGAGTTTTGACTTTTTTCAAAGTAATATTTCCTATGTAATACACTAATACACTAGTACCCCGGATAACGTTATGACTTGGTTCCACATGTCATGTTGTTATCTGGTTTTTAGCGTTGTCCGGGGTATACACCGAACAAAGCTAAAAAACATTGGGCGCGTTGGTGCGCGCACGCCAAACACAGTTTGGGGAGGATACGGAGATTTTCTCCGTATCCTCCCCAAGCCACGTTTGACAGGTGCGCGCTTGTCCGATGTTTGGAAAGGGTATGGGGGACCATACCCTTTCCAAACATCAGGCGTGTTGGCGTGCCCGTGCCAAACGCGGTTTGGGAAGGTTACGGAGATTTTCTCTGTATCCTCCCCGAGCCGTGCTTGACAGGTGCACGCTTGCACGATGTTTGGAAAGGGTATGGGGGACCATACCCTTTTCAAACATCGTGCGCGTTGGCGCGCGCACGTCAAACGCGGTTTGGGGAGGATACGGAGATTTTCTCCGTATGTTCCCCAAGCCACGTTTGACAGGCGCACCCCTGCACAATGTTTGAAAAGGGTATGGAGGCCCATACCTTTTCCAAACATCGTGCGGGCAGGCCCTGGGGAGGTTGGATTGGGTAGATGTTTTACCCAATCCAACCCCTCCCCCCACACGATTGTTCCGGATAACGCTAAAAATCGCGTTATTCGATACAAGATTTTTCCAAAAATCTTGTAACGTTATGCGGTTTTAGCGCTATACGGTACAATTGTTATCTGGGGTATTACTGTACTCTAATGTAATATACTAATCTGGGATATGACAATTTCGCATTCTTCTTAAACAGAGAATCATACAATCACAAATATCTATTCTACAGCCCAACTGTGGCATGGAGGTGACTCTAGACTCTTGGCAACTATCTCAGCAGAATGCAAACACTAGCAGGATCTACAAAGCTCATGATGCTTTGCGCATGAGCCCTGGCAGCACAGAGTGTTTTTGCCATTTGAAGTCAGCTACACACAGTGGAGGCTCGTCACATTTAGCAACAGACGCCGAGACCGAAGCAAGAGAATGACTATCAACAGCCTTTGAATTGATAAGAGCCTCAAGTCAGCTGGCTCAGATGCAGGACGGGCCAAGAAAACTAAGCAAGAGAATGACCCTCGACATCTTCTGAATAGCTATGGGCCTGAAGTCCACTGGCTCAGATCCAGGAAGAGCTTTATGGAAAGAACAAACATTATTGAGGGTACGCAAGAGCAAAACCAAATTAGAAGATGGAGGAAGGAGCTCACTGGACAAGGAACAAAATTAAAGGAGGGTATAGCTGAGGAACTCAACCTCCCCTATGTCACTTGGAGGACTCTGAATAGGCTGAGGACTGGAGTGCCTAAATGTAAGACCAAGATGCTCAAGTGGGGCCTGCTGGCAGACAACAATATGCTGTGTGAATGTGGAGAGATACAGAATCATTTACTGGTCTGCCGATTACTGCCAGAAACATGCACTGATGAGGACTTAAGTTTGGTCAACGACTAAGTGGAGAAAGTGCCTTCATTTTGGCATTCCAAGATTTGATCGGAACACAAAAGAAGAAGAATCAAGTTCACCACAGCAGTTATGTATATAGTGGTAGTATAAAATACAGTGGTACCTAGCTTAAAGAGCATAATGCGTTCCACAGGATTGCTCTTTAAGCGAGTTTGCTCTTTAAGCAAAGCACCATTGTGAATGACCAATTGTGGGGGGGACTGCAAACCCCGATTTATTGGTTAAGCAAATTTTTTGTTAGTTTTATTTGTTAAGCGAAGCGACCATTCAGAGAAAATTCTGCTCTTTAAGCGAGTTACTCTTTAAGCGAAACGCTCTTTATGCAAGGCTTGACTGTAGTTGGAATCTTCACTGGTTAAGGAACTGCTCCCATCTTCCAAACACTGGGTCTTTGGGGCTTTCAAAGTTTCAAGCATTAGATCCCCTATCACTGCAGTATCCTGAAACTTTATGATCTCAAAAAGAAATGGACAAGATGATTGTCCACAAATGAGGTCTTTTATTGCTTTCTGCACAAAGATATCACAATCACAGAAAAGATGAAGAAGACAATTTGGGGCTTGAACCACTGCTTTTCTCCAACATAAAGATAAGTGGTTAAAAGAAAAGGCAACTGCTCAGACCTACCAACAGTCATGACTTGGAACTTGCTTGCCCATGACAACTGTACCCCTTGCTCAGGATACACATTATTTTAGTCAGTCTGAAGGTTTTGCAAACAACAACTTTGATAGAAGTTGAATCTCAATGCAATACATAAGATCTCAAAACAGAACCTGGGAGTAAATCCTTCATATCAGACAATATTAGGACATGAACACAAAGAAGATTCGCAATCATCAGGCACATGAAAATACTGTTCCTGGGCTCTGCAGCTCACACAGGGACTTATGCTAGTCTCCATACAGAGGTAGCTATCAGTCCAAGCTATTTAACTAAGTCCATAAAGAAAATGTTTAACATACTGTACTTGAATAATTTATAGAACACCGATGTCATTTTCATTGCATCCAAGTACAAAAATTGAGAGCAATAATTTGTAAAAATGCAAATCAAACTAAAAATCTAGATTGAATAATACTATGTTGTCAACTTCTCATGCTAAGGAGAAACAGTTCTGTTACGTACAGTACAGTACTTTATTTTCAGTTTTCCTGTGTTGGTGGTGCTCGGTCTCTGAGAACAGATGTGAAAAGACAAGGATGTGTTGTGATTCCTTTTGGGCTTTTTTGGTTAATGTCAAAACAATAAGAAGTACAATCATGAGAGGGTAGGAAAATGTTGGCTTTCAACAAAGAGCTAATTGTCTGCCACAACTCATTATGAACTCCTTACACACCTTGAGAAAGGATTTTATTTTATTTTATTACAGTAACTCACAGAACCCCCCAGCCAGCATTGCTAGCTACTAGGATTAGAAATAGCAAAACTGTCCACAAATTTAAGAAAATCAAAGTCAGGGGTAACTGGATGTTTACCTCCAGCTTTGGTTCTGGAGATTTAAGCGTGTTTGCAGTACATTTTTAGTTCACTGAAAACAGGGTGAAGAAGACCACCATGCCTACATGAACAGAGGTTTCCGTTGCAAACAGATTTTCTTCTGACAACAAATTGATACAAAAAGTACACTGAAGACACTAGGTCAGGCAAGGGAACTGCAGAATAAACTCACCAGGGGGTGCTTTCATTTTGGCAGTTTCGTGTCTTGCCTGGACTGGGAAGAAGAAGAAGCAAGTGTGAAAACTAATGCTATAAATTACAGCTAGAAGAAACATTTGTGTTTGCACATACACATAGATGCATAAAAAACTCAGAGATGTACTATATCCAGCATGCTACTTGCCACAATAGTCAACCAAGTGCCTACAAGGAAAGCAAACCTTCTTTGGTTATTGCTTTCCATGTCCTAGTAAAGGACTTCTCAACCCTTCACAAATTTTAACTTTTACAGTACAGTATTAGCTTTTGTGATGGGTGGGTTTATATTGTGGGATTGTATAATTGGTATGTTTTATTTGTTGTCAGCCGCCCTGAGTCATTCGTGAGGAGGGCGGCATAGAAGTATGATGATAAACAAACAGATAAACAAACAAACCTTTTAAAGCCAGGGGCTGGGTCATGCTTTCTCAGACAGCTTCGGGGGCCGGATGGCCATTTTGCCCTTCCTCCACCACACGGCACTCCCTGGTGTGGTGGAGGCAGTGGGGGGGGGCACATGAAATGGTGCCACGGGCTGTATCCGGCCTGAGGGTCGCAGGTTGAAAATCCCTGTCCTAGTATAAAATGGGAAACATGAGATGCAGAATACTATTGCACTCATGTCCTATGTATGTGTTCCCCCTAAGTCAGGGTTCTTCAAACTTGGCTCTCCAGATGTTCTTGGACTTTAATTCCCAGAAGCCCTGATTAGCAGGTGTGCTGACCTGGGCTTCTGGGAACTGCAGTTCAAGAACACCTGGAGAGCCAAGTTTGAGGAACCCTGCCCTAAGTCTATGACAAAGGGCTTAGAAGAGACAGATAGAGATACCAACTGTGTCAAGCCTGCAGCTCAGTGACAGAGCACACTTGTATACCAAAGGTCCCCAGTTAAATCTTTGAGGCCAGCATTTCTCTGTCTGATACCTGGAACAATTATAGCCAGTTTGTACTGACAACAATAGCCCAAAAAATCAAGGTCCTGTCTCTTTATAAGTCAGTCCCCTGTATTCCACCTTACTTATTCTGCCTCCATGCTCTAGAATAAACTTCCTTATCCACTCACATGAGCTGATTTCAACCAATCAATCCCCACCACTCTTAGAACTGCCAAGCTGTGTAAAAACTAAACACATTATCATTTGAACCACAAATTAACAGTTTCTGAATAAATATTAGCATTTCCTCGCTGTGGTTCAAGGAGAGCAGCCATAGCACCTCTAACAGCATATTTCATTTCAACTGATTAAAAACAAAGGCACTTACAATTGAATATATTGATTCTAGCAGTGGGGCTGGAAACTTGTTCACCCCCCTTTTAAAATAATAATAATAAGTGCTCACAGCTGTGCCGCTCACCCATGGTCCCCCTTTTAAACCTAATTCACACATTCCTCCTGAAAATAACATGACAGGATCCACACATCTTGGTATTAGCCTTAACCCCAGTGACACTGCCAGAGTGTATTAAGCTAAAGCATAACAGTGTCCCATTTAAAAAGAAATCTGTCAATGGCCCCCCTACCTAAGCCTTAATAGTTATAAACCTTTATTTTTAAAAAATTAATCTTTCCAGCTATTTTCACTCCATATTTCTCCCATTTACCTCTAAATATGTCCGAAACTGAATGAATCTGTTATTAAGAAAAATGAAAGGAGGTATGTGCGATAACAGCTGAACAAACAACAACCAAGTAAAGTTCAGAACAGCCAGGTCACATCTCAGGGGATTGGGGAATAAATAATCATCAGCATTGTGTGCTGTCAAATAAATCTCAGCTTAATGCAACCCCTTCCAAGATTTTCTAGGTTTACAGTACAGTTGTACCTCACTTAAAGAGCATAATGTGTTCCACAGGATTGTTTGCTCTTTAAGCAAAACACCATTGTCAGTGACCAATTTTGACTTCTGGTGGGGTGGGGATTATGAACCCCGATTTATTTGTTAAGCGAGTTTTTCGTGGGTTTTAATTGTTAAGCAAAGTGAACATTCAGGGAAAATTCTACTCTTTAAGCGAGTTACTCTTTAAGTGAGGCACTCTTTATGCGAGGTTTGACTGTACTCTGAAATGGTTTACCATTCCCTTCTTCTGATTGCACTCTGGGACTATGCAGATCACCTCATAGGAAACACTGGGGAATCAAACTCCCAACCTCTGGCTCTGAAGCCAGAAAGTTCTTGCAAGAGTGAAGTGCCTGCTTGACAACAGGTTTATTTTCCAGAAGGCATCTGGAAGAAAAACCCTCCAAAAAACTAGTGTAAAGCAGCCATTTCAAACTGAAAGAGCTCTCTACACTCCACCTGGCATTAAATTTAAATGCCAGGGGATGGCTATAATCATACTGTATATTCATCTTGCTGCCAAAATGTGGCATCCGTCAACAGACATCATATCACAGCAAGATGAAGAACCTGTCACCCTCTAGATCAGGGGTTCCCAACATTTTCTCACCAGGGGCCATTCCCGCATCGGACAGTCAGCTTTGAGGGCCAGAGGCGTGGTTGTTCCCAGTTTTCAGTGGTGGTGGCAACTGCACCATTTTTTCAGTTTCTTGCACTGCTTCCACTGCTCCGCATGGTAGCGGGAGGCTCTTTGGAGTATTTTCGCTCCATGTTGGAATTTTTTTCACCACATATCTGCTGTGTTTCTGCAGCTTAAACGCAATGCTTGGGCACTTCCCAGTTCCGTGCTGGGAATCCAGCCGCTGCCAGAAGGTCCACCCGGCACCCGAAGTCCCAAACTGGCACGTTTTAGCTGCCAAAACTCAGTGGATACACAGCAAAAAAAATCCCAAAATGGAGTAAAAATGTTCTGAAAAGCTCCCACCACCATAGGGAGTGGCGGAGGCTGTGCAAGAAGCTGAAAAAAATGGCACAATTGCTGCAGCAGTAAGTGACATTTTTGAACTTCTGGTGGTAGTGGGAGCTTCTGACGGTGCCTAGGTGGCCACCATGGGCTGTATTAATGAGCTCTGTGGACTAGATTAGGCCGTGGGCCATAGGTTGGGAACCACTGCTCTAGATCAGTGTATCCCAACCTTTGGTTTTTGGATTTCAGTTCCCAGAAGCCTAAGTCAATTCCCCAAAGCACTGATCAGCCAATGTACTATGGGACTGCAATGGCTCAGTGGTTAAGAAGCTTGCCTTTTTAGCTGGAGATCAACAAGTTGGCAGTTCGAAACTAGAGTACTGCATGATGGAATGAGCGCCTGTCTCTGTCTTAGCTCCTGCCAACCTAGCAGTAAGAAACTGCAAGTAGATAAATAGGGACCACTTCAGTGGGAAAAGATCTTGGGGACATGAAAGGATCCTCATTCAGACATCCCCTGAGCAGTTTCTCCAGCAAAAATCCTTTCAACCCAGAAAGCACCTTTGTGTGCTTCTGACACGATTTTTAAAAAAGCCAATGTACTGACTTAGACTTCTGGGAATTGAAGTCCCCCCTCCCGTGGGACCCATGTTGGGAACCACTGCTCTAGATGTTGTAGGACTTCTTATTGCCACTAGCTCTACTAGCCTGGTCAATGATAAAGGACAACAAAAGTAGCAATAGCAATTACAATAATATATTTCCCCATAGCTCTCAGAAGTTCATCAACATCTAAAGAACACAGATTAACTATCTGTGAAACATGTTATCAGTTTCAAAGAGACTTCTCTTTTTGCAAGTCTTACTTTCAACACATCTCACTCAGCAGACCCTGGCAGGAATCTCTGCTCCCACCACATCTAGCAAAATCAAGAAGGTTCACTTTTTTTAATTGTCCTTCAGAATTCTCCATTAATTGCAATTCCAAAAAGAAGTCCTCCTATGGAGGAATGATAAATTAGGCAGCGACTCTATACCCACTCACCTGGGAATAAGCCCAAAGGAATTCACAGCAACCACCTATAAACTAAATGTCTTTTATATGCAACCCAAATGCCAACAAAGACCTTATTGACTTCACAGAAGATTAAAAGTGGGGAGCCATGTGATCCTTGAACTTTCAGAGAATAAAGGACTGACACTCTTTGCAAAATCCAAAACTACAGGTGAATAATGCCTTTATTGGACCACTAACTATTAAGTTCATACCCTAATAACGGAAACCTTGTGCTGTTGGCTAATCTTTTTCACACTGGGTCAGGCAAAAGGAACTGTGGAAATGAATTCACCAAAGGTGCCTTCATTTTGGCAGTTTCACGTCTGGCCTAGACACGGAAGAAGAAATCTATTTAAAATATTTTATTTTATTTTGTGTCCAACACAGAAGATCCTTGTTCTCAAATAGTTTGTTATTTAAAAAATAATCTTGTTGTTTTGTTCTTGGAGCACAAATATATGAAGCCAAGGGAAGCGTTCCATGTGACTTTTCGGAGGGATTCTGGTCAAGGTGTGTATGTGTGTCATTTTTTCTAAGCTGTCTGTGAGCTCTTCTTTGCAATTAACTGTCACTGTGTAATGAAAGAGAATGGTTTTCTCCCAGTTGTTTGCTAAAGCCTGGAAAGGGGGAGGGGGGAGATTGTTCTTCATGTTTTATATCAGGCAACTTGGAGCTTTTTCACCACCAATAAGGGCCATAGATACATCTTTGGAAAGAATGAAAAATACTAACTGCTCTCTTATCTCTAAACCAAGGAAGAAAAGGTGAGAAGTCCACCAAGACAAGATCAAAGAGAAAGGACACTTCAAAGTGGCAATGATCTTAGTAGCGTTGTCAGCATTTATTCAGTAGCAACTAGTTGGATCTCTAAGAACAATAATTCTGTGCCTTTGGTCCCGACATATGGCAACCTTTTCCCAGGTTTTTCTAGGTAGAAACTAATTTACTATCCCTTTCTTCTGGAGCTATCCTGGGACTGTGCAGCTTGCCTATGGATGAACAGTTTGCCTCTTCTCCCAGGAGGCACAATGGGTAATCGAACTCCCAACCTTTGATACCTAAGCAACTGAGCTATCCAGGTAATGGTTGCCCTTGCTTGAAAACCAGCCATATCCTACTCTGGGGTTCAGTACTCATCTCCATTTACAGCCAAGGAGCTAGCGCTGTCTGTATCTGCAGACGTTTCCCTGGACATGTGACAGGCATGCCTAGACACCAGACTGCATGGAACGCTGTTACTTTCCCTTATCTACTTGCAATTTCTTCCTCTCAAACTGCTAGGTTGGCAGGAGGTGGGACAGCCAGAGGATAATTCCCTCAGTGTCATCCTCTGAATAAGAGATCAAATTCAGTTGTCCTGAATCTACCTACAGTGGAACCTAGAGTTACAGAACAGTTTGTGTTATAAAAAATGTGAGTTACGAATGAAAATTGACTGAAAATAATGTTTCGAGTAATGGTTTTTTGTTTTGTTTTTTGCAATACAAAAAGATTTTTTGTTTTTGTTTTCAGACAGTGGCCTCTAGAGGCCAGCTCTGGTAATTTGCCAGACCTGCCCCTGACACTCAGCTGTGTGGTTGCTCTCAGTGCTTCATTTTTGGTGGCAGGAATAATTGCGCCATTTTATTCATCTGCTTGGGCAGCCTCCACCGTTTCCCAAAGTGGTGGGAGGCTATGCAGAGCATTTCTGCTCCATTTTTATTTTATTTTTTGTCACACTTTCTGTGTGTTTTGGCAGCTAAAATGCCGCATTTTTGCACTTCTGGGTTCTACGGATGGAACCCAGGTACCACCAGAAGCTCCCCCTGCCACCAGAAGTACAAAAATGTCACATTTTCGCTGCCAAAATGCACCAAAAAAACACAATGAAAATTTCCAAAAACATAGTGGAAATGCTCTGCATACCCTCCTGCCACCATGGGAAGCAGCGGAGGCTGCCAAAGCCACTGAAAAAAATGGTGCGATTGCTGCCCCTACCTCCATGCAAACCAGCATTTTGGCAAAGCAGGCACAATCATGCCATTTTTTCAGCTGCTTTGGCAGCCTCCACCACTTCCCACAGCAGCGGAAGGGTATGCAGAGCATTTCTGCTCCATTTTTTGGAATTTCTCGCTGATCTAAAAGTACTAAAAATGCATTTTAGACCAATTAATCCATTGTGGAGGTTAGAAAAAAGTGGAAAAAAAGTATTTTACCTGTTCAAAACTCTTTATAAGGTGGTGAAAATGCAGCGAAAAATTCCAAAGTGCACTTTATAAAGAGTTTTGAATAGATAAAAGTTGTTTGTTGTTGTTTTTACTTTTTTCTGACCTCTGGAATGGATTAATTGGTTTTCAATGCATTCCTATGGGAAACTGCATTTTGTAATATGAAATGTCCTAAGGAACAGATTAATTTTGTAACTTGAGGTTCCACTGTATATGCTTGATAATAAAAAGACTAGCTGCTTTATGCCTTCCACCAATATATAAAAGTCTGTGAGTTCAGACAGATCGAAATAGTTCCAAGTTCACCATGGACTTTTGCATTTTTCTCTACAACCAAATGTTTCCACCTCTTCAGCACTCAGAATGTCTATGGGCTACTCAGAGTGAAACTTAACACTGACATATCTCCTGCTTCTTGTCACAGAATCTCCCTCCTCCATTACACCTCAGGAGAACAATGTGTAGTTTTAAAATTAAGGTGCTCCCCCTCCTTGCTGCCTGCTGATAATATTTTGCATGATAAATCAATTTTGAAATCTCAAACACTTGCAAATACTTTATGGCTGCTGACTGGCTTAATAAAAGCATTACTCACTATTTATTGCTGACAACAAGACAAAACAGAAGCACGCTTTAATCAGCCACTGACTGGATTAGACCAGGGATTCTCAACCTGTGGGCTGGATGCAAGCTGCAGCACCATTTCATGTGGCCCACCACCACCTCCACCACACCAGGAAGTGCCATGTGGTGGAGGAAGGGCAAAGTGGCCGTTCAGCCCCCGCAACTGTCTGAGGGAGTGTGACCTGGCCCTCAGCTTAAAAAGGTTGAGAACTCCTGGATTAGACCTATGGCTCTTGGCTGGAGAGGAATCAGATTTTAAATATATTGGGACAAATAATTACAGTAATTTCAGGAACACTCTTCAGGTTCTCTCTCCCCAAGGCACTCAGTTTCAGATAATATCTAACCAGGTCAAATACAGCACTTTCTCTGAAATGGACTACTCCTCTCTCCCATGTAATGTGTTATGTGCAGTTATGTGTAGAAGAACCCTCTCATCTAATAAATAAATTTGGTTTGTTTTTTTCTTTTTATTCCCCACACTCAGAAAAGCAACCCTGATTAGGACCATTCCAGCAACCATTCACACCTCTCTTAGACCTATTAACACCTCATTAACATGTCACAAGCAGTCACTATTCCTAGTCTAAGACTTAAATAGAGGGACTAGCAAAATGGTCTGGAGGGAGAAGTCTTCATACACAGAGGTGGAAGATGCCATTCAAATACTGAGCTTCATTCAGAAAGTCCAAGAGTTGGTTTCAATATGATGAACCATAGGCTATCAGGGGTTGGAGGTGTTCTGTAACAACTCACCTTGTATATTTCAGGTAAGTGATGGGTTGTAAATTTTGTTTCTTTCATCCTGTACATTCTAAACTACACCAAACATTGTGCAGTATGTGTGTGTGCGTGTGTGTGTGCGTGTGCGTGCGTGTGCGCCACCAGGAGTGGGTGCTAAATCAAACCACATTAGCAGCCCAGAAACAACAATGGGTTGGGCAGGAGGGTCACACATCTATTTCCACAGACTAACTTGTGTCATGTGCCTTGTGCCAAGCATAAATATTCCAGATATATGTTCAAAAACTTGATGTGAAACCAAAGCTTGAAAAAGTTAATTTTTCAGATTACATCTGCCAAATTCTGAGAACTATACACAATACACACACAAATAATCCCAACAAATTCAGTTGTACCCCAGTAATTAAGGGGCTCAGATAACAAGAGAAAGAGATACTGATTAAAGATTATTTTAAACAATAAGCTTTACCTTTACTAAAGTAACCCACACAAATTCCATGGTTGCTCTTACTATGTGTCATTAAGCCACTTAGAACTTCATGGTGACCCTATGAATTAATGACCTCCAAAAGGACATGCCCTGTTCAAAGTTTACAAATAAAGCCATGGCTGCCTTTATTAAATCGGTCCATACTCTATTTGGTCTTCTTCCTGCCACTGCTACCACCACCACCACCGCCACCACCATCATCCAGTGGTCTCATCTTGTTATGATGTGCCAAATGTTTGATTACCTCAATTCAGATATTTCTTCTTCTAGAGAAAGTTCAGGCTTGATTTGATCCATCACTCATGGAAGGTTTGAATTATTCTTTTTCCCACAGCATGTTAAAGCACCAGTGCAGTGATGACTAACCTTGATACTCCAGGTGTTCTTGGACTTCAATTCACAGGGCTTCTGGGGATTGAAGTTCAAGAACACCTGGAGTGCCAAGGTTGGCCATCACTACACTAGCACTTCAGACAAAGGGACTAGCTGAAAACTTCCTAGGAGTTCTGGAGGATGGCAAAGGAGAAAATTCTAAACTAGAATCCTTCACCCAGATCATGCTAAATTTTCACAGTCAGGATAATTTTGACATAAACATATATAGCTTCCTGCTCATTCTTTCCCATCAGCAAGTTCAAACAACAGCTATGAAGTCAGGGAAATTAGTGGGTGGCACATAAACCATTTTTAGCATAAAACATTGAGTTCAAAACAAGCTTCTCCGTCACTACCAATATTTACTTTGGATAATCCAAAAAGAGCCACATTTTACATTATCATCAATACGTATCAGATCACAAATAATATATATACTATATGTCAGAAACCAGCTGTCATATCAGTTCTGCTCTACCATATGTCATTCCTATGACCTGTCTAAATTCTAAAACTGGCATCCACATATGAGATACCAACATGAACAGCTCCATGATTCCAATCAATGATTTCATCCAACAATATAATACTGTACAGTGGTACCTCACTTAAAGAGCATAATGCGTTTCACAGGACTGCTCTTTAAGTGAGTTTGCTCTTTAAGCGAAACACCATTGTAAGTGACCAATTGTGACTTCAGGGGGGGGGGATTGTGAACCCCAATTTAGTTGTTAAGCAGGTTTTTGGTTGGTTTTAGTTGTTAAGCGAGGTGACCATTCAGAAAATTCTGCTCTTTAAGTGAGTTAGTCTCTAAGCGAGGCGCTCTTATGTGAGGTGTTACTGTACTATATATCCACACAGATATAACTCCCATTAAGTTCAAGAGGTCTTATTCTCTCCCAAGTGTTCAAAGTATTCTACTGGAAATACAGTACAGTATAATAAAGTAAGAGAAGAGTTTTTTTTAAACCCTATTTGAATTTAAAAATAAATTTTAAGAAAAATGTAATTGTAAACTTGCCTCGATGAACTTCTATCTGCTAAAGAAACCTCCATTTATTTAAAAATAAAGTCCAACATTTAAAAAAAATTGATAGCTTAAAGTACAACATTCAGAACCATGTGGTTAAAGTCAGAGTAAGTAAATTCTCCAAGCTCTGAAACAGGTACTAAAATGAAAACAGCCTCTGCCAGAAGAAATGCAATCAGAAGCATTATGCAGCAGACCCAGTTTATGTGCTAAATCCATCACTGTATTTGCAGCTTTCATAAGACCAGCAGTATTTTCCCCTTCCCTTGTTTATCTTATTTATTTATATTACATTTATATCCTGCTCATTTGGGTTATTTTCCCCCCTCTGCTAAATTCTCTGCTACCATCCTTGGTACCTGAATATCCACTTCACAGGGAACTGGGTTTTAACTCGCTAGAGCAGGCTTTGAAGTTGCACAGGAAGCTGAAAGCAAAATTGGGAAGTCACCACCTTCTTGGTAATATAATGTAGGATGGTACTGCTTGTTCTTGTCATATCACTGCTATAGGACATCATAACAATCCTACTCTCATATATCTCCAACATCTGACAAGAACAAGGATTGCTGTAGTGTAGACTTTAGTTCAAACTAAACTTCCTGTGACACAGCATCCATGCATTTAAACAGTTTGGTTGTGTACTTATGCAGCACTTGAAATAAGTTCCACGAGGAGCAAAAAATAAGGAAAGGTGGTATACACAAAGCCTAGGTTCCAACCAGCCTATAACGTTATGTTTCAACCTTGTTGAAAAATTTGACACTATCTGAACTTGGAATATGTTAACTATTGATAGGTCAGTTGTTGTTTTTTTACTATAAACAGAGTAGCTCCCAATCTAGAACCTGCTTCAATGTCTAAGACAGTGGTTCCCAATCTATGGCTAGCTTCGGCCCATGGTACCATTTCATGTGGCCCACCTCCGTCGCACCCAGAAGTGGAAGTGGGGGCATTTACAACAGCCATAAAACGCGCCCATACATGTGTAAATGCGGTTATGTTAGCCATAAATGCGCCCACAGCTGTCATAAACACGGGAGCTGGGGGATTTACTTCCGCTTCTGGGAGCTGTGGTCCGGCATGCTCAATTGTCCATGGGGTGTGGTCAGGCCCACAGCGTAAAAAGTTTGGGGACCCCTGGTTTAGGGGTCATGTCTAAACTCCATAATGATATGTGTTGGACATAAGGGGCAACAGCAGAGTGCCAGCCCTCTGTGAACATCTGTGCAGAGAGAAAGCAAGTGTTTGAACTCTTTTTCTTCCAGGGTTTTTAAACTGCAAAGTCTCCCCCCCCCCCCCGGGGTGATAGCAACTTTTAAATTATGCAAAAAAAAATTAGGAGATAAATAGCAAAGTTTAGAAAAAAGTACTTTTTGGATTCAGAATTTGGATTATGGATTGATAAGCAGAAATATTAGTTTGCTATCTGAAATATTTTACACATTCAAATGTAATAAATCTAAGGTTGTAAATTAATCCTCATGAATGTTCTTAATGTTCTTTACACAGATGCAATCTTCCCTTGAGACTCTGTGTCGGTTATAAACCTTATGACATAAAGATCCCACATATTCATGTTTAAGAAAGAGCCAGAGTACCTTTACGGGACTGCTGGTGTGTATGTGTGTGTGTGTGTGTGCATGTGCATGTGTGTGCGCTAGAGGTGGAAGATGTTGTTTACACTGATGCATACAAATCGTATGATCTTGGACAGACCTTTCCAGAGCCAGGATTTAATCTGCTTTGTTTCAAGTGGGAAATACGGGACAATCAAATAGGTTCAAATTCAGGTCAAATATCCTTCAAAAATTCTTTTGATTTATACAAGCAGGAAAATGAAGTTTAAGAAAAAAAGTGTGATTATGAAGGGGTTACTACAAACACAGCTGTACTCTTGTATCTGAAGCACTCCAAAGTGGGGGGTGGGTTGTGGGGAGGAAAGAGAAACTTTGCGACATCTATATTAACCTTTGGCTGCGCACCAAGGAAGGCCTGTAGCGAGATGGAATGTAAAGCAGCCTTTCCAAATTTTAACACAAGCCAGGTTACAGCTGCAAATATCTGCCGCCCCCCCTGCACTTTACAAAGTAATTCCCAAAGGCTCACTCTTCCCCCCTCCCTCTTCTTTCCTTTCAAACGGTTACAGAAGAAAGACACTAATGCCCCCCAGTGCTAAAAGCTTGTTATTAATGGGGGCAAAGAAGAGATGGATTTTCAGATCGCAAATAACTTGGGAGGGGGTGAGTTGCACAGAGAGGGAAAGGGGGGAGCCCTGCCAGATGGTATGAAGTAAACTGAAACTCAAGGTCTCGTCAGCATCTTCGTTTACATGAACCCAAAGCCACTTTGTGCACTCTTTCCAAGAATGACTAATTTTCCCATTTCTCCCCTTCTCCTCTCTCTCTCTTTCTTAGTTCGTCAAACTTCTGACCACAATTTCAAAGTTGTCAATGAAGCAACCAGAGCTGACAGCATTTTTTTTCCCACTCAGACCAAGCCCTGGAGGAGAAAAATGCAGGGCAAAAGGAGGGTGTGTGTCCCCAAGAAGATGGAGACTCGATCTCAGCAGCGAGTATTTTCAGCAAGGAGCAGGTGGGAGGGAATGGCTAGCTCCTTGTTTGTGGAAGCCTTCCTCAATTTAAGTCCACCCAGATTACAGAGCTACTTATGGGGTTAGGAAGTGAGGCAGCTTCCATTTTGATCCTCTTTCCACCCATATGAAAAAGGAATTCCTCCTCAAAATAAAAAAGGCTCTTTCCATCCATATGAAAAAGGAATTTCTCCTCAAAATAAAAAAGGCAAACCCAAGGATGACAGTGTCTGCTGGAAGCATGATGAAGATATAAGGGCACTGGAAATACAGTCAAACCTCGCATAAAGAGCACCTCGCTTAAAGAGTAACTCACTTAAAGAGCAGAATTTTCTCTGAATGTTCGCTTAACAAATAAAACCAACCAAAAACTCGCTTAACAAATAAATCGGGGTTTGCAATCCCCCCCACAATTGGTCACTTACAATGGTGTTTCGCTTAAAGAGCAATCCCGTGGAACGCGTTATGCTCTTTAAGCGAGGTACACCTGTAGTTTGCCAGTCTGGCCAGGTTATCCTGCTATGGTAGTAATGGAGACCATACTGCCATCAACTCGACACCAATCGTCAGGCAGCAGCTAAATAACCTGGCAACTCTGAGGACTAATGGCCTTGAGTGCCAAAGTCCATAAGGAAGTTTGAAGGTCCCCAAATGGATTAAATCCCACTTGAATCCATCTTGATGGAGGTCAACAGCTTCATCAATACTGTGCCTGAAGGGCTCAGGACCAGAAAGTGACTCATGGAACTGGATCAGTAGTACGGGTGTCATGCTGTGATGCGGAAAGCAGATGAAATGCCACTGCATTATATTCTCAGGACAGTCTTCATGGCTGATCGCCATCAGGCTTACAACATTTGCCCTGCTATGGAGTGTTATTATGGACACGCCAAGCCAAGCGGAGGAGACAAGGATTGAGGCGGCTGAAGCAGGGGCTGGAGCAAGGTCGTGGGCCAGATGAGTTGGTTCCATGCAGCTCCTCCAGGCCAGTAATCAGGGAAGCGGTGGGGGGAGGGTGGGGGTGGCTCAGGGTGGTCAGCGGCAGTGGCAGCATGACCACCCCAAGACCCTACCACCACCACTGCTGACCACCATGAGCCACCCCCTACTCCCCCCCCCCCACACACACACACCCATACCCACACATTCCGCTTACCTGCCTGTAGGAGCTGCATGGCACCAACTCATCTGGCCCACAACCTCGCTTCCACTGCCACTTCTGCCGCCTCAATCCTTGTCTCCTCTGCTTGGCTTGGCATATCACTAATGGCACTGCATAGCAGGGTGGATGTTGTAAGCCTTACAACATCTGCCTTGCTATGGAGCACTGTTAAGAAGACACCAAACCAAGCAGAGGAGATAAGGATTGAAGAGGAGATGGAAGTGGTGGCTGCAGTGAGGTTGTGAGTAAGATGAGTTGGTCCTGCAGCCCGGGTCCAACAATCTGAGGGGGCATGATTTGGCCCCCAGCTTAAAAAGATTGAGGACCCTTGTTCTATAGTCATGATTTTAGTCTTCTTAATGTTCAACTGCAGTCCAGCTTCTGCACCTTCTTCTTTCACTTCAACTGAAAGTCGTTTCAAGTCATTGCTCCTTTCTGCTAGCAAGATGGTGTCATCATGGTGACCTACTTACTACTTATGTCTGGCATTTATATTCTACTATCTCTCCTGTGAGCTCACACTGATAGCCATGCCTCTCCCTCCCTACTTTTTATCCTTATATTCAAATGAGGTAAATTGAGGTGGCAGTATGTGGGCATCTGAGCTGAAGTTTCTCAAATCCCAATCCCGTGATGGCGACCTTGGCACGCCAGATGTGCCAAGGTTCACCATCACTGTCCTAGTCAAACACTAGTCTAGCCACTTCATCACATTTGATGCATGCACATTAGTTCTGGCTTTAAACTGCTTACCAACCTAAGAGACATCATTAACTTGCTGTCCAGGTTTATTTCTCTAATCCAGGGCACCTATATTTTTCTCCATTTCTATTCTGCTACTTCACCACACTGCACAATGAGAGTGATGTCACCAGTTGTGACAAACTGCACCTAATTTAAAAAGTTGGAGTCTGGGGCATATATTTCTTAGATTTCAGAATGTACATGACTTTATGTCATTGCATCTGAGCAACACACATCTCAAAATTTTAAAAAAGAACTCTTTAACTAGCAGCAGTTTTGCTGTCATGGATGATACCATTCCCACAGGCTATGCAGCAGAAAACTTAAGCACTGGATATTTTTCCCTGCTTCTCATTATTTAATGACAAGCCAAACCAGTCAGGAGATATCTCCTCTCAGTTCACCTTTCACACGTTATTGCATAAGCGTGAAAGGTAAAGAATACGTATCATTCACTCACCCACTCACTGTTTGCCTTTCATTGCTTCCTTGGGACCAACAAAGCCTCTCTGTTTTCCTTTCATAAAAGGATCATTTGTTCCAAAGGCAAAATCTTTTATATCTTCCCTCATTCTTGAGAAACACACCTAGCATCACTCTGAAATTTTTTGTTCTCCTACTCTGCGCTCTGGTGTCTAGTCATGCCTGCCACATGACCACGGAAACATCTGCAGAAGCAGACAGCACTGGCTCTTTGGCTTTGAAACATATGAGCACTGAACCCTAGAGTCAGATATGACTGGCTTTCGAGCAAGGGAAACCTTTACCTTTACCTTTAATTCCCAACAACAGATATACAAATGAGAGGAAAACACCTTAGAGCCGTGAGGGCGAACCCTGGCACTCCAGATGTTCTTGGACTTCAATTCCCAGAAGCCCAAGCACTCTGTGAATCCACATGAATGGGTTTACTGTAATTCATCTGGCCCACGCTGCCCTCATCGCTCCCAGAAGTGGGCACGTTTTACTTCCGCTTCCGGGAGCGACGAGGGCAGCACGGGCCAGATGAATCACAGTAAACCCATTCGTGTGGATTCACAGGGTGCTTGGGCTTCTGGGAATTGAAGTCCAAGAACATCTGGAGTGCCAAGGTTTGCCATCATGGCCTTGGAGGAATTAACTTGTACTATCTGCCCTACTCAAAAAGTGTTTTTAATTAGTTTATTGTACTTTATTAAAATGTACTTTTTATTTTATTTTCCCCCTCTTTCTTTAGGGGCTGGTGTGTCACTGAAAATACCCTGTCTGGCACAATGACCCTTCCTGACATTACAAAGGAGTTTCTGGCATTACAACACTTCCTTGCTGAACTTGTTCACCTTATGTAACAAAACCCTACCTGGGAAATACAATACTCACAAAGGTATCTCTTACGGAAAGAAGGTACACAGTTTAATATAGACTGCAAGTTTAAAAGGTAACTACAGAAACCCTTTAATTTAAAAGATGGAAAGATCCTCCACCACCCAGAAATAGATCTGATGCTTTTCATTGTCAATAGAAATCTATACATCTGAAAACAGGTGCTCTGCTTGCCTATAGAGTCTAGCTATAAACTGGTCTAATTCATTAAGAACTCTATAAACAAGCCAGCCTTTGTCCCAGGAAGATGAAAGAGCTGTGACAATAATGGGATGAAAAGTGTGCACAAGGATGAAGCAAGCTATTACGGATAAACTCTTCCTGGCATGCACTGTTGACAGGGGAACAAAGCCACACAGACAAAACTTTCAGAAGTGTCTTGTTGTCCGTAATTCCACCTGACTATGTTCAACCTACTAGATCTTGCCTATCATCTTACTAATGACTGCCCATGCCAAGAGTAAGCAAGGACAATAGAACTCTCAAAGAAACACCATTTCTTGAACATTATCCATCCTCATCCTCTGCAACATAAATATGACAAATAAATAAATGGAGTCCCAGATCAGCTTCCTTGATTGACCGGACTATCAAGGGATAAGTTCCTGCTGGTCACAGTTCGTTTTCCATTTGTTTCACTGCTGCACTCTTTTTCTCCAGGTTCGACCAAAACTTTTCATGACTGGGTCTTCCCATCTTTTGGAGGCCCTGACTAGAGGTCTTTTTACTCTTCTGGGATACCACTCGGTGACTGCTGCTGACCAAAACACCCATCTGTCATTTGAGAAATATCTCCAGTCTAGTGCAATTTCTATTCATGATATACAGCAACAGCTTTGTTGATTATGCTTTGTTCTCTTATCTGGGCATTGGGGATGTGGTCACAAAGGGATATTTTAGCACTGATCTTCGCATGGCTCTTATGGCTCTTGATAGTTCTTCTTCCTCGGCCTTTGTTAATGACCATGTTTCACTCCCATAGAGGACTGCAGGTAGTACCATCAAATTAAAAATGTTGGCACGTTGTTTCTTGTCAATTTTCTCATTTAGCAAGATTTCTTTGATGGAGTTAAACGCCACCCATCCTGTTTTCTTTCTTCTGGCTAGTTCTGCTCTCTGATTTTTGTTCATCCCAATCAGATGGCCTAGATAGACATAGCAATCGAACTGTTTAATGGGTTCATTCTGGATTTTTATTTGGAATTTCTACTGGTTGCTTAATAGCATACATTTCGTCTTCATGCCATTCAGTTTTAGGCCAAACTTCCTACTTTCTGTGTCGAGCTCACACAGCATTTTTTGGAGTCTTTGAGCATTTCTGTCAATCAGTTCTATATCTTCTGCAAACCTGAGATAGTTTATCTTCTCTCCATTAAGTTTGATACCATCTTCCAGATCAGTTTCAAAACATGGAAAACCTACCTTCAGGGACTGTTCCTCCCAAAATCCACCAGCCAGCCCAGCACGCCTTTTGAGAGTATAGTCCTCAAACTCTGAACAAACTATTGTATATAATTGAGGCAAGCGATGAGAAATCTGGGAAGCATAGTGAAAAGTAGAGACATGAAATTGCAAACAAAAATTCGTATAGTCAAAGAAATGGTATTCCTGGTGGCAATGTATGGTTGTGGGAGCTGGACCATTAGGAAAGCTGAGCGCAGAAGAATAGATGCCTTTGAGATGTGGTGTTGGAGGAGAGTATTGAGAGTCCCCTGGACAGCAAGGAGAACAAATAGGTCAATCTTAGAAGAAATCAACCCTGACTGCTCCTTAGAAGGTTAAATTGTAAATATGAAGCTAAGGTACTTTGGACATCAAATGAGGATTCACTTGAGAAGGCCTTGATGCTGGGAAAGGTGGAGGGCAAAAGAAAAAGGGGGCGGCCAAAAATGATATGGCTAGATGGTATTGTGGATGCAGTGGGAACAGAGCTGGGTGGGCTGAGGAGGATGGTGGAGGACAGAGGTGCCTGGCAGGTGGTGGTCCATGGGGTCGCGGAGGGTCGGAATCGACTGTGCGACTGAACAACAAAAGTTCTGGAAGTAGCAAAATAAAACTTTTCTAAGATCAAAACAATTACTGTAGTTCAATGAAACCAAGGAAACCAGGGAAAATAGAATGCTTTCCCATCTAAAATAAAAATCTAAAATTTATACATCAGAAACAAATTTTCAATCTATCAATTTTTCTTTGTGTCCTATGTTTCTCTGTTCAGGGGAATTTTAGGAGGATATATACACACAGGCAGACATACAATTTAGATATGAGAACACAATATTTATTTTGTCTCTTGTTACATAGCCACCTGTGTCTATATGCTGTATATAAGTCAGACAGCAATTGGATCACCACTGTATTATCCATATACTGTACATCTTCATGTGTATGCACTCAGTTGCCTTGATCATTCCTCCTAATTGAATTTATTTGGCTTATACTTGGCTTTTCTCCCAGAATTGGGACATAAGATGGAGATTCATTTTGTGATAGATAATATCTACAGGGCGTTTTTATAAAATACAAATCAGTTAAGTTTCCAAAAGTTGAACATTTTACATAGCAGTAGGAGAATTTCAATTATGTTATATTAATCTGATGATGTTATCAGCCATGATTGTGTTTTGGTAATTAAAGGTTTCCTACACCATCCCAGGTTGCCAGGCTCCCTTTGGTCCTGGGGGAAGCTTTTGAGGGCTGTGGGATGAAGAGAAGTTACAGAAGTCTGAAAATCATCACTGCCAGGACCACTGTGGCCACCAGGACCAGTGACAGCAATTTTTATACAGTTGTACCTCGTTTAAAGAGCATAATGCTTTCTACAGGATTGCTCTTTAAGCGAGTTTGCTCTTTATGCGAAACACCATTTTTAAATGACCAATTGTGGGGGGGATTGTGAACCCCAATTTATTTGTTAAGTGAGTTTTTGGTTGGCTCTTAAAGCAATCTAGGAAATTTGTGCAGCGAAGCTGGCCACTTACCTTTACCTTACTGGATTTTTGAAAATATTAATGAATGAAAAAAGAAATTTAAAATATAGAAAGTGGGGTGAAAACCACCAGTTCTTCTATAGCTATCAGTCAACTGTAAAAATCTTCAGTTCCTTTGGTGTCAGGTCCAAAGTGGCTGGAATGGAGCTAATGATTGAGAGATAGCATGGCCAGTATGGGAGTGCAATCTTTGTTAGACCTGGCCTCAGCATAATATCAGCTGCACTGATGGAAACAAACAACATTGAAATTCTCACCATCCGAATCCCACAATTCTCTGTCTATAAGCCGCCAGAAGCAAATTTTCATTTTCATGAACCAGACAATGTTACTTACTAACTGCAAAAATCCCACCTGAGTCAAAATATTGTTGCCTTGCTAGCAGATGGACCATAAAAAACTGGGCCAGCCTCCTCAAACAGGAGAAAGAAGGATTACAGAAATCAGTTTTATATGTAGACAGAGTGATGCACAAACAGGGTCACAGGTACATAGCGGTGCGCTTTATTAGTTATTTAAGTAGCAAGCTGAATCTCTGTGGACAAGAATTCTCAGAATCACACAACCAGCGCAACCACTGTGAGTGTGAGATTCTAAAAGCTGCAGTCCCAAAATACCAACATTTTCCTTCTGTCAGTGTCCCTCCAAACTAAGCAATACCTTCAGAATGGTATTCTCCACACTTTACTAAGATTTCCCATCAATGTTTCCTTGATCCAATACCAGAGTTGTTTTTTTTAATTCACCAGAAGGTGATAACTTTCTAACCCTTTATGTATAGTCTAGTTTGGTGGTCATTCACTAGAATCTTCCCGAACAGCTGTTTTGAAATTAGCATTCCCACTTGGGCATCTGGAGACTTTAGGCAAGTAGACTTCACAGTGCAATACCAATGATGACTCAGGCAACCATTTTTACCATTTCACACTCAAAGGGTGTGCCCCTTTAAGTATTCCTTAAGCATCCCTTGTGGCTCAGGTCAAATTGAGTTGTGGGTAGGGGGGAATCCCCCCCCCCCAGCTCTCTCTGTTTTGATCTACTCTTCAGATTTGGTCTGACATCACAGACATCCAATCTGTAGATGTGGTGGTTTCACAGGCCCACGTGGTTCAGGCTAAAAACAGACACAGAAAAACGAATGCCTATAATTACGGTATCTATTTTAAATAGAACTTTGCCCCTGAGAGCTTTCTACTCAAAACATTCAGCAAGTTTCTCCAGGTCCCCAGCAAACAAAGAGAAAACCCCATTTGGGCTACAGGATCCCATTAAAAAGGCTCAGCCAACCGCAAGTGGAGAACTGACAAGTTTTATCTAATTTGCATAAACCCAACCACATGTGTTTACTAAAAGAGCACAGACTGGCAACCCAGACTCTGCTCATTAGAAAGAGCCAGCAAATGAGGATTTGCTGAGAACCATTCTTGGGTCATTAAGGGCATAAGCCTCAATCCACTTAACTACAGAAATGTCCCCACAGTTCTGAATAGGATGTCTTTACAACTTCTGGTTGACAATGGCACCCAAAGAAGAAAAGAAAGTCATGAGCAGTTCCCAGAGAGAGGCTTAAGGGCTCTCTCTGCATCTCCTCTTCCTTTGCAGCCAGCTTTGGCAACATCACAGGGACTCAAAGAATTTCTAAACAATTTCATTTGTTAGATGTTACAGTTCATATACTCAAGTTTCATCTAGCAAACTGCAGGAGAGGGGAAAGTAAAGGGAAGCCTCAAAGGTCGGAAATATTACTTTTTCACCCTGTAAAATCCAGACTCTCCCTCTGGGATTCTCAGAGTTCTAGTTAAAAAAGTAACTTTTCTGAACTCTGCATTTGCTCTGGAGACCACAATGAAAACAAAATGGATTAGGAGCGGGCATACAAAACGTGTACATGAAATTGCACTGTGGTTAATTTGTGATAAATCACAACACATGGGTAATTGTTGCAGTTGCAAAACCAACTGAAACTTTTATTTCTTTTTTGCTGAATCGTGAGACTTCTCAATATATACTCTTCAGCAAACTTTAACCATGATTTTGTTCACAGTAAAATTTATCTTACTTGTTAACTGTAATGCATGCATAGACAGTAAATTCTAGATCAAATGATATTATGGGGCCATCACAATGATTCATAACAAAGGTCATACGTTACTTGTACATACGCCCTAAATAATTAAACAAGACCTATAATTCTGAACCTCTGCTTTTAATTGAGAAATAAATCAAGTGCAATCAGAAACCATAATCAAGATATCATTGCCTAGAAGCTTAATCCAGTTTTACACGTAGGGAGTGCAATAGTGATATAATAGAGCAGCCTACATAACTTTGTCCTTGCAAAAACAGATGCCGTTGCTGGTTAACCGATCCGGCCTTTGAATGTGTCTCAGCTTGTTTCAAATGCCTATCCTATGTTTTCAAATTAATCTATGACAACTGTCCACTTTGTAGGGTTCTAAAGAGAAGTTGAGAACAGATGAAACCCAAAATCTTCAGTCCTTGGAAAGCATTACAGAGGAATATCCTACAAGCAACTGCAGATAAAGAAAGACATGTTTTTGAACATCACAAAGTACTGAATGGTTAGCTGGAAACCTAGTGATTCTCACTGTGTAGGACTATCTCCATTCACAGAGAGCACGAAACACCTGACAGGGAAGACACAAAATTCCCAGAAGAAAAAGAGGGAGGGAAGTAACAGCATCTTTCTTTCACGTGTTAAGGCAGCAATTTTCAACCTTTTTAAGCCAGGGGCCAGGTCATGCTCCCTCAGACAGCTTTGGGGACCAGATGGCCATTTTACCCTTCCTCCACTAAATGGCACTTCCTGGTGTAGTGGAGGCGGGGGGCACATGAAATGGTACCGTGGGCCACACCCGGCCCGCAGGCCCCAGGTTGAGAATCCCTGTGTTAAGACATACACTGGGATCAAGTGATTCCACAGCACAGTCAGCTAAATTTTAAAGAGAATCAGAAATGCCTTGTTCCAGTCCACTTTTCAAATGCTAATGCTGGCCAAGAACCGCAGTTCACAGCTCTTTGCACATAATGCCAGCAGGCAGCCAGGACACACATAAGGACAGCATGCGACAAACCTGGACATGCTCTGCTGTCCTGTTGACTGATGCTGGGGTAGGGGAATGGAGAAGGCAAAGCAAGTTTAGCATGCAGAGAGTGGTCACTACATTTGAGAAGTATGGAATTAAGTCCTTTTGTAAACCACGCAAGATAGTTGCTTTACATTAAATGAACAATCATACCATTACAACCAGATGATTTAAATAGTGTTTTTGAGATGGATGGTTAATTTTTCAAGCAAAGGGTTGCTAATGCTGGGTTAAGTGTGGACTCAAGAGTCAGTAGATGACCTCAAGAGAGTTAAGACATAATCCTACTCATCAACAACAATTGGGAACAAATATTTGCAGAGCAGATTAGCTCACGGGAAGTACAAAACAAGGGTGCTACACAACTGGATCCAAATTTGAAAGGGTCCTTACCAAAAGCATCCTGTGTTTTATGTAGCATTATGTCAGAACTGACTTGCAACAATCCTAATAGGGCTTTCATGATACAAGTAATACCTCGGATAACGTTTACCTCGGATAACACTAAAATCGCATAACGTTAAGTAATCTGGGGAGGAGAATTGGATCGAATAACGTTAAGGTCCTATGGGATGGATCGGATAACAACCGCTAAAGCCTGTGCGGTTACAATGTATCTCTATGGAGCTTTAACGTTATCTGATCCATCCCATAGGATTTTAACATGCATCGGAATACACTAAAAATTGGATAACACCAAGACTTGTGGAACCAAGTCTTAGCGTTATCCAAGGTATTACTGTACTGTAAGTGAAATATTAAAGGAGCAGTTTTACCAGTTCCACCCCTTCCTGTGAGCTTCCATGGCTGAGCAAGGATTCAAAGCCAGGTCCCTTGGGTTCTACTCTGTCACTTTATCCACTACATCGAAGTGGAAATTTTAACCTCCCCCAATTCCATATATACTAGGAATACCATATATACTAGGGGAGCCTGTGGGAAATAGCTACTTCTAGTGTCACCACCAGTTTAGGTGAATTGCTAGGACCTCAAGGCAGATATTAGTGCCACTGCATTCTTCCTGAGATTCCAAGGAACCTCCCAAATACTTCAAATACTGAGACCCTGCTTGAGCTATTCTTGGAACCTCCTCCATTAATGGTGGATATTCAGGTAGAGATCAGAATGCAAAAGAGTTGCTTTCTCAAACTACAAGTCCCAGAAACTCCTAGGCACCATAGCTATGGCTGCTGGACTACTATGCACCTCACACAGATGGGGCTCTTCACCTGCCAGAGAGGGCCCTGAATAGGCCGGGGGGGGGGGGGGGGTCAGAGTCCCTAAATGTAAAACCAACATGCTCAAGTGTGGGCTGCTGGCAGATAACAAGACACTGTGAATGTGGAGAGGCACAGAATCCAGAACATTTACTCGTCTGCCTGGAAACATATACTGATGAGGATTTAATGTTGGCCAATGACAAAGCCAAGAAAGTGGCTTCGTTTTGGCAATTTAAAGTCTGACCTAAACAAGAGAGAAGCAGCACCTGCCAGAGAATCCCAAAGCTACTTTTCAGACTACATCTCTCAAAATCTCCCAGACTTCATGCCTGCTGATAATGGTGGCTGGGAGATTGTTCCCAAATAATAACTTACTCTGGGTTGCTGTGACCTCACCACAGATGGGAGCAATCACCTTGTCCCAACATCTTCTTGGTTCTGCACACACCAAATAGCAGCCCTTCTTCAAGAACGGCCCACACACCTTCTCCCAACCCCTCTTTCCAAGAAGGAAGGAAGGAACCAAAAGAGACTCACCCATGTTCACAAAGCTCATGACCATGTCCGCCTCAGTGAGGAAGTTGCTGTCCTGCAAGCTGGCCAGGGGTGGCCCTTGGGTGCTGAAGATGGGTTTGTAAGGGTAGGAGTAGCCCTCGCCGCCCTCGCCGGCGCCCTCCTCCTCCACCGACATGGCATTGTAGAGGTCAAGCATGAACATGGGCGCCGAGTTGTGCTTGCCGTGGAGATGGGGCCTGGGCCGGTGGGGTAAGCCCAGGATGGACAAGATCTCCCGCTGCATCTCCCTCCGCTCCTGGCTCCGGAGGCGCCGGTGGATGAAACTCGAGTGGACCTCGTTCTCCAGGGTGAAGTCCGCCCGGGCGCACCGGAGCTCCAGTGTCCAAAGCAGGCAGAGCCCCAGCAGCCACCCCGCCGCCGCTGCCGCCGCCGCCGCCGCTCGCGGCATCTCCTTCACCGGGGGCAGCGGACCGAGGGAGGCAGCGGCCGGGCAGAAGGACCCACCACCATGAAAGAGGAAAGGGGGCGCTCCGGGGAAATCACTCGGCTGCGGGGCAGCAGCCACCGGCCTCGCCGCCGCCGCTGCCCCGGGGAGCCGACCTGGGGGAGGCGCGCATGATCCGAGGCGGGGGGAAAGTTAGTTTGCCAAAGCCATACAGCGCGCCCAAAGAAGGGAAGGGAAGGAAGCCGAGAGGACCGGGCGCCCCGCTGCTTTCCCCGGGCACTCCGCCTCCGCCCGCAGCTCGGCTCTCTGCGCGCCCGGCGACCCGAGTCCGGGGCTTTTTGAACTGGAGCTCGCCTCGCTCGCTCGCTCTCTCCTCCCCCGTCGCTCGTTCCCGTCTATGCAAAGCAGGCGGCCGCGGGAGTTAGTGCGCCGAGGGGCGGGGCTGGGGCGCCGCCGTAGTAGCAGCTCCCTCTGGCCCGCGCCCAAGAGTCCCGGCCGGGGAAACTCTGCCGGGGGGGGCGAGAGGGGGGGATCTCGACGGTTGGGAGGGGGGGTCGATTAAGGAAAAATAGCCACACACACACACACACACACACACCGATTTGGTCTTTCTTTCTCCCATCCCTGCGCACACTTGGAGAAGAGACGTAGCAATAGTAAAGGTCGCCCTTGCTCGAAAGCCAGTCGTGTCCGACTTTAGGGTGCGGTGCACGGAACGCTGTTTACCTTCCCACCGAAGTGGTACCTATGTATCTGCTTGCAATTTGCTTTCAAACTGCTAGGTTGACATGAGCAGGGACAGAGAGGGGAGCTCACGCCGCCATGCAGAACTCGGGGGTAGAACTATTGATCTGCCGACCTTCCCAGTCGTCAAGTTCAGCGTCTTGACCACTAAGCAATAGTAATTAGCATATACGGTTTCAGGATACTACAGTGTCGGGGAATAATGCTTGAAACTTTGAAAGCCCTGAAGACCCCTTCTTTGGAAAGTAGGGACAGTTTCTTAAACAGTGGAGATTGCAACTATTTTAGCAATAAGCAATTACACTTCTATACCGATCCGTAGCGCTTAATGCATTCTCTGGGCAGTTAACAAGTTAATTAGCATGATGAGTGTCAACCTTGTATCCCGTCAAGACTGAACTCGCAACGTTTTAGCAGCAATTTAACCGCTGCGCCACCACGGCTCATTTACAGGTCGCTTTCCCACCCATCCTCCTCTCACACCGCCTAAGCCTAAGAGGGAGCAGAAGGCAGTTCGTGCCGATCGAGCGCGGGGGACTTTCTTTTCTTTGCTGGCGAAGGCGGGAGCCTCTCTTGGGGCACGGAGGCTTGGTCGGCCGTTACCGGGTCTTCTACTGGCTCCGTCGCGAGGAGGTTGGCGCCCAGGTAAGGGGGGGGGGGAAGGGGGTAGAGTCTGGAAATCCCATCCGGAAGGGTTGCCCTCTGGGTTGGACTCGCATCAGCCCCGGACCAGCGCCAGCTGCCCTGCAAAGCCTGGCCAGAGGGAAAGGGCAAGCAGAGTTTATCATGGATCAGTGAGACGCACCTTGTGTGGCTGGGACAAAGTATTTGTGCAGTGGTGCATCTGATGGGAAAGGGGGCGATCATAAGGTTCTTTCAAAAGCAATACCTCGGTGGAGTAAGGAGGAACTTATGCTGCTGCTGTCTAGGCCAGGCGTGAAACTGTCAAAATGAAGCCACCTTTTGGTGAGTGAGTTCATTCTGCAGTTCCTTTCACCCGACATAGCGTGAGAAAGATTAGTTGGCAACACAAGGTTGCCATTACCAGGGCACGCCGATTGTGATTCAAAAATACCACAATCATAGAGGAGGCTCTTTCTGTGTACACCGGAATGTATGCTAAGAATAGATTACAACTCGGGACGCCAGGGCGGATTTCACCGTGGAGAACGACCTGCGCTCGAGTTTCATCCACCGGAGGCTTCGGAACGAAGAGCTCCATAATTTTATTTTAAGAATAAGTCAGAGTACTGTATTTCCTTATTCCTCCATTGTCTGCAAGGTGCCTTTAAATCTGTCTGTCATTCTGTCTGTTGTTCTAACTTTCTTTCGTTTCTTTTCCTTCTTTCTCCTGTTTAATTTTCATTTCCCCTTCCCCTATTAATAATCTGTGAGATATTTTTCCCAGTTTTAAAACAATTCATATAAAACATGCCCATTAGTTAAAATTTCATTGAATTTAAATAAATCTGAAACTAAACTTCAAAAGCATGTAGGCAATCAGAAATCTTTTTAAAAAGAAACATGACCTGTCAGATTTTTATGCTTTTAGGAATGATCAAATGAAATAACCTGACTTTTTATATCAGGTCTGCTTAATTTGCTGCATTCTGGCTAATGGTAGGGGACAGTTACCATACAAAGTGGTCAACCAAAGTTCAGAATCAAGGCAGTTCTGATGTGGAAGAACCTTTTCTTGAAGTAGACAGCAAGTGGGAATATTTCATCATTATCATTATTATCTCATGTATTTATTTATTTGTTTGTTTATTTATTAGATTTCTATATGGCCCATCTGGGTGTTATCCCACTCTGGACGGTGAACAAATAGAAAATGAATAACAATACCCACAACAAATCAAAACCCACCACCAACAAATACATCATAGACTAACAAAAAATAATTGTCATATAGTATTCCACTTCTTAATTCACAGCATTGCTGATGCTTGGGGAACAGACTAAAGGGTTGCATCTAAAAAATTAGAAAAGTCATGTCATCGCACACAGACTACTAGATGTTTGGACTGGAGTTTTGGAACCCCACTGCTCTGGTCCTATCCCTGGTCCCAGTGGTGTAGTGCAGGTTTCAGTAGCCTGGGGTGCAAGCCAAACTCGCTAGGCCCCCTCTAGGCTCGTTCCCCCTCTAGGCTCGCTGCCCCCCTCTAGGCTCACCGGCCCCCTTAGGCTCGCTGAGGGGCATCCCCTATTTATCAACTTGCAATTTCTTGCCTTCAAACTGCTAGGTTGGCAGGAGCTGGGACAGGTGGGAAGGACCAGGGGCGGGGCATGCGTGCCCAGCAGTGCTGCAAAGCAGGGGGGAGAGGCAGGAGGAGGAAGAGGCAGGATACAGGAGCAGCTCAGCTCTTTTTGCAGGGGCAGAGCCAGTCCTGAACCGGACCGCTGCTCATCATGGCAGCAAAGACAAAGGGAACGGAGAGCTCTGGCAGTGCTCGTGTGAAGGCTGGGCTGTCGGGCGAGGGGGGGGGACCAGTCTTGGAGCCCACGCCCCCCTGTTCCCCAAAGGTGGGCCCAGGAGTCATCCTTCTTTCCTCCTCTTCCTTGCTGTCACTTCCAGCGCCGAGTTGGCTCAGGGCTCTCCCACCGGAGCCTCCTCTCGGCCAGGCGGCACAGCCATCCTCTCCCAGCCTTGCGTCCGGTGTGGCAGAGCAGAGCGAGCAGCCTTGGGGTTTGGGGTGAGGTTGACCCCACCCCGGCCCTGAGGCTGGGAGAGGATGGCTGTGCTGCCTGGCCGAGAGGAGGCTCCAGTGGGAGAGCCCTGAGCCAACTCGGCGCTGGAAGTGATGGTGAGGAAGAGGAGGAAGGCAGGAAGATCTGCACCCATCCCAGGGGCAATTCTGAGCTGCCCCATGGGCGAGAGGAAGGGGGAAGCCACCCAGCCTCCCCTCTCTCCACGTGCAGTTGGGTGCCCCATGGAGGTGTCCAGAATGTGATGGATCGCCTCCATTTCCCCAACCTGCACAGACACTCCTCCTCCCCCCCAGCAAGGGGGCAAGTGAGACCTGCCTGGCTCTGGGCTCTGCGCTGTTTTGCCCCCTGTGGCTTGAGCCCATGGCACAGCATCACTTCGCCTCCTGCTGGGATATCTTGCTGACCCCTGGAAAATGCCAACTGGGGCGGGTGGGGGCCCCTGCCCCCCAAGCTACACTACTGCCTAGACCTAAGATTCAGTGAAGTATCACCTGATAATGTGGCTGGTACCTATTCTCTGCAAATGCTCCATTGTGATTTTATCAATGTCAGTTGTACTCAGATGGTTTCCCCCCCCCCCCCTCAACCCTTTTGGGAATGTTCCCAGTACTCTTATCAATGCTGGTATGACTGTTGCTCTTTTCTCTTAGAGATGCTGTACTTCTCAAAAATCTGATATTGTGGGATCTTTTCCATTCTCTAACCATGACCAGGGTTTGCCACATCAATCAGCTTAACATAAAAAAAATTCAACCACAGGAATGTCTTTTTCCCTTTTCAAGCAAAGGACTATTCCAGCCTCGAATAGCCCCTTGCTTCTGAAAGGAGCCTCATTCGGACTATTGGAGGCTGGAATAGCTCTTTGCTAGCTCTTTGCTTGTGAGGGAAGCCTCGTTTCCCTTTGCAAACAAAGGGTTATTCGAGGCGCTTTCCCTCCCCAAGCCCCATTTCCTTTTCTCTTCAGAAAGGGAACATGGCTTTTTTTTAACGTTGTGCAATCAATGCATCGCACAATGTTAAAAACTGGATAATGTTATGACTTGTGGAACCAAGTCATAACGTTATCTGAGGTACCAGTGTACCTGGATGATCAAAGATTAAGAACCAGTGGTTGAAGTAAATATGAGAGCCAGATGAAAGATTTCTCTTCTCCAGATAATCCTGATATGAACGACAGCCAAGTACAGTGCAATCTCGGTTAATGTAATTAATACATTCTCCAGGATGTTTCTTACAGCAAAAATTACTTTAACTGAGTTTCCCACAGGGATGCATTGAATGCAATTTCTCATAGGAATGCACTGAAAACCAAAATACATTAACTGAAACATGGTTTCCCATAGGAATATTGATTGATTGACTGATTGATTGATTGATTGATTGATCAAACTTGTATGCCGCGGGGGGCATGGCTAAGATGGCATAGAGAGCGGTCGCCATTGTGCCTGGCTCCGCCAAAACAATGAGGAAATAACGAGATTAAAGTAAACAAATCGGAACTAAAAGAGCTTAAAATAGCGGAGGAAGCAAGCTTGTTCGGAGGGAGCCGTTTGAAATACTTGCGCTCTTTGCAGAAGATCGGGGCCCGAGGGAACTGTGCTCCGGGCGGGGGACAGATCGGGGCCTCGAAAGAGGCTCCGGTCTGTTGAATCCGTCCCGTTGAGCTGGTCCAGGAGCCAGAGATCGTAGAAGGAATTCCCGCAGGACTGAGTGATAAGACAGAGCTTGGAAGGTATGGAGAAAGCGTGGATATTTAAGCTTATGAACGAGCGAGCGGTGAAAAGAAGAGTGTGAGCGGCTAGTGTGAGATCGGCAACTCCGGTAAACAAGTTTTTTTTTCACTGGGGAGGAGAAGCGAACTGAGCTAAAAGTGGATTTCTTTGGCGGGGAAGAATAAAAGTGGATAATTTAAGACTGCAGCTTTGTTGAAGAAAACAGGGGCGTCTTGGTTTTTTCTTTTTTCTTTTTCTATTGTGTCTTTGTTCTTGGGTGTTTATTCAACACGGAGCGGTCTGAGTTTTAATGGCGTCGGGTTCTTAGGAAGAGTGGAAGCTTTGTGGCAAAGAAACGAAACTCAGCATACAGTAACACACGGATCGCTCCTTTTTTCCTTGTCTTTTCTTTTTTATTCAAAGCAATTTTAAATATAGGGACTGTTTTATTGACAATTAAGTTTTTTTTCTTTTTGCTTTTTTTTTTTTTACTTAATTGGGACTGAGCTACATACAATACTTTTTTTTTCCTTACAGAATTTTTTTTCTTTTTTATTTCCCCTCACCCCCCCCCTCTTTTTTTTAGGGGGAGAAAGGAGATAATAACGTGTTTTTTTTCTTTCTCTCTTTTTTTGTTCTTTTTTTTTCTTCTTTCTCTTTTCCTTTTTGCTCTATATTATCTTGTTATTTGGAGGGGTGTTTCTACTTTTGTATGTTTTTCTTTCTCTTTTTCTACTGTTTTTACAATATTTGCTTTATCTAGTTTCTTTTGCTTTTCTTTCTATCTTCTTATCTTTTTTGGTCTTTTCTTTGTTCTGTTAGTGACATCTTAATAAAGCATATATTGTATGTCTTCCAGTGTGTTATTCCCCCCCTTCCCTTGAAGTACTCGTAAGGTGGCTCCTTATTAATAGTCTGGTTTTCCCTCATTCCATTCCCCCCCCCTGCTCCCACCCCCCTGTTCTCTCTCCCTCTGATTAATTATTAAATTACTAAAGGTGAATTAAAATTGTCTAGAGGCTAATTAAAGTATTAAATTGATATTAAATTGAAAATCTCTGATATAATTTGGATGATATATATAAATTAATTGATTTTTATTAAAAAGTTATTTTTTTAGAAAGTTATTGATTTGAAACTGATTAGGGGTATTAGATATTGATTTTGATATTATAATTGAAATTGATTGATTTGAAATATATTTTATTGACTGATATTATTGAAATTGATGAAATTTGAATATTTGAATATTTGATCTATTGGAAATTTATTGATTATTAAGTATTGATTATTGAAGATTTAATATAACTTTTTCCTGATAGTGTGCAATGTCGATTTGAAAATTGGCTGATTAATTGAAATTAATTAGAGATTTATAAAAGCTATTTTTAAACTCATAAACGGGGGGCGTGAGGGAGAGTGAAAGAAGAGAGAGGGAATTGGTTCTAATTGTTTAGCCAAAATATTGATCTTGCGCACTAATTGAGCACAGTCATGGAGGGGGGTAAGGGTAGAGAGGAGGAAGAAGTTGTTAAGCCAAAGAGACCTGAAACGAGAAAGGACAAGAAAGAGCCAAAGGACCAAAGAGAGCAAAAGGAACAGAGGGAACAAAGAGAACAAAGAGATGGACAAACACCACCACCGATGGCCGAGACCTCAGCAGGAGAAAACGTGCACTTCTATGTAGAGATAGGTAAATTTATGAAGAAAGTTGAACAGATGGAAAAGTCAATGTCAGGGAATTTTCAAGAATTGAGAAAAGAGATTCAAATTAACAACGAGCAGACGAAGCGGGACAGAGATGCAACTACTACTAATTTCCAAAATTTGGCCACAATTCTTAATGACCTGTCAAGGGAAGTCAAAGACAATTCAAAAAGGATGGAAAATATGATGAAGAATACGCGGAAGGACGTAAAGACATTACAACTTGATGTGAAAGAATTGGAGTCCAAAACAAAAGAAATTGACTACAAAGTGTGTTCACAAGGAAAAAGATTAGATATGGTGGAAGAAGGTATGCGAAAGCAAAATATTGTGATTCAAAAAATGCCAGAACGAACACCAGACAAGCTGAAGGAAAGAATAGTTGATTGGCTAAATGCTCTTAAAATGGGAAAAGATTTCATTGTGGAAGATATAGCAAGTGTTTTCAGGGTGGGGGAAAGAGAGGAAAGAATTTTCAAAGAAATGTTTTGGTCAAATTTGCAAATTGGGGTGATAAGCTTAGGGTGATGGCTTTCATCAAGCAAGCTGGTGCTGGCATTCTGGAAATGGATGGGACTGCTGTGGAAGTCTACAATGATATAGCTCCGGAAGAACGTGTTTGGAGATACAAAATGAAGCCAGTGACAAAACTTTTGAAAGCCAGAGGGCTTACATATAATTGGAGATTTCCACAGCAAATATGTTTTTATTACGATAGAAAGATGCACGTTGTTAATTCAGAAATGGATGTGCCAGATTGGCTTGGTTAAGGTGGGAACGCAGGAATAGATGTCTTTAAGAAAAGAATTGTTAGAATCTGGAGCTATAAAAAGAGATAGATCTGGAGAAGAAGAAGAAGAGGGAGCTACGGGGGGTACCGATGATTCTGTGAGTGTGGTAGTGGTAGAGTGAGCAGTTACTATCTTTTGAATGTTATTTTTCCTTTTTCTATGTCCCTTGATTTTCTTCTACTTTTATAGAAAAAAGAGAGAGAGAGAGAGAGATGGGTGGAGCTGGGTGGGCAAATATAGGGACTGTAATTAGATCATGCCATTCTTTTCATGTCCTCACCTCCCCTCTTTGGAAGACGAAGGCGCAACTCTGAAGAGAAGAGTGGGGAGGTTCAACGATTTCAGTAGGATAGGTAAGATGTTTAGTTCAGTTAGGGGTAGGTATTTAGTTTCTTTTTTGGTTACTCAATGTAGGGTGGTGGATTGCACGTCCAGGGAAGGTTTTTACACATTGAAACAGTTCAATTACAGATGATCAAAAATATTAAAGTAGTATCATGGAATGTAAAGGGTACAAGCAACGTATTGAAAAGAAAGAAATTACAATTAGCACTTTAAAAAGATAAACCGGATATTATTTTTTTACAGGAAACTCATCAAAAATCAGCGGAAGCAAATAAATTGGTTTTAAAAGGAATGCAAATTTATGAAATGGCATATGGTACATCTAAGTCTAGAGGCGTAGCGATACTAATCTCTGATAAAACTGGATACAATATGACACAAAGCATCTCAGACCCAGAAGGGAGGTACTTAATAATTAAAGGAAATATAGACGATGAGGAATTGACACTTGTTAATATCTATGCACCAAATGATAATCAGGAACAATTTTAGATAAAATGCAAAAAATTAGCAGTAAAGAAGGTAGTCTGAATATGATAATAGCGGGGGACTTTAATTTAATAAGATCTGATATGGACACTACAGGAGATAAAAGAAAGAGTAAAAAGTATATATTGGATAATTGGATCAACACAATTGGCTTAAAGGATGTGTGGAGAGAAATTAAGGGTGGGGAAAGAGGATATACATATTTTTCCCAAGTGCATAATATGTATTCTAGGATAGATTATATCTTTGTTACAGAAAGTCTGAACAGACTGACGAAAGATATAGAGATAGGAACAATTAAAGAATCAGACCATGCAAAAATATTAATGGACATAAAATTAGATGGTCCTGGAAGGAAAACGTATAATTGGAGATATAACTCAAAAATTTTTAAGGAGCAAGCTACTAAGAATTATATAATAGAGAAATGGGAAGAAAGTTGGAAATGGAATGATAACAACAAGGTTAGCTATAGTACAGTGTGGGACACTATGAAAGCAGTTTTTAGAGGTGAATCTATAAAAATTACAAGTACAAGAAATAAACAAAATAGAAGCAGATATCAGGAACTGGAAAAACAATTAAAAGAATATCAATTGGAGCATGCAAGGACTAAAAGCCAAGATATATTTGGAAAAATTCAAAAAATAAGAAAGGAATTAGAAGGAAAAGATATGGAAAAAGTTAAGAAAGACTTAATCTTTCTAAAAAGAGAATATTTTGAATTTGGCAATAAAAACTCGAAATTGTTAGCAAGAGCAGCTAAAGAAAAGAAGGATAAGAGTCAGATTGGTGTATTGATAGATAAAAAAGGGAAAAGGTGCAATAAAAGTACAGAGAAGGTTAAAATTGTTGAAAGTTTTTATCGAGATCTTTATTCAAAAAAGGATGTAACCATAGCAAAACCATAGCAAAACTTAAGGAATATTTTGATAAACAACAAATAAAGAAGATATCAGAAGAGCATAGAATAAAAATGGAGGAGGAAATAACACAAAATGAAATTTGGGAAGTTATTGGAAAATTAAAAGCAGATAAGGCGCCAGGAGAAGATGGGTTTTATAAGGAATTTAAGGAAGTGATAGTTCCAAAGCTATGTAAATTATTCAATAAAATATTGGAAGGTGAATCAATTCCAGACTCATGGAATAGATCGATCATTACTTTAATTCCTAAACCAGGAAAAGATTTGGAGAAAGTAGAATCATACAGGCCAATCTCACTAATTAATCAAGATGCAAAAAATTTTACTACAATGCTGACTAAGCGATTGGGTAGTTTTATAGATGCATATATCAATAAAGATCAAGCAGGATTTGTGAAAAATAGATACATGTCGGATTTGGTAAGAAGAGTGTTGGGCCTGTTGGATTCCACAGAAAGGAAAAAAGAGAAGATAGGATTTTTATCTCTTGATATATTTAAAGCATTTGATTCGTTACAATGGGCTACAATTCATGGAATGATCGGTCTATATGGATTTGGTAATAAATTTCAGGGTGTAATTACAAAATTATATCAACAAGGAACAGCTAGAGTTAAAGTTAATGATATATATACAGAGGATATAAAATTGGAAGCAGGCACCCGTCAGGGGTGCCCTTTATCCCCAGTTTTGTTTATAATGGCAATGGAGTTTTTAGCTAATGCTATACGTCAAGATGAGGAAATAAGTGGAATAGAGGATAATAAAATAAATTTATATGCAGATGATACACTTATAATTGTAAAGCAACCAAAGAAGACATTAGAAAGAATATATTTGCACTTACAAACGTTTGAAGAAACAACTGGCCTGAGAGTAAACTGGGAAAAATCAGAAATGATATATTGTAATGGGGAAAAAGAGGAACAAAAAAATATTGAAGAAAAATATAAGATACAAGTTAAACCTAATTTAAAATACTTGGGAATAACGATCTCAGGCAAAACTGGGGATCTTAAAAAGCTAAATTATCTAAAGCAAAAGAAGGATATTGAAAGGAAAATAACACAATATAATAAATTAAACTTATCATGGTTCGGCCGGATAGCCTTAAGCAAAATGATGTTATTGCCTAAATTAAATTTTTTATTCGATGTTTTACCAATAAAACATAGTAATAAAGAATTGGAAGAATATCAAAAAATTATAAATAATTTTTGTAATGGGAAACGAAGAGCAAGGATATCTAAACAACTGTGGTACATACCTCAAAAAGAAGGGGGATTGGGAATCCCGAGTATACATAATTATTATAGAACTTTTCAAGTAAGAAACGTTGTAAAAATCTTGATGAGGGAAGAATCAATATGGGAAAAAATTGAAAAGAGAGATTTTTTACAAGTGGGTAAAGCGATATTTTTAAGTAAAGTTGATGGTAAAAAACATAAAGAGATACAGAATAGGATGATAAAAACAACTATAGAAGAGTGGAATGGAATAAGAGAAGATCTTATTCCAGGGATCTCACCAATTGTAGAATTAGAAGATTTTAATAACTTCCCAATTAAATTAGATAGAGACTCTAAGGTAATATTATTAGAAAATGGGGTTTCACTGTTAAAAGATTGGCTGAAGATTGGGAGAGATTTGGAGAAAAGAAAGGTACTTTTTCTACAACTGAAATTAAATTGGTTCCAGATTATCCAGATAAATAATTGGAATAAGAGATTTTTATCTCATAATAGTCTAGATAGGCAACTTACGACCTTTGAAGAACTCTTGGTTGAAATAAGAAAAGGAAATATGGGAATTAAAGGGATAGTTAGCAAAATTTATAAGATAATGAACAAACGAGGAAAAATACAGGAAGCTTTAAAGAATATCTGGGAACAAGATTTGAATAAGACAATTTCGGAAGAGGGCTGGCATAGAAAATGGAAAAAAAGAATAATGAGAACTATGTCTGTAAGAGTAAAAGAGCATAACTTCAAGATACTTTGGAGATTGTATCTGACCCCAATTAGACTACATCAAATAAATAAGGAAATAAGCAATAAATGTTGGAGGTGCAAGCACTTAATTGGGACATATGTACACATGTGGTGGAATTGCAACGAGGTATCAGAATTCTGGAGTAAGGTTGAAAAAGAAATTGATAATATAATGGATATGCGGTTAGAATTGGGACCAGATACGGCATTATTAACAAATGTGGATAAATATAAGATAAACAATGACGGCAAAGAGCTGTTGGCTGTGATGCTGTCCGCAGCAAGACAATGTATAGCAAAAAATTGGAAAAGTAACGTGATATTGAATATACAAGATTGGGATAAGGAAATGTGGGAATTAGCTCTTAATGACAAACTGACATGGGAATTAAATGTTAAGAAAGGCATAGTTCAAGTAAATGGATTCTGGGGAATCTGGAAGAAATTTGTGGAATATGTGATCGTTGAAAATAAAGGAGTTAACCCTGTACCAGAACAAATTAACTTTTGGAAAATGTAAATGGATATAACCCTCCTGGACATTGTGTATAGCACAGAGGTGAATTAAGTAATGAAGAATGTATGTTGCAGAGATAATAGAGGTATTAGAATTATTGGTTGAAGAGAGGTGATATAAAAAAGTTGAAAATGTGTTACAGTTTTTTTATTCTTTGTATTCAATGCATATTAAGTGTAGTATTCTTGTGAAAAATTTTTTGTATTGTATGTTTTTTTTTTATTGTTTCATTTTTATTGAAAATCTATAAATAAAGAATTAAAATAAAAAAATAAGACATAAAAAAAACCTTGTATGCCGCCCTACTTGCAAAGTGACTCAGGGCAGCTGACAAGGTATCATAGCACAACGTCAAAAATACAATAATCTAATAATAAAATTTATCAATTAAACCATAAAATGTATCAATAAAATTTAGAAGAGTAAAAGATTAAAATGCATTCAAAACCAATAAATTCTGGGGGGAAATCCGTAAACCAAGCCACTATTTTCTATGGATTTTCTTTTGTTATGCGATTTTTACATTAACCGAACTGTTTGTTAACCAAGGTTCCACTGAACTGTACAGTGCAGTGGAACCCTGGCATACAAACGGTTTGATTGCAAAAAAATTCGACATACAAATAGAAATCCTGGCTAAAAAAAATCAGCATACAAATTTTTAATAGGAAAAAATCAACGTAAAAATAGTGACATCTAATGGCCTCTTCTGGTAATGCAATGTTTTCAACATACACATTTTTTGACATACAAATAACCTTATGGAATGGAAAAATTCATATGTAGAGGTTTTACAGTACAAAGTGCAGTCTGAATACCCCCTCCCCAAATTATATTGTAGCTGAAAATCATTTTTCTCTCTAGAAGAGCAAAAAAACAAAAACACACACACAAGGTGGCACAAAAATACTGAAGTGGAGTCAACTTGTGGTTTGATAGGGAGAGATTTAATTAATCAAGATAGTAAAATATCTTGATATCAACATTGTTGGGTTATGTCACAGCACAATTTTAAGAGTTCCTGATCCTCTCCACCCAAATGCACTTGTTGAATCTTGCCTTGAATTTTCATACAGACAAAACCAACGATCAGACTGCCTTATTCTCTTTCCATCTCTTTTTTTTATATGTGCATGCCTGTGTAGGTGTGCATACACATACACATACATAAGCTTGCCTCACAGCAATAGAAAATCTGATTCTGACATGGACTTTGTCAATAGTGAAAATCTATGAAAAACCATGAATACTAAATAGGAGAGGGTACGTTATCAACACAAGCCAGCTTTTGTGCTGTAATTTCTTAAATTGGTCAGGGCATGGGAGCATTTACTTTCTGGAACTGGAACTCTCAAATTCTCTCAGCAGGTTCTGGGAGGTGCAGTTTCAAAACTATTTTCCCCTAGTTCTCCTATTGACCTTCATAGTAGGCACTCCAAGAGCCCTTCTTTGAACCATCAGACGTGAGCAGCATATAGCCTCAGAGCTATGTTGACTCTTGTTTAAATTCTCAAACCCCTTTAACTGAGACCCCTTACAAAAGGAACCTACCGGTACTAGTCAAGGAGAAAGATGCAGAGAGCAAGAAGGAATGAGAGATAAGGGCAGTGCCAGAAAGACACAACAAAGAGGAGGGAGAGAAGCAAAAGGTTCTGCCCAATTTTTACACTAGCTTCACTCAGCATGGGCTTGTTCCTCCAGTCAGGTATCTGGCCATTCAGGGAAGGATTGTCAACTCCTGGCCTGGAGAGAAGGAGAGAGCTTGTTTCTCCAGAAGCACTGGGCAGCCAAATATACTAGAAAAGCAGGTTTCCCCACTACACTGGACTTTTCATCAGACCAACTGCAATGGCAACACTACACTAGTGTCTTAACTTTAGAGTTGTGGTTTCCAGTGAGGGTCGATTTGATTTTAAGGAGGGCAATTTGACAACAACAATAATAATTTCATGTCAGAAATTATTCTGGGTTGAAAGGATTTTTGTTGGAGAAACTCCACTCAGGGGACGCCCAAATGAGGCTCTTTTAATGTCCCCAAGATCTTTTCCCAGTGAAGTGATCCCTAGTTATCTACTTGCAAATTCTTGCTTTTGAACTGCTAGGTTGGCAGGAGTTGGCACAGAGATGGGTGTTCAAACCTTCATGCAGTACCTGGGTCTTGAACTGCTGACTTGCTGGCCTTCCAGCTAACAAGGCAAGCTTCTTAATCACTGAGCTACCACAGCCCCTAGTTTGACAATGAGTTATTAACAGTGAATGGCCTTTTAAGCTTCCTCCATGTGAATAGGAGTTGACCTTTTGAATAATAAGAATTATATATCACAGGGGCAGGGGAATAAGGATTTTAGAGATGCTTAGCTGGGGCACGGCCAAAAATAGGTTGAGAACCACTGCTTTCTGGGAGAGCATACAATCTTAGTAAGAACAATTCCATACATGTCCTTGATTGTGCCTGTTTGTTGAAAGTACTATACTGTATTCTTTTATCACTTTCCTGTCCACCAGGATTCCCCAAGCATGCACAATAAATAGAGGAAGACATTCTTTGTACAATGAGTTAATTTTATTTTTGTATTTTTGCTTCCAAATTCCTTTCTTATTCATCCTATGGTGTATTTTGAAGACTAAAAGTTTTAGGTTAAAGAAGCTTCCATCAGCATTTAAATTAATCGGTCATGAAGGAATACAGGATTGCAAGCACATTTTTTAAAAAAAATAATTTTTATTGTTATTAACATTTAACTCTTGAGACAAAGCAAACAATATATATGTACAAACTAACAACATGTATATACAAACCATCTTACAGACATACGCAAACAAATATTCACATTGCCCTTATCTTCAATCACCCGTGTCATACACCCTTTCCCATGATAATCATATCCGAAATTGCCCTTCCATGTCTTGATTTATTTTCCCCAAATTTTTTTTGTTTCGGGACTGGGTTTAACTTTAATCCCATCTTCTTTTGTTATGGCATATGTAACAAAGGGATCCAATATTTCCCAGAATATATTATCTTTAATTAACCCTCTCTTTAATTTATGCTCCATTGTTAGTTTATCATTAAATGCCTACTGCCATATTTCTGCATACCATTTGGCCCTATTAAACTTGATTTTCTTTTTCCATTTCCTGGCAATACTAAGTCTTGTTACTGATAATAATACGTGTAGCAATTCCTTTTTATTCTTGACTAGTTTGATATCATCCGCTTCTCCCAATAATGCTATTTTTGCGTTTAGGTTCACTGTGACTCCCAGAATTTCCCCTATTTCCTTTTCCACTGCTTTCCAAAATTTGTATGTATAGCTGCAGTACCACCACATATGAAGATAGGATTATTCGTCGATTTCATATAGACCAACAACACTCCTCAATCAGGATGCTAAAATTTTTACCGCTATAATGGCTAATAGACTGAACAAGTTTACAAACTTATATATATCGGAGGACCAGACAGGTTTTCTAAAAGGAAGACAGATGGAATCATTAATAACTAGAACAATAAATATGATTGATATAGCAAAAAGAGAGAGAGAGAGAGAGAGAGAGAGAGAGAGAGAGAATATGCCTTCTAACGTTAGATATCAATAAGGCATTTGATTCAGTCCAATGGACCACATTAAAGCATTTATTTATTTATTTATTTATTTATTTATTTATTTAGATTTATATCACCGCCCACTTGCCATGGCGACTCAGAGCGGTTTACAGTCAGGAAAAACAACAACAACAACAACACACACAGCACAAACAGCTAAAATCCATTCCTCCTCCCGGCCGGAGGACGTTGGTCTTTTCCTTCCCTCGGCAGGTAAGGAAACCTTAAAACTGTTATAATTTAAAATTAAAATCTGAAAAAGATTAAAAACACACCAGATGCTACAAATACTAATTTAAAAGTAGAGAAAGAGAGGGGCTCAGATCATCCAATGTGCTGGGGTCATTATACCTTCTGCACCCCATATCTGTCCCGCCAGCCATGTTTTTAGATTCTTCCTAAAGGGCAGTAGCTCTGTCTGGAGACGTAGCTCCATAGGCAGGAGGTTCCATAGGGCTGGAGCAGACACAGAGAAGGCCCTCCTTCTAGTGCCAGAGAGATGTGCCTCCCTGGCCGATGGAACAACTAGGGAGCCTCTCTGGTCCACTCTGGTGGGACGGGCAGATGTTCATGGGGTGAGGCGATCTCTTAAGTATCCTGGCCCACTACCATGTAGGGCTTTAAAGGTAATAACCAGCACCTTAAATTGCACCCGGAGGCAAACTGGCAACCAGTGCAGCTCCCAATGCAGAGGGGAGGCATGTGCATACCGCCCACACCCCATCACAACCCAGGCAGCTGCATTCTGGACCAGTTGAAGCCTTAGAATGGTCGTCAAGGGCAGCCCCATGTAGAGCGCATTACAGTAATCAAGTCTGGAGGTGACCAGAGCGTGTGTGATCATGAGCAAGGAGTCCGGATCTAGGAGCGGGCATAACTGGCGAATCACATGAAGTTGTGCAAAAGCCCTCCTAGCCACGACTCCCACCTGCTCTTCGAGCAGTAGTCGCGAGTCCAAGAGAACCCCCAAATTACGCACCGGGTCTGTTTGGGGCAAAATCGCCCCATCCAGAACCATTTAGTAGACAAAAATGGTTTTGGTACAAATTTTCAAAATATAAGAACTAAATGGGATCTTACACAGGAAATAAACTTAAAGGCAGGCACAAGACAAGGTTGCCCATTGTTGCCAGGAATATTTATATTGGTCATGGAAGTATTGGCTTCAGCAATAAGGAAAGATGAACAACTAAAACGAATAAGGGAAAAGAAAATTAGTATGTTTGCTGATGACACCCTGTTGACAATAAAAGATCCACTGATCAGTATAAATAAAATAAAAATTCATCTAATGGAATTTGAAAGGTTCACCGGAGTTAGTTCACTGCCTCTTTGCCTTTCTTTCAATTATCCTGCTTGAAAGCGACAAAGGAAAAAAGCACCCTGAGAAGCCAGCCGGGGAGGGGATTCACTTGCAAGTGAAATAATTGAAAGAAAGGCACAGGGGCAGTGAAATAACTCTGCAAACATCCCTTGGCTAACCTTGAAGTTTGAGGGACAAGGAGTCTTCCTCAGCCCTTTTCCTTAAAAGTCAGGAGGGAGCAAGAAATACCCATATCTAAGAAGCCAAACCTCCACCATATACTGGGGCAGAGGATTCCTTCTTGCATAGGGTCAGTATTCCTAGAGAGGAAGGGGACAGGGTGGTCAGAAAGAGAAGAGTCCTCCATCACAAAGGTCCTCTTCCAAAATAAATCCCTTCCTTTCTCCTTCTGGAGGGAAATGGAGGCGCCATGGACTGCATTGCCATTCCAGTCCCCTCTTTAGAACTTTCTTCTAAGGGATCCTCATGTGGGATTTGAGGGTGAGTCTACTTCAGTGGTATGTATGTGAAGGGGAGGATAGGGTGACCTCAGGGGGAGGAAGGGTGGTTTCAAGAGTGGCCCAAGAAATTTTATTCAAAAATAAAAAATAAAATAAAAATAGAACCATAAAGAATAGTCTTTTGCAAGAAGAATGGGGGGAAACCTATTGACTACAGTTTATTTTAAACTGATAAAGGCTGTCTGTCCCAGATGGGGATTCTGCAGGGTCTTAGAGCCACAATCTCCCTGATTAGCTTTGTCTGAGGCATGTGCAGTTTTGAAGAATGCAATGATGTCATGTGGCTGTCCCGGTTTAGTGGGAGAGAATTATGGCAACCCTAAGTGAAATGGAGAAAGGGGAAATAAAAGAAAGGTACCAAATCCAAATAAGGGGCAAAATGAGGTGTGCATATATCAGATAATGTGGAGGACCGATACAAGTTAAATTTTGGGAAACTAAAATCGGAAATTAAAAAAATGATAATAAATTTAGAGAAATTAAAGTTGTCCTGGTTCAGGCGCATTAATCTATGTAAAATGAAGATTAGACCTAAAATAAATTTCCTTTTAGGAAATCTACCAATAAGAATTAAAGAGAAGGAGTTGCTAAAATGGCAGAGATGGATTGATGGTTATTGTAACGGAAATAAGAGGCCAAGAATAGTAGAAACTTTGTGGTATGTAGACCAAAAAGATGGAGGTATTGGTATTCCCAGGCTCAAACAATATTATTTAGCCTTCCAGTTAAGGAGAATAATAGATAAACTAACACGAGCCAATACCAAAAAAGAACTGGACTGGTTAGAATTTGATAGATTTAAAGGGGAGTTATTCCTAGGGAAACATATGGAAAAAAACTAAAATAAAAGTTAAAATATTGGATGATTTGTACAAAATATGGAGGAAAATAAAAGGAAAATTAGCCCCGAACAATTCTCCAATATTAGAACTAACAGACCTGACACAGTGTCCAATAGGAAAGGTACAAGGGATTAAGCATATTTTACAACAAAATAATTTGCTTATGGTTAAAGACTGGATTGAAAATGGTAAGGAAAAACATAAGAGGAAGGCAATATATGATAAGATAAAATTAAACTGGTTTCAAATAGGCCAAATGGAACAGTGGGACAAGGTAATTATAGTACAGAGGCGAATAACTACCGTACATTTGAAGAAACAATATATAAATAAGAAGAGGCCTGTCTGTACCAATAAGGTTAGTTAGTAAAATATATAAAGATCTAAAGAAAGAGGAGAAAGGCCAGCAAACATTAAAGTAAATATGGGGAAATGACCTAAAAATTAAAATAGAAGGGGGAATTGGAAAGGAAATTGGAACCAAAGAATAGTTAAATCCTTATCGATAAAAGAAAACTTAACTTTAAACTTCTTTGGAGATGCTATTTAACCCCATTGAGGCTTCATCAGATAAAACCAAAAAGTACAAGAAATTGCTGGAGATTGCAAGCACATTTTGAGCTGTCTTCTTTCAGACATGTTCATTCTAAGGCAAGCAAAGTGCAGTTTTGGTGTTCCAGTGTCTACCTTTCATTCCCAAGAGTCTTGCCCATTTCAGAATGTAGCTTTTCCTCCTGTTAGTTTTTTTCCTTTCCCCTCTTCACCCTCTGCAGGAAGGTATTACAGTACTTTGGTCTTTGTTAATTGGTTCAAGTGCAGCTCATTTAGCCCGTTCTCTCCTCTGCTTCCATGATTGGCTAGATATAGTTATTGCAGGCTCATTTCCCATACTGTTTTCTGGATTCCAGTGAAACAGGTTGGTTTCTTTTTGGATTCTTTTCAATACCAGTATTACGGTGCCTGTCAGCTCTAGTGCACATATATGTGTTTTTTGGAAAGGAATGGATGGGTGGAAATTTGGTGATATTTATAAGGTTTTCCCTCAACCTTGCCAGCTCTAACATATGCTGTAGCTTGATGTCAGTGAATTTGAGAAGACTTTCATCCACCCTTGTCATTTTTAGTGGTAACTTCAGTAGTGCAGTAAGGTGTCACAACCCAGACAGGCAGACTGGTAATACCAAAAAGGCAATTACACACTGTCAAGTTGTCACTAACCATATTTTGATGGGATTGCATCCAAATGCATCTACACTTCAATGTGAGCCAGCATGTGTAGACAAGGCAGGGCAGAAATGTCTTCTTCTCTAGGATTTGTGGCAACAGCTGTAGTGAGGAAACATACATTAGGAGTAGAGATAATATGTATTAACAGAAATGTGATAAAATTCAGGAATCTTTTTAAAACAATTAATAATGAGATTTTAACCCTACTATATGCAAACAACACATTTTAGCCTATTACATTTTAATAACAGTTTTACTATATAGCCTTCTGAGGGAAGGTGCCCATATTTCCATTGTCCCAAAGCCTGGGGAAAGAACTCCGTGTATTACAACCAACACTGGGTCATAGCATGTGATACAGATGTTAAGCTACAAACTTTTGCACAACTGCACAGAGGTAATCTATACTCAATGCAAGGGAACTTCTAAGTAAACATATTTAGACTGTTTATTGATTAGGTTTTTGGTTTGATGTAGCTTTAACAGCCTGATTACATAGGGTTACTTTTTTATATACCATAATGGGATTTTTTTCCCCTGCCATAGTGCATATTTTGATTTGTTCTTTCTCTAATGCTTCCTGTTAGAATTAATTGGATCTATTGAATATTTGTCTAGAAAACTCTTATGTCATGCTCAGCAGCTTTTCATTATTCTTCATGTCATGTCTTATGCAAATATTTTAATCCCAATTTCTTTGATTGGTAGGTGGCACTGACCAAGCATCTAGGTCAGTGGTTCCCAACATAGGGCACAGGTCCCACAGTGGGACTTCAATTCCCATAAGCCTAAATTAGTACACTGACTGATCAGTGTTTTGGAGAATTGACTTAGGCTTCTGGGAATTTAACTCCAAAAACCAAAAGTTGGGAAACACTGATCTACGTAATTGTTGTTGTTCAGTCGCACAGTTGATTCCAACCCTTTGCGACCCCATGGACCACTGTCCGCCAGGCACCTCTGTCCTCCACCATCCTCCTCAACTTGCTCAGCTTTGTGCCCATTGTGTCTACAATACCATCTAGCCAGTGATGGGATGACAAAAATTCCACTACCACTCCATGACGTCACGGACATCATGGGCGTGGCCAATGTCATGACGTCATGACGTCATGATGTCATGGGCGGAGCCGACATCATGATGTCATGACGTTGTGGGCGGGCCCAAAAAATAAATAATAATAAAAATCCACCCACCCCTCAACCCACCCACCCAACCAGACAGCTACAACAAACCCGTAAATAAATAAAATAAGGAAATAAATAAAATAAAAATTAAATAAAAATACAACAGGCTGCTTGTCGCCACCCGTCCTTCTCCAGATTGGAGCCAGGCAGCCTCAGCACTTCGGCGCTGGGGAAGAGCGGGGAGGAAGAGGGAGGAGGAGGAAAGCAATGGAGAAAAAAACCCTCCCCCTCCCTTCCGGACGAGAAGACCGGCTCAAGGATCAGAGGATCGCTGCCCGGCGGAACCCCAGAGTGCGGGAGCCCGGCCGGCCTCCCCCTCCCCTCCCCCGGCTCCCTTCCTCCCGAAGAGGGCTTCTCCAGGCTGGCTTCAGCTGTGCTTCCCCACCCCCTGCTGCCCGTCTTCTGGCTGTCGAGGACCCCCGGCAGCCCTGCAGAAGGGACCGCGCTCCAGGACCAGGCAATGCTACCAAGCCAGGAAGGGCTGTCGAAAGAAAAAAATTTAAAATTGGAGCCAAAAATGGCTCCAATTTAGTGCGCATGTGCAGAAACTCAATCTGACGCATGCGTAATGCGTCAGATTGAGTTTCTGCGCATGCGCTCTAAATTGGAGCCATTTTGGCTCCAATTTTTTTTAAAAAAATTCCTGCCGGTGAGGCGTCCGATCCGGACGCCTCAAAAATGGCATTACCCTCACGGAGAACCCTCCGGAAATCTTCCTAACGGTTCTGTGGATCCGGTCAGAACCGGTGTCATCCCATCACTGCTCCATCCCGTTGTAGACTGAAAGGAACCAGCACTGGAGAGGCCACGAGCAAAGTTTCATGTAGCAGAGGACTAGAGAAGTGGAAACCATCAAGGGCAACAAGGTTTGGACATGGAGGGTCGTAAGTCTGGAGGTGGAAATCACCATTCTGATTGCCTAGTGAATGTCTGTCTTTCGCTTGGATGGAAGGAAGACCTTCACAGCATGGGAGTATAAAATTGTCCCTATGAAGTGGACTGATTGACTCAGAGTAAGACAGGATTTCTTCTCGTTCACCTTGAGCCCAAGGTGCCTCAAGAAAGAAAGAATGATCAAAGTGTCATTCTGTGCTGTCACCCCAGACCTGGACACTATTAGCCAATTGTCTAGGTATGAGTAAGCATGGAAGCCCATTGTGGGCAAGTGTGCCACCACTGGGGCCACAGTTTTTGTGAACAGCTTCAGAGCCGATGACAGTTTGAAAGGAAGTCTGTTGTATTTATACATCCAGCCAGACAGGACGAATCTGAGGTACTTCCTATGGTCCTCCCTGATCGCTATGTGGAAGTACACATCCATCAGATCAATGTTTGTGAACCATGTACAGTAATATCCCAGGTAACGCGAGTACCGTATAGCGTGAAAACCGCATAACGTGACAAGATTTTCGGAAAAATCTTGTTTCGAATAATGCAATTTTCACATTATTCAGAACAAGCGTATGTGTGGAGGGGGGAGTTGGATTGGGTAGAACATCTACCCAATCCAACCACCACCCCAGCACCCGCCCCCATGATGTTTGGAAAGGGTACAGGGATCCTTACCCTTTCGAAACTTCGGGCGCGTGGCGCTCGTCGGTGAGGGTTAGCGCAGGATACGGGGAGGACCTCCGTGTCCTGAGCTAACCCCCACCGACGTGCGCCCGCCTGCAAGCCACCCGAGGTTCCGAAAAGATAAGGATCTTTACCCTTTCGGAACTTTGGGAGAGGAGAACATCGTCTCCCCGGCTTGGGAAAGAGGCGGCTTGGCCGAAATTCCCTCCCCCTGCGCGGGGGTGAGGATTTCGACCAAGCCGCCTCTTTCCCGGGCATGCTATAGCAATGCGGATCGCATGTGAAGGCAATTGCCTTGACGTGGGATCCCCGTTTCGCTCGCCTAAACAAGGGTCGGCTTTTTAAAAAGCCCCCATGTCGGCATTTCCCACGGGCGCGGGCGCGCCTGTCAGATGGGGGCTGCAGAGGCTACAGGGAAGAGCTCCGTAGCCTCTGCAGCCCCCGTCTCACACGTGCACGTGCCAATGTGAGAAGCCGACATGGGGGCTTTTTAAAAAGACCCAGTTGCCGGCACACATCACCCTTTGTCAGGAAATAGACCTATTTCCTAATGTCTCCCAAGGCTTGAAAGTGCTATTTTTCAGCTAGGCCCATTATTGGCCTCATAGAAATCCTATGTCTTCTCTCTATCTCTTGCACAGCATGTTTTTCAACCATGTTTTCAGTGTCAGTGTACCCGTGTTATCTCGCTGAGACCCATGTTATGTCTATATGCCACAGCACAGCAGTATTGTTTTGAGAAAGTTATTCTCTGTTGCTCTTTGTTACGTGATTGGCTAAAGCTATCCCACCTGATGGCAGATTCTCCATTTTGCAGAGAAGTGAGGGTTAGTACGTGGCAGGATTTTAATGGCTTAAGACTGGACTGTCTGATGGCATGATTTTACTATGATTACCTAAAAGATCTTGGACTGTTTACTGGACTGATCTTATGGATATGACCTTTTGATTTCTGCTTTTCCATGAACTTTCTTACATGAACCTGGTGGAATAAAACAGCTGTTTCTCTTTGAAGATTGTTGTTTTTCTTATCACACACACACACGAAGCAACCTCTGCTACGTTACCAGAAGCCTCCCGTGTTCTGCTCATTAAGTTCTCCTTTGAAATGCGGCCCAGGTCTCTCAGAGTTGGAAGGTAAGGGTTAAATATGTTCCAGAAATGAGCACATGCTCAGGAGCATGGTGGGGGGCCCCTTACAGAGACGCCTGGTGTTCCGACACCCTTCCTCCCCCCTCCCGCCACCAGGTATCCGGCCATCTGGCCAATGCCGCTTTGGCAGTGGGGGGGGGGAGTTCGAAAGCCCCCATGTTGGCTTCTCACATGGGCGGGACCTCTTCCCCGTAGCCTCTGCAGCCCCCATCTGACAGACACGCCCGTGCGAGAAACCGACATGGGGGCTTTCGAACTCCCCCCCCCCACCGCAGGGCAGCAAAAAGTCTCGCAAAGCACCTAAACAGGCATTGCATGTCAAGGCAAGGTATCAAAGTGGGGGGTGCCACCCCCCACTTTGATCCCTTACCTTAACGTGGGATCCTTGTTTCGCGTGCCTGGGCAAGGGTCGGCTTTTCCAAATTTAGCCAACCCTTGCCCAGGCGTGCTAAACGGGGATCCCACGTTAAGGTAAGGGATCAAAGCGGGGGGTGGCTTGCCTTGACGTGCGATGCCCGTTGCTATACCCGTTTGGTAGAAGAGGCTCCCGCTGGCGCACCTTTTCGTGCGCGTGCGAGCGCCTCTTCTCAGGTTTTTTTAGTGTTGTTGGATCAATGTATCGAACAACGTTAAAAACCGGACAATGTCATGGCTTGTGGAACCATGTCATGATGTTGTCCAGGGTTCTAGTGTACCTGGAAACAGAAAGGGAAGAATGGACTGCAGAGTAACCATTTGAAACTTTCAAACAATGATGAAATAATTTAGATTCTGCAAGTCCATGATGGGATGGAGGCCTCTGTCTTTTTTGTGAATGGCAAAATAATGAGAGAAGAAACCCTGATGACGAGACAGAGGGGGCATCTCTCGAATTGTGTCTTTGGTGAGAAGGTGGCGGGGGACCCCCTGCGTCAAGACGAGAGTTGGCTGTGTAACCTTTACGGTGCCAAGAGGAGGTGACTGTACAAATTCTATGGCATAATTGTGCAGAACAATCTTTAGCACCCAGGAGTCTGTGGTAATTCTCTGCTACTCTTGGAAGTATGGGGCCAGAGGAGTGACAGGATGGGGCTGAAACTGGCTGACTCCTGGTCCGGAAGGTTCAGAAATGTCTGCCAGACTGTTTGTCCTGACGAAAGGAAAACTGCCATGCTCTAGGTCTCTGGGAGGAATTACGATGTAGGGCGTCCAGATTGTCTTTGGTTATTTGGAAAGGCATTGTAGGTTGATACGACTGATAATGTGGCTGGTGGTAAGGGTGCTTCCAGTTATGCTGACAGAAAGTTTTCTGGGGCTGATAAATCGGAGAGGACTTTGGCCCATGGTACACTCTCTTAGCCGTGAGACACTTTTTTGTTAAGTCATCAATGGATTCATCAGCTGAAGTGTGGAACAAGCCTGTCCCATTGAAGGGCATCTGTTCCAGTTTATTTTTGGTATTATCCCCCAAATTGGCAGCCTGCAGCCTTGCTAGCCTACGAAAAGCAACAACAGCAACAAGGTTGTGCAAAAAAACTTCAGCCCCATAGCAAGCTGCAAGCATTTGGTATTTAGCCAAAAGCTTTGCCTCTTGGTGAATTTTAAAGGCTTCCAACTTCACCGCCTCTGTAGGGGCAGAGGGTAGTGAGGCAAGGTGATCCCAAAGGTATTGCTGGTACATGCCAAGAGCACCTTGATAATTTGAAATCCTGATGCCCAAGGAGGAGTTTACAAGCCAAAATCTCTGACTTTTTCTGCTTTTCCCCCAATGGTGTGGTAACAGCAGGGAGTTTAAATTTAGGCTACTACCACTGAGTTCTGGGGTTGAGTAGAGAAAAGGGGAGTTGAGGGTTCTTGTACTCTATACCCTATACATATTATCTATTTTTCTTGGGACAGTTTGATTAGCAATCGGTTGTTCCCAAACAGTCTGCACCTTTCACAGCACAGTGGGAATCATAGTGATCTGAAGGAAACAATCCTCGTCATCTTCCATAGCCTTATCCCATTTATCTAGGTTCTGAGCCTCAGGCTTTGCAACCTCTAAGTCGAGGGCAGTAGCCATCCTTTCGATCATCTCAAAATACAGTGTTCTCCATAGCCACAGTTTGGGGCATTGGAGCTTGCAAAGGCTCACTCTCAGAAGCATGGGCAGAAGAGGCAATGGACTCCAAATCCTCAGGGATATGTTGCCATTGCTGGTTAACTGGACTCCAAACACATCTGCGCTTGGCAGGAACAGGCAGGAGAGGCATGGAATCAAAGTCTTGTGGCTGGGAATTGACAGTACTGTATCTGTGTTACTTGACTCCGACTGAGGGGAGCGAGAATGGGGTCACCTTACATCTTGTGTAGTGTGTTTGGCACTGAGCTGGGCCGCACAGAACAACAATAACCATGACACATGAGACTGGGGACAGGTAGGTGGAATGCCCTGACAATGGCCTGTGGCCCAATGGCATACAACTGTCCGAGGCATAGTGACTGGATGCTGGTGGCTGAATAAGAGCAGGTGCCAAAGCAGTGCCAGAGTGTAGGGAGTTGTAACGACTTAGAGGTAAGTCTGAGGCCTGGCTAGGCATGTACAGGTGTTAGCGGTCATTGTAGTTGACACATGACAAGGGGTGATCAACCCGAAGCCATTGCTCATGGCATTGAACACCACAATGAGGTGTGGGCTGAGCCAGAGAAGTTGACTCCTGCTCATGGCATTGAGCACCGTGATGAGGGACGGGCTGAGCCAGAGAATCAATATTAGTGCAGCAAGTGCACTGACACTCCGATACAGGCTTATAATTTCCATCCAACATGCAGGGAAATCCTGAATTGGCGGAAACGCCATGCATTGGTGCCAAAGGTCTCAATGGTTGAGGGATGTGGGATCTGTCCCAACCAGGGACCAGTGGGTACAGTTTCCTTGCCAAAGGGGGTGCAGCACACGCACCACAGTCCTGAGCTACTCCATAATGTCAGACCAAACTTCCTTGGCCATCCTCGCCATAATAGTGCACTGGAGTCTCTGAGGTACTAAATGACTCCCTTTCAATCTCAAGGTTGCTGAGAAAGCCTATTCTGGTCTCTGATCAACTTTTGACCATTTAGAGCTAATCTGAATAATCTATTGAGATTATTTAGTCATTTAGAGCTAATCTGAATAATCTATTGTTGCTAATGGCTGTGTGAAGCTGTATTGTTGTGCTTGCTCTCTTGCTTGACCACACCCCTTCTCCCTTTGACCCCCTGAATTTGGTGTATAAAAACCATGCCTGTAAATTTCACTCTTTATCTGAAGAAGTGGACTTGATCCACGAAAGCTAACAATAAAAATATAGCAGTTAGTTATATTTTAGCAGTTAGTGCTACAGTATTTTTTATTTTATTTTTATTTTGTTTATTTTATTTTGTTTTCTGATATGCCTGGACCACAGACTAACAAGGCTACTATTCTAAAAAAATTGAGTGTGAAAATGTAACTGATTGACAAGCAGCCTGCATCAGGTGACTTGTAATTTGGCTTTTATTGTTTTACATCTCAACCTACAGCCAGTGGTGGGCCCAAAAATTTTTACTACCACACTGTGGACGAGGTATAGTGGGTGTGGCCTGGCGGAAAGCCCTGCGTACCTGAATTAGGACTATTTTATTTCAAAACTTGGATGGGTGGGGCAAGCCAGAAGTTCTACTACCGGTTCTGGTGAACTGGTATGTCCATCACTGCTATGGCCCACAGGCCAGATCTGGCCCATGGCACCAAACCATCCAACCCATGCCCTCAAACCAGCCACCACTTCCGCTACTGCTGGAAGTGGCCACAGGCACATTCCTGGCAGCTGTGGATGTGTTCCTGGTGGCTGCAGGGGAGTTTCCTTCACCCACGCCATGCAGCTCCGCCAGGCTAGTAAGGAGGGGGTGGGGGGGATTTTTTGGGGTGTGTGTGGAAGCCTTGGGACAGTAGGGAACACCAGTCCAGCCCACAAACAGTCTGAGAGGGCATGATCTGAGAGGCCAAAATTGGAAGAGTTTAAATAATATTTTGTTACTAGTCTTGTGGACATGAAACAGTGTTGTGCAAATGACAAGGAAGGTTGGTAAACTTCACCATTACACACCACTTAGAAATATTACTGTTGAAGGTCATGGCCACAAATAGGGAGTGCCATAACAGTTTAATTCTAAATGGGAACTAAGAAGATTCTCTAGCGTGGTGGTAGAACAACCCACATCCACATCTTTGGCACACAGAAAGTCTCAGGCTCAGTCTTTGTCATCTTGAAACACATACCTGTATAGGATAGGATGAAATCCTATTTGAAAGACTGGAAGGCCAATGCCAATCAGTTGAAATCGATCCCTCTCAGGCGGAAAATCAGATCAAGCCAGTATTAAAGCAACTTTGTATTTTTACATTTTCCCATGCTACCTCTTTAGCCTCTGAGAGGTTTGCAATCAAAGTACTAGGGGAGACAGGGTAGGAATTTGAACCCCCAGCCAGGGACCTCCAATCCACTTTGCTATACCAACCAATCCATTGGAACTGGTTACCAGAAGTTTTAGTGCTAAATTAGGGGACATAAAAAGAAACTCCGCAAAGAACGGGAAGCATTTTGAGCACTTTCAGGCATCCCCGGGGCAACAGCATAGTACAAGCCAATCCTTCCCATCCAGAAGTGAGAATACTCAGATCCAAATAAGGAAAAGAAAGTGTTAATCAAGATAAAATGTTTCCTGGGGTGCTGTGAAATTATATTCAGAGATTGATGGCACAGCTTCATGTATTATTTTTTTATTCAACTTATATAGCCACCCCAATCGACGTGCGACTCTGGGTGGCATACATAAAATCCCCAACATTTAAACTATAGAAACCCTTAAAATTCCTAAAAACACTGAAAAACTACCTCCCACCCACACCAATTAAAAATCTAGTTAAAAACTATTAAAAGCTTGTAACAGTTTTCCTTCTGTGTTTTTAGCCATAGCTCAGGATAGACGTGAGAGAGACAGCATTTCATAGCAGTTAAAGTGTTAAAAGCTAAATTTCTACTACACCTATAATCTTTTGGTTCTCTGTTAGTTTGGACTTCAGATTTCAGAAGCTTCAGCCAGGATGGCCAGTTCAGCACTCCACACCTCGTTCAGCCTACTATTGTGTTCCCATTTTCTTTTTGAAATGCAGAGTAATAGCTGTGTTGAAGATGGAATTCCAGCAAGCTTTTCTTGTGTGACCTCACTCTGATGTGAGGTTAAAGGCCCTGAAACAGCACAAAGGTGGGGCGGGGATGACAATCCTGTTTGTAGGAACTGAATGTATAAATGCAAATGTACCTTTTTCTCCAGACTTGTGTTTTTAGGGAGAGTGATTGATTTAATTCACCTTCTTGCTGCTTTTAAACTTGCAGGAAAACATTCCCGTAGCAGTTTACAAATTATACAAAATAAATACATAAATAAAATAAATTGGGAAATGCTTCTTGCTCATGAGTTTCCTTGCAATAAAAACAGTTTGCTTGGAATATTACAAACCCATGATCTCATCTCTAGGAAAACAGAGAGGAACCAGTTTTTCTTCTTTCCCAACTCCCTTTTGGCTCTCTTTTGCTTTCTTCCAGGGTGAAGCAACCTGTATGCTAGCTAGCAGCTGTTCTTTCAAATTGCTTCTAAAGCCTGCAAACACCCAGCTCCGTTTTTCTTTCCCGCAGAGATGTACACAAGTCATATGACAGATCAGCATGTTGTATACAGGCTTTGGTCCTTTCCAGAGTCTGATATTTTGGTTTCTTTATGCCCTCTGCAAAAATTGCTGGTACTTTTAAATTTTGTTTTTCAATCATAGGTATCTTTCAAGAAGGCCTCTAGAAAAAAGAAGGAAATTCATATTAGCAAAACAATTAGATCCCTTCTTGGATGATGGCCTTAACATGGCAAAGGGGGGGTTGAATGCATGAGTGAAGCCAAAAGCAATAACACTGTTGAGATGTGATATTTTGTGTGTATAAAGTACTAAAATGATTAAGGGGAGGTACAAAAATATGATACTGTACTCAAAATATATATTGCATTTTTAAATGAGGTTTGAATAACAGATGAGTTGTGGAAGAAACACATAAAATTGTAAAAGAACAGGTAAGAAGCAAAAGATGACAAATAGGGTCAGAACTCTGATTGCAGATTTTCAGCAGCTCTAAGGACAAAGAGAACTATTACAAGAGGGAAATAAGGGAGAACAACAAAGAAAGCTATTCCAGAAGAGCCAAGAAATCAAAGGGAAATTAAAGATAGATAGATTAGGAATGCTAAAAGACTGTCAGGGAAGCACACTATCTGACCAGGTGAAAATAAAGAACAGGTAGAAATAGTATAATAAAGGCACATAACATAGCATTTGCACAGAAACTCACACTTTGGCTCAGTACATGGGAGAATAGACAATATGGTAATTCAAATATCCTGGCTTCAAACCAGTATGGTTCTATAGCTCAAACCTCAAATTCTGCTCAGAAGCTAACTAGAAGCCTTTACACAACATGGTTCACATTGGTGCTGGGTGCTTCCAAAAGATTCATAGCACTTCTTTATTTCCTCTTTTATCCCTTTGGGTATTGAGGGAGATACAAGGCTCATGTTCTGGCATATCTAGTGACCCCCACCGGTGTTATTTGGTGTTTTTGCACTTATCATTAAAAATAAGCCATTCCATCTTAGAAGTTGTTGTGGGTTGATGTTTTTAGCCCAAAATAAGTAAAATGACACAAGAAGAGGTAGAGGAACACTGGACAGTTTCAAGTAGAAGAGGACACCATCTGCAATCCCCTCTTCCTGCCACAGCTTCCAACAATTACTTTTAGATAGCTATAAATCCCAGAACCCCCCAGTAAACATACTGGGCCTTCTTAGGTGAATCTCAGAGTTATATAGTGCAGAAAAGGAGGAAATGATCCAGGTTCAGGGACACCTCCTTCCCTATAGCTGTCAAATTCCACAAAAGTGGTTTAGAACAATTATTTAAAACAACTAGATCACATAAATTACCAAGAAATATATTTCCGGAAATAAAACCAATCCTAGTAATAAAGCATCAGAAACTCTCAGTTGCAACATTAAATGATGACAACTAAAGAAACCTTGTCATTAAAGAAGGTGCTGTTAAAAATGTGGTCGCAACCCTAGAAAATAAACAGGTATAGTGTATTTTATTTTATTTTAAAAAAAGGAAAAAGCACGAGGTCATGTTCCTGTTTTCTAAAAGTAACTCAAGCCAGGGTGTTTTTTTCCTTTTCATATGTGAAGCTTTTCTTGGAAGGTAGTTAAGAAAATAAATAAGCAGAAGGTGCTAAGCTTCTATGACTGAATTTTCTGCTAGGAATGGGAATCCTAACTGGCAACGAATTGAACTTTTCCATATCTCTATCACATTTATTTGGATTTCAAACCAGGCTTGTCCCGAGGTGAACTGAAATGCAACCCAAACCATTTCATCTCATCCCAAAAAGGAAGGTTAATTAAACATGTGCCTTTAGGAAAATGAATGGTGCTGAAGAACATCCCACACTCTCACTGAAGGAGAACATCTCCCCACCACCTCCGACACATTGACAGGGATCTGAGGCCAAGAAATATCTGCTTCCCCAGGGCCATCCAGGCAAGTAGCATGACAGTAGGTTCTGGACTGCAGGTGAAGAACAGCATATATGAGCTTCCTCAGCATGTAGAAAACCAGCAATTTAAGGGAAATGGATTACACTTGGAGAAGCATGAGACAGAAGACTGCAAAACAATAGCAGGGATTGGGCCATTGAAGAGTGTGAGAGTGTGGAATTTTAATATTAAGACTAGTATTTGGTCCATGTCTTTATAAGGACACACCATGGTCAAATTCACACTGTGCCCTTTTCTGGTCTATCCCTGCCTTACTGGATATTTAGGAAATCTTCCAGTCTTTCATATGAGCAAATGCATATGGCTATAACTTTTTTGAAGGGTGGGGATTGCACAGCACCACTACAGTTATCTATGGCAGAACTATTTGCCCAGAAGGGAAGAAGTAGCATTCTATGAACATTGACACTGCATTGACAAGAAGAAATAAAAGGGAGAAAGAGGCCGACAGACCCCCCAACATCAAAAAGTGATGTTGTCTCAAAACATTTCCCAATGCACACTCATTCCTAAAAGTGTGGTTCAATTATTTTAAAAAATCTTCCAGTTTATGAATGTGGAATATGCTAGTTTACCTCAAGTAAGAAACGTTTATGTGAAAGATTAATTTAAAAAATTACAAATAGTTCTCTCTTTCTGCAGAAAAATCAAACAATTTTATCTCTGTAATGGTTGTACATATATTGAGGGGAAGCATTTGTAATTTTTTACTGCAAACAAAAATCAACTCTTATGTGGCAGGACTCTGATATAAAATTATCTCTCAATTCAGTAAATCAGTGGAAACATCTCTTTCCCTTCATGGTCTTCTGAGTCTCATAGGCAACTATAGATTATTGGACAATTAATAAGATTGCACAAAAGACAGTGGAGACAAAACACCTTTTGTTCAGGCCAAATTGTTCCTAATGATCCTGTGTATCAACAGTGGCACCAGCTGAGGTATCAACAAGGCCCTGTATTGAGACCCCTTTCAAAAGGCCAAGCAGAGCAGAACGTGAAGGAGAAATTCTCTGAACTGCTAGCTTTTCCTGCTGCTGCCTTGGTGGTCTGACTGGGAAAAACACGGGTTGGATAAAACAAGAGCAAAAAAACCTAGAAGCCTGACAAAACACATGACTGAATTTTGCTCTGAGGCCTTGTTTGGTCTTCAAAGAAGAAAATGCAAGTAAGGACTTGTGAAAGTTCATTAGAAACATGGGGTTGTAAGAAACAAGAGAACTGAATCTTCCTAAATATTGGAAAGCCTCATTAGTGATCCAGGCTTCTGCAGGAACCCATCCCATCCAGTCCTTCCAACTGACTGCCTTGGCATTTAATCAGGACTCAGGCTGTCTCCCCACCCCACCCCCGCCGCCCCTTCGTTATGGAGAGAAGCTAGTCACACTGAAATGACTGCTTAGCTGGCTTGCTATGTCCCAACTTCAGAACTCAGACAGCTGTCAATTAGCAAAGGATGCTTAATCCCATATGTTCTTTGGGTGGAGAGCAGAAGGTAAATTCCTTGCTAGGTGGACCTTCTCTATGTAGTTACCAAAGGACTCTGTGGACTGGACAAAGCACACCAGCAGGCTGTGGGTTCCACCTGCTGATGTGCTAATTTCATGGCATAACCATGATTTAGATATCAAACATTCTTTCTGTGTGCCAATGTTCTTTATTTCTACATTTCTCCGTTTATTAAAAACACACACAACAGAGGACACATTCAATGAAATATGAAGTCCTTAGTACCTAGACAGACATTCCCATGGAGTCAGTGAGATTTGCTCCTCAGTAATGTGGCCTGCAGGACGGAATGAGTTCCCGTCTTTGTCCCAGTTCCTGCCAACCTAGCAGTTCGAAAGCAAGAAATTGTAAGTAGATAAATAGGAACCACTTCGGTGGGAAGGTAAACAGCATTCCATGAGCTCCAGTGTCTAGTCATGCCTGCCACATGACCACAGAAACATCTGCAGAAGCAGACAGCACTGGCTCTTTGGCTTTGAAACAGATGAGCACTGAACCCTAGAGTTGGATACGACTGGCTTTTGAGCAAGGGAAACCTTTACCTTTAATGTGGTCTGATTGCCCTACACCTCATGGTCAGTTTCTTATGACTGTTTAATGCCTTGTCTTTCATGCTTTCTTTCCTACTGTTTTTCATTACATTATGAATTTTGTGCTACATCAAACTTCCACTTCCACCAATCCTTGCAATGTGAAAGTACAGTCTCAGCAAAACAAACATGACTGATAGGGCAGGAAAGGAACCAAAGGTATATTTATCTTGAATTTAGGGTAATACTTGGTGTACTCATCACACTCCCTGCACAATAATGTTTTGGGCTACATCAGGCTGACACACAGCAACTGGTCAGGAATGCCTAGTGAGATTTGTAACTGAATTTGCAACTTGCAAGACCAACATTAAGATTTGCTCTGTCCTGGAGCCTGACTATCTTCATGGGAAGCCACAACATCTGCTTTGTGCGGCCAGTGCTTCCCTTCACAGGACCCCACCTGCCCTCTGTTTTGTTTAGAGAAGAGACTGAGGATGGGCAATGATGGGGGGGGGGATGTTTTCCTTTTCAGCTCAATGGGCAAGGAAAAGAGCCTAATGGGTTCCACAGGATTGCTCTTTAAGCGAGTTGGCTCTTTAAGCGAAACACCATTGTAAATGACCAATGGGGGGGGGGATTGCGAACCCCGATTTATTTGTTAAGCGAGTTTTTGGTTGTTTTTATTTGTTAAGCGAAGCAAACATTCAGAGAAAATTCTGCTTTTTAAGCGAGTTACTCTTTAAGCGAGGTGCTCTTTATGTGAGGTTTGACTGTACACTAGTACCCCCGATAACGTTATGACTTGGTTCCACAAGTCATGTTGTTATCCGGTTTTTAGTGTTGTCCGGGGTATACACCGAAAAATGCTAAAAAACATCGGGCGTGTTGTCAAGCGTGGCTTGGGGAGGATACGGAGAAAATCTCCGTATCCTCCCCAAACCGCTTTTGGGGCGCGCGCACCAATGCGCCCGATGTTTGGAAAGGGTATGGTACCCCATGCCCTTTCCAAACATCGGGCAAGCGCGCGCCTGTCAAGCGCGGCTTGGGGAGGATACAGAGAAAATCTCCGTATCCTCCCCAAGCCGCGCTTGACAGGTACGCGCTTGTCCGATGTTTGGAAATGGCATGGGGGACCATACCCTTTCCAAACATCGGGCACGTTGGCGCGCCCGCGCCAAACGCGGTTTGGGGAGGATACGGAGATTTTCTCTGTATCTTCCCCAAGCCGCGCTTGACAGGCGCACGCTTGCCCGATGTTTGGAAAGGGTTTGGGGACCAATCCAACCCCTCCCCCCCACACAATCCAACCCCTCCCCCCCACGATTGTTCCGAATAACGCTAAAATCGCATAACGTTACAAGATTTTTTGAAAAATCTTGTAACGTTATGCGATTTTAGCGCTATAAGGTACAATCGTTATCCGGGGTATTACTGTATTATATCTTCTGCATGACATTGGCTCTCAAAGACCTGAACTCTAATTAGGAACCGTTTTACTATTCAAGATCATTGGATCCAAAAATAAATGTGGGGGCATGGGTTCTAATGAAATTAATTAGTGTTTGTGTGCAACCCCTCCCCCAAGAACATTTGTTTTTGTATCCAGTGGCCTTAAAATAAATAAATTTTGCAACATCTAGGAAGGAAAGGTGGAATTGCTGCTATTCCCTGAAGCCTGAGCTACTTAATTTAGGATTTGCTGACTTAGCAAGGACAATAATGTAGCTGTCTCTGGAAGATAAAACAGGTAAACATATGTTCCTGCATCTTGTGTTAAGTGGTTCTCTGAGGGAGTATTTCCATCAGTGTTAGGAGAGGGGATTAGAAGAGTGCCACTAGTGGAAGTGGGATCCAACAAACTATTATTTGTGGCTCTTTCCTTAACAAGGGCTAGCTGGATACGGAAAGTTGAATACCACAGCTAGAAGGTGTTCAGAACACTACCCACCTGCACAACAATCAACCAGCTGCTCTGCTTGCCAGTACCTCCCTGAAGGCATAGGAAACCCTGAAAATGCCCTGGAGCCCTTTCATAATAAGACAAATTAAAGCGTGTGGAGACATCCAGTCTCTGGAGCAGAAGACTAGAAATGTGACTTCCAACAGTGGTATACATATTGTTGTTACTTTGTCATTTGATGTTTAGTTGCTTCTGACTTATGGCAACCCTAACAGGTTTGTCAAGGTATGTAAGATGTTTAAGGAGTGATTTACCATTGGCACACCCTCCCCAGTGAGCTTCCAGTACCAAGCAGGGATTTGAAACTAGGAGCTCCCAAGTCCCAGCTGACAACTCTACTACTATAACAAAATGTGTATTTTTGGTAGACATAATAATGGTGGACTGTAGAAGGAGTCTAGGTGGAACCCAGGTTTTCCTAACAAATTACTAAGAACTAGTTTTCCCTCAGTCCTCAACATTTCCTGTAAGTGTGATGTGCTATTCCTTACCCACTTACCTTACTGTGGCTTACCAAACTTACCTTACTGTGGCTTACCAAACTTTTTGACATGCTAGAAGTAACTTGGGACTCTCGATGTAATTGCTAATCATTTGACCCCACTGCACATCAAATTACAATAAATGGCAAAAATAATGACAGAATACATACACATATACAAGTCCTTGTGAAAAGTAGGCTTATCTGGTTCATTGAATTATTAGTGTGACATGAGGTGCAAAAGATTGAGAACCATTGCAATCAAAGCTATGAATGGCACCTAACTCCACTTTCCCTGTTCCAGTCATGGTCTATTTGTGCAAGAGGAGCAAGGATATTAAGATGTGAAATAAGATGCAAAGTGCTTGTACATGGAAGACCTTATAGAATTGCATGAAACTACTCAGCCTCTGTCAAAATCCAAAGACTCAGTATGACATGGAATCATTATCAATTAATGCCTACTCTGTATAGCATGCTGCATCTTCCTAAGCAAATGTCAAAAAATGTCTCTTTATCCAAAAGACCAGGGTTACAAAGGTCATAAATTATTTCTTAGTTCTGTTGTTTAATCTGATGCCCCCAGTGTTGCCAAATAATACAGAAAAGTGACCTTTGTGCTGCCATTGAACTTTTTGTCTCTTTCCCCACAATTAGGAAAGAAGGATTAGTTTGAGAATAGGGTCTCTTCCTTTGAGTGGGCTTTGGACTGACACTGATTTAAATCTGCCAAAGGAAAAGCTGCCTAGCATTTTCAGGAACTGGGTGTGAATGTTGTGAATTCCTCAGATCTGACACTTTGTCATAGGCTAAGCAGACTATCTCTGCTTCTTTCATTTTAGGAAAAGAACTCCAAGACCAGCATTTTCACACAAGAAAGCAAACCCCATTTATGCTTGTAGGCAGCATATTCAACTGAAAGACAAGAAGGTGATTTGAAATGTCAGCAGCATCTCTTGAACTCTATGGAAACATGATGGCTATATAGAAGGATAATCCCACATTTCGGATATATACATCAACTGAATGGGCCTGGGCACCACAAAAATTGATGACTGTGTGAAATCACACTACTGTATATGAATTGCCATGAAGTGGGGTGCATTAGAAGCCAGGACTGCAAAGGGTCAAAATAGCTAGGTAACTACAGCTCTCATATAAAACCAGCGATGGACAGTAGCCAGTTTGCACCAGTTCACCAAAACTGGTAGTAGCTTTTTCCAGTGTCCTGGAGAACCGGTAGCAGCTTTTGGGGGGAACCACCTTGGCAGCTTATTCTTTTGCCGGTTCCCCCACTGCACATGCACGCCTACAGTGTTTGGCGCGCAGGCACGCCTACAGTGCTTGGCATACATGCGCGCCTACAGCGCTCTGTCTGCCGAGCCAAGCAGCCATTCGATGCTTGGAGTGTGGCAGTGCAAAGTGTTGGGGGGCCACGCACAGCCACGGAGGAACCGGTGGCTGCTGCTGAGGCCCTCAGCGGCCTCCTTGCTGTCCTCCCAAGCAGGGCGGAGGAAGAGCAGCTGCTAGCCTGAAGCTCCCTACAGCCTGCTCCCCAGGATAAGTGACTCGCCTTTGGGCATGGGGTGGGTGGGTATATTTTAATGTACATTTAATGTGTATTTATTTTTAATGTGTATTTTTATGTGTTTTATGTGTATTTAATGTGTTTTTATGTCTAATGTGTATGTATTTTTAATATGTATTTTTATGTGTTTTATGTGTTTTATGTGTTTTTATGTGTTTTTATGTCTATTTAATTTGTATTTTTACGTGTACTTATTTTTATGGGTTTTTTACTTTGGCTCCACCCCGTCATTGGCTCCACCCATGAAATCATGACATTAGCTCCACCCATGACGTCAGCTCCACTCACATTGTGGTAGTAAAATTTTTGGCTGCCCATCACTGTATAAAACCATGCCCTGAGCAAGACAAGAAAATTGAGGCTGGAAGTTTTTTGTTTTATTTTGGTTTGTTCTTGAGATTTTTGCTACAATTTCAGGAATACCGCTTCAGGAAACTTCAATACTTCAGAAAAATAATATTTTACTAGTAACAGCAATTAGACTTATATACTGCCCCATAGTGCTTAGAACACACTTTGGGCAGTTCACAAGACAATCAGCACTTTGCCCTCAACATACTGGGTACTCATTTTACCAATCTCCAAAGGCTAGAAGGCTTCATCCTGTCAAGATCAAACTCAAATCATGAGCAGAGTTTTGCTGCAGTACCACATCTTAGCCTCTGTGCTACATGGGCTCATGCTTTTTACAAGATTTATGTTCTACCAGCATCCCAAATCCAGCCATTTAAGCCAGGGAAAAGTGTCTTGGGAAAAATATACCTTAAAAGTAGGGAATAAAAAGCTTCTGGCCATCGGTTCTGACCTATGGATTTGTTTCCACTGTCCGTAGTCCTCTGATACACAAACATCCACCATATAAAGCCTTTGTGACCAACATAAATTCTCCAAAAAACTATCAGGTCGCTATTTGCCTTTTACCACCTTCCCAGCCTAAAAAAGAAGACAAAGCAAGCAAATTGAAATCCAGGGAATAGTCAGAAAAGTATGCCAATGGTTTTTCAAAGTCATCTGAAAAACCATATCATGTTGACAGGAACTTAGTGGTCACGTAGCCCAGCAACAACTCAGTGTTGATCTTAAAGCATTTACAATTGGCCAAAGTGGAACCAACAAGTTGATTAGGTAGCTAAAACTGATAGCTCCAGCCACATAGACCTGAAAGGATGCTTTGAATTGATTGCCAAATATTATGGTGGAGCATAGTTGATGGCCAAAGGGTAGCTCCTCCTGAGAGTTTCACTGTGGATGGAGCAAGAATCCACAGTGAAACCCCCGGCACCCCACAGGGCTTGTGGGCCAGATCTGGCTCATGACACAAATGGATTCCTGTGCACATGGCTCCAGATGACCACCTTGCATGTTGGTAAATGTTGGCATCCATTTTGGGTCCTGCTTCTATCCCTGTTAGCCAGGGGTGCCCCAACTATGCCCTATGGACTGGATCCAGCCAATGACACCAGAAGCGGAAGTAAAACTCACCCAGCTTCTGGGAGCGGCAAGGGTGGAACAGGCCAGATGAATTGGTGTCAGGGCTGGATCTGGTGCACAGGCTGTAGTTTGGGCACCCATGAACTACATGACTGGCCTGTGGCCTGAAAAGTTTGGGCATTCTTACTGTTAGCTTTTAAAACTGATTCCTGAACTCTTCTCCAGCCGGGAGGAAGGGAAACACCTGCGGTGGGCACTTGGGCCACTCCAACGCCCCGTCCTCCCTGGCCGGCTCAAAAGGACACTGAGGCAGCAGGACCTCCCCGCCTCTGTCCCGAACTCTTCCCCAGCCGGGAGGGAAACACGTGCAGTGGGCGCCCTGGCCACTTCAGCGTTGGCAGCCCTGCACCTCCTGCTGAACTTAAAAAGGACTCTGGCGGTGGGCGACAGGATCTTGCCCAGTGATGGGATGTCAAAAATTCTACTACCATGCCATGACGTCATGGACGTCATGGGCGTGGCCAATGTCATGACGTCACGACGTCATGGGCGGAGCCAACGTCATGAAATCATGACGTTGTGGGCAAGGCCAAAAATAAAAAAAAAATAAAAAAAATAAACACGCACACAGACCCGTAAATAACTTAAAGAAATAAAATAAAGAAATAAATAAAATAAAAATTAAATAAAAGTACAACCACCCACCCAAAACACAAATAAAACACCCACCCACCCTAAATATAAAAGCCTCACTTACCTTCCTTGGCGCCGACGAACCTCCATGTGGCCCGGGGCCACCCGGCAAGACACGCTGCCCCCGACTGCAGCTGTTTCCACCTACGAAGGCCACAGCCGGCCCTGCAGCCACCGGCCACAGCCGCCACACCGCCTGCAGCCTCTGGCCAGCCACCGAGCTCCCACGGGCACGTTGGTGTCTGCGCGGGCCATCCGCCGCCGCCGCGCCCTCCTAGGGACTGGGGCCCGACAAACTCCCATGCCCTGGGTAAGCCCGGCGGGGCTCGCCACTGCCGCATCCTCCTCCGCTGGGCGCCTGCATCTTCCTTGGGGCAGAGCCTTTTCGGCCCGGCTCTGGCGGCGGCCACGGGCGGCCAGGGCCTGCGGGGAGCAGTGGGTATGGTGGTGGTTGCCGTCCCCATGCCGCACCGCCTCCAGCTTCCTCCTCCGCCAGGCGCCGCAGCCGGGCTAAAAAGGGACCGGCCAAAGGAGGAGGCCACAGGGATGCAGGCAGGTCCGGTGGCAGCGGCGTGGGGCGGCAGCTGCAGGCACCCAGTCCACAGGCACCCGGCGGAGGAGGCGGCGGCAGCGGTGCGCCGCGCGTCCCCAGGGCATGGGGCTTGTCGGCAGCGGACGGCCCAGGCAGCCCTCAACGTGCCGCGGGGGAGGTGCCCTCCTCAGAGGGCTGGTGCCGTCGCCGCCGCCGCCGTCCTGAAAGCAGTAAAACAATTTTTTTAAAAAATTGGAGCTAAAATGGCTCCAATTGACTGCGCATGCGCAGAAACTCAATCTGACGCATGCGCAATGCGTCAGATTGAGTTTCTGCACATGCGCAGTCAATTGGAGCCATTTCAGCTCCGATTTTAAAAAAAAAAAAATTCTTTCGGTGAGGCGTCCGGAACCAGACGCCTCAAAAGTGGACTCCCCTCACGGAGAACCCTCCGGAATTGGTCCTACCGGTTCCAGGGAACCATCTGGAACCGGGGACATCCCATCACTGATCTTGCCACCCTGTCCTCCGGACTCTTGGCTAGGGTGTAGAGGCTACGGCACTATTACATTGCTGCGTTATAGGGTTGTATATTATTAGAATTGCTATGGGCCGTCTATGTAAGATATGGTATGATTTTTTTGTGCTTTGAATATAGGTTGTATATTATTATTTTGTTACATGTTGCTTGTGTAGCACATGTATTGTATTTTTTAAAATTGATGTTAACTTTATGTGATATTGCTATTGATTATTTATTGACATGTTGTGTTTGTGAACTTGTAATTTTGTATATGTTGTGAACCGCCCTGAGTCGGTCCTACCAAGTAGGGCAGTATAGAAATTTAATAATAATAATAATAATAATAATAATAATAATAATAATAATAATAATAATAATAATAATAATAATAATAATAATAATAATAATAATAATGTCCTTGTATGCAGGATTTCAGGACAAAGGTTGTTTTTTGTTTGTTTTTTGGGGGGAAATACAACTTCTAGTATTTCTCAGCCAGCACAGATTCTAGGAGCTGTAGTCCCCAAAAGGTAACTTTCTGTTTATATGTAAACATTTGCAGGGTATTTGGGGTCTTGTTTTCAAGACAAAATGTACCAACGAATATCTCCTGTCTTGTACATCTTTTTACACTATAAAACCTGCCACATGTTGTCTCTGTTACTTCAAAAATACTCCAAAAGGCAGCAGTTTACTTGTGAGGCGTTCTGATAAATGGTTGACTAAACTGATGGCAGTCTGCTGGCTGCAGCATCAAAGACATCATGGTTTGGAAATTCCAGAAATATTTTTTAAAATGTTGAAAACACATTACCTTATTCTCTGAAAGCCACCCAGAGAAACTCACAAGAATGTTTAATTCATCCAGGGCAAAATGAGAAATTGGGTTTGTAAACCTTGTGCTGTCACCCTTTTCTCCCCCCCCCCCCTTTTTTTTTTTTTTTGCTTTTAATGTATTTTTTTAAAGAAGTATCAGCTGCACACACAAGAAAGTGTTTGTTTGCTTGCTTTCCTGCTGGATATTATTTCACACATTCCTTTTATCTAATGCATCATCTTCCATGTCTAATGCAGATCATGTGTGTATCTGTTTGACCCTCCTATCCTCATGTGTACATAAACTGCAGATCCTGAAAACACAGTCCTTCCTTGGATACCTTGGAGTCGTTATTTATTTATTTATTTATTTATTTAATCACATTTATACCCTGCCCTCATCCGAAGACTCAGGGCGGCTTACAAAATTAAAACACAGTTAAAAACACATTGATTACGTTTAAAATTTTAAAAGTTAACAGGGTTATCCAGCGACGAGTCCCTGCATGAGTAGACATCTCCACGATGACATTCCACACAACTTCTGTCTACAATGATCTGTCCCTGACAGTTCTTCTCCATGTTATCCTAATAATAATAATAATAATAATAATAATAATAATAATAATAATAATAATAATAATAATAATAATAATAATAATAAAATGTATTATTATTATTATTATTATTATTATTATTATTATTATTATTATTATTATTATTATTTCTTTTGCAATCTGTCAGATACCAATTCATTATTCTGGTGCTCCATCTATTGTCACTTGTGTGTGCAACATGGCTAGCCCACCTTAATTTGTTCATCCGGTATTCTGTTACTACATCCTTTAGCAGTTATCTTTGCATGATATCATCCTTTTTTACTTTATTGTGAAGTAAGATTCCAAACATTGATCTCTCCATTGCTCGTTGTGTTACTTGCAGTTGTTTTTCTTCCACAGCTGTTAAAGCCCATGTTTCTCCGCTGTATGTCATTGCTTTCAAGGCCATAGAATCAAACAAATTCTAATGCACATCATTTGTGTATCTGTTTGACCCTCCTATCCTCATGTCTAGATAAAGTGCAGATGTTGAAAGCACAGTATTTCATTGGTCCTAAAATTGTGGGGATTTCATTCATACTGGTTCAGCAAGTTATGAGCACTCAGCAATTACTTATTTCATATTTAGTTTTCTTGTTAGGATCAGCCCCTGCCAAGGTACTTCAACATATATGTCCATAATATAAAATAAAATTTCCAATGACTAAGTCATGTATCTAGTTCATGCCATTTTGTAGATAGAGTGCTGGCCTCAAAATGAGTTCAAATCTGTGTTAGACCATGTACACTCAATGGATTGGTGGGTAGTAGAGACAGCAGAGTGAAGTGCTGCATGACATTACTGAATATATTACTTCAGTGAAATCATACAATCCTTTCCTGCAAGAAATGTGATTGGAAAGTGCTGGCAAGATTCCTATCCAAGACTGTGGGCTATAACTGTCAATGAGCAAACTGCAGTTCTTTACATCTCCTTCCACAATATACCAAAACATTTCCCATATGTGGAGCTCTTTTCCAGCCTTGCGGAAAGGGAGTCAGTGTCTGGATTGCCATATCAGTCCAAAGTGACTGAACTCAATCTGGATCGAATCTAAATCAATCTGCACCACTTCAGATTAAATGAAAATAGTTTTGCATTTGTTCAATTTGATTTGGGGTTCAACCAAACTGGTTACATACGTGTTGCTATTATATACTGAGCAGGATTATACAGGTCGAATGTTAATAGATATTTGTGATTCTGAACAAATATCTTGTCAAAACATTATGTTTTGTTCACTAAACGCTGCCCAACACTATGTGTTTAAATTTGTACTGATAGGAAGGAAAATTGTGTGTTACTGTACTTTTTTATGCTTTGGCAAACTCTGGCACTGAGAATCTGCTAGGTTTTCTTTGTCAAACTGCTATCATTTCAAGCTTGAATGTAGCATATGCAGTTTCATTTGTTCTATATTTATTTAAATTTGTCAGTTAACCATAAGTCATTATATAGGTCTCTCTCTTCATTCTTAGCTTGTACAACCAGTGACTTGACATTCCACCTAAGCAGCTTCAAAGAGAACAGTGATGTTTTAGTGCTTGAATTTCATTACTTTCCCCCAGTATCTCTTTTATTGGAAATACAGGGCCTCTCTCATGCCTAAGGCAGGAAGCAATAGAAAGCATCCATCCAAACCTTGTTGGGTGACAGGTGAAAAATATAGGGGAGAGGATGTTATCTATATAACATTTAGATTCTATCAGCTGAAGTTTGGCATCAAGAATATCCTATGATAATGCCTCTCACACTTTCTCAGACTTCTCCTGGCACCAATGAAGGCTCCAAACCTCTTTGTACTGTTAATGAATCATTTTAATGGACCCTTCTAGGAGAAGCAACATTCATGCCTTTTGTACCATAACTTATTTTTAAATAGTTAAATGGTTAAGTAGGCAATAAATGCCTATCAGCCAGAACCACTGTAGGCTACTGATCTATAACTATCAATCACTAGTAGATTAGCATTGTCCTGTTTAATTAATCCCCTCAAAGGTTTCACCACTGGGGAGCTTTTTCTGGAAGAGTTCATGTCCAAGGTAAGTTGGAAGAGTTTATGTGGGAAAGCAATAATCTTGATGACCTGCTAAGGAAAAGATTAAAAAAGATAAAGGGTGTGAAGAAGATAACATGAGACACAGCTTTACACAAGAAGCAAATGTCCAATCCTATTTTCCTTCTATGTCACAATTTTAAAAATATTTTCTCAGTTTTTTTCTAATGGTTCTTGAAGAGATCTCTGTTTTGATATACAGTATTACTACTGTGTTAAGCAGGTTTAGGCAGTAAGGGATCTACATTGAGCACAAAAACCCATTTGTTGGTCTGCCGATTGCTGCTAGAGACATGCACCGCTGAGGACTTGTGTTTGGGCAATGACAAAGCAAAGAAAGTGGCTTCATTTTGGCAGTCCAGGGTTTGATCAGGAGATGGAAGAAGATGATTCAGCATCATTATATTCCATACCAATTATCCCATTGTTGTTATTTATACACACACCCCAACACACACACACACAAGTAAGCGCGCACACACTATGTTGTAGATGTTTTCAATCAGTGTAATTCAAATTTACTTCCTCTCAACTTCAGATGCAACTACACTGCGGGAAAATGAAGGAAATGCTACAGATTAGCAGGGTGCCTCACATTTTTTTCTGTTGCCCACATGATGAAAAGGAAAATGCAAAACCATAGTTTTTCCCTCTGGTGCTCGGGTTTCTGTTTAAAACAATCTATCTGCATCAGTTCAAGTATGTGATCAAATTAACCCAGGAGTGGCCAACCTTGGTGCTCCAAGTGTTCTTAGACTTCAATTCCCAGAAGCCCTGATCAGCAGGTTTGCTGACTTGGGCTTCTGGTAATTGAAATCCAAGAACAGCTGGCACATCAAAGTTGGCCACCCCTGCATTAACCAGTGCAAAAAAGCCTCAGTGTCAGCACACACCCAGGGGTCTGCAGGGCACCATGGGAAGGTGCTAGACAGGGAGTGGTGGGGGCAGTGGTGGGATGTCAAAAATTTTACTATCCCCACTGTGACATCATCACAGTGTGGGCGGAGCTGATGTCATGACATCATGTCGTGGGCAGGGCCAAAGAATTTTTAAAAAACAAAATAATAAAATAAAAATAAGCATACACACACACACCTCAACTCACCCACCCACAACACAAACCTGTAAATAAATTAAATACATACGTACGTACGTACGTACGTTCATACATAAAAATTACATTAAAATACACCCAAACACCCACCCACACCAAACATAAATCAACCCACCCATACCAAACACAAACCCGTCACTTACCTGTTAGTACTGTATAAGTGCCTGGGCAGCACCATGTTGCAAGATGGATATGGTCATCATACCAGTTCTCTAGGATATGCCTTAATGTAAATGTAAAACAGCTGTACCTCCTTAAGGGTTCTCCAATTGGAACAGCAATTGGAACAGCACAGGTGTAGCTTATCGAGGAGGTAACTCCAAGACTTTGCTTAAAAACCCCAAGCCAGGCCGCTAGGCCTGCCGACTGCCAGGCCTTTTTAGGAACTGTGGTAGTACGTCAACATAGGTAAAGGTATTAAATGGACATTAAAATACACACAGACACACCACATCCAAAGGTGATTCACTTACCCTGGGGAGCAGGCTATAGGGAGCTTCAGACTAGCAGCTTCTCTTCCTCCTTGTGAGGACAGCAAGGAGGATGTGCATAAGTGCCAAGCACCATAGGCATGCATGCACACCATGTGGGTGGAAAGGAGGGGGGAGGAAATGAAAACAACAACCTTGTGTTTGACACAGGATATGTGTGAAGAAGTGTGTGAATGTGTGCATATAGAGCAGGAGTTCTCAACCTTTTAAGCCAGGGGCTGGGTCACACTCCCTGAGACAGCTTCGGGGGTCAGATGGCCATTTTGCCCATCCTCCACCACATGGCACCTCCTGGTGTGGTGGAGGCAGTGGGCGGCCACATAAAATGGTGCTGCGGGCCACATCCAGCCCATGGACTGCAAGTTGAGAATCCCTGGTGTAAAATGTCTCTCTTACTGGATAGCTAGTCTTGTTCGACTCTAGGGGTAGCACTCAACTCTGTTTACAACCAAAGAGCCAGCGCTCTCTGCATCTGCAGACATCCGTGGTCATGTAGCAGGCATGATTAGATGCACGGAACACTGTTACCTTCCCAGCTGAAGTGGTACCTATTTAACTACTTGCAATTTCTTGTTTTCAAACTGCTACGTTGGCAGGAGCTGGGAAAGAGACAGGAGCTTGCTGTGTTGAGTTATGCTTGACATCATAGTTTGCTCTTAGTGCCCAGTCTTGCCTGCCAGGGTACACACTGCATGGGGCCAGTTCTTTATATTTAGCTCCATGTATTTATTTTAAATAAAATCTAAGCAAGGGCCCCTTGACATGATTTGCTACAGGCTCCGTGCTGGCTTAATCTGGCACTGCAAAAAGACTTTAAACAAACAGACCCCTTTGATGAATGAAAACCAGATTATAGATGTAATACATCCTGCCTTTAAATAACTGCATTTCCTGATGAATATATTTCTTTTTCTAAGGGTCTCTCTATACTGGCCCTTCTGGGCTTGTGTGGAGCAGCCTCTTGAGATTGGGGAAGGAGCAAAATTCTGCTTGACATGATCCCCATGTCCTGACAAGCATTTTGCTCCTCCAAAGAGCAAGATGTGGTTGAAGCAACCTTATCAACAGCAGTACAGCACTGTCCCCAACAGTGGGAAGAAAATGCTTCAGCATGCACATATGCTGGGGACAAGATAAAATACAATGAGGCAATTTAGGAGACCCCCTGATAGAGCCTCAAAAGGGGTGGGTTAGGGCTGATTGCCCAAATCAACATACACTACATGTGCATGTGCTCAGAATAACCTGCCCCAACCTGCCTTCAAGCCACGCAAAATAGCAAGCTATACACTTATGTAGATAGCCTCTCACTTTAGTTTTGCTTGCTTCCAAATCCTGTGCCTTTAACATGATTTATTTAAGGCTTGATCTTCTGTTGCACTGTGAAAAGTTTCACTGGCTGATCAATGTTTATCAAAACGAGCTAAAGGCCAAGCAATTGTTTTCTGGCCTCTTGGATCCTGTATTTAGGCTGATCCAGAAGAAATAGTAATAAATAAATTAAAATAACTTATACTTGAGCATAAAATCAACATTTCCTTTTTAATCCTGTCTTAAAATGTGCATTATGAAAAACTATAAAGTATCTTTTGTCTCTTTAAAGGCTAGGTCATTTAATCATAGCATGTGTTTTTATGCATTGCAGCCACCTTCATCAGATGCATGAAATATTAATTTCAATTGAGACATTATTATACCCATGCTTTTGTCCTCATATCTATATTGGCAACACCATCAAGGACTGCAATAATATTAGCCACACGTTAGAGGTTTATTTACTTGTTTGTACTCAGATGTGATTTATGCCATCTACTGCCAAGAGTGTTGCTTTGCTTTCTGCATAGGATACATGGGGACAATCATTGGGCAAAATAATGAATGGGCATAAATCTGATATCAAGAAATCAGTTTCAGAAGCACTTCAGCCTATTGTGGGCCTCAAAGGAAGTATTGTAGAAAAAGGAAATTGCAAAGGGAGACTGGAGAGGGAAAGAGCCAAAATTAGCTACATGAACAAATTTCAGTACACCTCTAAGAGCCTAAAACAGAGGTTCTCAATGTTTTTGTGCAAGAGGCCAGACCACATCCCCTCAGACAGCTGAGTGGACCAGACATGTGGTCCCCCTCCCAGACCACAAACCACATCCACGGCTGTCATAAATGTATTTATGACAGCCATGGGCGCATTTATGGCATGTATTCAGGTGGCGGTGGGAGTGAGGGCAGCAGGCCACATGAAATGGTGCCACAGACCAGGTCCAGCCCATGGGCTGTAGGTTGTGAACCCCTGGCCTAAAAGATCAGAAATTCTTAGAACACTATGCATGGTAATAACCCAATTTTATGTAGTTAAATTATGTAGTCTAAAATAGTTATCTTCTTTAACGATCTGCCCTGTGCCAAAAAAAACAAAAACCCATAACTCTTTCTGTGATAGCCAAATCTTTCTGACATACAGCTTTTCATCCTACCAATAGCCAGCAGTTTTAAGCAGTTAACATGTTGGTAGGTAAAGGTATCCCTTGCTCAAAAGCCAGTTGTATCCAACTCTAGGTGCTCATCTCTGTTTCAAAGCTGAACAGCCAGTGCTGTCTGTTTCCACAGATGTTTCCATGGTCATGTGGCAAGCAGGTAGTCCTAGTCTTAAAACACTGAACTTGACAACTGGAAGGTCAGCAGGTCAGCAGTTCAAGACAGAACTGACAGAATGAGCTCGCATCTCTGTCCCAGCTCATGCCAACCTAGCAGTTCAAAAGCAAGAAATTGCAAGTAGATAAATAGGTACCACTTCAGTGGGAAGTTAAACAGCATTCCATGCTCTCTGGTGTCAAGGAATGCATGCCACATGTTCACAGACATGCCTGCAGACGCAGGCAGTGCCGGCTCTTTGACTGTAAACAGAGATGAGCACTGAAAGCTAGAGTCAGATATGACTGGCTTTCAAGTGAGGGCAACCTTTACCTTTTGTCCTAGTCTCAGTATGATGTACTGTAACTATGTTTATTGTATGTATCCTCACCTGGTGATGACAATTCATATGATACATATAAATACATAGGATCCTAAGTTTGGGGAGGAAGAGTCAACTCCCCAGTCTACAATCAGATCAGAGGTGCCTGGTCAGGATGAAGTTGATCAAAGAGATCAGGGAGTGACAGCAGCCCAGCCAGCCTACACCAAGGCTCCAAATGTCAGTGAGCAGGGGAAGGAGGAGCCAAGTACTTTGGAGAGATGTCAGCATCAGCTGCGACACAAGCTGCACATGTGAAGGAGGGAAGCACGTGCTCGTTTACACAGACTGCATCCAGCTGTGCATCCAGAGCCGGAGGCTGCACTTCTCTATTCTGTATACTCTGTCTGCTTAATGAACCTTGACTCTGATCTCAGCCTGTACTCTGACTACGACCCTTGGAATTTCCTTTCAGACTTGACTGAATTGGTAACTGAACTCAGCTTTCTGACCCACGCTCCTGCTTCTCTTTCTCTCCCTTGCTCCTTCGTGCAGTTAGCCTACTCCAGGAGTTCTCAAACTTTCTAACCTGGGAGTCTAGGTCATGTTCCCTCAGATAGCTTCAGGTCCCAGAAGGCCATTTTGCCCTTCCTCCACCACACAGCACATCCTGGAGTGGTGGAAGCAGTAGGGGAGCCACATGAAATGGTGCCACGGGCTGCAGGTTGAGAATCCCTAGCCTATGCTGTACCAGAACAGCGGAGGGTGGCCATAACAAGTATGTTATACAATACTATCTTGCAGAAAGTGCTACAATATTTTGTATTTGCCCCCCCTCCCCCATTTTGCTGACAGGGCAAGTGCCAGCTCTTTATACAATTCCACAATCAGCACTGATTTATGTGATAATTTATATTTCATTACTATAGTTTCTTGGTGGTGCAGTGTCTCCCTATCTCAAGGTACAAAAGTGTAAATGTCATGAATGTTAGATTCCCATGTATATGTGACAGAGATTAGACATAAGACCCTTCTCACTAAAGAAAGTATCTCAGATTTATAAGTTTCTCAAAGATTCAAAACAAAGAACAATAATCAGAAAATAAAATTCATCTATTGTACTGGCTTGGCTGCCATGATACTAAACTACTTACAGGTGTTTCTCATTCAAATATTATGTAATCTTAAAAGGCATTAGATTTTATTCTTTAAATAAGGCATGTCAAATTTGAAAGACTATGCTCTCTTTATATTCTTTGCTGTGAATGCCTTTTCATCTCCTGTTCCTATGCTAGAGGCCCTGTTCATTAAAAAAAAGATCAGTGTCTTTTCTTGCAAGCAGTAGGTGATAGGTCTGGTTCCCATACTCAGCTAAATTGTTCAGTCAAATCTACTGGCGCATTGAAGAGACTTTCCCCTAGCATTTTCTCACAGCCATGAGAAGATAAGAAATGTTATAGTGGATCTAGATTATTTCATATAAAATTATTACATTTTCTTCCAAGTTCTCCAAGTTTTGAGTGCCAGAAGCAACTGGATCCCTACATGTTATCAAAATGTTGCAATTTTGTCCCATAATAATTGATATAATAGAAAGGTGAAGAAGGTGAAGAGGGGTTTATTTCTTTTTAGTTGAAGGAAACAAATACAGTGGAACCTCTCACAACAATCGCCCCATATAGCAATGAAATTGCATAACAATTAGGTTTGGGGGGAAATGGCATCCCAAATAACAATTTTCCTATGGAAAAAAATCGTACAACAATTTTTCAGTGGGAAAAACCACTTAGCAAAAAAAATTGTTGTACGATGCATCCAATAGGGAAAATCACTGTACAATGCATGCATTGTTTAGCAATTGTTTCGTACAACAACGAGCCCCATGGAACGGATTAAAATTGTTGTATGAGGTACCATTGTACTAGAAATCGCCCACAATAGGGCTCATAGGGGTAGGGGGTCAACCAAAAGTCATGGAAAGTCATGGGGGGAGGGGATTCAGTGTGAAGACATTTGACTCCAAAATTTTGGAAAAGTTCCCAACGGAAGAAATACCTAAGACAGAGGCAAGATCTATAAAGAGAAACACATAAATAAATAAATAAATTAGGGGGGGGGAGCTTCAAAGGCTGCTTACTGGATCTTTTCAGGGAAGAGTAATGCAGGGGTGGGGATGGGGGAGAAAGTAACGCCTTCCTCTGGCAGGAGAGACGGAGGAAGAAGTAGTCTCCCCCTTCCTTCCGCCCTCTCTTCCAGATCATGTAACCCAGATCACGTGCCAATTATTTTTAATTTACATTAATTAAAAGCCTCCCACCCACCCACCCCTGATTTTAAGATTCAAGGCTCCCTTTTGCCACAGGGAGTGTTTGGGAGTTAGAATTGTAGGAAGGAGAACACTGAAAGTTTTTTTTAAAAAATGTGAATGGAAACGCCATTGGTGTCTGGCAGTGATTTTTGGTTTTTAAAGGCTTTCCCTTGAATGTCCCAAAATTCCCAAAGCCTTCCCCAGGTCAAAAGAGAGGCATAGAAGCTAAATCAGGAGGTAGGAGGCTTTTAATTAGAACAAATTAAATGTTTTTGGCAACTGATCCAGATTACTCTGGGTGCAAAGTTAAGCAACAGAATCTAGCCAAGTGCCTCAAATGTCACTACAGTAATTAAACAATGCTTCACGTTATCAAGACTGTGATAATTGAGGTTGAAGTACACTCTAAATATGTACTTACTTAACATTATTATTTTCATTAAGGGCAATTCAGGAAATTATGTTCAATTCTAAAGTCATGCCTAACTTCATTTGATATTTGATGGTGCACCAAAATGAAACAGGAAGAGGTAGTGGTGGTAGTTAAAATAACCTTCCCTGTGGTGTACAATTTAGTTTGTTGATGCTTTTGAAGGCCCTGATATATACTTGTAAACCTGTATATCAAACAAGCTTTGAAACACTTACATTTGATATAGAGTTCTTAAACAGTGCTACAGGGGTTTTGCATAATTTGCTACAAGATCTTAAAATACCTAAAGGCCATAAGAAAGGTGTGTTAATTTAAAAGAATTTATTAATACCTTCTTCTTTTGTTGCTTCTTTGTTAATTGCAGCCTTTTCTTTTATGTCAGAGCCTGAGGCTTTCCTGGAATTAAAAGAAAAGGAAAATTAATTTGAAACTTGTGTTACCACTATCAGGGTGGGCTACATCTAAGTTTTCAAATGCTGTCTTAACTAGTATAGACAGATAAAGACCAGGTGAATCTGTGCTGAATTCAACTCTCCCAGCCTAAAGATGGTGGAAATTATTTAGAGTTACCATCACCTTGGCTTGACTTTGTGCTGCAGGGCAGGTTGAGGACTTCGCCGCCACCCCTCCCCCTGAGCCCACACCAACATCTTGTATTGTAATGTATTTTTTGTAAGCCGCCCTGAGTCGCCACGGCGAGTGGGCGGCAATATAAATTTGAACTAATAAATAATAAATAAATAAATAGTGTTTCACCCCTTGGATGGAGGGGATTTGGATAAAGCATAATTTCTCCCTTTTCTTCTTCTTACTCTAACTGATTTCAGAAAGTAGTCTACCCACCCCAGGTGGCACAAGACGATTCTACCAGCATATGGGTACTTCTGACAATGTAAGGGGTTTCTATAGGAAGAAGAGGCTTCAGATTATTGAAAATCCCCTATAGCTAGTGTGTGACACCATGGATAAAGTGTCAAACTAGGACTCATTAGGTCTGGATTCAAATCCTCTCAGGGAGAGAAAGTTTTCAATTAAAAAAAAATGTTGCTAACACAGCCAGAAATGCATTTTGAGACATTGCTAAAACTTTGTGTGGATCAGCAAAAATTTTTAAAAAAAGAAGGAAAATTACTCCTCCCTTCCCTTTTCCAGGCAAGTTGCCAAGAAGCTTCCTATTGTTAATGTATTAATATTTTCTCTATTAATTTTAGTGCAGTGCTTGTTTATATGTATTATGGGGGGGGGGTTGTTTTAAAAATAATTAAAAACACTTTGTGATTAAAATGCTTGCTATACAGTAAAAACACAGTGACATTTTGTTCTCTGAGGTAAAACACAAAGTTGCATTATTCGTCCTCAGTTTCATTTTCAGAGGGCAACTGGACTGACATTTAAACGTCATTTGAACCCTAGCAGGGGATATTATTTTTATTGATCTGTATTTTTATAGGCTGCATTTGACCACACCTAAGAGTCACAGGCTAATCTGAGGGAGGGAGGAACAGGCCCAAGAGGGGAGTTTAAGAACAATGGTTGCAGGACTGCCTCCCAGCCGCCATTTGTAGCATTTGTCCTCTGAGGCAGCCGCCTCACTCTCTGCTTGAACAGTGGAAGAATCTCTGAATTGTTTTTTAAACTAACATGTGCTCCTCTTAAAATGTATTTTAACTTCCTCATAACATATCAGAGAGTAAACAAAACAAAAAGACAGAACATTGTGGCACCTTAAAGACTAACTGCTGCATTTTGATAGTTACTTTTGTGGATCAAGTTCACTTCCTCAGACACTTCATCCATGAAAGCTAACATCAAAATATTGCAGTTAGTGTTTAAGGTGCTACAATGTTTTTTGTCTATTTTGTTTTGTTTACTCTTTGATATGCTTATACAGACTAACATGGCTAGCATTTCAAAAAAAAAAAAACCTCTAAACTTCCATCTTTTGCTGTACTATGCTGGGCTCTTTTTTTAATTTGATTTTTAAAAAACAAAACAAAAGGGGGCCTTCTGGCAGCTCTCCCTCATAATCTCTTTCAGAATATAATTGTCTGTATTTTTGCACCCCAGCAGTAAGCAGGACTTAAAAGCCCGCCTCTTCCTCCTTGATTGGCTACCTGGCAGAGTCCAGTGAAAGATTGACAGAAAATGGTCAGTGCTGTGGAGGGATCCCCCCTCCCCCAAATTACACTGCTGAGGGGAATATAAAGTGTGGGTCTTTTAGCACAGGTGTGTGCATTTCTCACCTCACAAAAGCCACAGCAGAGCAAGTGGAAGCAAGCAGCAGCCTTGTCCCCATTTTGTACAGGATTTCACCTCATTATCCCATATTTTCAGTTCCCCAATGGCTGTTTTGAGAAAGACAGACTGGACTTTGTTCACTTTATTGGACCAACACCGACAGTCCCTCAGGGAAACAATAATGAAACCTAGTGATGATGAACATAGCTGCGCGATGTCCAGGTAAAGGCAGGAAGCCATGGGGTAGATTACAATTAGAGCTTTCTCCCTTTAAGAATAGTGCAGAAATGTTGACAAGAAATCACCATATTTTTCTATAATTTTCCAAGCAGTGGGCACTTTTTGCCCTATATGGGAGCCAGACATGCATCCAAGCACCCATCTTCTTGCCTCTTTTTTCTGGTTTGCTCCCCTTTTGAGCACTCTGTTCCTGACATCTAGATGTCTTTAGTATATGACATGAGTAACAAGTACAGTGGAACCTTGCTTAACAAATGGCTCGCTTAACACAAAAATCGCATAACAAAAGGAAATCCATAAAAAATAGTGGCTCGTTTAACAAAAACATATCAGAATGGATTAATTGGTTTTCAATGCATTCCTATTGGAAACTGAATTTCATTTAAGACATTTTGGTTTTCAATGCATTCCTATGGGAAATTGCATTCAATGCATTCCTATGGGAAATTGGCTTTACAAATTTTTCATAGTACAAAAGGTCCCGGAGAATGCATTAAATTTGTTTCACTGTATATGCACCAAATAGGCAAATTATTTTGCTGTACAAAATTACTTTAGATTTAAAAAAAAAAAACTCTCAGCAAATGAGTTTGGAGAACAGAATATCAATACAAACTGAGCAATCCTGGAGGTTGTCACTTTGCTTCAGTCATGACATATCCTAAATTCCCAGTCCCATGTGCCACATGAACACAGATAAAATTATTACCATTGTAACTGATGTTTCTATTCTACCACATCAGGAAGGCTTCAAAGGTACTAAGACAGTGGTGGGCAAAATGCAGCCATCCAGTTGTTAACAATGGGCTGCAATTCCCAACAATCTTAGTCAACATATCCAATAGTGCAACATGTGTGTAATTGTAGTCCAGCGACATCTGGAAGGCCTTAATTTGCTTCTCCTTTCCCTAAGCCATTACTCAACAGTCTATGGCTGAAATCAAGCTCATACTAATATCACAATTTAAACAATCCTCAATGTTGTTGTTGTTGTTGTTGTTGTGTACCATCAAGTTATCACTAACATATGGTGATTGTATGAATGAGACACTTCCAAACTGTCCTCAAAAACCCTGCTTAGCTCTTGCAAACACAAGGCTGTGGCTTTTCTCATGAAATCAATCTATACCATGTTTGGTCTTCTTTTCTTGCTGCCTTCCACCTTTCTTTGAATTGCACCCGGAGGCAAACTGGTAACCAGTGCAGCTCCCAGAGCAGTGGGGATGCACGGGAATAGCGCCCACAGCCCAACACCACCTGGGCAGCCACATTCTGGACCAGCTACAGCCTCAAAATGGTCATCAAGGGCAGCCCCATGTAGAGCGCATTACAATAATCCAATCTGGAGATGACCAGAGCATGGATGATCATGAGCAAGGAGTCTCTGTCGAGGAGTGGATGCAGTTGGCGTATTACACAAAGCTGTGCAAAAGCCCTCCTAGCTACAACTGCCACCTGCTCTTCGAGCAGGCGTCGTGAGTCCAGGATGACCCCCAAATTGTGCACTGTGTCTGTTTGGGGCAAACTAGCCCCATCCAGAACCAAAGATGGTAACTCCTTAGTTAACATGGGATCCCTGACCCACAACCACTCAGTCTTGCCAGGATTCAGTTGTAGCCCGTCGTCCCCCATCCAGACCCTCACAGCCTCCAGACACCTGGATAGGACTTTGACAGCATCGCTTGGTTTCCTATGGGCCAAGATGTACAGTTGAGTATCAGCTGCATATTGATGATACCTCACCCTGTGGGAACGGATGATCTCACCCAGAGGCTTCATGCAGATGTTGAATAGGAGAGGCGAGGTACCGAGCCCTAAGGAACCCCAAACTGGAGAGGCCTCGGGCTGGACCTCTCACCCTCCAACTACACTGACTGGGTCTGGCCCGTCAGAAAAGAGGCAAACCAGGACAACACAGTGCCCTGGATCCACAATCCTCAGAGCTGCCCCAGAAGGATACCGTGGTCGACGGTATCAAAGGCTGCTGAGAGATCAAGAAGAGCCAGGACGGTTGGATAACCTCCATCCCTGTCCCACTCACGCCAGAGATAATCTACCAGAGGACCAATGCAGTCTCGGTACCATATCCAGGCTTGAAACCTGACTGGAAGGGGTCCAGATAATCCGTTTCATCCAGGATCTCCTGTAACTGCCGAACCACCGCCTTCTCCAGAACCTTACCCAAAAAGGGTAGGTTGGATATGGGTCAGTAATTGGTCGCTACTATAGGGTTGAGTGAAAGTCTTTTTAGGAGGGGCTGAACCAAAGCCTGTTTTGACGAGGCTGGAAAGACCCCCTCATGCAAAGATGCATTTAAGATTGCTCCGACTCATCTGTCTGTAACCGTCCTGGCAGTTTTTATTAGCCAAGCGGGGCATGGATCTAAAACACAGGCAGTGGCGCGAACAGATCCCAGGTGCCTGTCCATTTCCTCAGGGACAACTGGATCGAACCAATCCCAGATAACACAGCAAGACTGCACTCTGGACAATCCCAGGTCATCATTTTCCATGCCAGGGTTGAGCCCAGAGTGAATCATGGCGATTTTCTCCTTCAGATAATCCACAAATGCCTCAGCGGATCCCCGCCACCCTGAGCCCAGTACAGTAATACCTCAGATAACATTTACCTCGGATAAAACTAAAATCGCATGTTAAGTAATCTGGGGGGGAGAATTGCATCGAATAACGTTAAGATCCTATGGGATGCATCAGATAACAACTGCTAAAGCCTGTGCAGTTACAATATATCTCTATGGAGCTTTAACGTTATCTGATGCATCCCATAGGATTAACATGCATCAGATAACACTAAAAATTGGGTAACACCAAGACTTGTGGAACCAAGTTATAGCATTATCCGAGGTTTTACTGTACTCCCCTTCCTACACTGCAAGGAGGCAAGCACAGGAGCAGAATTCCCAATTGACCCTTAGGACCCAAGGGCAGAAGCAGGGCCTCACAACCTGGAACTTGTGGAGCCATGGCTCTGGCAATTCCCAAATACTCTCTGGCTATGATGGCAGTGCCACCGCCCCTACCCCTACCCCTAGGCTGGTGCCAAATACCAAACCTGGCCGGACACAGTTCTGATAGGGGAAGACCATCCTACAGTGTCAGCCAGGTTTTGGTGATGCATGCCAAGTCAGCCTGCTCCTTCACAATGGTATCAAAAAATAAGGGAGCCTTATTGCAAACCAACCTGGCATTCAGCAGCAGCATCCTAAGGGAGGGAGTACTCTGGATCAGCTACTCAGGAACCAGAGATGTAGGAAATGTTATGTGTTTATTTTTTAATATTATAATGTATTGTGTTTTTAATTGTAGCTATCCTTTTGCTTTATTTTACTTCAAGTTTCCTGTGGGGAGAAAAGCAGCAAATAAATAAAATCAATGACAGTCGTAATTCTAAACAAAAGTCAACTGCAAAATTGACTATGCAAGTGTATTCATTTTAGATTCCACAAAAATAAATAGTAGTACAGTTGCACCTCGCTTAAAGAGCATAATGCGTTCCACAGGATTGCTCTTTAAGCGAGTTTGCTCTTTAAGCGAAACACCATTGTAAATGACCAATTGTGGGGGGGATTGTGAACCCCGATTTATTTGTTAAGTGAGTTTCTGGTTGGTTTTATTTGTTAAGTGAAGCGAACATTCAGAAAATTCTGCTCTTTATGCGAGTTACTCTTTAAACGAGGTGCTCTTTATGCGAGGTTTGACTGTACTGGTTTTGATGTTACATGCATATATAGTGCTTCTTTATTTGATGTATAAAATTTGACATTTTAATAATACAGTACTAACTTAAGGAAATTGTTTTCCAAATTTAATTTCAAATAATTTTATCTGTGTTTATATATCAGGTTTGCCAACGCACAAAAGACACATACACTTTCCCTCAAGGATTAATTAATTTATTAAATCTGTAACTAGATTTAACCATGTTGTGAAATAATGATTTAAGTGCATTTCTGTTTGTGTTGCCAAAAACAAAGAAAGAACTCTCATGCTGTGACTTGCTGGAAATGAACTGACAGGCCTTATCCTTGTGTGATACATCTGTAGTTCTTTGCTGTTCCCAGCTTAGATTTCTCTGTAATTAATGCCGAGAGCTTTTTAAGTTGGCATGTTTGGCCATTAATGCATCTTTTTCTTCTTAAGGTTTACTTCATCTTTTAAGAAATGGGAGCTAAAATGAAAGAACATATAGCATGTGATTTGTTCCAATGAGCATGCCATTCAAATCTTTTCCTTTCTCTTTTAAAGCTTTCAACTTTTGTTGGCTCTAAACCCCAAGCATTAAGCCTGGATGTGAAAGTGGATTTATCATTTGGCACTGTTTACTTAACCCACACATTTCTAAAGATAAAACAAAAACATATCTGCCTAAATGCTCTGTCTTGTAAAGTACTTTAATAGAATTCAATATACAGTACATGGGTCATAAATGATCATTGTAACTGCAGAATCTGAAGGAATCAGAAGTAACTTGGTAAAAACTATCAATAGGAATAATGGCAAATCAACAGTTCTGATTAACCCTTTTTTGATTACTCTGTCCATAAAATCAATTTTATTTTGAAAAGCAAGGATTAGTTGTGCATGGCTTATATAATACACTTCTGATTCTGGGGATTTCTCTTTAAAACATGAATAATATACAATCATCTTCAAAAAGAACTCAATAGTTTCGTAATAGGAAAGAAACATGTTGTAAGGGCCTGAGGTTCATTGTATTATATTCCATACATGTGCTACCATACATTTATTTATTTATTTATTTATTTATTTTATTCAGATTTATATTGCCGCCAACTCGCCAAGGCAACTTAGAGCAGCTTACAGTCAAAACAGCAACAGTACAATAAAAATTATAAAATATAACCTCACAAAATACAACCAAACCAGAACACAGAACTAACTCCCCTCAGGCTGTTGTTGTTTGCCCAAAGGAGGGGGCGATGTTCTCAGCCACTGCTAGGCCATGGAGTCTTCTCCATCAGGCCGTTGTTGTGGGCCCATGGGGGGCAATGTTCTCAGCCACATGTCTTTTCTACAACTGAATGTGATAGTTCAGGATTAGTTTGGATCCAAAGAACCTCACAAGTGGTTCTGCATGGTAAAACAAAAGTTTTGGATGTCTGTGTTTTGAACTGAAGCTCTGAACTCTTTTCAACCCACCATCTTCATTTACATGTGAAATCATTTTTGAAAGTGATAGAAGTCTCTCAAATGGAATGTGATATGTCATAATACATGGATGTCAAATATAAAGATTTAAAAATGTATTAGTACTCTTCTAGATATTGGGTTATGTTTTTTGGACTAAAGTCACAAGTTACACATGAATTTCAAACAAATTCATACCCATCTATTAACTTCCTGCTGCACACAACATGGTTCTCCAAGAACACAGTTACAGAACTGCAGACCAGAAGGCTCAAAAAATTAAACAAAAATAGCATTTTGTTTATTAGAAGCTCAAAGCAACCTGCTTTTTATATATATACTGGGAGTAGCACTAGTGCTTTTAGCTCAGTTCATGACACATTTTATCTCCTCACCACCACCACCCCCGCCACACACAAACAATGTTTCTATCCAGCCAAAACCCTCATATAATTAAAAACCACAGGCACTCATTCAAAGTGTCAGATCAAAAGGTTAATGTGCTATGGTAGAAAGGAAGTACTTATATTATACCCTTGAACATTTTTTTGAAGTTTACAGCATTTAAAAACAAGTTAAGTCAGACTCTGGCCAAAGTTAATATTACATCATTGATGTAAAACATTAATCATAGCTGTTTTAAACCAGTTGAGCCAAAAGTTTAGCTAGCTGGAAAAAATCGGGAGAGGATAGCAATTTACTTCTTAATGTTGATACAGTACTTTATTTGTAGAATGGCAAACTAAATTTTGGAATGGTACTGAAAGCAAGACAAAGTGCCATGAAATATTTCCTGCAGCTTCATAACACTAACAAATAACTAAACCAATTATGTGTATCAAAGTTTTATTACAGATCGTGGATTTGGTGTGCATGCTGTGTAATACTATCAATCATAACTTATTTCAGCTCTGAGATTCTTAAAGCAATTGAAAATGTTATTGAAGAGACTATTACTAGCTTATCCAGAAATGAAGCACCTGTTCTCATTGTGAAAAACAGATCTGACTGGGCAAATATACAGTAGGTATTTTTTAAACCATACTTGTGAATTTTATTTATCACAAAATAAATGGTGCTTATTTATTAAAACATATTAAATTGCCCTTCATTATATGTGATTTGACAGTGGAGTAAACATTAAACATATCCTTTAAAAGGTATTAGTTATTTTTAGTTAAACCTCTGTCTATGATGAATAAGGTTCTACCATAGTGTAATGTGATCATGTTAACAGATCTATCTGGTGTGTAGTATCTGTGGTTTATAATCAGTGTATTGCAATGGTACTTACATACTCAGCTCAACAGATGACAATATGGCTAAAAGTCAACACAGATTCACAAAAAAATATGGAGCAACATACTGAAAAATTCATGAGAACAATTCTCAACAGTAGATTATCATTCTGAAGTAATCCATTAAAATTCTAGGCTTAAACCTTATGGTTTTACATGTGACAATTTTATATTGTCACATGTAAAAATCTTTTAATTTGTTGTACGCTGCCCAGAATGGGAGAATATCCTGGATGGGTAGGATATAAATATAATAAATAAATAATCTAAATCCAGTTAATTCAATGAGCCTGCTCTAGAGGTTGTCCAAACAGGCATTAAATCCACATATGCTAAAGCAGGCCCTCCACCTCAACATGTGCCTTTTCAGCCCTTGTCAAGCAGTTCTACTATTTTGCCACACTTCCTGTTTTCAGCACCTATGGATGCCATGAATGGGTATATAGGAGCTTTGCAGGTGTCAAAGCTGATTCCAGTGTAAATTCCGGTGTCCTAATATTGAAAACTTCCTCCGATTGTCTGTGGATGGTCAAGGGAAGTTATTTTTTTCTTGTTTGGTAAATAATCACTGTTGTAATACATCGTCTAGATCAGGGATTCTCAACCTGTGGTCCATGGGCCAGATGCACCCTATGGCACCATTTCATGTGCCCCCCCTCCTCCGCCACACCAGGAAGCTATCTGAGAGAGTGTGACCAGCCCCTGGCTTTAAAATGTTGAAAACTCCTGCTCTAGATTGAATGATAGTAAAAAATTATTTCAATTTCTGTATGTTGTGGATCAAAAGACTGCCCACACTCATGGTTTCAATCAGGTATAAATGGAAAAGGAAAAGAAAAAAATAGTTTGTTTAACTGTTACGTATCTAAGTGATGCAGTGCAACATTGATCATTTATCAAACATCAAAAAAATCTCACTTCCCCTAAACCTGTGGTCTGCAAATAGTGGCTCTCCAGGTGTTTTGGACTTCAATTCCCAGAAGCCCAAGTCAGCACTACTGTTGATCGAGGCTTCTGGGAATTGAAGTCCAAAACACCTGGAGAGCCACTATTTGCAGACCAAGGCCCTAAACAAAGATGATCAGGAGAAATGTTCAATTTCCTAGTAATGTATCACAAAGTGGCTTATTAGCTACTTCACAATACCAGCAATTAGCTTGCTTATGCTATTTGGATGGAGAGGGGGTAGGCTAAATGTAATCTAGTTCTTCTCCTGTCCTCAAGTGACCTAAGGCAGCAAAATCCATCTTGCACTACAGTGGTCACTCTGGGCAGGTACTCAATTCTAATTGAAATTAACAGCTAGTTTTATGTCTTGGTGACAAGAGTAGTGCTTAAAAAATCAATTATCTCTGTATATTAAAAAGTGATACAAAGGGGAATTCTTCAGTATATATTCTTGGGGATGGGGAATAGTTTAGAAGGTTAATGGCAAGAGTGAGGCTGGTTGCCTTAAGGTGCTAACAAGGAGCTAATTGCTAATTTCCACCTCAGCCTCTTTATTTATTTAGTTCTCCTCCATGCTCTAGCAATAGTGTGTTCCAACACTGAGTTGAAACCTTTTTTAAAAGAAACTGTATGGACACACACACACACACCCCGGTCCCTTTGCATTGAATCAGGTGATCATGCAGGCAGAAAGCAGACAAAAGTGATATCAATCTGATTGGAACAAATTTAAACCATCACTTCTGGCTTAGCAAACACACACACACACACACAGTTCCACAATGGGTTTCCTGTATTTTGCGTTACATTGTATAGTCACTGGGTTTTAATTCAAATTCATCTGTGCCCAAACTGACACAGATTGCAGCATAAATGGACAGTGTAGCTGCTTCCTATATCTGGTGTTAGTAGATAAATGGGAGACCATATATGAAACACATGTACGTACAGTATAATACTTTGAATCTTTTGAAAGGAAGGTAGAATATCCATAGAATAAATGAGAAAGTTGCAGGAAGAAGAGATATCTATTGTAAATTAATTGCTTACAATAAATAATTTGGAATATGAATTGGGAAGAGACAGAAACTGTTAGTCTTAGTAGATGGCCAGGCAGTGACATTATACTTTAAGCAATTCCAAAACCAAATTGGCTAACATCACAAAATGCAAAAACTGTACACTATTTATTATTTTTATCTCCAGATTTCTCCTATTTTCCATTTTATGGTGGTTTGATTTATTAAATGTATACAGCAGGTCTAAAATAAGAAAAAGCTGACTACTGTTAATATTTAGATGCATGTTATTCACCAACTGTTCAAGAAATATGACTTAATTGCGTATTAGTACCAATATACATCATGACTCTTTTATATAGTAATCTGTCGTATGTTTTTTGACATCTAGGGCACATGATAGGAAGATGTTCGTTACTAACATAAGTCCCATTGATTTTGGTGGGTTTGTTTTAAATTTAATACAACAAAATAGGACTCTCAGCCCAGGTACTGAGCAAAAGCCTTTCCTGAGGTTTTTGTGTAGTGTCTTCTGCCACCTTCAGGACATAAAAAGTAATGCATTAAAAACCAGGCACCTCATATTCTGTACAGTATAGTTTAACCAACACAATAATAATCAAACCATTAACTATTTCATTGGGATCACATTTACCAAAAGTATGCTAATTTATCACTTCTAAGTCCAAAACATACTACTGTAAAAGTAAATGCTATAGATTTTTAGCAAACATGTTCAGATTTGAAAAAAACTAAAAGCTCTTTGAAAAGTAGCAAACTAGTGTAGCTAATGCAATTTCCTCACTGATAGTGCATTTCTTCTGCATATATTACAAATTTACAGTACATATTGTACAAAACAATGGTAACACAGAATGCATTATTTCTGCATAACATTGCATTTAATTTTATGTCTTTGTAACTAAATGCACCCTTACAGTACAGATTCTCTCTTGTGATGCCCTTGCTTACACAGGCTTTCAACATTGAGTATAAAACTACAACATAGAGTTATTTCTTTTGTACTACAATTTGGATTGATTTTTAAAATCACAGGTTTGAAGACTGTGTAGGTTTGCAGATGACATCTAAGTGTACAACACGGAAAATAAGAAGTGACTGTCCTAAATCAGCAACAACGTATGGTAAGATAAAGATATGATTTACTTTCTCTTTCTGTGATATTCTACAATGTAGAAATCAGGCTCAATCTCTAAATATAAGCATAATGTTTCATCTGCCATTTTGAATACACTGACATATGCAGCTGGAACAGCTTTGATGAGGGACTTTGTCCTAAAATTTGTGGAAATCTAAGGCAGGTCAGCAGCTCAAGATTCAAGTGCTGCACTACGGAGTGCGCTTCCATCTCTGTTCCAGCTCCTGGCAACCTAGCAGTTCAAAAGTTAAGAAATTGCAAGTAGATAAATAGGTACCACTTTGATGAGAAGATAACAGCATGCTGGGTACTCTGGTGTCTAGTCATGTCTGCCACATGTCCATGGAAACTTTTGCAGATGCAGACAGCACTGGCTCTTTGGCTATAAACAGAGATGAGCACTAGAGTTGGATACGACTAGCTTTCGAGCAAGGGTGACCTTTTCCTTTACCTAAGGCAATAATATCTATTGTATTCATGATTAATATCATTATCAAAGGCTAATGAGACAGGGCTCAACTTTTCATAAGGCATGTTAATCCTTTTATTAGCAATACTTTTTTCTTTCATGTTTGATATGTTATTAAGCAAGTCTGCCTGCACAACCAGACTTACTATACTTATTTCACTTGTTGTCAAGAAACACAGAAATCCAGATGATCTATACTCAAAAACACATCACGCTCTTGTGTATTTGATTTGTCTGCCCTGTTCCAATAATACACCCATATGAATGGAACCTACTCATATATAAAGCTCTTTTAAAACAAGAATTTTATCATGGTCAGTCTGAAAATGGAGTACTTTTGCAGTGAAAACACTATAACTAGAACACAAAGCTTACCTAGTAATAGAAGAAAGTGGTCAGTACAGAACAAGATGGAATAGTAGGCTGTGAGAGACCTGGTCTCTGTCCAGACTTAGCTTTGAAAGACTTACAGCTGTAGCAAGGAACATAGTATTTATGAATGCAAACTTTATTTACTAATACTTGGGCATAAAGAAACACATAATGTCTTAAAAGATATAACATCTTTGAAAATATACCTAGCAACATGACAGTGTTTCTGGTAGGATTAATAATGGCAGGTTTCATTTTATCTTTCAGCTCTATTCCTTAAAATGTTAGCCATTATTTACAAGTTGGTACAGACGAACACTTATGCAACCAAAAGGTAATAATGATCTGCATGTAGTACTAAAACTAAAATATATACACATTTCAAAAAATTATATTAAATTGATGTTAAATTTCATGAAAATGATGCAACACTTTGAGAAAAAATTCAGACTGTTTATATTTCATCCTTACAAATATTTATTTATTTATTTATTTGAATTTCTGTTCCACCCTACTCGCATAGGAGACTCAGGGCAGAGTACAGAGAGTACAGAGAATAACTAGGAAAATCTTTTATATCCTGCTTCTTCTAAAAAGCTAAAGGGGTCAACTATATTTCTCTTTCCTTTTGTGCTCACAATCCTGAAAGGTAGGTTAAGTTGAGAGTGGCTGAAGCCTCATACCTGTGTAGGATTCTGAACTAGAGATTCCATTGTTTGAGGCCAAGATCCCAAACACTGCTTCTATGTGAGGACATTCTGTATTAAAATAAAACTCTATGAACACTTCCTTTGCTTTTTTTTCTTTCACATTCAACCACTATTGGTTGAAGACAGGAAAAAAACTGAGGCGTAGGTCTCTACTCCAGTCTGGCCAGGTTATCCTGCTATGGTAATAGAGTAGACCATACTGTCAGTGACTCAATGCTGAGCGTCAGGCGGTGGTTAACTAACCTGACAACCCTGAAGACTAATGGCCTTGGGTGCTGAAGTCCACAGGGAAGGGTGATGGTCCCCAAGTGGATTAAATCCCACATGAATCCATCTTGATGGAGAGCAGCAACTTCAAAAATACTGGCCTGGGGGCTCATGAGGACTTTGCATGCCAAAATGCTCAAGACCAGAAAGTTACTCGCGGAACTGAATCAGTGGTACAGGTGTCATGCTGTGATGTAGAATGCATTTGAAAGGCCACTGCATTATTTTCTCAGGATAGTCTTCATGGCTGATCACCATGAGGATTGCCAATATTTAGATTCAGATGAAGAAAATGATGATGGTGATGATGATAGGTCTCTACCGGTAGATGCTTAGCTAAAAATTTATGACCGCTGAAGTATTTCCTATATAACATGAGAAATCTAGAAGACTATTTATTATTAGGGAAAGTAGCCCAGAGTCACTATAAGTGAGTGGGGCGGCATATAAGTCGAATAATACAATACAATACAATACAATACAATACAATACAAAGTAGCCATGTTTGTCTGTGTTTCAAGCATATCAGAGAGTAAATAAAACAAAAAGACAAAAACATTGTGACACTTTAAAGACTAACTGCTCTATTTTAATGTTAGTTTTCGTGGATCAAGTCTACTTCATCATGGCATCAATTTATACACATCGGGAAACATTCTGTACCTCTGTACCTGGTGTATATAAATTGATGCCATGAAGCCTCACTCCGATGTCTGACGAAGTGGACTTGATCCACAAAAGGTAACGTTAAAATAAAACAGTTAGTCTTTAAAGTGCCACAATGTTTTTGTTTTTTGTTTTGCTTTGTTTACTCTCTGTTATATTATTACTTTGTTTTTAAACTAGTTGTTTTTTATCTTTGTAGAGACATATTTTACACTGATACAATACATTTTGGTAACCAAAGAACAGCGGACAAGATTATCGATGACATTTCTTGCCTGCTCAGGATTCCTAGAAGGAGTCTACATATCGTTAAGTATTCTATAATACTTATATGATCTGCAAAAGAACGTAATCACTTAAATAGGGAGAAATAATAGTTTATAGTTGTAGAAAGAATTATTGATAGGATGGCAGACTCAATAGGGAACTTTGGTCAATCTCTTGGGCAATACAATGAACATCCAGTCTTTTAGATCAAGGCTTTGATAATTCTCCATAAGAACAAAAAAATAAACAAGAATTTTTCAAAGCTGTTTCTTTGTCTACTAATAACTAATCTTCTCTGTAGCAACTTTCCATTTTACTGTCTCAGTGCCCTTTCACTGTAACAGGTATATAATATCAGCAAAATCTTCAGACAAATATTGGGCTGTTTCCATATCAGATAGTAGCACAGCTTCTTTTTGCTTGTCACAAAGATATTTTCATCTTTTTATGAGAATGGCAACCTTTACACAATGGTTTTAGTTAGGTCTTTACTCTTAAAATTACAAACACTACTTCACACACATTATAATACTGTACACTGGAATAGCCAGCATACATGCTAGCAAAAATTGCACTTATTGAATTGGAAATGTGAGTTTCAAGGACCCATAAAACTCACTTTACCTTGTAGTATTACAACCTGCAAAATGTTCTCCAGTTCAGTTTTTCTAACTTCTTCTTCTAACTGGCTAAACTCTGTTGACAATGAAGCATCTTTGGAAGGAAAGGAGAGTGGTATAATCCCCACTCCTAATTTTAGTAGTGGTACTCTACTGCTGGACGGAATGAGCCCCCGTCTCTGTCCCAGCTCCTGCCAATCTAGCAGTTCGAAAGCAAGAAATTGCAAGTAGATAAATAGGGACCACATCGGTGGGAAGGTAACAGCGTTCCGTGCGCTCCGGTGTCTAGTCATGCCTGCCACATGACCATGGAAACATCTGCAGAAGCAGAAAGCGCTGGCTCTTTAGCTTAGAAACAGAGATGAGCACTGACCCCTAGAGTCGGATATGACTGGCTTTTGAACAAGGGAAACCTTTACCTTTACCTTTACTCAGAGGCGTAGCTACCGCCGTATCTGCCGTATCAATTATACGGGGGCCCCGGGCTACAGGGGCCCCCAACGTGCGTAAGCAAAACAAATCTTTACCCTTCCTAAGGGCCCCCAAACAAATTTTTATACGGGGCCCTGCCAAGGCACGCTACTCTTCTGCCTTTACTCTACTGAAAAACAACAAAAATTGCACTTATTGGGTTGGAAATGTGAGTTTCAAGGACCCATAAGACACACTTTACCTTGTAGTATTACAACCTGCAAATTGTTCTCCAGTTCAGTTCTTCTAACTTCTTCTTCTAACTGGCTAAACTCTGTTGACAATGAAGCATCTTTGGAAGGAAAGGAGAGTGGCATAATCCCCACACCTAATTTTAGTAGTGGTACTCTACTGAAAAACAACAACATAAAAGGAAGGTCTGCTTAGTTTCCTTTGTTGACATACTGACATAGCAGTCCTTTACAAAAACCTGTACAGGGCTTTGACAGTTTTGGAAAAGAAAAGACGACCTCACCTTTCTTGAAACAAAAATGCTTATGCCAGCCGCAATACGAAAGAAATCTGCATCCACTTCATGTCTGATTCAGCAGTTCAGGAGGGTTTGAGTTCATGCTCAAAGCTTAATTGAAAGATTAATGGGAAACCTTGGGTGGATAGTCACCTTACTTACAAAGTGAGTTTGTTTTAGTGATTAAGTCATCACCTGAGTCACCTGAGTTTTGGGAAGTAGATTAGACCATTTTCTCAGTTGGTACAATGGGAGCTCTGATAAAATAGCTCCAAGAATCAATATGTGAAGACAGGAATACACTTGGAGCTGTATGAATGTTTTCATGTTGCACATACATTTAATAATGTATTCTATCCTGCAAACTACATAATGTTTGAATTGCTGCCTTTTCTACAGCTGTCTACCAGCAAAGGCTGCATTGCTGGTAATCTAAGTTATATTGAGGAAGATGGTACAAAAGTCATTTGTACCTTCAGTACAACAGTATGTATTAACGTTTTATGCTATTCCTTCATATTGATTTTATAATTTCATATAAAATTTGTGTTTATAGACATAAACACCTTAGAGATAGTTAATTTATCTAAAACATTAGATAAGACAATATAGCCAATATATTAGATACATTAAAAGTTAGATAATTATATACACTTCAAAAATGTTGAGCATTGCAACAGTTCATGAGGTAACTCTAATTCAACTGTTTTAAAGTGAAATTAGAACTCTTTGACACTACCTCTGTTTTGAATGGAGCACTACTTTGAACAACAAATGATTTTATCTGCACCTCCCTATATTCAAAGTCTTTCTGTTTCTTTGTGAAATTTAACTCATCTACAGATCTTTTGTTGTATATTTATACAGTAATACCCCGGATAACGTTATGACTTGGTTCCACAAGTCATGACGTTATCCGGTGTTTAGTGTTGTCCGATGCATGCATCGAACAACACTAAAAAAAAGCACTGACGTCAGGGACAAACCGAGCAGGCAGTGGGGTGACTTTAAAGTTGCAGTCTTCCCTCCGTGCTTACCTGCACGCTCCGATCGAGACTTTTTTTTCCCGTCGAAGTCTCTTTCTCTCTTTATTTCCCTCCCTGTACATTTAAACCTCAGGGAAGGGGGAAAGAGAGAAATGTGATTGGTTCTCTAAAGAACCATTCACCTCACTCTCTTTCCCCCTCCCTGTATTGTCAATACAGGAAGTGAAAGAGAAAAAGCGATCGGCTGCAGTCGGAGCTGCAAAGCAAGAGAAAGGTAAACTGGGCTGGATTCTCTCCGAGCAGGCAGTGGGGTGGGGAGTCCCCAAACTGGGGGGGGGGGGGGGAGGAAGGAAGTGGCAGGGAGAGGAGCTGTGGCCTCCTTTACTTCTTTAATACGATGGATTGGATAACGCTAAAATGAACGTTATCCGGTGCAAATCTTCCCCCCAAATTTGTCGTCGTTAGGCGGTTTTAGCGTTATCCGGTGCAATCGTTATCTGGGGTATTACTTTATTTGCCTTCTCTTCCAGAAATGTTGTACTGCCAGTGGCGTAGTGTGGGGGGACAAGAGGGCAGTCCACCCCAGGTGGCACTTTTTGGAGGTGACAAAATTTCACAATAGGACTTTGCCACCACCCCTGGATTTCCTAGTGGCCGGGGCGAAGAGGCCACTGCGGGGATGGGTGCCGGGACCCTCCACCACTGCCGGCGTCCTGGGCCCCGCCCCGGGCCAGGGCACAAAAGGCCACTACAGTGGCAGGGCTTCACCCCCATCCCCACCTCTGTTCTGCACTGCCAGTGTTGCCCTCTCCATGCCTTTCTTCCACCGGGCAGCTTTCCCTCACGAGCTGGGCAAAAAAGTGGGGCTGCGATTCTGTATGTCACAGCCACTCAACCCCAAGCATGTCTTCTTTCCCACCTCACCAACCCTTTCACCCCTTCCCTTTACAACAACCTGGGCTTTTGCTGCATCTGGGAGGTTTTTCCAACCTCAGTTCCCACACAGCTTGGAGCAAAAACTCGAGGGGGGGAAGGGCGGGCACAGGTGCGCAGGAGTGTGTGTGTGTGTGTGAGAGAGAGAGAGTGAGTGAGAGAGAGAGGTGCGGCTGCAGCCTTTCACCCCCTTCTTCGTCTCTGAGTTTTCCCCAACTTCACCCACCCTTCTCCAAGCCCCCCTCCCCACTCCTGCCTTCGGTGGTGGCTCCTGAAGGGGGAAAGTTCTCTGTCACAGCTCCGAGAGCTGTCAGTCAGTGCCTACATGTGGGTGGAAGGGAAGGAAGGTGGTGGGAGGGATATGTGAGATCATTTTTTGCACGACTCACTGCCTGTCTGTTTTGTGGGGACAGGACAGTGGCGTAGCGTGGGGGGGGGTGAATTTGGCCTACGCCTCGGGCAGCTGAAACCCACACTACGCCATTGTGTACTGCAGCCAAAACTGTCAACTCCAGATGTATGTTGGGAGTAAAATGCTAATTACCTTGTGAACCATTCAGAGTGCGTTATGGAGTGGTATAGAAGTGTAATTGCCATTGCTAAGTCAGCATGTCATTTCAACAATATAATACAAATAATTTGTGCCTTCAAGTCAATTGACTTTGGAGAGTGACGGCGAAGCTTAGCACTCCAGCTGTTCTTGGACTTCAATTCCCAGAAGTAAACCAATTCATGTGGATTCACAGGAACTTGGGCTTCTTGGAATTGAGGTCCAAGAACAGTTAGAGTACCAAGGTTCGCCATCATGGACTTAGGGTGACCTTTCTTAGCATTGTCAAGTTTACAGCACTCAGAAGTGGTCTGCCATTTACTTCTTCTGGGAGTTACTCAAAGCAGTGCATTCTAGCTCCTCTTCTAGAAGGCACAATAGTGAATCCAATCATATGTAACTCATTTTGCTATCCAACCAGGCTATTAGAAATATAACTGTACTGTATTATTTATTTATTCACATTTATACCCCACCCTTTTAGGGCTATACTTGGAGTATTTTAAAGATGATGTATTCTGCCATGCCATACAAAATAAATAACTTTAATCTGCCTGTTTAAAATAATTTGCCCATTGAGGCAGACATATACGCATGAAGATAACCCATATGAGTGCATTCGCTTCGATGCAATCTGCCTTCCTCCCTGAAAAAAATGGGTCCCTGAGTGACCTATGCATACAACAGACTGTTCATGCTTAGAATAGTCTTCTTGATCTAGTTCCAGATCAGAGGCTTTAGAGTATGGCTGCCCAAACCTTTCAGGCCATGGGCCGGTCATGTAGCAGAGCAGGCCGGTCATGTGGTTCCTCCCACCAGAATCAGAAGTAAAATGCACATGCATGCAACACTGCCCTAAATGCACCCATGGCTATCATAAACGTGTTTACAACAGCCATGGGTCACTTACGGCAGTGTTTTGTGCATGCACGGGTGCATTTTAATTGTTTCTGGGAGCAGCGCAGGCAGCACGGGCTGGATGGAATGGTGCCACAGGCCAGAGCCAGCCTGTGGGCTGTAGTTTGGGCACCCTTGTTTTAGAGTACAATGTTTTCAAACTAAGCATAAATACTTAGTTTGAGGAAACCTCCTCTTCATGTTTTGTTCTACTTTACTTTACTAGGACTAAAAATAAGTTTCCTTTATGATTATTATTTCTAAGAGAATCTTGGTTTTTCAGTATGCTCAGCTGTTTTATCCTGGACACCTGCAATGACATAATGGTTAAATAGCAAGGCCTCTCAGTTTTTGTTGTACAGATTTCTGTGCCAATGACCCGGGCTCTCACTTCCCGTTTCGTTCTCCATATGTTTGCCATATTGAGGCAAATTCCAATATGAGATACAGAACATTAACAGTGCTTCCCATAAGTAACAGATGAAAGCAATAAAATAAATAGAAAATAAAACAGCTTAAAATGTCTGTAAACATCTGTCATCAGGATGTTTAGCATCAATTCTATTGACTACATGAGTTTTGCTGCCCAACAAGAAAGCTATTGTATTTTGGTTATGTTTCTTGGCTCATGGGCCTATTCCTTTTCTTCTTTCATGTCCTGATCAAACCCTGAAGTGCCAAAATGAAGCCACTTTCTTGGCTTTGTCATTGACCAAACTTAAGTCCTCATCAGTGCATGTTTCTGGCAGTAATTGGCAGACCAGAAAATAAGCTGAATTCTGTATCTCTCCACATTCACACCGTGTGTTGTTGTCCACCAGCAGCCCCCACTTGAGCATGGTGGTCTTACATTTATGGGTTCTGACCCTCAGCCTATTCAGGGTCCTCCAAGTGACATAGGGGTGGTTGCTGCATGAGGACTATAAGAACCACTAACCTTTATCAAGACATATCAAGTAAAACTTCAAAATATGTCAAGTATTACTGTAGAAAACTTTTAAAATAGACAGACAGACAGACAGACAGACAGACAGACAGACAGACAGACAGACAGACAGACAGACAGATAGATAGATAGATAGATAGATAGATAGATAGATAAACATTTTCTTCTTGTTGTTTTAGGCAGCAGTATCATCTAATGTTGAAGGAATGAGAAGTATCCTTTAAGTGAAATACTGTACTGTAACTGTTTGAAGCTTAAGGGAATTTTTAAAGCTAGAAACTAATGCAATATTTGTGGAGGTTTTATTCTTTTATAATGGGGACTCTGACACAATCTTACTCATACAGTAGCAAGAATATTAAATAATTAACTATCCAAAGTTTTATTAAACAATGCTATGGAATTCCACTAGTATATCTTCCTGAGCCTTAATACTATAGATTTGAAAACAGATGCAAAATTTATTCTAATTGTAGAAAAAGATGCAACCTTTCAGAGACTACTGGATGACGATTTCTGCAGTCAAATGGCACCCTGCATAATGATTACAGTATGAAGCTAGTGTTGAGACTGATAGATCTAGGCATTCTTAGATTAATATGATTTTCTATATTCAGTTCAGGTTTATTCTTAGTTTTAGCACCGAAACACTCATGTTTGGCCTATAAGATGACCAAGGGAGAATGATTTGATATTCTTAGATTTTTTCACAACTTTCGACTATCATTCATGGTATCCTTCCAGAGAGATCACCTGAGGGGAAGAGAGGGAGCTATGAGTGGTCCTGCAGATACCTATATCATTATTTTCAGAAAATTATAGTATTTATTTGTTTACTTATTTATTATTTGCATTTTTATATATGCAAAAAATATCCAATATAGTACCTGTATTATAGAAATATTTTAGAGTTTTTCATGTTTTTACATGTCAATCAAAATGTTTGCAGATGCAGACAGCACTGGCTCTTTGGCTATAAACAGAGATGAGGACTGAACCCTCAAGTTGGATATGACTGGTTTTGAGCATGGACGACCTTTACTATTTTGGTTTTAAACAAACTTTTGTACTGCTTTTCTTGTTAATTTGGATTTTACTCAAATTTTGTTTGCATGTTTTCTTACATTTACATTAATCACCTTTAGAAGAATTCCTTATAAATCATCAGAGGGTGTAATCACACAGAGAAACTGGTTGTATTTTTGACCAGTTGTGGCACGGTCTGGAAATCATACAAGAGATTATGAACCAACCTGATTCTGCTCTGTGCCTAAATTGGAGCACTTCCTGTACACATGGAAGGGTTGTTTAAATGTGTTATCTCGGGAATTACCATCTTTGGTTCTGGATGGGGCAGTTCTGCCCCAAACAGACCCGGTGCATAATCTGGGGGTCCTCCTGGACTTGCGACTACTGCTCAAAGAGCAGGTGGCAGTCGTGGCCAAGAGGGCCTTTGCACAACTTCGTGTGATTCGCCAGTTATGGCCATTCCTAGACCGGGACTCCTTGCTCATGGTCACACATGCCTTAGTCACCTCCAGACTTGATTATTGTAATGTGCTCTACATGGGGCTGCCCTTGGTGACCATTCGGAAGCTACAGCTGGTCCAGAATGTGGCTGCACGAGTAGTGATGGGATGCGGGCATTATGCCCATGCCTCACCGCTGCTGAAGGAGCTGTACTGGCTTCCAGTTTGCCTCCGGGTGCAATTCAAGATGCTGGCTATTACCCTTAAAGCCCTACATGGAAGTGGACCAGGATACCTCACCCCAAGAACATCTGTCCGTCCCACCAGAGTGGACCGGAGAGGCTCTCTGGTTGTGCCATCTGCCAGAGATGCGCACCTCTCTGGCCCTAAAAGGAGGGCCTTCTCTGTGTCCTTTAGGAAAGGAGTAAAAACTTGGCTGGCAGGTCAGGTCTGGGGAATGGATGGATCAATATCCCCAGCCAGCTGAATAATTTGACCCCCAGTGCCTTTTAGCTGCAACACCTAGTTTTTTTTTAAAGCTTATTTTAATCTTTTAGTCTTTTAAACGATTTTAAACTGTTGTAGTTGTTATGATATGCTTTAAATCGCCCTGGGGCCCCTAAGGGAGGAGGGTGATAAACAAGTACGAATAAATAAATAAATCACTCTCAGCAAAACAAATCTTTCCAACACAATCTGATGTGATCGTTTATCACTGTCCGATCATGCTCTAATACAAACTGAATATGTTTGTAACTCTAGAACCTGGGAAACAATAACTTCCAATGCTATATTAAGAAGATCACTATTATTAAAACAAAAACTCTGAACAGATATCTTTTTCACGGGAATATGTATGGTGCCTTCTGAAAATATTTTCAAAAACAACTAAATATTATAAAACCAACAATTGAACATTATTTTCCCAGGGGAAAGGTGTACCAGATGTGAATACAAGACTGCTAGTCAGAAAATTGTGGGATACTTGCTGTATACCTATTTTTGCTCTAATGGATGCAGATCCACATGGTAAGTACAGTATGAGGAATATCTACAGAATCAAATTACAGTAAAACCTCATATAACACTAAAACCTGGTTCCACAAGTCTTGGTGTTATATGATTTTTAGTGTTATCTGATCCTCTATGGGATCCATAGAGATACATTGTAACCACACAGGCTTTAGAGGTTGTTATCTGAAGCATCCCATAGGATCTTAATGTTATCTGATGCAATTCTTCCCCCCAGATTCCTTAATGTTATGCGATTTTAGTGTTATTCGATACTAATGTTATATGAGGTATTACTGTACAATGTATGCTTAATGCTGTTAGTGAAACAGTCTTCTCCATGACTGGAAATCTTTCCCTTCACCCACTAATAGCTGCATTCTCTTGGGATAACTTGTGTCAGTAGTAGAACCAGAACAATTCCACATTAACTCGCTTTCTCTTAGGCACAGAAAAAGATTGAAAGAGTGGAGTGATGATCTTTACTAACACTCACCTTTCTCACACATTTTCACATCAGCCCCCATCTATTTATATTCTCTTTCCTTATTACATTTCTACACCACCCTTCTAATAGCATTCAAAGTGGCTTTCAAACAATTAAAACAAACTGAATAAGAAAACTATTAAGATACTACTGTATGGTGAACCAATAAAATCAATACAGATCTTCCCCTATAGATGCAAAAGTTACATTCTGAGAACTTCTGCAGATACATGAAACTGTAGATAACAGAGAACCATATATTTAACACATATACAGGTACCTAAGTTATACAAGCAGGGGAAAGGTTTCAAATGCCTCCATCATTCTACATGAGATCTATCAAAATGCCTGCCTCTATTCCTTGTAAACATTACACTCCAAACAGTGGCTTCTAGTGGCCACCTCTCATAATGTGCCATACACATATTGTGTATTTCAGAGATCTTTTAATTGAATAGTTTTAGCTGCAAGGATAGCTGAATCATTGGAGGGGGAGAGGCAACCTGCACATTCCCTGTAAAAACCAAGCACTTAAATAAATTATCTTGAAGAGATGAGTCATTAGATTGATCACATGTCTTGCAGGTTCTCTCCTGAAGATTGTAAGACCCAGATAGATTCATAATGAGACACTTTAGATTTGCATGTGAGTAATTAATAAAACACTGTTGCAGATGAGGAACAAATGAACATTGGTAATTCAAATAAAAAATAAATAAATAGAAGCAAAAATAGAGATTTGAACTGGTGCCACACAATCCAAATAGGCTCTGCTATGCTTTTGTCCTGGGAAGACTCTACATTTTTTTGCTATAGCAACCAACACCTTCCTCCTTCATGCATATAGGTATGAGTCTTATACAGGAAGAATATCCACCTTCTTGCACCCATTGTCCAGTCCAGGAGTAGGGGACCTGCAGCCTTGATGGGAGCCTGGGCTTCTGGGAATTGAGGTTCCAAAACACCTGGAAGACTAGCCTGTTTTGTCTAGGCCAGAGTTTCTCAACCTTGGGCCTTCAGGTGAACTTCAATTCCTAGAAGCCCAGGCTCCCCTCAAGGCCGCAGGTTCCCGACCCCCTGGTCCAGCCATACATAAAGTAACTGAAGTGATAAATTCAACCAATTACCGTAGCAGCAGAAGAAATCACAGGCTGTTAGTATTACATGATCACTTAATTTCAAAAGATACACACCATACAGTTTAAAAGCAGAGCCTGATTTTATTTAGGGACACAATCTTTGGATATTTCTTGTAATGTAGTTCAGGTGAGAATCTGCAGGGTCAAATTGGCAGGGAACCCATAACCTTTTCCCCAACTACCAGCAAATGTCCCCTCCCCCTACTTTTAATCATTTGATCTCTCCCCTCATATCCAACTCTGGATTCTGGAAATAGAAGTGAGTTCAGCTAGAGAAGAAAACAGACAGTTTTCAAAAATATTCATTGTTCCTCTCTTTCATATTTTTATACTCCACCACTGGAACCTCTTCCCCTCACAAGATAAATATATGACAAGAAGCAAAATTAACCATGGATTGAAATCTGGTTGATTAATATAATGTCTAGTATTAATCTAACAGTCTAGTATTAATCTAACAAAAATAACAATTGTTTCTACCTGCCCTAGCAAATGACAAAGCTTATACTGTATTTGTGGAATTTGTGATAAAGTTGGAATTGAGATTTAATTATACTACTGTATATCTAGGCCTTGGGGTTGTGCAGCTTGCCCAAGGTTACACAGTCTGGGATATACAGTGGCAAAGCAAACTCCCAACCATAGCTAACTCATTTTGCTATCCAGTCAGTCTACAAAATTAGGATTTCTCCATTTATTTTAAAAACTTAATTCATTATCTTTTACTAACTGGTATAACTTTATTATGTTTTATACTGTCTTTTGTCCTAGGAATTGAAATAATGTGTATCTACAAGTATGGTTCTATGGTAAGTTTTTCTTAAATTTAAAATTTACAGTATTTCAATAGTTGGTTGGCAAGCTAAAATGTGAAAACTGTTGCTTGTTTATTTCGGTGAGGTTGATACATAATGCCTTGTTTAAAAGGAGACATAACACTTGGCCTTGTGATTCAAATATCATATCAGAGATTAGCAGTTGTCAAAAAGGTGAATTACATTTTAGAAGTTGAGAAAGAATTGAAAATATTCAATTCTTATAACAAAGAAATGCTTTGCTGGGTGTTAATAAAGACTACAAATATTGCAGCATGAAAGAAGTCCAGCCCTGAAATTTTATTTATTTATTTATTAATCATATTTCTATGCTGCCCTCCTCACAAATGACTCAGGGTGGCTAACAACAATTTTAAAAAATCATCAATAAACCCACAATAAAATGCCCACCCATCTAAGAAGAGTTAAAAGTTAAGGATTAAAAGATTAAAAAAGAGAAAAGTTTTAAAAATCACAAATTAAAAACTCACAGGGGAGAGGGGAGAAGTCAAATCAGCCAGCGGGCCTGAGCAACCGACTGGCCCGTACCCCATATCTGACCCGCCAGCCAGGTCTTCACACCCTTTCTGAAAGATAGCAGCTCTGTCTGGAGATGCAGCTCGGTTGGCAGGAGGTTCCATAGGGCTGGAGCAGACACAGAGAAGGCCCTCCTTCTGGTGCTAGAGAGAATCGTCTCTCTAGCTGATGGTATAAACAGAGAGCCTCTCCGGTCCACTCTGGTGGGATAGACAGATGTTCTTGGGGTGACACAGTCTCTTAAGTAACCTGGCCCACTACCATGTAGGGCTTTAAAGGTAATGACCAGCACCTTGAATTGCACTCGGAGGCAAATTGGTAACCAGTGCAACTCCCAGAGCAATGGTGAGGCGTGAGCATAACGCCCGCATCCCATCACAATCCGAGCAGCTGCATTCTGGACCAGCTGCAGCCTCCGAATGGTCACCAAGGGCAGCCCCATGTAGAGCACATTACAATAATCAAATCTGGAGGTGACCAAAGTGTGTAACTGGCGTCACACGAAGTTGTGCAAAAGCCCTCCTGGCCATGACTGCCACCTGCTTTTCAAGCAGTAGTCGAGAGTCCAGGAGGCCCCCCAGATTATGCACCAGGTCTGTATGGGGCAAAAACGCCCCATACAGAACCAAAGATGGTAGCTCCCAGGATAACGCAGGACCCCTGACCCACAACCACTCAGTCTTGCCAGGATTCAGTTGTAGCCCATTGTCCCCCATCCAGACCCTAACAGTCTCCAGGCACCTGGAAAGGACTTCCACTGCATCGCTTGGATCCCCACTGGCCAAGATATAAAATTGGGTATCATCTGCATATTGATGATACCTCACTCCATGGGAACAGATGATCTCACCCAGTGATTTCATGTAGATGTTAATAAGGAGAGGTGAGAGCCCTGAGCCCTGAAGTACCCCATATTGGAGTGGCCTAGGGCTGGAACTCTCTCTCTCCAACCACACCAACTGGGTCCAGCCCTTCAGAAATGAGGAAAACCAGGACCACACAGTGCCATGGATCCCCAATCCTTGGAGCCTTTCCAGAAGGATACTGTGGTCGATGGTATCGAAAGCCGCTGAGAGGTCAAGAAGAGCCAGGACAGACAGATGTCCGTCATCCCTCTCTCTCCAGAGATCATCCGCCAGCATGACCGTACCATATCCAGGCCTGAATCCTGACTGGAAGGGGTCCAGGTAATCTGTTTGATCCAGGATCTTCTGTAACTGCCATGCCACTGCCTTCTCCAAGACCTTACCCAAAAAGGGCAGGTTGGAGACAGGCCGGTAGTTGGCCATCACCGTGGGGTCGAGAGACGGCTTCTTCAGGAGGGGGCGCACCAAGGCGTATTTTAAGGTTGCTGGAAAAACAGTAGATCCTCAAAAATACAGACTCGAGTCTTGAACTGCTGACCTGCCAACCTTCCAGTAATCAAGTTCAGCATCTTAACTGCTAAGCCCTGGTGGCAGAGTGGTTAAGTGGTGTACTGAGACCAAAAGATTACGAGTTCAATCATGACCAGGGCTCAAGATTGACTCAGCCTTCCATCCTTCTGAGGTCAGTTAAATGAGTACCCGACATGTTTGGGGCAAAATGCTAATTGTGAACTGCCCAGAGAGTGCACTCAGCACTATGGGGCAATATATAAGTGTGATTGCTTTACTAAACCACTGCACTTCACTTCCCAAAAGCCAGTTACTCCAACAGAAAGAGAATATGGTTCATCCAGTATATATCTCAGTAACACTGCAAAACAAACATAAAAATTTGAGCCTGGTAATTTTGCTTGAAAACCCTATTTTGTATTAAGTCTCAGTCTAATAAAGGCATACAGTAAAACCTCATATAACACTAAAACCTGGTTCCACAAGTCTTCGTGTTATATGATTTTTAGTGTTATCTGATCCTCTATGGGATCCATAGAGATACATTGTAACCACACAGGCTTTCGCGGTTGTTATCTGAAGCATCCCATAGGATCTTAATGTTATCTGATGCAATTCTTCCCCCCAGATTCCTTGATGTTATGCGATTTTCGTGTTATTCGATACTAATGTTATATGAGGTATTACTGTATATTAAAAATACTGAGCACAGTGTTTTCTATTCCATGTTTCAGTCTATGTCATTTGAAGCTCAGCACCTCACGGTTCCAGCTATAAAATGGATTGGACTCCTTCCATCTGATTTTAACAGGTTAGAGTTTCTAAGAGTACAGTCAAACCTCGCATAAAGAGCGTTTCACTTAAAGAGTAACTCACTTAAAGAGCAGAATTTTCTCTGAATGTTCGCTTCGCTTAACAAATAAAACCAACCAAAAACTCGCTTAACAAATAAATTGGGGTTCGCAATCCCCCCCACAATTGGTCACTTACAATGATGTTTCGCTTAAAGAGCAGACTCGCTTAAGGAGCAATCCTGTGGAACGCATTATGCTCTTTAAGCGAGGTACCACTGTATACGTATTTAATCTCTTTCCACATACGTAACCCAGCCCATCTGTTCCCTTTCCCCATTTTTTTCTCCTAATGCAGCTGCTCACCCTTCTATTGTAACAATAAGGATGTGAGGGAAGAAAACGCCCACTGGACATGTGGAAGAAATTCCAAAGAAGTTTCAGCAGCACCAGCAATTATTGTTGCTGATGCTGCTGAAACTTCTTCTGAACTGCTTCCACAAGTCCAACAGACATATATCACTACTATTATTTTAATCAGTAGCACTGAGATAGTAAAACTAAGCTTTTGACAGCTGTGGACTAATTTTTGTTTGCCTTTCAGACTGAATATACCAAAGAATGCATTGATTCCATTGACTAAGCAAGATGAAAATAAACTGTCCAGTTTGCAGACGAGACCTTATATTGCTTACCAATCAAGATGGAAAGAAGAAGTATGTATGAACCATACTATTGTCTGATTATTATGTCACAAACATACTGTATATCACAAACAGCTTGAGCAAATTTGTTTTTCTTCTACTGGTCCTGTGAATGCAACAAAGAAGCACTTGACTAAGAATTGATTAGATGCAGAGGCTTGACCTATTAGGGCACAGATTCTCAACCTGCAGCCCATGGGCTAGATGAGGCCACCCACTGCCTCCACCACAGCTGGAAGGGCTGTATAGTGGAGGAAGGGCAAAATGGCTGTCCGACCTCCGAAGCAGTATGAGGGGGCGTGACCCGATCCCAAGTTTTAAAAGATTGACAATTCCTGTATTAGGCTGATTCAGATTGATTTGAAGTTCTCTATGGCAGTTAAATTGCTTAGTTCACATATGTTTTAATAATCCCAGGAAATTTTAGGACAAGAATCCACATTGCACCTGAAATCACTACAGTTCTCACGGCTGTCACCATCCTCTTCTATCATTGATGCCACTCTCTTCCTCACCTTTTAAAAAAAGTTGTCACGTGACGTGTTGAATTGATTAAGCAACTTGTGAAACTGCAGTGCTCATCTGAGACTGAACTGGAAAAGGATATTTTTTAAAACTGTTGGATAAGAGACAAGAGGTGTTCACATGAGGGGGATGTTCCTACTGGACTGGCAATCCCCCCCCCCCAGTGTTTATAAGAATTTTAAGGGTCTCTATAGTTTTAAATGTTGGGGATTTTTATGTACGCTGCCCAGAGTCACATGTCGATTGGAGCGGCTATACAAATTGAATTATTATTATTATTATTATTATTATTATTATTATTATTATTATTATTATTATTATTATTATTATTATTATTATTATTATTATTATTATTATTATTATTATTATTATTATTATTATTATTATTATTATTAATAATAATAATAATAATAATAATAATAATAATAATAATAATAATAATAATAATAATAATAATAATACCGTATATGCCGGTGTACAAGATGACTGGGTGTATAAGACGACCCCCCAACATTTCCACTCAAAATATAGAGTTTGTTATATACTCGCTGTATAAGACCACCCCCTCTTCCGCACACTTTCCACACACCAAATAAAACATAAAAGAACATCAGATTTGATTTCAACATGTTAATTTATATTCAAATGCTTATAACATACAGAATGACTGTCACAAGGCTGTATGTTATCAAACATGTACACTAAACATAAAACAGTGCAAGTGCAAAGTGGTACTTATTTATCTACCATATATACATGAATATAAGCCGACCCGAATATAACCCAAAGTACCTAATTTTCACCTTGAAATCCATGAAAATATATTGACCTGAGTATAAGCCAAGAGTGGGAAATGTAGCAACTGCTAGTGAGTTTCAGTAATTAAAATACAGTAATATTAATTATTTTATTGATTTTTTAGAACTGTAGTTGTACCACCCACCAGTGGTGGGCAGGTCAATTGCACTGAGGCAGGAAGTGTTGCTCTAGCCTAGCCTCTTGCTTCCCCTGCAAAGAAGAAAGCATGCTTTTTCCTCCATCTTGGGCAGAAGGTACCAGTAAATGAAACCCTTTCTTTTCCCCCACCAGTTTGAAAGGGAGACACAATTGTAATGTAGAGCTTCTTTCTTCATCTGGATGGCATGTAGAATGAGGTGGGTGAGCATCAGAAGCCAACTATGGGCAGCTATGTCTATCTCAACTGAAGTGCACCCGGCGTATAGGACGACCCCCCCAATTATAGGCATGTTTTTCAGGGTGAAAAAGTTGTCTTATACACCAGCAAATACGATAATAATAATAATAATAATAATAATAATAATAATAATAATAATAATAATAATAATAATAATAATAAGAAGAAGAAGAAGAAGAAGAAGAAGAAGAAGAAGAAGAAGAAGAAGAAGAAGAAGAAGAAGAAGAAGAAGAAGAAGAAGAAGAAGAAGAAGAAGAAGAAGAAGAAGAAGAAGAAGAAGAGATGGGATTTTTTGTGTTAGGATGAATTAAAACATGGAAGAGATTCTTGTCTCCATCCATCACTTTCCAGGAAAGAACCTCAAAAAATGTTGATCTGTTTTGATTAAAAAGAGACAAATGGATCATCCATATTCTTCCATGTTTCCCATACTTATCACACCTATTCAATCCATATGAATCATCTCACTTTCTTTGATATCCCATTAGTTCATTGGCCCTGCTTCTTTCCCTCTTTGCCTCTTCACTGTCACTACCAAGCACCCCAGTGGTGGGCATCAGCAGGTTCGCACCAGTTTGCCAGAACTGGTACCAGAAATTCTGGCTAGCCCCGTCCATCCAAGTTTTAAAATAAAGTACTGTAGTCCTAATTTGGGTGCAACTCAGGGCTTTCCCCCTGGTCACACCCACCATACCACGCCCAGAGTGTGATAGTAATTTTTTTTGGAGCCCACCACTGAAGCACTTCCTAGTCCAACTAGTTTAATCACACCTTCTTTCCACCACCACCATGCACACTGTTGCCCTGCCAGGACTGCTCTTTCCTCTACAAATGAGAAGGAATGAACCAAAAGGATGGGAAGAAAGCACGTTCTTTTGTGGCAAATGCATGAAAGAACAGAATATGAAGGAGGAATCCCCACAAAGCAAACTGAAAATGAAACAAGAGTTTCCATTTAGCACATCCCTCACTGACATGCTTGTAAATGTTAATTCACATTGTGCCAAATGGCAGTTTAGTGGGGTTAATTATGATCTGGCAAACCAACATTTTCTGATTGCCAGGACAAAGAATGACACCCTCTCCCTAAACTCATCTGCACTGCCAAAGCCCAGCACAGGATTAAGAATAACAAGCCAATCCTCTTTTGCTATCCCCCCTCTTGCCTGGGTTGAAAGGATTTTTGTTGGGGAAACTCTGCTCAGAGGACACCCAAATGAGGCTCCTTTCAAGTACCCAAGATTTTTTCCTACCAAAGTGGTCCCTATATATCTACAGTCATACCTCGCATAACGAATTTAATTTGTTCTGTGAGGCTGCTTGCTATGCGAAAAATTCGCTATGCGGGTCTGACTCGCATAACGAATTTTTCGCTATCCGAGTCGGACTTTTCCCTATGGAAAAACTCGCATAACGAGCGTTTCTATGGGGGAAACTGAGTTTTCCCCATAGAAACGCTCGTTATGCGAGGTTTTCCATAGGGAAAAGTCCGACTCACATAGCGAAAAATTCGTTATGCGAGTCAGATCACTTAGCAAAAAGCTTGCTCGTTATGGGAGTTTTTCGCTAAGCGAAACGCTTGTTATGTGAGGTTTGACTACTTTCAATTTCTTGCTTTCAAACTGCTAGGTTCGCAGGAGCTGGGACAGAGACAGGCACTCAATCCATCATGCAGTACCCGGATCTCAAACTGCTGACTTGCCGGCCTTCCAGCTAACAAGGCGAGCTTCTTAACCACTGAGCCACTGCAGACCTTTTTGCATGGATAACTTCAGTATAATTCTTTATCCCATGAAAGCCATTTACATCGGTAGATCCCAGGAGCTGCCTGGTTGCCGCTCTCTAGAGACTTTTGGCAAACTGTAGGGGATAAGGATAATCTTTCTACAGTAAAACATTGGTTTACAGAAAAAATCAATTCTGTAGCTTTTTCCCTAACTCATTTTTTTCTGTAAAACGAGGCATTCCCATAAGAATGCATTGGGCGATAAAAACGTTCCTGATTCCCCCCAAAAAATAAAAATAAATAAATAAACACTCTAACTCCTCTCCAGACAACTCTACTGCCACCAACAGGGCACAGAATGGCTGCGGGTGATCTTTTACAGTCCACCAGGTGCAATGAGTTCTGAGAAACCGTGTTCTGTAAAATGGGGTTTTTCTGTAAAACAGGATACTTTTCAGCAAAAAAAAAAAAACTTCTGTAAAATGGGATTCCTGTTAAATGAAGGTTCTGTAAAACAGGTTTTACTGTACTTTGTTGTTTTACTGTTCATATTTATTTATTTATTTATTTATTTATTTATTTATTTATTTATTTATTTCCAATCTTTCTCCTATACAGGACTCAAGGCTGCTTACATAATTAAGAAAAGACAATATAAAATTATTATAATATTAAAAGAGAATTAAACAAATATCATATTAAAATAGTGCATAAATACAATACTAAAATCATATTTAAAAGCAGCAAAGCAATCCCATTTTAAGAAAACCTTTCCAGTCCTGGGGCAGTGACAGAGAAGGGTCTCTCTTATCCATCTGTGAGGGTGGCGGGATAGAAAGACCTCGCCTGAATATTTTAGCACCCAGGCAGGCTCATTAAGGGAGGTGCTTTCTGTACTACTGTCTATTTCATAAAATGTTTACCTTGCTCTCATTGGTGTGCTCTTTGTTTCCAAATCCAGAAAAGAAACATATCCACATAAGCTCTATTGGAGCAAGCTGGTGCAGGTCCAACAGAGCTGTTCAGAGTAATGTAGATAAAACGGTTTCTTGAGGTCTGGTATGCCATTTGATGCAATCCTTTTATCCAAATAGCATACCAGATCTCAGACCTATTTGGTCTGATTCTTTTTGCTGGGAATTCGCAATAACGTGAAGCAGCTTAAGAAAAAAGCCACTTTGGGACATTAGCAGAGTAAACACTCCCGCTGCTCTTTCATGGAGGAGAATATTATTTTTTTTTTAAAAAAGTCTCTATCTATTGACCAATCAGTCTCCTGTCTCACACTATGAAGATCTTTAAGAAAATTCTGAACCATTTCACCAGCAACTGGAATATGGACAAAGATTTTTCTTGCTCAGTAAAGAATAGCTAGCTTTTTACTTTGAAATACAGCACAGTAATACCCCGGGTAATGCGAGTACCGTATAGCGTGAAAACCGCATAACGTGACAAGATTTTCGGAAACATCTTGTATTGAATAACGCGATTTTCACGTTATTTTCATGTAGGCGAGCGAAACGGGGATCCCACGTCAAGGCAATTGCCTTGACGTGCGATCCGCATTGCTGTAGCGTGCCCGGGAAAGAGGCGGCTTGGTCGAAATCCTCACCCCCGCGCAGGGGAAGGGAATTTTGGCCAAGCCGCCTCTTTCCCAAGCCGGGGAGACCCGGCGGAAAGGCACCTCTCCTCTCCTGAAGTTCCGAAAGGGTAAAGATCCTTATCTTTTCGGAACCTCGGGTGCCTGCAAGCCACCCGAGGTTCCGAAAAGATAAGGATCTTTACCCTTTTGGAACTTAAGGCGTGCTGCGCGCGTGGGTGGGGGTTAGTGCAGGGTACGGGGGGGACCTCCGTACCCTGCGCTAACCCCCACCAACGCGCGCGTGCCTGCAAGCCACCCGAGGTTCCGAAAAGATAAAGATCTTTACCCCTTTGGAACTTCGGGAGAGGAGAGGCGCCTTTCCGCGGGGTCTCCCCGGCTTGGGAAAGAGGCGGCTTGGCCGAAATTCCCTCCCCCTGCGCGGGGGTGAGGATTTCGATCAAGCCGCCTCTTTCCCGGGCACGCTATAGCAACGCGGATTGCACGTCAAGGAAATTGCCTTGATGTGGGATCCCCGTTTCGCTCGCCTAAACAAGGGTCGGCTTTTCCAAATTCCCCCTCCCCCGGGGGAGGGGGAAATTCGGAAATGCCGACCCTTGTTTAGGGGCTTTGCGATGGGAGTTTGGGCACCCAAACATCCATCGCAAAGCGCCTAAATGGGCATCGCACATCAAGGCAAGGTATCAAAGTGGGGGGTGGCACCCCCCGCTTTGATACCTTGCCTTGACGTGCGATCCCCGTTGCTATACCCGTTTGGTAGAAGAGGCTCCCGCTGGCGCGCCTTTTCGCGCGTGCGCGTGCGAGCGCCTCTTCTCAGGTTTTTTTTAGCGTTGTTGGATCAATGTATCGAACAATGTTAAAAACCGGACATCATGACTCGTGGAACCATGTCATAACGTTGTCCGGGGTTCTAGTGTACTGTACTTAGTATTTAAAGGAGAATGCAATATTCTTGTAGTCTTTAAAAACAAGAATTCTTGTCTTTATGCTGTTGATCTAGATCAGTGATGGTGAACCTTTTAGTGACTGAGTGCCCAAACTCAACAGGCTGCCATCCGCAATGTAGAGCGGTGGGGTGAACTTTACACTGGGGAGGGGGAGAGAGGGAGCGCTCCCTTTGGGCTGCTGGGCAGAGGGGTGGGGTGAACTCTGTGCTGGGGCAACAGCACAGATGTCCACAGAGAGGGCTCTGAGTGTCCCTTCTAGCATACGTGCCATAGGTTCGCTACCACTTATCTAGGTATACTGATACATGACTGTATATATTATGCAGAGCAGCAGTTTAACTGGTGTTTTTTTAAAAAATTGTCCTTTCCTTTGCAGCTGGATATTATGACAACATATAAAATGAAGGCTGAAATTCAGGCTTTGACCTCTTTTTCATCTGACTACCTTTCTAGAGTGTATTTGCCAAACAAGCTGCAATTTGGTGGGTGGATATGAATGTTCAGACAAACTTTCAAGGTTTCATGAGGTAAACTGAATTAAAAGTTGATAACATAGACCTTATAAATGGAATGTCATTCTACTTTGAAAAAGTGTGAATAGATATTTACAGTGGGTTTTAAAATGTGTCTGTGGATTTATTTACACATTTGATGTTTTTCTCAGTTGGGAAAATGGTTATTTATGTACCACTATCTTATTTCCAAAAAAGGGTAATGCCAAAGAATGTTCAAATTATCGAACAATTGTGCTCATCCCACACGCTAGCAATGTGATGCTCAAGATAATACAGGATAGACTTCAGCAGCACATGGAGAGAGAATTACCAGAAGTGCAGGCTGGGTTCCGAAGAGGCAGGGGAACTAGAGACCACATTGCCAACATATGTTGGATCATGAAAAAAACAAAGGAATATCAGAAAGAAGTCTACTTCTGTTTCATTGATTACACTAAGGCCTTTGACTGTGTGAACCACAACTTCGGAAACAGCGTGGATCAGATCCCCCGACCTCCCCAGAAGCGGCAGGGGTGTCAGAGAGCCCAAAATTTTGGACTCTCTGACACCCCTGCCCTGGGGAGGTTGGGGGATCCAATTCATGCTGTTCCCGACCTACCTGGGCACTGCGATCACAGCATAAGATTGGCGCTTGGGTTGGGGGATTGAACAGGCACGCACCTGATTCAACCCCCAATCCAAGCAGCTAATCCCATGCTGTGATCTGGCTACCTCTTTGGAAAGGGCAGGGGGGATTCAACTCATGGAATCCCCCCTGCCCTTTCCAAAGAGGCAGCCTGATCGCCCCTCTCTTCCCTTTCCTCTTCGGAAGGGGAACAGGGCTTTTTTTTAACATTGTGCAATCAATGCATCACACAACGTTAAAAACCAGATAACTACGAGACTTGTGGAACCAAGTCTCATCATTATCCGAGGTACTAGTGTAATTTGATTAGTGTAGATAAGGTAGCGCTGAGCCAAGTAAACACTCCAGGTAAAATAGAATCAAATTTTTCGTTATACGAAGCGGTCGTTATACAGGGTTTCACTGTATTTTAAAGGTACAGTAAAACCTCAGATAATGCTAAAACTTGGTTGCACAAGTCTTAATGTTATCCGATTTTTAATGTTATACGATGGATGCATCGGATAAGATTAAAATCCTATGGGATGAATTGCATAACGTTAAAACTCCATAGACATACACTGTAACCGGCACAGGCTTTAGCGGATGTTATCCAATGCATCCCATAGGATTTTAATGTTATGTGATGCAATTTTTTCCAGATTGCTTAATGTTATGCAGTTTTAGCGTTATCTAATGCAAACATTATCCAAGGTATCACTGTACAGTAATACACCGGATATCGATTGGACCAGATAGCGCTAGAATTGGATAACGATGCAAGATTTTTGGAAAAATCTTGCATCGGATAACGATTGTTTTAGCGTTATCTGAGCCAATCGTGGGGGGGGGGGGGTTTGGATTGGGTAGAACATTTACCCAATCCACCCTGCCCCCGTGATGGATCGCTGCTACTGAACTAGGGTCGGGCAAAAGGCAGGCAGGCGCCGGCCTTCCCCCCCTCCCCCGACCCTAGTTCAGTAGCAGCGATTGCTGGATGAAGCCTAGTGGTGCACAGGCTAGCTAGCCCAAGCGCCGCTAGGCTTCGTCAACAGCCTTGTCTCGCCACCCAACACCGTACTGCCCCTTACCGCTTGCTAAGGGGCCAGTGCGGTGCGGGAAACAGGCACCCGCTGGCACGCAACAAAGCGCACGAGCGGGTGCGCTTTGTTGCGGGCCAGCGGGTGCCTGTTTCCCGCACCGTACTGGCCCCTTACCACTTGCTAAGGGGCAAGGGGTGCCTTGGCCGAGATCCTCTCCCCCACGAAATCCCCTCCCCCTGTGCGGGGGAGGGAATTTTAGCCAAGCCACCTCTTCCTGGGTACGCTATCGCAACGGGGATCGCACGTCAAGGCAAGGGATCAAGGCGGGGGGTGGCACCCCCCACTTTGATCCCTTGCCTTGGCACGCAACCCCCTCGCTAAGAGTCCGGTGGGTTCAGTAGAAGAGGCTCCCGCTGGTGCGCCTTTTCGCACGCGTGTGAGCGCCTCTTCTCCGGGCTTTTTTTAAAGCGTTGTTCGATGCATGCATCAGACAACACTAAAAATCGGATAATGTCATGACTTGTGGAACCAAGTCATAATGTTATCCGGTGTTCTACTGTATATTGTAATCAGAGTAAGTTACAGTAGAAAGTTGGTCAAAAGTTCAGAAAGCACATCAAAATAAAGAAAGCAGCTCAAATGGGAAAGACCGGGGGGGGGGGGGGCTTCTGGCTTAAGCACCTACATGATTTCAGTTCACCTTTAGCTCCAAGCATTGGGTCGAGAGAGTGTCTTCCCCCCATCCCTCTGGGTTATATCTCCTCCCTCAGGGCCCAGCTCCTTGCCATTCCACTAAAGGAATCCAGCCAATGATCATACAGCATAACATGTCCATCACACATCCGGTTTCAATTCTTCCAACCCATGAGGCCAGCACGTTTACACATTCCAATCCCTCTGGTATGTTCTAAAAGGTTCTTCCCCGCATAGAAATCTCCATCTTGGATGGGGCTAAAATCAGGGCATAAATTCTTCCCTGGCAAAGACATTCATCATTGAATTCAAAATTATCTTTAAACAGTATTTTTAGAAGCATTTTGACAAGATTTTTATGCAATTTCATCAATTAAAAAAAAAATCCCTAGAGATGTTTTTCTGTACATTACTGTAAACCACTTTTCTTTTAAAATTGTCAGTCAGCCATTACTATACATAATCTATGTACAAATACTGTATTTAATAATGTGTTGTTACTGGAACTAAAGCCATTTGACAGCAAGTAGGCAACCACCTATTCTCACATACAGTACTCATGGTCTTTATAGGAAGCCAATTATATAAGTGGTCTTTACTGTAGATACTGTTCCTTCAAAGTCTGTGTATCAGTTTGGAGCCACTGCATAACCTAAAACACATTGAAAGATGAAAAAGTAGACCTTAAGAGTAAATCAAGCTTGTGCTATCTCTGGAAGCAAAAATGATGAAACTGATGTATTTGGGGTACATAATGAGAAAAGCATAAAAGTATTGTTGGCAAACGATGGCATAAATCTCATTGGCAGAAAACCAAATACTATACAGTAATATAATCATTTCATGTCAGAAACTATTCTGGGTTGAAAGGGTTTTTGCAGAAGAAACTCTGCTTAGGGAATGCCTGAATGAGGCTCCTTTCATGTCCCCTAGAACTGGGACAGAGATGGATGCTCAATCCGTCATGCAGTGCCCAGGCCTTGAACTTCTGACTTGCCAGCCCTCCAGCTAACAAGTCGACCTTCTAATCTAAACCACTGAGCCAGTGCAGCTCTTAATGTTGTGTGTAATATGGTCGGGTCCTGTGATTGTGTTGCCAGAATAAATGTGGGGACATAAACTGGCATCTGGGTCTGTAGGAAGGTTTAGTCCCCATCCCTGTTCGACTGCTGTATAGTCTGTCTGTCTGTGTGTCGATTGTCAGCAAGTGTAAATATCTCACAAAGAATCTCTGGCACCATATGCACTCAGAATCTCATACACTCAGGGATCCTCGATTTATTTTGTTCAGATATAGCTCAAGAACAATTTCAAGTTTAAGATTAAACGTGCAACATTATTTCTCTTCTTTCTATAATTCCATAAGGGAGAAAAATTAATCACAACATTAACAATCAATGGTATTCCATCTTTCATAAATACCTGAAAATGAGAACCTCTACAATGGCAGGCAGTATTCACTGATCCTAATCACTTCAATAGGCTCAAAAATTATCACCGTGATATCTTTACAGAAAAACCGAAAGGCCACAAAAATGCGTGGGAGCTTTCGAAAAAACGCCAGATCATGTCACCAACTAAAGTGTTTCCAAAAGCCAGGCTGCGGAGTTGTGGCCAAAAGAAAATGGAGAGTAGTAGGGGCCAAGTCAACATTGGTGGTGTTACTCTTTAACATCTTGTTACACACGTGAAGACTTTCCTTGTACGATTTCGCCTTTAGCAACAGTGAATCAAGGGTAAACCATCGCGTCGCTTGCCAGCAGCAGTGATAAACCAATCAAGTCTTGCCGCTAAGCCACAAAACGAAGTCCATAAATCATCAGGCGTGCTTTACGGACTACAATGCCCAGAATTCCGCGGGCACGCTGGAGCCCGGCAAATCTGACGCACGCGCACTGAAGAGAGGCCTACCTACTCCTCGCGACGTGGGCCGCTGTCGATCTGTTTGGTGTAACGGCGAAGCGAGGAGGGCCGTGTGGAGGGAGAGGAGGAAGGAAGGCCAAGGCGGTAGCCCGGGAGGGAGGAGGCCCCCTTCAGCCCCCGCTGAAAACCCTTCCCTTCCCTGGTTTCTGACCTGAGCTCACGTGTGGAGCCTGGGTGGGATCCGGTAAGTGCGGTGGCCTCTTCTTGCGCTCAGTCAGTGGGGCTTCTCGCAAGTCTCTCCTGCCGCCGGGCTTTCTTTGGCTGCGCCGCTTCCCTGCTGTGGCTCCGGCTCTCCCCGCTCTTTAGGCGCCCCCTTGCTTCGTTTTTCCGCCCCTCCGGCCGACTTCGGGCGTCAGTTTCGCCCCTCCAGTTGACGCTTCGCTTCCCCTTCCCGCGTGTCCTTTGTTTGCCACCCAGGGTGGGTCTTACTTAAGAGTTCTCCCCTCGGGGTTGAGGCTGTTTTGTTTCGTCTCCGATCTGGAGAATTCACCTTAGTCTGCAAGGGCCGCGGTGGCTCAGTGGTTAAAACGCTGAGTTTGACAACGAGGAGGTGTCGGCAGGGCAACAGTTCGAGACCCGAGTGTTGCCTGACGGAGTGAGCGCCTGCCGTCTGTCCCAGCTCCTGCCAACCTAGCAGTTCAAAAGCAAGAAATTGAAAGCAGATAAATGGCTACCACTTTGCCGGAAAATGTGACAGTATTTCGTGTGCTCCAGTGTCTAGTCATGCCTGCCAAATGACCACTGGTAAACGGAGATGAGCAGTGAACCCTAGTGTCAGATACAACTGGGTTTCGAGTAAAGGCGACCTTTACCATTAGTCTGCATTACGAACATGAGTATGTGGCAGGGCTATATATTCCTAGCTGGTGCCTGTTTAAAAAGAAAGGTGAGCCCATGGTACTTTCTTCAGCTGTGCTGTGTTCCTCATCCTGGCTTCGTCTGCCCATCACCTTGAACTTCATCTGAGATGGTAACTATCAATTCTGCCTTTCCCAACAATTAGGGGGCAATGCTACAGGGTCCAGGTTTGGGTGATGTATTTAGTAAAAGTCAGTCTTTATTATTTATTTATTTAAGCAAATTTTTATGCCACCCTCCTCAGAAAGACCCAGGCCGGCTAACACAACTCTAAACGTCTAAAACACAATAAAAACATAATATAAAATCAAGATTAAAAGATTTTTAAAAATTTAAAAAGCTAAAACAGGACACACAGAGAGAGGGGGATCAAATGAGCCAACAGACTAGGGCAGCTGTCTGGTCCATACACCACACATGCTCTGCCAGCCAGGTCTTTAGGACCCCTTCCTAAAGGGCAGCAGCTCCATCTGGAGATGCAGCTCACTTGGCAAGAGGTTCCATAGGGCCGGAGCAGACAAAGAGAAGGCCCTCCTTGTGCTAGAGAGATGTGCCTCTCTAGCTGATGGTACAACCAGAGGACCTCTCCTATCTGCTCTGGTGGGATGGACAGAGGTCCTTAAGGCGATGTGGTCTCTTAGGTATCCTGGCCCACTATCATATAGGGGCTTACTCAAAAGCCAGTTGTATTGTTTATTTATTCAGATTTATATTGCTGCCCACTTACCCCAAAAAGGGTAATGCCAAAGAATGTTTAAATTATCGAACAATTGCGCTCATCCCACACGCTAGCAAGGTGATGCTCAAGATAATACAGGATAGACTGCAGCAGCACGTGGAGATAGAATTACCAGAAGTGTAGGCGTGGTTCAGAAGAGGCAGGGGGACTAGAGACCACATGCCAACATACGTTGGATCATGGAAAAAACAAAGGAATATCAGAAACAAGTCTACTTCTGTTTCATTGATTACACTAAGGCCTTTGACTGTGTGGACCACAACAAAATGTGGCAAGTAATTAAATGGGAATACCAGAGCACCTTACATACCTCATGAGAAATCTGTACATGAATCAAGAAGTAACAGTTAGGACAGAATACGGAAGGACAGAGTGGTTCGGAATAGGAAAAGGAGTAGGACAAGGCTGCATTTTGTCACCCTGCTTATTCAGCTTATACACAGAGCACATAATGTGCAATGCAGGGATGGAGGAATCACAATTTGGGATGAAAATTGCAGGGGGAAACATCAACAATTTGAGATATGCAGATGATACCACCCTAATGGCAGAAAGTGAGGAGGACTTAAAGAAGCTCCTGATTAGGTTGAAAGAAGAAAGTGCAAAAGCTGGCTTGAGGCTCAATATAAAGAAAACCAAGATAATGGCATCAGTCCCTGGAGAATAGATGGGGAAGAAGTAGAAGCAGTGACAGATTTTACTTTCCTAGGATCAAAGCTCACTGCAGATGGCAATTGCAGCCATGAAATAAAAAGGCAACTGATTCTTGGGAGGCAAGCGATGAGAAACCTGGGGAACATAGTGAAAAGTAGAGACATCACATTGCAAACAAAAATTCGTATAGTCAAAGCAATGACATTTCTGGTGGCAATGTATGGTTGTGAGAACTGTGCCATTAGGAAAGCTGATTGCAAAGAGTTTTGAGAGTCCCCTGGACAGCAAGGAGAACAAATAGGTCAATCTTAGAAGAAATCAACCCTGACTGCTCCTTAGAAGGTTAAATAGTAAAGATGAAGCTAAAGTACTTTGGACATCAAATGAGAAGAGAGGATTCACTTGAGAAAGCCTTGATGCTGGGAAAGGTGGAGGGCAAAAGAAGAAGGGGCCGGCCAAAAAATGAGATAGCTAGATGGTATTGTAGACACAATGGGCACAAAGCTGAGCGAGTTGAGGAGGATGGTGGAGGACAGAAGTGCCTGGTGGACAGTGGTCCATGGGGTCGCAAAGGGTCAGAATCGACTGTGCAACTGAACAACAACCACTCACCAAGGCGACTCAGGGTGGCTTACAGTATCCAACTCTAGGGTTCAGTGTTCATTTCTGTTGGCTGTATTTACTGACTAAAAAGTTTCAAACAAGGTTAGTTTGCAGATCTACAGGTCTCTTCATTGGGTAAAGATAGTGTAATACTTAGGCTTCAGGTAAAAAATGTTGAGATTGGACCAGGTGTGAGATTCCTGTGGCTCTTGAAACCAAACTGCCACCAAGACAAGTTGAAGTTACTATTGGTTTCAAATACTGTATAGCACCGTGATGGCAAACCTTGGCACTCCAGATGCTCTTGGACTCCAGTTCCCAGAAGCCCAAGAACCCTGTGAATCCACACGAATGGGTTTACTGCGATTCATCCAGCCTGTGCTGCCGTCATCACTCCCGGAAGCGGAAGTAAAACATACCCATACAGGCATGTTTTACTTCCGCTTCCGGGAACGATGAGGGCAGCGTGGGCCGGATGAATCGCAGTAAACCCATTCGTGTGGATTCACAGGGTGCTTGGGCTTCTGGGAATTGAAGTCCAAGAACATCTGGAGTGCCAAGGTTTGCCATCACAGCAGCATGTCATTAAAAGCTGAGTCAAAACTATTGGCCCAACTAACCCAGTATTGTCAGCTCTAACTGGCAGCAGTGATTTTTCAGTGTTTCAAATAGGATTTTTATTCTAGTCTTATCTTGATAGCAATAGCAGTTACACTTATATACCGCCCCATAGTGCTTAGTTCATTCTGGGCAGTTCACAGAGTAATTAGTATTTTGCCCCTCACATGCTGGATACTCATTTTACTGTGGAAAGATAGAAGGCTGAGTCAACCTTGGTCCCTGTCAGGATCGAACTTGCAACGTTTTGGCTGGAGTACAGCAGTTTAACGACTGCACCACCAGGGTTCTCATCCAAATACTGACTAGGTCACAACCTGCTTAGTTTCCAAAATGAGAGAAGATTAGTATGTTTTGTTGTTGTTGTTCAGTTGCACAGTCAATTTCGATCTTTTGCGACCCTATGGACCATTGTCCTTCAGGCACCTCTGCCACCATCCTCCTCAACCCGCCCATCTCTGTGCCCACTGCATCTACACCAGCATCTAACCATCTCATTTTTGGCCACCCCCTTCTTTTGCCCTCCACCTTTCCCAGCATCAAGGCTTTCTCAAGTGAATGCTCTCTTCATATTTGCTGTCCAAAGTACTTTAGCTTCATCTTTACTATTTAACCTTCTAATGAGCAGTCAGGTTTGATTTCTTCTAAGATTGACCTATTTGTTCTCGCTGTCCAGGGGACTCTCAAAACTCTCCTCCAACACCACATTTCAAAGACGTCTATTCTGTGCTCAGCTTTCCTAATGGTCCAACTCTCACAACCATGCATTACCACCGGGAATACCATTGCTTTGAGTATGCAGATTTTTGTTTGCAAGGTGATATTTTTTATTTTTTTTATATTTGGGTTTCTATACCGCCCTACTTGGCAGAGCCAACTCAGGGCGGTTTACACACATGTATAGTTACAGTCACAACATATCAATAAATCAATAATGTCTCTACTTTTAACTATGTTCCCCAGGTTCCTCATACTGTAGCTTGTCTCCCAAGAATCTGTTGCCTTTTTATTTCATGGCTGCAATCACCATCTGCAGTGACACTAAGAAAGTAAAATCTGTCACTGTATGTTAGCATAGCGATAAGAAATCCTGTAATGTTGGGATGATATTTGGAATAAATGATTGTAACAAGAGTTAAATTTTCCTAAAGACAGTCTCTCTTTTAAAATTGTGTGTGAGGAAAACCATTCTGTTTTGGGAAGTGACTGTAGCATGTGTAGATGCTCTTTTTCATTTAATGTAGATATGCTAGAAATTATTTAATTTATTACTTCAGATCCTGTACAATCCTTAGGAAATGTTTGACCCTCAAGGTGGTGCTGGACAAAGTTTTCACCAACTGTGGTCCACAAAGGTGGTCAACCTTTTTGTGCCGTGGGCCTGACCACGCCCCTGGAACAGCTGACCACACACCCTGGAAGTGGGCACATTTACTGCTGTCCTAAATGTGCCTACTTCTACATTTGCATCAGCTGTGGGTGCATTTGCACGGGCACGTTTTATGGCTGACGTAAATGCTTCCACTTCCGGGTGCAGGGGAGACGGCGATGGGCCAGATTGAATGGCATCAGGGGCTGGGCCGTATGTTGGGAACCCCTGATATAGTCAATGGTGAGAAGCACAAGGGCTTGTAGTTAACCCATCTGTGCTACATACATCATAGCTTGGTATAGCAACTTCTGCCCATGTCATCTGCCTGCTCATGTTTATGTTGGGTACTACCTTGAACTCTTCAGAACATATGTATCTTTCCATGACTACATATCATGGGTGGTTAAGAAGCCAAGATAGAGATTTATTTAATGCACAACTCACTGTCACTGACTGTATCAGTGAGCAGCTTCTGGACAAGAACAAGCTTAATTCAGTCAGCAGCATCTGAACTATGCATGTTTCTCTTCATTTCTCTGGCATGCATTGTGGAAAATAGTGCTGGAAGCAATTTTGTCATATTTTCTTGGGACAAGAGTATAGCTGGAGCGTATAATAGAGAATCACGTTTGTTGAGAGATGTGACCGCGAGACATTAAAAGTTGTAGACTGTGGTCATGAGTAGAATGATGCGTGCGTGCGTGCTACACATAAAAAGTTTCCTAAATAAGTCTGCACATATCTTTAGTGTTTTGGGTTTACAAACACCTGAAGTCCACATTTTGATCCAGTTTCTTGCCATATTTTTATAGACTGGTGATATTTATTCAGGTTTAGAGTAAATCAGTGCGAAAAATTAGTAATAATTTATAAAGCCCCCCCCCCAAAAAAAAAACCCTCCCCCTGTATAATGAGTAGTTGAGTGTTTAGGTAACATTGCCTTTACATCCCCACTATTTTACCACCTCCCTAGAGATGGGAGTGAGAAAAGAGCCTCTTTTCTTCATGAAATGCATCTTGTGTAAGATGTTCACAGTCTACAAAAAGTGACAAGATCAGAATTGGGGAGAAAACCAGTTACAGAGTGAAATAGAGAAATATTTCCATCTAATTTCCACCTAAAAGATTAAACCTTGTTGTGACCTTGCATTTGGAGATCTGCTAGATGGCAGTAAGAGCTAAGAGCAGATGGTAGAAAAATGAAACACCAGTGTAGAACCTGCAGACAATTGTGAAAGTTAAATTGTGATGTCATAATTGATCCTGGATGGTGATGATTTCAGTCTCTTGTGTTGCTAAGTAAATTTTACAGGCACTTTTCTTGACTATAATAGTTACACCTGTGATTCTGGTTCCTTTAGCCCAGCAGTATGGATCTTTTAGATTTTGACCTGTAATTCCTATCAGCTTTGCTTCCCTCACCCCCCAAAAAAGACTAATGCTAAGGCCGTATGTTGCCCAATCCTTTACCAGCTGTTATGTATTTTGAATGTATTTTTGGTGTTGTGCTACATCTGAAAGTTAGGCAAAATCCCTATAAATGGGTTGGTGAATGAAGAAAAGCATGTGACTAAGGTTAAATATTTAGTGTTATGAATGAATGTTGTAAGTTCTACATTGTGATAGTGAGAAAATAAAATATGTTTCAAAATCTTTGTGGTAGTTACACCTTAAGCGAAATTAGTTTCTGTAAAAAACAACAACTGAATGAACTGCAGTGGCTCAACTGGTTAAGACACTGAACTCGCTGACTTGAAAGTCAGAGTTCAATTCCCGGGTACTGCATGACAGAGTGAGCTCCCGTCTCTGTCCCAGCTCCTGCCAACCTAGCAGTTCAAAAGCAAGAAATTGCAAGTAGATAAATAGGGACCACTTCAGTGGGAAGGTAAACAGCATTTCATGTACTCTGGTATTGAGACATGCCTGGCACCTATCCATGGAAACGTCTGCAGACACAGACAGAACTGGCTCTTTGGCTATAAACAGATGAGCACTGAACCCTAGAGTTGGATACGACTGGCTTTAGAGGAAGGGCAACCTTTACCTTAGGTTAAACTATCTTCTGAAACTATTCAAAAACATGATTCCTATTAAGGGCTGATGGGCTTTTGTTGAATTCAGAGCTTGCATAATTGGATATATATTTGCATCCTTATATCTGAGTGAATCTTGATCAACTCACGACTATTCTCTAAATATGAACAATGGTGTGTTTTGATTCTGTTTAATTTTGTAGTTTGTAGCATAGGTTTTGTTTATATACTTTATAAGAAATTCTGGAGACTATAGCAGAGAAAATAGGACAATACATTTGAATTGAAATCAGTTAAATTGAGTAAAAGCCATGAAAACAGCGCCAAGATGAACTGCAGAATGTGCTGAAATGCTTAAAGAAACAAAAACACATTTTAGCCTGGCTAGGTGAAATTTTATAAGGGAGTTCAAGATTCACGGCACTAGCACTGAGAAGTCCACAGCACTAGCATTGAGAAGTCCGTTTCCTAGTTACCTTCACAGCTTGCAAATGATGGAGTAACCTGGCATAGAAGCTTTAATGAAGAAGAAAGAATTCACGGAGGCCACTAGAAACAAATGTGTATCAATGTGTTTGTTTTCATGTACAAAAAAACAGGGCAGAATCTGTTGCCTAAACATAGAGGTGTAAAGCAGTGTTTCTTGTTTAGTGGCAGTCTGATCCATGACTGATGTTCTTGAAATTCATAATTGATCATATATCTCTGTAGCCCGTTCAAGTAATTAAAAAACAACTTGAATGTAGGGTTTCTTTTCTTTGCAGTAGGATTTTGCCCCTTTAATTTTATTATAAGCGTAAATAGAGTGTTGTTGTGTTATATGATGACTAGTGTGCATTACACAGTCGTGTAGTAAACAATGTACAGTATTGAAGTTCTTTTCAACTTTGTTATTCACAGAACCATCATGAGTTTGTTTGGGTCAACATCAGGATTTGGAACTGGGGGTACCAGCATGTTTGGCAGCACAGCTACAGATAATCACAACCCAATGAAGGTATTTGGCTATTTTCATTATTATTATTTTTTGGGGGGATACAGCCCTGTCTTTAAAAATAAGGCTTGTACATTAAGCTTCTTGAAAATTCTCAACTGCAAAAAAGCAACCAATATAAAGTGTTTTGATAAATCAGTAAATATTCTATAAATATTCTGTAGATTGTATCCCTTGCAGATGAAGCTCCCACCATGATTGCTAGAAGTACAGTACAGTTGAAACAGCTGCATGCAGAACAATGGTGATATGAACAGTCTGATTTTTTTTAATACAAAAAGAAAAATAGTACTTTATAGGTACTTCTTTTTTGTTGGTTCATAGGCTGTGCCAACTTAAATGCATTTTCACATAAGGGAATATATATTCTCAATCACTTTAATGGGATTTACATCCAGAATGTGGGCTGCAATATTTTTTCTTTGTTATATTTTGGAAATGCAACTTGCTGTTGGTTCTTTGGCATAACTAATTTGACCTTTGTTGGGTTTTCTAACTACTGGTAATTAAAATTATCAGCTGTGCATATGGCTTGGGAAATGAGTGTAACTTTTATTTCTTCCAGGATATTGAAGTTACTTCACCACCTGATGACAGCATTGGTTGCTTGGCTTTCAGCCCACCAACACTGCCGGGTAATTTTCTTATTGCAGGATCATGGGCAAATGATGTAAGTAGCAAATAAAAATAAATGTTGGAACATATAATGTATATAGCTAGTCCAATTTGTACTAAATATGTAATTCTACTTCTTACAAGTGAAATGTTATGCCAGAAGCAGGGGTAATGACTATTTCATAATATTGTAAAGCAATCTAGGTAACAATGTACTGCCAGAAAAGAAGTCATCTGATTTTAATGATATCTTTAAAAGTAGCATCTTAGATTATTGGAATGCAAAATTAATTAAATAAAGGGGCGAAGAGAAGTTAGATTTCCCTTTTCATTGGTTTGTAGTCATGGTTAATTTAAATGGGATGGTTCTGATTCAAATTAACGTGTCTAGTACTCTGGATATACTGTAATTATAACACCTTAAATTGTCCCTCTTTGTTTTCCTTTTTCAATAGCCCCTGAAAAAGACTACTCATTGTTTGGGCCATAATTGATAGTTTTAAAAGTGTAATACATCTGTTTTTCTTAACATCCAGAGGCTTTGTTTCTCCAACACTGGGTTATTCTACCATCTTTTGGCGTTGGAGATTTAGCAAGTCAAAGCTGACTTCATCAGGAAGTCCTTTGGGTTTTCAAAAGTCTCCAAAATAATTTTGCTCACAATAATAGGGAGAGTCAATGGGACTCTTAAATCCTTGTCTCAGATAGATTAGAGGATCCTCTGCCTCACTGTCTGATATATGACAGCTGGCTAGCCCTCAGGGTTATTTGTAAGAAAAAGACCAGATAAACACTTAAGTGTTAGCTGTAGTATACAGTATGATAGTTTAACACAGGAGTGCCCAAACTACAGCCCGTGAGCCGGATTTGGCCCACGGCACCAATTAAGCGAGCCTGCAGCACCCTCGCCGCTCCTGGAAGCGGAAGTAAAATGTGCATGTGCAGAACGCTGCTGTAAATGACCCACGGCTGTCTTAAATGAATTTACAACAGCTGTGGGTCATTTATGGCAGCGTTCTGCGCAGGCGCATTCGACGCCCGTGCATGCGTGTTTTACTTCCGCTTCCGACTGGCGGCCCGAAAAGTTTGGGCATCCCTAGTTTAACATGTTGTATTCTTTCTTCAGGTGCGTTGTTGGGAAGTCCAGGATAATGGACAAACTATTCCAAAAGCTCAACAGATGCACACAGGACCTGTGCTAGACGTTTGCTGGAGTGATGTATGTATTTTTTAAATTTATTTTTACTTTGCAAGACTATATTTGAACAACTTGTGCTGTTTAGTCATGGGGCTGGAAATCAAAAAGCATAACTCCAAAAATTGGTTTCTCCTTCAATTGAAGAAAGTATCATTCGATGAGGAGCAGTGCCTCTCCAGATACCCTCTATCCTCTGATAAATAGGACATTGCAGCAATGAAGCAGACCTTCCTGAGGCACACATACTGTAAAATAAAGATTTTTTTTCTTGTATTCTAAAAAGGAAATAAATGTAGAAAAATTGAAGGAGATCTTGGGGAAACAAAAGGGATACAAGATAAATGAAGAGCGTAAAAATAGAATGGAGGAAAAAATTACAGAAAAAGAAATTAAAGAGGTGATAGGAAAATTGAAGTTAGATAAATCACCTGGGTAAGATGGATTACCAGCAGAATTCTATAAAGATTTTAAAGAGGTGGTGATACCAAGATTGAGGAAGCTGTTTAATCATATTTTGGATGGGGGACATATCCCAGCCTCATGGTATAGATCTATAATAGTGTCACAGTAATACCTCAGATAACGTTTACCTCGGATAACGCTAAAATCGCATAACGTTAAGTAATCTGGGGAGGAGAATTGCATCGAATAACGTTAAGGTCCTATGGGATGCATCGGATAACAACCGCTAAAGCCTGTGCGGTTACAATGTATCTCTATGGAGCTTTAACGTTATTCGATCCATCCCATAGGATTTTAACATGGATCGGATAACACTAAAAATCGGATAACACCAAGACTTGTGGAACCAAGTTTTAGCGTTATCCGAGGTATTACTGTATTGCCAAAACCCGGGGAAAAAAATAGAAAAAGTAGATGCATACAGGGCCTATCTCCTTAATAAACCAAGATGCTAAAATATTTACAGCAATCCTGGCCAATAGATTAAATGGATTTATGGGTGAATATATAAATAAAGATTTGGTAGGTTTTTTTGAAAGGAAGGCACATGGCAGATTTGACAAGGAGACTTCTGGATTTAATAGATATTACAAAAAATTGAGAGAAAGTTGGATTTTTTATAATTAGATATCTTTAAGGCATTTGATTCACTTCAATGGGAAACAATTAACGAGATGATTAAGTCACATGGATTTGGTATTAAATTCAGAAGAACGATTGAACAACTAGATCAACATGGCTCTGCCAGTGTCAAAATGAATGATGGGTGTACGGAGAATATAAAGTTGGAAGCAGGGACAAGGCAGGGGTGCCCGCTGTCTCCAATATTATTTATAATGGCCATGGAAATATTAGCAAATATTATAAGGGACGATACAGATATAATAGGAGTAGAAAAAACATGATAAGTTTGTATGCAGATGATACATTGGTAATTATGAAACACCCTATGAAGACATTGGAAAGAATACAAATACATCTAAAGGAATTTGAGGAAATTACAGAATTAAGAGTTAACTGGGATTATTTATTTATTTATTTATTTATTAGTTCAAATTTATATTGCCGCCCGCTCGCCATGGCGACTCAGGGCGGCTTACAGACAATACATTACATTACAATAGATTATGTTGGGGTGGGCACAGGGGGAGGGGCGTCAAGGTCCTCATCCTGCGCTGGCTTCTTCCTCCCCTGGCAGTTGGTGTAGGCACAGGGGTAGGGGCGGCAAGGTCCTCATCCTGCCCTGGCTTCTTCTTCCCCTGGCAGTTGGTATAGGCACAGGGGGAGGGACGGCAAAGTCCTCATCCTGCCCTGGCTTCTTCCTCCCCTGGGAGTTGGTATAGGCACAGGGGGAGGGGCGGCAAAGTCCTCATAAATAAATAAATCGGAAATTATATTGTGTAACGTAGATAAAGAAGAACAGATCAAAATAAAAGAAATATAAAATACAGGTTAAAGATAGTTTGAAATATTTGGGGATAAATATCTCGGGTAACTGGGAGGACCTTAAGAAATTAAATTATGACAAACAAAAAAAGGAGATTAAAGATAAAATACAACAATATTGAAAGTTGAACCTGTCCTGGTTTGGCAGAGTTGCATTATGTAAAATGATGTTATTACCGAGGTTGAGTTTTTTGTTTGATGCCCTTCCAATTCAGTTGAAAGATAAGGAGATTAAAGAATATCAAATATTGCTGAATAATTATTGCAATGTTGGACGCAGATTAAGACTACCTAAAAACCTATGGTATTTACCCTAGAAAGAAGGTGGTTTAGAGATGCCAAATCTTAAGAATTATTATAGAGCTTTTCAAATAAAAAAAATGTGGTGAAGATTTTAATGAGAGAAGAAGTAATTTGGGGGAAAATAGAAATGAAGGAGCTATCTCAAATAGGTAAAGCAATTTTTTTGGACAAATATATAAAGAAAATGGATATTAAAAAATAAATTGATACGGGTGTTATTAGATGTTTGGAAAAAGGTGAAGAAGGAGTTAGTACCAGATATACCCCCGATATTAGAAATAGAGGATATAAAAAACTTTCCCTTAAAATTAGATTCTAGAATTAAGGAAATTCTGATTTAAAATGGTGTGTCTATGTTGAGAGACTGGATTCAGATCTGTAAAGACAGAGCAAAAAACGCAGAGATATTTACACAGATGAATCTGAATTGGTTTCAAATTGGAATGGTAAATATTGGAATGAATTGGGTTTGGAAAGGGATAAAACTAAATTTGAAGAATTGATATTAAAAATAAGAAAGGGGGAAATGGGGATTAAGGGCTTGGTAAGCAAAATTTATAAAATATTAAACAAAGATGGAAGATCGCAAGAAACTTTAAAAGGTATATGGGAGCAGGATCTAAATGTTAAAATTACTGAATTGGCATAGAAAAGAAAGTGGAGGAGAAGAATCATGAGAACAATGTCTGTAAGGGTAAAAGAGCACAATTATAAATTGTTATGAAGATAGCACTTGACCCTAGTTAGACTTCATCAAATAGATAAAAATACAAGTGATACTTGTTGGAGATGTAAACAAATAAGAGGAACATATGAGCATATGTGGTGGAGTTGTAATGTGGCAAAAGTCTTTTGGGGGGAAATAGAAGAAGAAATTGCAAGAATTATGAAGATGCAGCTTAAGATGGGGTCAAGTATAGTTTTACTGACAGACGTTGACAGATAAAAGTGGAAGAAGATAAAAAAGAGTTAATATCTGTAATGTTAACATCGGCCAGGCAATGTATTGCAAGAAATTGGGGAAATGATGTGGTTTTAAAGATTGAGGATTGGTATAAGGAAATGTGGGAACTTGCACTAAATGATAAGTTAACGTGGGAATTAAATGTTAAAAAAGGTATAGTGCAAGAAAATAGATTCAGGAAAATTTGGCAACCATTTGTGGAAGCTACATTAGGTAGGAGTGGTGGAACAATGCCAGTACCAGATCGAATGAGTTTTTGGAAATAAAGATGATTGATATGGCATACCGCGATCCTCCCGACAATGTATATATCACAGAGGTGTGTGTTTTAAGTTAGTTTTTTCTTTTTATTATATATTGTATGTATTTTTTTTGTGTATTGAGTTTATTACTGTGTTTTTTTTAATGTGATAAAATATTGTTGGGTTTGTTTGTTTTTTGTAGTGTAATGTTTGTATTTTCATTTGAAAATTTAATTAAAAAAAAATTTTCCCTGTAATTTTACAGGATGGGACTAAAGTCTTCACAGTATCTTGTGATAAAACTGCCAAAATGTGGGATCTCAACAGCAATCAGGCGATACAAATAGCACAGGTATGATTTTCAGATATAACCCTATATAAAAAGATGCATTGAAAAAACTAAATCCTGAGTTAGTAAAAATTCTTAACATAATTTTTTTTGATTCATTAGCTGTTCATGCAGCTTTTAAAAATTAAAATAAAAGAACACACATGCTTGGAATAATGCCTAGATGGAGTTTAAGTATTCATGTATAGTCAAACCTCACATAACGAATTTAATTCGTTCTGCGAGGCTGCTCGCTATGCGAGTTTTTCGCTATACGAAACAAACTCACATAGCAAAAATCCCTGTGGGAAAACTCGGGTAACGAGCGCTTCTAGGAGGAAAACTCACATGGTGAAAAATTTTAGCTATGTGAGTTTTCCCCATAAAAACGTTCGTTATGTGAGTTTTCCCATAGGGAAAGTCCGACTTGCATAGCGAAAATTTTTGTTAGGCGAGTCGGATCGCTTTGCAAAAAACCAGCTCGTTATGCAAGTCTTTCGCTAAACGAGGTTTGACTGCAATTCTCTTAACTGGGCTAATGCTAGAAAAGGACTGTTTTCAAAGTTCATGACTGCTTTCCTCTCATTGGCCAAATTGTTAAGGAATTGCATGGCCTGTAACAGAGGGATCTTACTTATCAACATTTTGGGGCAGAGATTGAGCCCTCATTTGCATTTCCCTCATGCAAATTAGGGAAGAATGGCTGCCATTGTTCTGCTATCATTCTTACTTAGGGTTGACGTTTATCTTGGTTCTATCCGTGCAACAGAAAATTGCACCCATACTGTAGTATTCAGAAGTCTTAAGTATTTGGAGAGGGGGAGTAAAGTTACAGTGATGGACCTCAGTGACTTAGTGGTAAAGATGCTGAGTTTGATGACCAAAAGATAGGCAGGTCAGCAGTTTGAAACCTAAGTGCTGTGCATCAGAGTGAGCTCCCATCATCTGTCCTAGTTCCTGACAGCCTAGCAGTTCTAAAGAAAAAAATTGCAAGTAGTTAAATAGGTACCACTTCAGCAGGAAGGTAACAACATCCTGTCTGCCACATGACCACAGAAGTGTCTGGAGATGGAGACTTTGACTGTAAACAGATGAGCACTGTCCCTTAGAGTCAGACACAACAAGGGAGACTTTGACTAAAGTTACAGTGGGAGCTATAGGGTAGAATATAATTACAGTCAAACCTCGCATAAAGAGCATCTCGCTTAAAGAGTAACTCGCTTAAAGAGCAGAATTTTCTCTGAATGTTCGCTTCGCTTAACAAATAAAACCAACCAAAAACTCACTTAACAAATAAATTGGGGGGTCGCAATCCCCGCCATAATTGGTCATTTACAATGGTGTTTCACTTAAAGAGCAAACTCGCTCAAAGAGCAATCCTATGGAACGCATTATGCTCTTTAAGCGAGGTACAACTGTATATAAGGCCTTAGCTACAAAGAGATGTTAAGAAATATTGCTGAGCTGGAAATGACAGGTTTTAATTTTATTTCTGGTACATAGTATCAGTCTTTGTTGATATCTTAGTTGGCATGTTAGAGTCACATACCCATTTTAAGCAGTAAAACTGTTAGGGAAGCAAATGTGTAGTATTTATATATAAAGTCTTATCCTAAAACCAGGATTTGGAAAGGTTAGATCTGTTTGTATTTTTCTTTAATTTCTTAAAATTATGGAATGGTTGAAATGTAGATAATGCAGTGGTTTTTTGCACAATACTCTGTTTGAGCCAGCCTTCAAGTTGGCTGAACTTGTGAGTACATTTAAAAGCAAAAAATGAAAAGGCAAACATTAATTAAAAGGATAAGTAAAACGTAGACATCTTAATCAGTGTCAGATTTGCTGGTGTATAAGCCTGTCAGATGCAAGGATTGCTTGAGGAGGCGGTCTCATTTTCCATGACAGAAGCAAAAAGTCTTTATTTCAAATTATGTTGATACACATCCTGAACTTCATGAATGGGGAATATCTCCATACATTTTCTAAAACCTATTTATTTCATAGCATGATGCTCCTGTAAAGACTGTCCATTGGATTAAAGCACCAAATTATAATTGTGTAATGACTGGAAGCTGGGATAAAACATTAAAGGTAAGGTGTATTGGTTAATTGTTTAAATAATACCGATCAAGATAACTTGGCCTGTTTTCTGAAACTGTACATAAGTAACATAAGATCCCTTGTTAAGCTGTTGCCTGAGCAGTTGATTTCTAAATGGATCCTTGGAAATGTAGCCTAAAAGTATGCTGTTTTAATGGGTCACCACTTTAATGGGGCATCACTTTGACGGAGGGCTATATAATAAGTCAGCCATGATGTTTTCTCTTAAATCAGGGGTTCCCAACATTTTTTCACCGTGGGCCTGACCACGCCCCCTGGACAGCTGAGTGGGCTGGACCACACCACGTGGAAGCGGGCACATTTACAGCTGTCATATATGCAACCACTTTCGTGTTTATGACAGTTGTGGGCGCGTTTATGCATGCAGGGCATGTTTTATGGCTGATGTAAATGCGTCCACTTCCACCTCCGGGTGTGGTGAAAGAAGAGAGTGCAAAAGCTGGCTTGAGACTCAACATCAAGAAAACCAAGATAATGGCAACAGGCCCTATCAGTCCCTGGAGAATAGATAGGGAAGAAGTAGAAGCAGTGACAGACTTTACATTCTTAGGATCCAAGATTACTGCAGATGGTGATTGCAGCCATGAAATAAAAAGGCGACTGATGCTTGGGAGGCAAGCTATGAGAAACCTGGGGAACATAGTGAAAAGTAGAGACATCACCTTGAAAACAAAAGTCTGCATAGTCAAAGCAACGTTATTCCTGGTGGTAATGTATGGTTGTGAGAGCTGGAGCATTAGGAAAGCTGAGCGGAGAAGAATAGACGTCTTTGAAATGTGGTGTTGGAGGAGAGTTTTGAGAGTCCCCTGGACAGCAAGGAGAACAAATAGGTCAATCTTGGAAGAAATCAACCCTGACTGCTCCTTAGAAGGTCAAATAGTAAAGATGAAGCTAAATTACTTTGGACATCAAATGAGAAGAGAAGATTCACTTGAGAAAGTCTTGATGCTGGGAAAGGTGGAGGGCAAAAGAAGAAAGGGGCGGCCAAAAATGAGATGGCTAGATGGTATTGTATATGCAATGGGCACAGAGCTGAGCAAGTTGAGGAAGATAGTAGAGGACGGGTGCCTGGAGGGCAATGGTCCATGGGGTCGTAAAGGGTCATAAGCGACTGTGTGACTGAACAACAAAAATGTTATACAGTAAAACCTTGAGTTATGAATAAACTCAGTTCCAGGGCCTTGTTCATAAATCAAATCTGTTCGTAACTTGAAGCATCTCCATTCAGATAAAACAAAAGCCCCACCCAACCCTCCAACAATCAAACTGGACCACCCCATCTTCTAAAAATCAATCAGACCACCCAAAAACAACAGCAGCATTGAAAGGAAAGCATACATAAGCAAAAACGCTGTTCCTTACCTTAAAGAAGCTTCACTGGAGGCAACACCGGGGGGGGGGGATCCATTCATAAATCGGGGCATGTTTGTAACTCGAGGCATGGATCTCAGTGCAGAACCAATTCGTAAGTCGAATTGTTTGTAAGTAGGGGCATTCATAATTAGGGGTTTTACTGTAGTTATTTTCAGAGATAAGAAATACTTGTTTTCTGGACTGTGGCTCTTGCAGTTTTATAACCAACATGGGCTTTTTGTGTTGTTTTTCTTTAGTTTTGGGATACACGTTCACCTACTCCTATGATGACTCTGCAGTTACCAGAGCGATGCTACTGTGCTGATGTAGTAAGTTAATTGGTTTCAGACATCTTCAGATTTGCATTTATCAGAACTTAATGCTGTCCTTTGCCATTTGTTTGGTTTTCTTCCTAGTACAGTTATTAATATTGGACTTTGTATTGTTGGTATGAAAAGTAGATTTGTAAATTGTATGGCTAGAAATGGCGTAGAATGAGCTGTTTCTGAGATAATTAGCTTTATGTCTTTGTTACATGCCAGTGACATAATGTGGATTAAAATACAGAAGTAAATGCCTTTATTTCTTTTACGAATGCATGTCTTTATAGCAATTTTAAGTCAGGTGTTTGTCATCTTGTTTTCAGGTTTACCCCATGGCTGTTGTGGCTACTGCAGAGAGAGGCTTGATAGTTTATCAGTTAGAGAATCAACCTTCTGAATTTAGAAGAATAGACTCTCCACTTAAACATCAGGTAGTAATTAAAATTTAATTAAATCTCCTTTACTTTCAGGACTTGCATTTCTTGAAATAAAATTAAAGTTTTTGGTGTTACATGTTAGAATTTTAAAGCTTTGTTTAAGTTACATGCCAGAATTTTTTTTAATATGATAGACAAATTTCTAAAGCAGTATGGATAAATAAACTCTGCTATGTAGCAAAGTGGTAACGCAGGAGCACACAAAGCAATGTTTGTTTTAATTTTGAAAACAATTCTAGGTTTTTTTAAATAAGAGACAAGCATCTAGGAATGCCATGCTTTAGCCTTGCTGGGAGGCTAAAATAGGAAAACCCAAAGAAAACCCATATAGTTTACTGTGAAAGGAAGAACATGTGTTTAGTTAGGATTAAAAAAAAAAAGCCATTTTGGCTTCCCCAAGGACTTGGATTAAAGAATGCTTCTTTTGTTTACTATTTGGATCTCTATAGCATAATAAAATTGCTTTAAACTTTTCTTTGGGCTCAAAAGATGTGTGACGCTGTTGACTATTCTTGGAGTAAACCAGACTGAATCATCATATATAGACTGATGAGTTGCTGTATTCTTTGAATTCTGGTCTTTCATTTGTTGAGTGCAGATAGGACAGTGATGGCAAACCTTGGCACTCCAGCTGTTCTTGGACTTTAATTCGCAAAGGCCTAAGCCAACACTCCTGCTGATCAGGGCTTCTGGGAATTGAAGTTCAAGAACAGCTGGAGTGCCAAGGTTCACCATCACTGAGCTAGGTAATTGTTCTTAAACTGAAGACTGAGTCCTAAAAGAATTTGTATTTGCTGCAGAAATGTATTTGTATGCCATTGAGCATGAATATATGGAACATATATTCATTGAAATGTATTTGTATGCCATTGAACACGACTATATTTTCAATACAGCTAAGATATTTCTATGAATTAGTATAAAAAGCAAGTGCAGAACTGTTTTAAATATTATTCACACTGGCTTTAATACTTTGCTGCAACTTGAAACAGGAAAATTTTCAGACATCTCTTTAGCCACAATTCTCAGATATAAAGAAGTGGATCTCATACTTTAAGAAATGATGAACACATTAGAAGTCTTTAAAATCCTTTCTTTCTTCTATATAAATTGCAAAAGTTGCATCACAAGTTCAAAAGATAAATAGGGTGACCTTTATTCAGGTTTTAAATTGGGGAAGAAAACTGCTGACCGCTTAAGATGTAATTGTGCCTCAAACATAAGATACATGAGGAAGCAGCCTCAGGCATAAACCCTATTCTGATTCTGGCTTGGTTTTAGAGAAAGAGAGAAAGAATGTAAAGTGCAGTTTATCCTTGTAGCAGTCGGCTTCTGTAGGGAAGTGAAAAATGAGAAGTGGATGCTTCAGACTCCTCTTTGCGCATTCCCACCTCACCCTAACAGTTGGCCCTGTTTGTTTTGCATAATTATTGTTGAGTATTCTGTCCAGAACTGAGTTGAGTTAAATTATATTGTGTCACTGCCTGGGTTCTCTTAAAAGTAAAAACAAGAATATAGTACATATGTGCCATAACATCTTGTGTTTTGTCTCAGCTGTTATGTAATCCCATCTAAGCTTACCCTATAATGCATATGGCGAAATGTTCTGCTATCCAGTAAGAAAAATATATTTTTCCAATGAATAAAAACCAGAGTTTTCAGCTATTTTGTTTTCAGCTTCCACATTGTACTTTGGATTAGAGAAAACCCAAGCTTTGTATTGTCTTCCACATAGACATAGGCTAGCCTTTGAGCATCAGATTTAATAGTGTTTCTGATCAGTAACAATTTTCTGTAGTTGTAACTACTCAGTGGCTTTTATGCTGTGTTGTACCTGCACAATTTGCCCAGCAGAGCTTGTACTTTGGCTATTTGACATCTTACTAAAACACACTCTTTCTTATTTAGCATCGTTGTGTGGCGATTTTTAAAGACAAAGTGAATAAACCAACAGGTTTTGCTCTTGGAAGCATTGAAGGAAGAGTAGCCATTCATTACATTAACCCACCAAATCCGTAAGTATCTTGCAATAGGCCTCTGTTGACATTAGGCTTGGAAGAAACGCTTTTATAAATAGTGTATTGTGTACCATGTGGAGTTGAAAACCTAAATGTTTTTTTCCCCCAGTGCCAAAGACAACTTCACCTTCAAATGTCATCGGTCCAATGGCACAAACACATCTGCACCTCAGGATATCTATGCTGTAAGTATTTGTCACACCATGCAGTAAGCACCCTTTGGGGTAGTTATATATGCATATAATGTCAAATCTAGATGGTCTCTTTGACATTTTGCTTCTAAAGAGAAAATCCTTGTTTTTCGTCTGAAAGGGGCAGGCAGGGGATGACATGAGTAACAACCAGTATGTGAGTGAGGAAAGAACATGCATCTTATTTATCCATCCAAAATATTGACAGTCTTTTTCAGATACATTTTGGCTCTGTGTTTATATAAATAATTTCTAATGTTCTTTTTATCTCACACTCTCTCAACATGCTGTAAGACTGAGGAGCAGAAATTGGCTTGGAAAAATCAGATTCCTTCCCCTGTCCTGGAACATGAACTTTAGTTTGAGACACAGTTAGAAGGGGATAGATTCTGTTTTTTAGCCCATATTCTTAAATCGGTCTGGCCGAACATCCGGCTACAGTAATGGAGTAGACCGTACAGCCAGCGACTCACACCAAGTGCCAGGCAGCGGTTAACTAACATGACTCCCTAAAGGGACCAACATCCACAGGCGGATGAGGCCCTTTAGGTGAGGTGATGGTCCCCTCAGTAGAGGAAATACCACTGGAAACCATCATATTGGGCCCAATAGCAAAATGAGCGGAAGAGGAACTCTGATTCCCAATGGTCATGTAGGTGAAAGAGGCCATGCCAGATGGACTGACTGTGAAGGCGCACCTTGATAATATCCTCAAGGCTGCAGCAGTCCATTGCAGTCCCGGTGTTAAATCCTGCATGTCTCATTTCATAGGTGCCGCAGGAGATGGCTCCGTGATCATAGCATGTGGGTCACTTCATGGCAAGCTGGGATCCACCTTAAACAAATTCATGCTGGTGACATTTTTTCCTGCCGCAGGGGGGGAAATGCATTCTCGGATACGAGTTGTAGCCGATGACGATTCTTAAATTATTGAGGCAACATTGCCCCAAAGCTTATGTTGTAACTTTCTCCCCTATACCATAATAGCTGTCATTTGTCCTGTAATTACAAAATAAGCGATGCACGCATTAAGGGAATGGTGAAAGATACAGTAATGCCTCGAATAGCGAAAAACTCGTTGAACGAGCAAAAATTCGCTTAACGAGAAGCTTCGCATTTGCAGGGTGTTTCGGAATGCAACGGGGGGCTCCCCCGCCGCATTCCAAAACACCCCGCAGACTAGAGCATGCTGGCTGGGTGTTTTGGAATGCAGCGGGGAGGCCCCCGTCCATGTTCCAAAACTCCCAGCTGACAGGTGGCTCGGCTACAGGGTGTTTTGGAATGCGGACGGGGGCTCCCCGCTGCATTCCAAAACACCTAGCCAGCACGCTCTAGTCTGTGATGAGGGCTTGGGTGCCAGGTTGAACAGGCGTGCACCCGTTCAACCTGGCACCCAAACCCCCATCGTAAAGTGTGTTTGGAAAGGGTACGGGGATCTTCCCCCGTACCCTTCCCAAACACCATGCAGGCACGCACATGTCAGCAGAGGTTTGGGAAGGGTACGGAGAAGATCCCCTTACCCTTTCCAAACACCCAGATGACTTGCAGTGTGCGCCTGCAGCATGTTTGGAAAGGGTAAGGGGATCTTCCCCCATACCCTTCTCAAACACCCTGCAGGCGCGTGCACGTCAGCGGGGGGTTGGGAAGGGTACGGAGAAGATCTCCATTCCCTTTCCAAACACCCAGGTGATGCGCATGCACCGCAGGCAAAGTTAAGCAAAATACATTTCCCTATGGGAAATGTGTTTTGCTTAACGAATTACTCGCATAACGAACAAGTGTGTGGAACGCGTTATGGGAGGTATTACTGTATTCCAGATAGTGAGTACTTTAGCCACTGCCAGTCAGTTCAATGATGGGAGAAAGCAGTATTTCTTCTTCACTGGCAACAGGCCTGGGGAAGCTTCAGAAGTCTAGGGACCATACCAGGTGTCCCAGAACAAAACTGGAAGTGGCCAGCAAAGCATTCTTTGCTGAAAGCCTTAATTTGGCTAGAACAGTGATGTTGAACCTTGGCACTCCGGCTGTTCTTGGACTGCATATGCGCAGAAAATCCATTTGTATGGATTCACAGTGACTTTGGGCTTCTGGGGATTGAAGTCAAAAACAGCCAGAGTGGCAAGGTCTGCCATCATGGGACTAGGAGAACATTGGTGGCAGCACATCAGGTGTTACCCCATCCTTTTCATTGGTGGCCTCATCACAAGAGGACCAAGGACTTAAAGAACAAGTCCCTCTTTTAATTATTATTATTAATTTTAATTTATATGCTGCCCCCTCGCGTAAAATGCAAATCTGGGCGGCTCACAACAGTAAACAATAAAAAACAATACACAAAACCTACAATCACAATAAAAACATCCAAAAACATCTAAGGTAAAAGTTGGAGGAGGGGAGCAGTGGTGGCGGTAGCAACAGCGGCAGTTTGGATTTTAAAGTCCTGCTGTTTTGCTCACTTGTTCCTGCTTGACGGAGCCTGGGGCTCAACATCTATGATGAAGCCCGGGGCTCAATGTCTTCGACAGAGCCCGGGGCTCAACATCTTTCCTCACCTTCCCATTCTTCCCTTTGCTCATTGACACTGAAAACAGAGTTTGTGGTGGTTTTGCCTCTCCTGTTCCACTGGATAAGAAATTTAAGGAAGAGTGGTCAGTGTTTTGAAGAAAAAGACATGAAACTATCCATAAATTGTCCATCCTACCCTGTTTCCCAGAAAAGAGGACCTCCTCATATAGTAAGGCACCCCCCCCCCCCATTTTTCCCCACCTGAAAATAATGCACTCACCTAAATCTTGCCCTGGCAATCCACTGTATCAGCAATAAATGTGTACTGTATTCTTCGTCATGGAAAAATAAGACATCCCCTGAAAATAAGACCTTGTGCATGTTTTGGAGTTTTTAAAAATATAAGACAGTGTCTTATTTTCGGGGAAACACGGTAGGTAATTAATAGGCTTTTGTGGTGTGAATTAGATTTACGTTTCTTTTTGATAGGGTACTGCGGTGACTCAAGTGGTTAAGATGCTGACTGGAAGGTCAGCAGTTTGAGACCTGAATACTGCACGACAGAGTGGGCTCCCATCTCTGTCCCAGCTCCTGCCAACCTAGCAGTTCGAATGCAAAAAGAATTGCAAGTATATAAATAGGTACCACTTCGGTGGGAAGGTAAACAGTGTTCCATACACTCTGATGTCTAGTCATGCCTGCCACATGTGCATGGAAACATCTGCAGATGCAGACAGTGCTGGCTCTCTAGCTATAAACAAAGATGAGCAGTGAACCCTAGAGTTAGTTATGACTGGTCTTCTTTGGGATTAACCCTATCTCATCAAAACTTGTCAGCCTACCTGATTCAGATCTCAGCCTATCTGCATCAAAACTTGTCACACCCTTTTTTATACCGCTTGGCATAAGTGCCCCCCTTTACATGAAATGGACATTACCTTTAGCAGGGAAGAGAACAGAAACAGACCTCTTCAGGTAGTAATTCTGCTCAGAAATCAGCTACACTTAGCTCTTCTTTTCCCTCAACTGTTTCTTTGAAGCTGGTCATTTTTTAAAAAATTTAACTTTAAGGAGTCCTGCAACAAATTTTAGATTGAAATATTGAGTAAAGTCACTGTCACGTTTATCAGTTATCTTATACAACCCACTAGTCAAATGAAGAGCCACATAAGCATGCTTAAGCTAAATTGTAATTAATTATTACTTAAAGGTGAACGGAATTGCCTTTCATCCCGTCCATGGCACTCTTGCAACTGTAGGATCTGATGGCAGATTTAGCTTTTGGGATAAAGATGCACGGACAAAGCTAAAAACATCAGAACAGCTAGACCAGCCGATATCAGCTTGCTGCTTCAACCACAATGGCAATATATTTGCCTACGCTTCCAGTTATGATTGGTCAAAGGTAAGTCAGTTGGCTAAGTATAAAGATTGCATCTCTGCCTCTTTTTTAGACGTAGACAGAGAAATAAATTTTTTCAGCAAGAATTTAGTGAAAGCCCTACACAATTTTGTTGGTTAAATTGAAATCTTATATGGGATTCATATAAGCATTGGAATTATTATTTAAAAGGGTGTTGTATGAATCCTACTTGTAGTGTAATTACTAACCTCTGTAGATTGAAGGCAAAGGTCAGTTGGCAGCAGGTTCCAAATGGCCGGAGCGGACACTGAGAAGGCCCTCCGTCTGGTGCTAAAGAAGTGAGCCTCTCCAGCAGTTGGTTCTCTTAGAGAGTCCCTCTCTAGTGGGGCGGGCGATATCCTCGGGGTGACGTGGTCTTTTAAGTAGCCTGGCCCACTACCATGTAGGACTTTAAAGGTAATAACCAGCACCTTGAATTGCACCCGGAGGCACACTGGTAGCCAATGCAACTACCGCAGCAAGGGTGAGGCATGGTCATAGCAACCATTCCCCATCACAGTGCCAGCCACCGCAGTCTGCACCAGCTGCAGCCTCTGAATGGTCATCAAAGGCAGCCCCATGTAGAGTGCGTTGCAATAATAATGAGGAGGTAAAGAGCTCATGCTGTACATGCAGAAACTCCTGGCTGGAAGGGTCTTTCTGAGAGCTTGCTTTTGAATACTGTGCTAAGGATTTGATACCAAGGTCAGGTTGTCATTTGTCAGATGATCGCAGATGGTGTAGCTAAGGACATTGAAAAGTGAGATTAAATTCTCCACATTCAATCAGTGCCATTTCAATATAATGGCTAGAAAAGATTTTTGATCAGAAACCCTAGAGAACAGCTGCTCATAGTTTCATGCTGAACTAGATAGATCAATGGTCAAGGCTGACACAGGAAGATTTTTGTTCACCTTCTGCAAACCATTTTATTGGATTATGTTCTGTGTTGTATAACTTAGTATTACACTCAACAGTAGGTACATTCATTTGAAAATGGAATTGGTATCCCTAAACCACTTCCACCAACACATTGTGCTGTCAGTCAAAATGGGATTGCACAATCACCTTGCTCAGTCCTTGTTGTAAGGTTGGAACACCCAGCATATTGCCTGTAGACATATTGCGCCTTTAGAAGCAGGATTCCAGCCAATGAGAATATGGGAGATTAACACACAGCATAGTGACATCCAGACAGCTGGAGAAAGGAAGAACTTGACAAGGGAGTAACCATGATAGTTGTTGGGAGACCTGGGTTTCTCATAGCATGTAGCTTCACTTTCAGGTTGGATGAGATCTTGACACTTAGTTTTACATTATGGCCTTAGTAATTACAGTTGTACCTCACATAAAGAGCATAATGCGTTCCACAGGATTGCTCTTTAAACGAGTTTGCTCTTTAAGCGAAACACCATTGTAAATGACCAACTGTGGGCGGGATTGTTAAGCGAGTTTCTGGTTGGTTTTATTTGTTAAGCGAACATTCAGAGAAAATTCTGCTCTTTAAGCGAGGCACTCTTTAAGCGAGGCACTCTTTATGCAAGGTTTGACTGTATTATAATGGTGAAATTTTCTAATAATCTCTCTAGAATTCTTTTGTCCCTGTTAACACTTAATTTTTGGTTGAAAGTTCGATCAGCCTAATACTCTGATTATCTTATACTGACCTTGGGCGGTCATTTTTAAGACATAGTGTTTCATTTACAATCAAACCTCGCATAACGAGCATTTTGCTTAGTGAAAAACTTGCATAACGAGTGGTTTTTTCTCTAAGCGGTCTGACTCGCATAACGAAAATTTTCGCTATGCGAATCGGACTTTCCCTATGGAAAAATTCGCATAATGAGCATTTCTATGGGGAAAACTCGCATAGCAAAAAATTCTCGCTATGTGAGTTTTCCCCCTTAAAACGCTCGTTATGCGAGTTTCCTCATAGGAATGTTTACTATGCGAGTTTGTTTCGCATAGTGAAAAACTCGCATAGCGAGCAGCCTCGCAAAACGAATTAAATACATTATGCGAGGTATGACTCTATTGCCTTATTCTTTTAAATCTCCCCATGTAAAGCCCCACAGCAGAGTATCTAGTTTATGCTCATAAAAGTCATATCGATCTTTGTTGTATCAATATAGACTATTTTCTGTGTGACTAAATAATCACAAAAGCAGCATCACTAGTTATACCGTTGTACTGCATAGTCTCTGAGTAATACTAATCTGTTTTACTACTTTTCCAGGGGCATGAGTTCTATAACCCACAAAAGAAAAACTATATTTTTCTGCGCAATGCCGCCGAAGAGTTAAAGCCCAGAAACAAGAAGTAGTGAGTATCATTCAGACCATCCTTTTAGCCCTACTTTCCCACCATACACCCTCCTCTGGTCTCCTTCCAGTTGCCTGTTCAGGACTGTAACCCTTAGCAGGAGATTTGTTTTTTTACTAATACCAAAGCACATTCGTACTGGTTGGAAAGCTACCCTTCAAGTCATTTGTTCAGTATTGCACAGAAATGTCTGACAATTTGCACAGCAAGTTGACAGTTTTCTTGTTAGCTGCAAACTCCCTGGATTGAACCAAGGAACCTACTGACTTGCCATACAAGCATACTGCAGAAATTCAAAGTGAATGCTTATTTTCTTCCTGGAGGCTAACAAGGATTGGAGAGATCACTTGAAAGAGGACCACTTATGAGTGTAGCCCTTTTATTTTCATAGAAATGTAAATTTTATATTAAACTCTTGGCCATTTAGAATAAAGCAAAGTGTGCTGATATTTTCTCTCTCTTGTCTTAAAATATTTTGTTTTCCACTCATGGCAAGTGGATATATGTGTTAATAGCAAAAACCTGAGGTAGAGCAAGCGGGCTTTTCCTCCTAGAAGGCATCAAAACTGAATTTTTGGAAGGGGCAGTTCTGATTTATTTCCCCTTTGACATGATGTCCACACTATACCTGGGGATGTATTTTGCTCTCCCCCTGGAGCTAGGGTTCCATCTTGTCTTCAAACATAGTAATACATAATAGTTGAGAGGGTGACTAGAAGCCCAAGGACACTTTCGAGTGGAAATGCTGTTGTGGCTGTGACTCTGATCTTAGCCCCAATGGTCAGTGTTGTAAAATCAAGTCTGCATTTGTCCCCTTCCACACAGTAGCAAAGGAAGGGGAGTGCTACTGTGCAGCTGAAAAAAGAATTTTATATAAACATGTGCTACATAATATGACCACTGCTGTCTCTCAAACTGCCCTAAGGAAATGCATCTACAGAAGGATTGTTGTTCCTCTCTCCATCAGTTACACCATTATCTAACATAAGCATCAAAGTACAGCCAAGTAGAAATGATGTAGATTTTTTTTGCCTATCTAATCCAGAGTTATTCTCAAATGAGAGGACCTGATGTTCGAAGGTCAGAGGATTTTCTTTTGATAAACTTGATGCGTATTTTCACTTAACCATGAGTGGAATTAAAACAGAGAACCAGAAATGTGTATACAGTGGTGCTTCTGACAGAATTTTTCCTGTAAATTTGTATGTTGTAAGACTTGCTATTGTTTAAATAAAATTGGTTTAAATTAAAAATACGTTGCATGTAAATAGTTATTGGAATTCTTAGTAAAATGCACTGTTGAATAGGAATGTAATGAAACAGAATGCAACTATTATTCCTAAGAGTAAGTGTTTTGTACTGTATACAAATCAGATTTCATTAATTAATGTTGCAGTATTCTATGTTGAGTCCTGTTGATTTCACTGACAATCCTGTGTGAGATGGATATAGGATTGCAGCCTTCCTTTCACCCTAATTATTGAACTGAAATTCTGTACTTTTCCATCTTAGTGCATTTCTTAGTTCAATAACTATATTGCATGCCAGGACATAGCAATAGCAATTACACAATACTGCCCTTAGTGCACTCTCTGGCCAGATCATAAGGTAAGTAGCATTTTGTCCCTAACATGCTGGGTACATGCTCAAGATCACACTTTGAATTGTTTTCTTTCCACTGGGAGGAAATTAAAAAGATGCCTCTTATCAGGTTAGAGCAGGGATGCCCAAACTTTTTGGGCCATGGGCCAGTCATGTGTTTCAGCGGGCTGGTCACATGGTTCCTCCCACCAGAAGTGGAAGTAAAACACACCTTGCAATCTGTTTTGGAACAGGATGAGATAGATTTTTAGGTTGCCATTTTCTCTGCTTAAACCAGAGGTGCCCAAACTATGGCCTGCGGATCCAGCCTATGGGCTGTAGATTGGGCACCCTGGGTTAGAGTGTTTGTACATCTGCCATAGTATTCTGTGCTCTGACTGGACTTACCTCAGTAGGATCTCAGGTGAAAAGGGCCTTTTGAATGTCCCTGCCTGAGGTGGTTTTAACTGGAGAAGTTGAGAATTTAAGCCCAAGACATATACGTACACACATCGTCTATAAAGTAAATGTTCTGCCATTGAGTGATGGTTCTTCCCTTTATGACAAAGATGGTGGAAGATAGTAGTACAGATTATACCTGCTTCTAGGAAGCCCTGATGAAAAACTCCATTTTCTACAAAGTACAGAATATGTGAAAAACATGTCCCCAGTGCATTTCCACAACTCCTCGTGTCTTGTTTCAACATTCTCACCCTGGCCCCTTCATATGTACTTCACGCATTAGCCTAGCTCCTCTGTGGAGCCATTGCTCATTGATTTGCTAACACTGCACATGAAAGTGGTGGTGAACTGATTTCTGTTAGCCAAGATGCCAGGCTACATGGAACTGCTTGGTATAGGAGCCTATAAATGAAGTTTTCAATTAAACAAATCAAAGAATTATAGCTCCAGAATCATTTCTTTGGCTGAACATCCCAGTCTATTCCTCAATGCAATGTTTTTCTTCCACTGCTTCAAGCTCTCGTGTGCAGGCAGCTGTTCAACTGATAAATGGTTGTCTCCTTTTTGTGGGGGTCATCTTTTTAAAGTTTTATGTACTGATAAAGTCTAGATACAGTACTATAGATATGTTTCTTCTCTCTGATTATAAAAAGCATTTTTCATTTTTGCAGTTAAATCTTATGGATGTCAATAACAGTCTTAGCAGGTAACAAATGTGTGTGTGTGTATATACATGTGCGTGTGCGTAACCTATGCAGAGCAAGTATTTCCTGGCTTCACTAGAGCTATTGATGGCTTATCTGTATAGTGAATTTAGCAAAATACCGTACATATTTGCCTATTTTAGAGCATTGTTGCAGTTACATGTAAGCCACTATGCCATTGCTAGTCCCAAATAAAGTAGTCCCAGTGATTAGCTAGGACTAGTCATAGGATACTAGCCATTATATGCAATGAAACATACAATCAGTATACTGCAGTACAGGTATTGCATATGAAGTTTCAAAAAGCAAATTGGTCTTTAGGTACACAGAAAGGGCCTCCTCAAAGATTGTGCTATTTTTGAACCACAATTGGGCATACCCCTGGCAATGGCAACCTTGTGCTGACTAATCTTTCTCACGCTAGATCAGGCGAAAGAAACTACGGAATGAATTCACCAGAATGTGACTTCACTTTAGCAGTTTAAAGTCTGACTTAGACATGAAAGAAGATGACTCCCTAGTAATTGTACCTTAGGTTTGCAAGAATGCACTATATTTTTATATTGTATGCTTCTAATTTTAATGCATATATAGTAGCACATTTGATATAGTGGTTGCTGTTTTGGAGGGCTGCTTATATGGTACTATATCAGTAGTCACCTGCATATCTCATGTTCAACTTTTATGTCAAGTCCATGCACATGTCTGAGCAATAAACGTCACAACAATTCTGCAAGTCTTTTGCAAAAGAAAAACGAATCAAACTGAAAACTTTTTCATGATCTTTGGAAACACATTCAGTACTGTGTAAAAATGTTTGAGAAAGGTGAAGTGATGAATTTTGAACTCTGCAATCTTTTGTAAAACATGTCTGATTGGTATAGAGTGCAATAGGGTGAATTTTTTAAGTGATTACTTGAGTATGCTTATCAAAGAATGCAGCTGTTGTACATTCTCTTTGGATGCAGATGTGTACTGCTCAATTGTTGAAAAACTTTCAGTTGGATGTGAAAGAGCCAACTTTGTCATTAATGCCTCTTTAGCTGAAAACTTGTCCAGTCAGCTTCAACTGGCTAATTACCTGCAACGTTAGATGGGCTTCGCCTGACTATAGCTGCTCATGTTCTACAGCCTCCTGTTTAGACTATTAATGCTTTGTATGTGGTGCTGTGTTAAAAATGTCCAAAAACTGCAGCTGGCCCTGAATAGGACTCTGAAATTGGGTCTTGGCCTTTCACCAATATTATGCCAATGTTTGATGGCTCCATTTACTCCCCAGTCCATTTCCATGCTGGCATTATTCCTTAAACTCTTTAGTAGCTAAAGGATTGCTCCCATGTAGGCTTACAAAATCATTAATACCCTTGTCAGAGACCAAATTTAAAGTGCATCTACCTGTTGAATGGAAGAAGGTATCTACCAGTAGACGGGCATTTCTGGTAGTTGTCACCTTGGTTTTGGGGCAACTCAAAGGGTTTCATCTGATGTTATCTTTATGATCTTTATGCACAGTTAAAACATTTATTCACCCAGTCTTTTTATATTATTTGGGATATTTTTAACAACCTGGTTTTCTTAATTTGTTATTTTCTTTGTCATATATATTATCAACTGCTTTGTTTTTTTGCTATCTTGATATTGCAATATTCTGTTTTCTCCTCAATTCTGCAAGCTGCCTAGAGAACATAAATGAAGGAGCAACCATACAGATATAAATAACATGAATAAAACAAAGATTTGTGCAGAGAAAAATGTGAGGATACATTAAGCCCAAGGTTACACTGACCTCTTTATACACACTGTTGGAAGGACCACTGTGCATACTACTTGGTGTTGGTTTTGAATGTAAATATATTGCACATGTGAGTAAAAGAAAAGGAGATTTTACTGTAAAATGTACTGTTTGAGGTGAATGTGATGATCAGCTTTCAAGAGAAGTTTGTTTTGCAACCATTTGCAACTCAGTAGGGCCAGGCTTCACAGCAAGTTTGAATAACAATTGGGGATTTTCTATTATTGCCAGTTGTAAAAAAGCTACAATGTTGCTTTTCCATTAGCCTGGCCAGCCATTGTGTGCCTCTGTACCTGAAGTGTATAAATTGATGCCATGTGGTCTCTTACATCTGACAAGTGGACTTGGTCCACAAAACCTCTTATTTAAAAACTGTACAAGAGTTAGTCTTTAAGATGCCACAATATTTTTGTCGTTTTGTTTTGTTTATTCTTTGATATGCTTGCACAGATTAACATGACTACCACTTCAATTTTTTCAAAAGATGGGTTGATTTAAATTGCAACAAGGTTATTTTGATTACTGCAAGAGACTTAAGTTTAAATCAAGTTCCTCCCACTTGCTCTCAGATATTTCATTTAACAATAGATAATGAAGATCAGACATTGGACTTCAGCATAAATAAAATATTTTCTGGCAAATTATCGTTGGAGGTTTATGTTTTGTAAATACTGTATCTGACAGACCTACTGACAAATGCTGTAGATTTTTACTTAGGCTGAAACTTCTTTAGCCAACACATCTTTGGTAGCACAGATACTTTCTGATGGATATCCCTTCCTAAAGTCAGCAATATCGACCATCCATGTTCTGAAACAAGTTTCCACACATGCATCTGCCATGTAAAATAATCTGAATACTTTACATGACAAGGCTACAGGTACCAATTTGGTAACTTGTTACCTAAGACGTGTCCACAAGATATCGCATACAAGTCATCATCTCATACAGGGGTCAGCAAACTTGGCTCTCCAGATGTTCTTGGACTTCAATTACCAGAAGCCCAAGTCAGTACACCTGCTGATCAGGGCTTCTGGGAATTGAAGTCCAAGAACATCTGGAGAGCCAAGTTTGCTGATCCCTGATCTAGTATGAACTGATAACATATCATTTTATTTTAGCATTTAATGCTGTTGCACTATTCTCCTGTGTTCTAGGTACAGTCAAACCTCGAGATACGAAATTAATTCGTTCCTTGGCAGTTTTTGTATCCCAAAAAATCCATATCTCGAAACACAATGAAAACACATTGCATTACCAGAAGTGGCCACTAGAGGCCACTGTATACTTTTTCATATCTCAAAAAATCCCATTAAAAATTTGTATCTTGGGGGGGGGGATCTGAGAAATTTTTTTTTGTATTGCAAACTTTCTGTAAGTTGAGCCATTCGTATGTCAAGGTTTGACTGTAGTATGTATATAAACTTTTTGTTGCTCTAACACAGGAGTTCTCAACCTTTTTAAGCTGGGGGCCAGGTCACGCTCCCTCAGACAGCTTTTGGGTCCAGAGGAAATGGGAGGCATCAATTACATGCCTCTTTCAAAATCTAGCTAAATGAAAATACTGCACAGTAATACCTCTGATAACGTTAAAACTTGGTTCCACGAGTCTTAATGTTATGCGGTTTTTAACGTTGTGCAGTACATGCACCGCATAACGTTTAAATCCTATGGGATTTATCGCACAACATCAAACTCAATAGAGATGCATTGTAATCAGCACAGACTTCAGTTGACGATTGTGCGATACATCCCATAGAATTTCAACGTTATGCGGTGAATATTTGTTCTTCAGATTCCTTAACGTTATGCGATTTTAGTGTTGTGTGGTGCAAACATTATCCAGGGTATTACTGTACGTACTTGAATTGGAACAAGACTGAAGGGATAAACCTTTTAGTTCCACTAAGTCCCCCCCGCCCAGACTTAGATCAGCTGGAATCTTGATTATTATAAATGATATTGAGTTACGAACTTAACTTTAGCATTAATTTTAGAATCCTGCATTGTGCACTATTTGTAAATGTTAAATGTTGCATTTCTAGGAACTATTTAGCATCACATAATTGGGCTTCGTTAAGGACAGAGATCTTTCAGTTAGTCTTAATGGTTCTGAAGTAACAACCCTTAAAAATCATTTTGTTCCTTTTTATTTTGAAGATGCCACAGAAAGTTCAAATTAGGAAAGTGTCTACCAGAAAGTTAATCTTTCCTGCCTAACTGAGCTGCTTCCTTGCGTCTTTTAGGGTGCAACCAACAACAATAAAAAGTGCTGAAATAAGATTGCTGTTTTTCCCCAGACTTTTTTTTATTTTCAGTTTTCCACAAACTGCCTTGTAACGATGGCCGAGGGGTAATAGGGGTAGGGGTCTCAGGCCCCTTGCCTTCAACCCCACCACACAACACTGTCTTTTGTCAGCAGCCTGCACCCCTTGGTGAAGCCCACACCCCCTTGGTGTGGCTCCTGAGTACCCACAGACCTGCTTTGAGCTAGAGCAGTGGTGGTGAACCTAGGGCACATGTGCCAGAGGGGGCACTCAGAACCATCTCTGTGGGCATGCGCACCGTTGCCCCAGCACAGAGTATGCCCTACCTAGCAGCCCAATGGGAGCACTTCCTCCCCCAGCACAGATTTCGCCCCGTCCCTCTGCCCAGCAGCTTAGTGGGAGCACTTCCTCCAGCACAAGGTTCATCCCGCCCCTCTGCCCAGAAGCCCAATGGGAGCGTTTCCTCCCTTATCCCAGCACAGAGTTAGCCCTGCTTCTGTGTTTAGACACTCGGTCTCTAAAAGGTTTGCCATCACTAAGCTAGAGCAGGGGTGCCTAAACTTTTTGTGCCGTGGGCCAATCATGTGGTTCAGGAAGCCTGTCACTAAGGCCTGGGGGCCGGGTGCGGCCCCCGGGCCTTAGTTTGGGCACCACTGAGCTAGAGTAACTGATAGGCATCAACCTCTCACCATTTAAGCTTGCAAACCAGCCAGAACAGGTAGGACATGCAGTCCAAAAGACTTAAGGTAGTTTATGGTCGCATTTCCAAGACACCAGAGTCCCTCCAACCAGTTTAGTTCTCTACAGACACCAGAAACAATGGTTCGTTCAAATCATTGTTTTATTTAGTACACAGTTTCAGAGAATGAAAGCATAGGAACATAGTTGCAAAATACCACTCCCTACATTAATACGCACAAAAACCTCTCTAGCTACTAGCCTGGCCTACTTAACATAAAGACTACATTTTTCTAGGTTGACTCACACCTCTCCCATCTGATGTTAGCAATCCAAAGTATGGCGAATTCTCCTTCCCACTTCTTTTCCCATATCCAAAACACATTTTTGCCACTCATTCTTCCTCCTGAAGCAGTTCAGCCAATTACAGAATAGAATACAATGCCCACCAAAACATAGTTCTGTTCTCACAGTTTACAGCTTGTTATGACTGCATCTTCCACCCCACATCTGTTTTTAAAGGTCACATTCCTTTTCTACCACTGTGAACAAGAAAACAGAAATTACTTTTAAAATGCAAGCACCACCACCCCTTTATTCCATTACATATAAGGTTTAAGGTTGGCATGCTAATTCTGTACTTGTTTGTGTGGCTGTAATCTCTACTAGGCTTCATGAGGGCTCCAGCGTAGGGTGTACAGGGATGTACTGTACAGATACATAATAGCAACATTAACTTTCTCTTGTAGCAGAAACTTGTAAGCTGCCAATTGTTGTAGCCCAGTGATGGAGAACCTTTTAGAGACTGGGTGCCCAAAATGCAACCCAAAACCTACTTATTTATCGCAAAGTGCCAACACAGCAACAGGGGAGGAAGAAAACACTCCCATTGGACTGCTGGGCAGAGTGAACTCTGCCCAAGTGCTGCACGGCAGAGTGAGCTACCTTTATCCCAGCTCCTGCTAACCTAGTAGCTCAAAAGCAAGATATTTCAAGTAGATAAATAGGTACCACTTCGGTGGGAAAGGTAACAGCATTCTTTGTGCTCCAATGTCTAAGGATGCCTGCCACATAACCAGAGAAACATCTGTAAACACAGACAGTACTGGCTCTTTGCAGGGCTGTAGCCAGGATTCTAGGGTGGGTGGATAATTTTTCAGGATGGGCAACAATAATGCTGAACGCAATTACATCCTATCTACACCACACATCTTGCAGTTTTTCATCCTTAGTTTTCAAGCTCTCCATGATGTTGTCATGATAGGTGATGATCTGAACATATCAGTGTACTGCTATAGCAACTTCACTGATTTTGGATCACTTTAATGTGTAGGTCTTAACCTTTGAGACTCTATATCAATGATGGCGAACCCTAGCACTCCAGCTGTTCTTGAACTTCAATTTCCAGAAGCCCTGATCAGCAGGCATCATCATACCAGACCCTGTTTAGGTTCGTCTCCCTATATTTGACTGAGGTGAAGTTTCCATGCGCAGTTTGGCTTGTGCATGGTCATAGAGCAGTGTGGGCAGAAAGCAATGCCCTCAATGTTGTAGAGCACTATGGTCAACTCACGGCCTTCTGGACACTGCTGGATGTTCAGAGGGGAGTGAAACTGCAGTCAAGCAATATTGTGCAGGCCAGAGATTACCTGTATTGGTTGTAGACTAAGGGGACATGTAGTTTAAATAAATACGCTGAGTATTATAATATGCAATACAGTTGTACCTCGCTTAAAGAGCATAATGCGTTCCACAGGATTGCTCTTTAAGCGAGTTTGCTCTTTAAGCGAAACACCATTGTAAGTGACCAATTGGGGGGGGGGGTATTGCGAACCCCGATTTATTTGTTAAGCGAGTTTTTCATTGGTTTTATTTGTTAAGCAAAGCGACCATTGAGAGAAAATTCTGCTCTTTAAGCGAGTTACTCTTTAAGCGAAATGCTCTTTATGCGAGGTTTGACTGTACAGCTAAGAATATGGAGGGGGTGGGAACGGACAGTTATCTCTGTTACTTATTTGCTGCACATATTTGTATCCTCTTATAATATCTAGGGATACACCTAGTGTCTCAATCTGTGAATTGCACTGTAATTGATTTTTTAATCAATTTTTGAAATAAATAAAAGATTGAAATAAATATTTTTTTTCAAAATCTACAAATCAATCGGCATTTAGTTTGTTTATTTTTGTTGTGTTATTTCAAATTGTAAATTAAAGGCAGCTCTGAAAGAGGTGAGATTTTTATACACAAAGTTGAACTTTGTCAGTAAGTGCATGCTCAGTCAGGTCGGCTTGCTCCCTAGTTACAATTCCTGTTGAATGTACAGGTATGATACATGTGGTTGCAAACAACAGTTTTTGCATTACCTTTTTTATTTTAAGGTAACACTAAGCATCCTTAAATGTATCCCTACAAAAAGGTGTGATGTCATTTTCTACATGTCCTGAAAAGAAGCATCCTCCAAGCCAATCAGAAGTTCCTGCTGTGTCAGACCCATCCCAAGTTCCAAAATTTGAACTGAACTATCATTTCTGCAAAATCACTCATGTTTAAGTCAGACAAAAGTCCCAGCAGCGTGCATCTAGAAGTGGAGCAAGAGTACATGTAACAAATGATCTGAAAAAGGGCATTGGGATCATTCTCCACATTTCCTTCCCTTTTTTCTAGATTTGCGTTTATATTGCTACTCTTAGGCTCAATTTCCCTTCTCTCTGAGGTCACTTTCTGCTCCTTCCTCCAAATTAAAAAGAGGCAGACTTGCCATGGTTCTCAGAAATGATGGGGCAGACCAATACGGAAGCCAGCTCTAAGAGCTCCTACAAACACATTAAGGTTCTTCTCTCCCTCTCTGAATGGGTTTCCTGAAACAGTCAAACCTATCACCGCATTCTGAGCTCATAAACCAACTGGAAGTCACTACAGATGCTTCAGGACCGAAGATAAATGGTCTGTAAAGCATATACCGGCCAACAGTCTGGACACCTCCAACTTCCAAACATTTTTCAAGGCTTGCACCAAAGTACTAACCATACCAACTACAATGTCTCTTGTTTTGTGAAGAAACCACACCTGTAGCATTTGCAAATACTGTATCTTCATGGAGATTCTTTTACTCATAGCAAGCTGAACCATGATCATCCAGATGTTCTTGCACGCTGCAACTGTCATCAGCTCTAACCAGCAGAGCCAATGACGATGGATGCTGAAAGTTGAACTCTATCATCTGGAAGACCTCACTTTGCCACCCTTCCTCTAAAAGGTAGCTTCTGATTGGTTCAGCCAAAACAATCTTCTTCTGACTCACAGGATTAGTGTCACAAAGGTTGAGGCATGTCCTTTAGCAACCCCATGAATCCTCCAGGGCTCAACTTCCATTACTATAGCTGTGCCTGCTGTTGATGTGGTTGGCAACAGGGCAAGGGGGAGGAGATGAAAGGAAAGATGCTACAGTGACTTCTAGCTTCCTTTTTACTCTTCCAGCTATGGCGCTGCCAGAGGATAAGGTCTACAACAGCTGCCTCCCCTTTAGTGAGTCCCACCAGAAACTCCTGACCACCGTCTTGATTATGTTGGGCCTTTTTGCCTTAATGGAATATGCCATTAAGCTAATTGCCTTGGTAAGCAAACCAAAGTAGGTAAGCATCATATATATCATCGTAAGAGGCTGAGCAGCCAGGTGGGCGCACTGCAGGTGTTCTATTTCAAGATGGTTTCTTTATGAAAAGGCCTTTTTTTCCTATCAAGCTTTCAGTGGGGATCAAATCAAACAATAAGTTATCACACTTTTTGGAGATCATCATCATCTCTCATCACTATTGTAAATGACCAAAGGTAAAGGTCACCCTTGCTCATCATATCTAACTCTAGGGGGCAGTACTCATCTATTTACAACCAAAGAGCCAGTGTTGTCTACATCTGCAGACATTTCCATGGTCATGTGGCAGACATGAATAGACACCAGAATGCATTGAACACTGTTACCTTTCCTGCCGAAGCAGTACCTATTTATCAGGAAGACCTAAAGAAGCTCCTGATTAGGTTGAAAGAAGAGAGTGAAAAAGCTGGCTTGAGACTCAATATTAAGAAAACCAAGATCATGGCAACAGGCCCTATCAGTACCTGGAAAATAGACGGGGAAGAAGTAGAGGCAGTGACAGATTTTACTTTCTTGGGATCAAAGCTCACTGCAGATGGGGATTGCAGCCATGAAATAAAAAGGCAACTGATTCTTGGGAGGCAAGTGATGAGAAACCTGGGGAACATAGTGAAAAGTAGAGACATCACATTGCAAACAAAAATTCGTATAGTCAAAGCAATGGTATTCCCTGTGGCAATGTATGGTTGTGAGAGCTGGACCATTAGGAAAGCTGCGTGCAGAAGAATAGATGCCTTTGAGATGTGGAGCTGGAGGAGAGTGTTGAGAGTCCCCTGGACAGCGAGGAGAACAAATAGATCAATCTTAGAAGAAATCAACCCTGACTGCTCCTTAGAAGGTCAAATTGTAAAGATGAAGCTAAGGTACTTTGGACATCAAATGAGAAGAAAGGATTCCCTTGAGAAGGCCTTGATGCTGGGAAAGGTGGAGGGCAAAAGAAAAAGGGGACGGCCAAAAATGAGATGGTTAGATGGTATTATGGATGCAGTGGGAACAGAGCTGGGTGGGCTGAGGAGGATGGTGGAGGACAGAGGTGCCTGGAGGGCGGTGGTCCATGGGGTTGTGGAGGGTCGGAATCGACTGAGCGACTGAACAACAAAAATGTTCTTGCATTCAAGCTGCTACGTTGGCAGGAGCTGGAAGAGAGACAGGAGCTCACTCCATCATCCAGCAGTTGGGGCTCAAATCATTGGGAAAGTTGCTGTTTAGAAAACATACATCATTTCATGAACATTATGCTACCAGCTTAGTGAAAACCATGAGCATAGACTGTGCATCATATCATGTACCCTTAAAAACACAGATCTCAGAGGAACTCAGCTAATAGATAACATGCTGACATGATCAGAGAAGGAGTCTGTGCCAATTTCAGAAAGCTGTGATATAGTCTACACATGGCATGGTAGGCCTCCTGCTGTGGAAGGGAAGACCAAGCACCCCTGCAAAACCCCATTTTGAAGGCCTACACCCAGCTGGACTCAGGAGAGTTTCTAGCATTTTGAGGGCACCGGGTGCATTTCCTCTTCTGCCTGATGCATCCCTGTCAACCATCTGTATCATAAATCTTCAAAGGAAGCAGAAATTCTTTGTCTTCCCCAGAACTTAAAGAACAAAAACACATTGAAATCCTGATGGTGCAAAGCCACCAATTAGCACATCTCTTAAAAATGCTACACTTGTGGCTGTGAAGCTTGCATTTTCTTGCTCGAAAGCCAGTCATGTCCGACTCTAGGGTTGAGTGCTCATCTCTGTTTACAGCCAAAGAGCCAGCAGCGTCTGCATCTGGAAACATTTCAGTGGACATGTGGCAGGCATGCCTTGATGCAAGACCACACGGAACACTGTTTACATTCCCACCTAATTGGTACCTATTGCTCTACTTGCAATTTCTTGTTTTCGAAATGCTAGGTTGGCAGGAGCTGGGACAGAGACAGGAACTCATTCCGTTGTGCAGTACTCGGTTCTCAAACTGCTGACTTGCTGACATAACAAATAGGGTACTTTTCACATAATTGCCTCTGGGTATAGAAGGACTAGCAGCAAGTTTGGTGGCCTTTCCCACTTAACGTCAGGTTTCCAACAATAACTCAGTGGCACAGAAGAAGCCTTTTTTGAAACATTCTTTGCCTTTAGAGCAGGGGTCCTCCATCCTTTAAAGCCACAGACCGGTTCACACTCCCTCAGTCTGTTGGTGGTCTGGGACCCACCACCCCCGCTGCCATTGCTGGTGGTGGTGGGAGCTTGGGGTGATCATCCCGAGCCTCCACCGCTTCCCCACACACAACTTTCCTGCTTACCAGCCTGGAGGAGCTGCATGGAGTAGGTGAAGGAGGGGTCCAGACTGTCCTTCTCACCCATGCTCAGCCATAGCACTCCCTGGGAAAGACACGGGCAGCTGTGTATATCCACTGCTTCTGCCACTGCTGTCACTGCCTCAATCCTTGTTTCCTCCACTTGGCCTGGTGTGTCCCTAATGGCAATCTGTAGCAGGGGGATGTTGTAAGGAGACAAGAATTGAGGCGGAGGTAGTGGTGGTGGCAATGGAGGCGGCAACTGGAGCAGTGTCTGACCCATGGGCTGTAGGTTGATCACCCCTGCTTTAGAATGTCCTTGAAAGGTGTCAAGGAGAGACATCCCTGATGCTCCGGCCTAATCTAGCCCTTCTAAATCCCTGGTCTGGTTTGTGGAGGCTCCATAGCCACCTTCCCTCGAAACGCTAGACCCACAGAAGGGAGATGGGACAATGGCAGTGGTGTAGCGGGGGAGGGTGGGGGTGGCCCACCCCGGGTGGCACTTTTGGGGGATGGCAAAATTTCATGATAAATAGGACTTCACCACCACTACCAGACTTCCTAGTGCCTGGGGCGAAGAGGCCACTGTGAGGACGGGCGCTGGGACCCTCCACCACCACCAGCATCCTGGGCCTTGCCCAGGGGGCAACGAATTTGTCCTACGCCCCGGGCAGCTGAAACCCATGCTACGTCACTGGGCAATGGCCAGGGATCTCTGTGGTCAACTTTCTCCCACCCACCCCCACCTCTGCACACACACCATAATATTTCCTGTTCTTGAAAGCCGAGAGGAAAAACTCTTATGATACTCAGTGAATCAATGAATCAGCCCCTTTTGATATCAATGTATGTATATGTCAATGCAATACAATGAGTTTGTTTTTCTTCTCTTCAGTTCTGGATTCACTTTCTTCCATTCCTGAACAGAATAAATGATGCTTGCTTCAAGAAAGGTAATCAGTAGATTAGTAATTAGTAGCTTTTATTTCATTTCTTTCGGTCTGTATGTTCTTACGGTGACCCTCCCTCCCTCCTTCCCTCCCACAGCATTTTCCAGCCATTTTCTTTCTCCCAGACTAGAAAAACAATAAAGCATGAGGACTAGAAAGTATCATGTAGCCTCCTGGCCATAAGTGACAAGAGTTAATTCTCAAGAAAGCAGCTGAAGGATGAAAGCAGCTTCAGTAAATGCCATTTCTGCACAATATTCTCCCATTAATACCTAGTTACACAGTAGCTGAAAAGAAAGACACCATTCTTGGCTGTAGCTAAAGCAAGGTGGAGTGTGTCAGAAGTGCTCACAAGCGTAGAGTTTTCTCTCTAGGACACTTAACCATTAGCAAAGAACCGATTGTTAGCCATCTGTTAGCTACAAAATTGGAAGATTATCTTGATGGTGTGGGAAAATAAAATAAGGAAACAATTTCTCCCAGAGTACACAGTACAGTATATACTAGGTCATGGGTGCGCAAACCTTTCAGGCTGCGGGCCGATCACATGTTCAGGGAGCTGATCGCTATGGCCTGGGTGCGGATCCAGCTCTTGATGCCAATTCATCCAGCCAGCGAAGCCCTTGTCACTCCTGGAAGTGGAAGTAAAATGCACCCGTACAGGCACATTTTACTTCTGCTTCCAGGAGCGACGAGGACTTTGTGGGCTGGATGAATTGATGTTGGGGCCGGATCTGGCCCCCAGGCCATAGTTTGGGCACCCCTCTTCTAGGTGTTGATGAAATGTCTCCCTTTGGATGTTGCTGGGTTGGAACTCTAAGTATCCCTAGTTGGTGTGGCTGAAGTCCAACAGCATCTAGAAGGCCGTATATCTTTGCTTCGTACTGTAGATGGGTGTGTAAATATATGTGTATGAATGTATTTACCTGTATATATTACCTTTCCCTTAAAATACCATATGAGCTGTTTTTCTTCTCACTTTATCCTCTCAAGAGAAACAAAAGAGAGAAAAAGAGAGACTGGTCCCAAGTCACCCAGTGATCCATGGCTACTGCATCACATCAGCAACTAGCACCATTTCACCCCTCGCACTGGTGCCTTCCCTGCAGCCACCATGTTGGTTGGAGGGAGCCATCATTGGAAATATCCTCTTAAGTACCCTCAACAGGAGGATTGTGGGAAGTTCTAAATTGGGGTGCCCAAACTTTTCAGGCCATGGGCCAGTCCCATGGTTCCTCTCACCGGAAGCAGAAGTAAAATGTGCAGGCACAGGCACATTAAGCACCTGTACAGGTGTGTTTTACTTCTGCTTCTGGGAGCGATGAGGGCGGCGCAGGCTGGATGAATGGCATCAGGGGCCAAATCCAGCCCACAGGCCATAGTTTGGGCACCCCTGTTTTAAATCACCACCTCTCTCCCTCTCCCCCCCCCCCCCCCCCAATATCAGATAAACTCATGCTAGGAAAACTATCAGTGGAAGAAACACCCCACCAAAGGAACATTTCCAGGGGTTTTACTCTCAAATGCAGGAACAGAGCTGACTATGCTACAAAACCACCGGGGCTCTGTGAGAGTGAGTTTGAGTCCAAGTCAAACTGATAGCTCTCAGAATCCCCTACCTAGCATGGTGTCCTGGCTAGGAGCATTCTGGGAACTCCTGTCCCAAAAATAACTTCCCCAAGCTGTTGCTCTGTGACATTTTAGCTACCCTGGCATGAGATTGTTAATTTTATTTATTTATTTATTTATTTGTTTATTCACACTTGTATGCTGCCCTACTCGCAGAGCGACTCTGGGCGGCTAACATACTATCACAGAACAAAATATCAAACTCAATAATCCCAACAATAAAACCATGAGCAATCCAGTAAAAGTTACAAAATTAAAAGATTTTAAAAATTTAAAGAGTTAAGAGAGAGAGGGGTAGTTATTGGATCAGCCAGCAGGCCAGGGTTACTGGCACCCCATACCTGTCTCTTTCTCCAAGAGTAAACAAAACAAAGACAAAAAACGTGACACCTTAAAGACTAACTCCTATATTTTAATGTTAGCTTTCATGGATCAAGTCCACTTTGTTCGACAGAAGAGTGAAATGGACTTGATCCACAAAAGCTAACATTAAAATACAGGAGTTACTCTTTAAGGCAAGGATTCTAAACCTGCGGCTCACAGCACCATTTCATGTGGTTCCCCCCCCCCTCCATTGCCTCCACCACACCAAGAAGTGCCATGTAGGGGAGGAAAGGCAAAATGGCCATCCAGACCCCGAAGCTGTCTGAGGGACTGTGACCCGGCCCCTGGCTTTAAAAGGTTGAGAACTCCGACCTTAAGGTGCCACAATGGTTTTTGTCTTTTTGTTTTGTTTACTCTCTGATATGCTTGCACAAACTAACATGGCTACCTGTTGTTGTTGTTGTTGTTGTTAGTATTATTAATATTATTAACTTCCATTTATACCCCACCCATCTGGGGTTACCCCCACTCTGGACGGCTAACAACAGCACATTAAAAACACATAATAAAATCACATAATAAATCACCTAATAAAATACAAATATCAAACCTAATTAAAACCGGGGGACCGAATAAAAGCCTAACGCTAGTCTGGTGAGTGCCCCTACTCAAATGCCTTCCTGAACAGAAGCACTTTAAGTTGTCTCCTGAATGTCAGCAAACATCTGACTCCTTCTTTCACCTGGCTAATTACTTTGAACAATGCATGGGAAAGCATTCAACTTGGGGTTGAATAAAATAACTGATCTAGCTGGTAGCACACTATCTATAGCTCTCCACCGCCCTTATCTCAGCACTGTTTATATTGTTTTTATGGTTCCTCTCCTTGGCCTACAGGTGGCAGGTTCCTAAAGGCCTTGAGGATATTCTCCAGCACCAAAAGATTATGGAAAGGTTCATCGCTGCTCAGAAATTGTAAAAAACTCTCCAACATGAGATTCCGCTGCATTGTGGATCCTGTGAAGGTAACTGTGAGAATGGGCAAACCACGGGAGCACAAAACTTGCTACACTCAAGTTGGCAGGAAAAACAAGGCCTACTCTGGTGAATGGTCAAAACACAATGATGAAGATGAGAAGAAAGCGACCTGGTACAGAAATCAACAACGTTCCCAGACCAGTCCATGCAGCTCCAACCTCTCAGGCACAGAAACACCTCAGCCAACCTGTCCTGTTGGATCGGTCGCCTCATGGGTGCGTTTCAACTTCAGTTCTCCAGATCATGTGACTAACGTCAGGAGTAGCTCGACTCATGATGGAGTCCACACCCGTAACCAGAGAGCCACCGGTGACAAACCACTTAGCTCTGAGGTAGCTGGGGAGGGTTGCCATGGACAGAGATTCCTGCCACATTCTGTGGGATTCAATATGGAAGAACCCACTCTCCACCATCTGGAACAGCTTCATGAGCCAGTCGATCACCAGTCCAGTGAGAACAATTTCATCCCTAGCCCAATCTTACCAGGTCCCAGCCGAGTGGTGTATTCTGCCCTGGCTTCAGATACAGTGTCTAGAACTCGCTTCAACAGCGATAATTACACTTACCCACATTCTCCAAGAGGCCCACAGCACCGTCTTGGGCTCGAATGGCACCAGCGCTTACCAATAGCCCAGCAAGCGGAGGTATATGTCTACCTGGTCAGTCCACCACCTCCTAGCCCTGAACACAACGCTGAGCAGCCTAACCACCCCTTCTCTGCACCACGGACCATCTCTGGGAAGGATGGGCTGGCTAACAGGATCTCTCTCAGCCAGAGCAGAGGTAGTTCCAGTCAAGGACCTATGGCCCATATGAGCAGCGAGGCCCATAAACAGCGCAAGAGCATCTGGGAGAGAAAGCACCAGAGAAGGCCCTTGCAGCCAACCACAGACTATGAAAAGCTGGCAGGCAGTAGTGGAGGTGCCAACCTGGACCACCATGAAACATTTCCCCACAATTTAGCTCACTTGGCAGACAGGGGGAGAGGAGGACCTGAGCCATCACAACCCACTCCTGCTAGCTGAAGATGCTTCTCTGTGAGGGTGAGCAGCCAACTGAGCAGCAAACAAAAACAGTAGGTTGGCTCCTTCAGAAAGGAAGAGACCACACTCTCTACTGTTTCACCAAACACCTTGGGCATGGTTGGGTCAATTAAAATGGAGGCAAAGCATAAACATTTCTGCATAGAAATTCTTAAAAGACCAGAAGGGCAGTATGGAAGGATAGGGATATAACTAGTGGGATCTGCTTACTGACCTGGGGAATCTTACCACTAATCCCATTATTAAAGCCTACCTTGTGGCGATGGGGGTGGTGAAACGTCATTATTTAACCACCCTTATTGCCTCCGCGAACAATCGTCCAGCGACCCTGTTTCGGGTGACCAGATCCCTCCTAGGTAGAGGGGGGTCAGGCCCCGGTTGGCAGGGGCTGAGTCTTTTGCTGATTATCTGACAGAGAAAATTGCTCAAATTTTCTCAAAGTTTGACCCCAGCATGGAAAATGTGGAGCTGGGGTTGGCCAGAGTGCAGTCTGGCTGTATTATCTGGGATCGGTTTGAGCTAGTTGCCCCTTTGGAAGTGGACAGGCTTCTTGGAACTGTTCGTGCCACTGCCTGTGCATTAGAACCATGCCCCGCCTGGCTAGTTAAAATATCCAGTGCAGTGATAGGTGGTTGGGTCGAAGCAATTATAAATTCATAAATTAAGGGAGGGTTTTTTCCCAGCAACCTTGAAATGTGCTTTGTTGCACCCCCTCCTGAAAAAAACCATCGCTCGACCCTACAGTGCTTGTCCAACCTGCCCTTTTTGGGCAAGGTTTTGGAAAAGGCAGTGGCACGTTGCAGGAGGTCCTGGATGAAGCGGATTATCTGGACCCTTTTCAGTCAGGATTCAGGCCCGGATATGATACAGAAACTGCATTGGCTCTGCTTGTGGGTGATGTCTGGAGAGAGTGGAACAGAAGTCATCCATCTGTCCTGGCTCATCTTGACCTCTCAGCAGCTTTTGATACCGTCGACCACGGTATCCTTCTGGGAAGGCTCCAAGGATTGGGGATCCAGGGCACTGTGTTGTCCTGGTTTTCCTCATTTCTGAGGGGCCGGACCCAGTCAGTGTGGCTGGAGAGCAAGAAGTCCAGCCTGAGGCTCCTTCAATATGGGGTGCCTCAGGGCTCGGTATTCTTGCCTCTCCTATTCAATATCTTCATGAAATCGCTGGGTGGGATTATTCGTTCTCGTGGTGACCCAAGCGGTGCAATGGAAGTCCTATCCAGGTGCCTGGAGGCTGTCAGGGTCTGGATGGGGGGAAACAGGCTACAGCTGAATCCTGGCAAGACTGAGTGGCTGTGGGTCAGGGGTCCTGTGTTATCTCGGGAGCTACCATCTTTGGTACCGGATGGGGCAGTTTTGCCCCATACAGACCCGGTGCATAATGTGGGGGTCCTCCTGGACTCGTGACTACTGCTCGAGGAGCAGGTGGCAGTCATGGCTAGCAGGGCCTTTTCACAACTTCATGTTATCCACCAGTTATGTCCCCTCCTAGATCAGGACTCCTTATTCATGATCACACACGCTCTGGTCACCCCCAGACTTGATTATTGTAATGCGCTCTACATGGGGCTGCCCTTGGTGACCATTCAGAGGCTGTAACTGGTCCAGAAAGGGGCTGCCTGGGTGGTGATGGGGTGTGGGCGGTATGCACATGCCTCTCCACTGCTTTGGGAGCTGCACTGATTGCCAGTATGTCTCCGGGTGCAATTCAAGATGCTGGGAATTACCTTTAAAGTCCTACATGGTAGTGGGCCAGGATACCTAAGAGACTGCCTCATCCCAAGAACATCTATCTGTCCCACCAGAGCAGACCAGATAGGCTCTCTAGTTGTTCCATCGGCCAGAGAGGACCTCTCTGGCACCAGAAGGAGGGCCTTCTCTGTGCCTGCTCTGACCCTATGGAACCTCCTGCCAATGGAGCTGCACCTCCAGACGGATGAACTTAAAAACATGGCTGGCAGGGTAGGTATGGGGTACGAGTTGCACCACGACCCCAGCCCGCTGGCTAGTGTGAGTTCTCTCTCTCCCTCAATGCCCTTTTAAATAATTTTAAGAGTTAGTTTTAATTTTTTTAAAATTTTAATTTGTTTAGTTTAATTCTTTTAGAATTTTGAATTCATATTGGTGATGTTTTATATGAGATGTTAACCACCCTGAGTTTTCCTGACAAGGAGGATGGTATACAAATTTAAGTAAATAAATAAAATAAAAAATAAATTTTTTGGAGCTGGCCCCAGACATTTTTCTGTATAAGGTTTGAGTAAATAGTACCTCCTCCCCAACAAACTCTTGTCAAAGTGCATATTATATACTTCTAGGAGAGTTAGACTCAAATTAGATAAGGTTTAGCATACATTTAAAAGGAATGCTCTTATAAATTGTGAAAGAAATCTGTTTGCCATAGCACACGCCTCTGTACCTTGTGTTTACTGTCCTCTATTTTGTGACTAATCATTGGAAGATAAATGGGGGATTAAATTAAGACATGTATCTCTGAAGAAATCCCATTGCTGGGGAGAAAATTTGTTAATAATACAAAAAAAAATACATATTCCCTTAATTGACACACGCACAAATACACACTTTATTTGGTATTTAATGCGGAAAATGCCATAAACACTTCTCTCAATCCTTGAGAATAACAGTACAATCATAACAAAATAATAACCTATTCTTCGATCTTTTATGATGCTGCAGATATGCCACTTAAGGCTGTCACTTAGTCTGCTTAATGCTTGAATTGACTTTGCCCACTATGTCCCTATAGGCCCAAATCCTATTAGTTATGCCTGCTGGCAAAATGTAATTATCATAAATTTCACTGGTGAATTGACATAAATTAAGCTGTTAGAGTAGGCCATGGGTTCTCAACTTTTCTGTGGCACAGGCCAGACCATTCCCCCTCTGACAGCTGAGCAGGCCGGATACGTGGTTTACCCCATTGTAAATGCTGCTATAAACCATGGTGGGCATGTTTGCGCATGTGTGGGTACATTTATGGCTGTCATAAACACGTCCGTTTCCGGGGGCGCTACCATGGGCCAGATTATTTGTCATTGGGGGCTGGGGCTGGCCCACCAGCCATAGGTTGCAAAACCCTGGAGTAGGCACTTGCTGTTGTACACTGAATTACACAAATTGGAGTTAACTATGTTAAGCTGATGTAAGAACACCACAGCATTTTGGATTGTTGATTTGATTGCTTTGGAAATTGGTTTTATTCGCACAGGAAGAATATACAGTAAAAGGAAACTCCATAAAGAAGCAACAAGCAGGAAATTAAAGGGTAAAAACATGTGTATGTGAGCATGGCTTATTGATCTTCAGAAGCCTATCCATAACTACAAGTTAAGAACTCCTGCTGTATATAGAATTACCAATAGCAAAGAGTTGGCCTTGCATTGATAATAATCAATTTTTTCCCTAGACCTTACACAACAAGACAGGTTTGGCAGGCCTTTACTGAAGTAATGCATAAGCACTGACCAAAACCCTGTTGCTTAGCACAGTAAATTGCACTAAGCTACAGATTTTTGGCCATTGTGTTCAATGCTGTATAGTTTTCACTGTTTTCAGTGCTATGTCAGCAAGTGTGCATGCCATATTAGGCAAACAAACCTTTGGCTCTAAATGATTTCATAACATTCAACCTAAATCCAGCTCTATGCAATTTATATTTTTGAATGTCTGCAACCAAATGCTGAATTCCAAAATATCTGAAAAGGTTAGTTAGTTCTGAAGAAGCATGGCTGAGCAAAGGCAAGATCTAGAACACTTTCTGGTTTTATAGTTCACTAGCCACACAATATTCCCTCCACACTTTTATTCAAAGGGTCATTATTTATTGTAGCCACAATTTAAAAGGCTATAGTGTTTGCAGAATGTCAGAAACCAATAGATAAAGGAAGTACATTTTAGATACAGCTTGACTGCAGCTACAAACTCAAAAGCATTTAGGACATCTTCACCCAGGATGCTTAACAACCTAGACAGTGGCAAACATCCACATCTGGTATTAGCAAAACCAACATGCCTAACTATTCCCACAGTACTGTAAAAACTTCTGGATAACTCATTCAAGCTACAGTCTACAGAGCACAGTCTAAAACAGCTGTGTTCTCTTAGAAACCATGTTTCCTCAAGCTCCATGTCATCCTTCTGGACATATGATGGCTCTCTCCAGATCTATTATCTGGCTGGATAATTGTAAAGATTAGAAAAGAGCAACCAAATTGATCAAGGTTAGGAATAAGTCTTCTATAAGGAAAGACTGTAACAGTCTTTAGCTGGGGATGAAGCAAATAAGAGTAAGGTCTATGCTAGGAGTTCACCATTTTTTAAAGCCGGGGCAAGGTCATACTTCCTCAGACAGCTTCAGGGGCCAGACGGCCATTTTGCCCTTCCTCCACCACATGGCACTTCCTGGTAGGTGGGCGGCAGCACATGAAATGGTGCTGCAAGCCACATTTGACCAGTGGGCTACAGGTTGAGAATTCCTGGTCTATGCTGTTATGGATGGGTGTGAAGAAAGTGGAGATTAAAAAGCTCCCCCCCCCCCATGCTTTACTAGAACTTCACCCACTTAAGTTAAATGATAGGAGCTTTAGCACAAATAAAAGGAAGGAGCCATTCACACTATAAATTGAACTGGGAATTTGGGGGATTAAAATGGGATTATATATATTCATGAAGATTAGAACCAGTAAAATGTAGAAGATGATAGAGTGCTGGTGTACGATTCAGGAGACCTGGGTTCAAACCTCTGCTCCTTGGAAACTCAATGGAGATGGGGTGGCGGCACTAGGTAAACTACTCCTTAAACCTATCCTATTTCTCAGAAAGTCTAATAGGATCATCATAAATTGCAATGGACTTGATTGTATTAATCTGGATAGACAGATATATAGTCCTTGCTTGTATGCCTCTATATAGGCAACATGCAGTTGTGTCCCTAGAGGGCTTTTGATTGGCAATGGGTTAGCCACTGCACGAAACAAATGGTGGACCTGAAAAGCCTTTCATCTTATGTGGCTTGGCTCATGGCACCCTTCTAAATTGGGGCATTGTCTCATACATGACAAGGAGGTGCTCTGCTATTCAATGATGAAGCCATCCCAAAGGCTTCTCTCTGCTCAGTTTCAACTCCTTCCCAATATGGGGCACTTGGTTGGCAGAAAGTGTTGCACCAACATGTGACTGAGCACTTAAACCTGAAGTCAAATGGACACTAGTCCTTACCATGCTGCATAACTCTACATGCTAATTTCTCTCCCTCCCTACCCATTAATATTGCCTGCCCCTTCCATATTCCTGCTTTGCTCCTTCAGCTTCCTGTATGTTGATACAAAGGCACATCTGTGGTGTTCCTGTGTGTGTCCTGTGCTGTGTGACACACTCACTTCTGTTTTGCCTTTGCTGATTTTGGGGAGGCTTGTGAATGATTCATGAATATACCATATTTACTTTTTATATGTCATGTCATCATAACCTCAGGGTAAGACCCATAGCGAGTGAAATATAGTGAGTTATTACATCTCCGGGAAAAGTAAAAAATGTCATGAGTCCAGACCCTTGCACATGTCTCTCAAGCCATGCATCCAGTCATGTTTGCCAATATGTTATCAACATGTGCACTGAATAACAAGACAGAATAACGTTATCTCGTAACGCTTTTGATTTCTTCTGGAGATGTAGGACCATACTCGATTCAGCAGGGAACAATTTAGCTGAAATGTAATGAAAGCAAGGATCTCTGGGTAGGATGGCAGGAACTGCTAGACAGGCAGAAGTACAAACAAGGACCTGGTTGGGAAGAGGTGTATCCTTGTGCAGGTAACTGGATGACAGAAAGTGAAGCCCATCACCACAGCCCAAAACAGAAGACGCCCAGCAGAATACCAAGACAGATCACAATTGGCCCCTGGGGGGGGGGGATCCCACAGAACATGCAGAAATAGTTCATCACCTCACTATCGGACTAAAAGCAGTATGAGGGGAGAAAATCCCAGTAATTGCACTTTGCAGCAAAAGATAAACAAATGTCATGTGCAACAAACAAAATCAAAGAACATTTTCCAGTTAAAGAATAATTATGTACACACATACAAAGACACACACACACACCTCTCTTTCATGTCAAGATCAAACTTTGGACTGCCATAATGAAGCAAATTTCTTGGCTTTGTCGTTGGCCAAAATTAAATCCTCATTGATACATGTTTCTGGTAGTGATCAGCAGACCAGGAAATGAGCCATGTTCTACATCTCTCCACATCCCCAAAGTGTGTTGTTGTTTGCCAGAAGCCCCCACTTGAGCATGTTGGTCTTACATTTAGGCACTCTGACCCTCAGCCTATTCAGGGTTCTCCAAGTGACATAGGGCATGGAAGAATTTTGGGTCTGGGACTTCTCAAAGGAGCAGCAGTTACTACGTTTAAACCAGGAGTTCTGAACCTATGGCCCATGGGCCGGATGCAGCCCATGATGACACCATTTCATGTGGGTCCCCACTGCCTCCACCCAATCCAGAATGGCCATGTGTGACAGGCAGGGCAAAATGGCAGTCCAGCACCCGAAGCTCTCTGAGGGAGCATGACCCAGACCTCTGGTTTAACCACTACCGTTGAGTCTTTTTTTTTAAAGTGCACGTGGTTTATATCACAGGAAAACGTTAAAACATTTCTGGTTCTCCGATGTTAAGTCTTCAGTGAACAGCAAGGAAGAGTCCGCTTGTCTCCTTCACCATCACCCCAAGGCCCGTCTTGTACGAATTCATTTGCAGCCACCCGAGCGCACGTAAACAAAGGAAGGCGATGGCAGGCTACCCAGTCCCAGAGGCAAACACGGGTCACGGGTGACCTTCCCCAAATGCCAACAGTTGCAATTGTTTTCTAGCCAGACTCTTGCAAAGGGTACAATAGTACTTTAAGTTTATTTTTTCTCGGGCCCCTTCCCTTTCCCGGAAACTTCTGTTAAGGCGGCTTTCCTGGCGGGCTTTTCCGCGCAAATATTTGCCTTGCAAAACAGAATGTTTCTCAGTCAAATCCAGCGCCCCTTTTCGACTTTTTCCTGCCCTCTATGCAAACTGGTCCCTCCCCAAAAGGGGGGCTGCCGCAGTGCCTGGAGGGAAATGTAGTCGCAGGTAGATAGGCAAATTCTCAGGCTTAGGAAGGAGTTTGTTTTTCCCTAACTTGTGGCAAACCTCATAGGGATTGTAAGATACAGTACGTGAGCTATTTAAGAGGGGATGGTGGTCTTAGCATTGTGTCCCTGTGGGCAAGTGCAGATTTGAACCTGAGGCTCTTAAATCCTACTTTATTTCTCTGCTTACTACATTCCACCAGCTTGGGAAGTAGCTGCTAAACAATTACAAAATGAGTTGTCCAAGGTAGGTTGCTTCTGTTTGAAAGTTTGGTTATAAAATATATATACACAGATCCCACAATTAGCAATAAATGAGCTTTGTCTTAAGTTGCACTAACTTTTTGTCTGTAAATCTGGGGTGAATTAGTGCTGCTTTGTTTGCAAGGGGAAATGCATTATTAGATGTAATTATTTCTTAACATATAAGAAAGAACTGCAGCTAATTCTTTGTGTCTCACTTCAGGAACCAGGGTCTCTTCAGCCCTTTCTCTCCTGCCTTCTCTCCATAATAACACTAGCAGAAGACCACCATCACCACCACCACCTCTTGGACATGTGTGGGTCTCACTCACAAACATCTTGGGCACCAGCAACCATTTATTTATTTATTAATTAATCACATTTATATCCTGCCCTGATCCATTGCTTTGCCCCCTTGCTCGAAAGCCAGTCATATCTGACTGTAGGGTACAGTGCTCATCTCTATTTACAGCCAAAGAGCCAGCGCCATCTGCATCTATTTCTGTGGTTATGTGGCAGACTTGACTAGATGCCAGAGTGCACTGAACACTGTTCTCTTTCCCACAAGGGAAGGTTGGCAGGAGCTGGGACAGAGACCAGGGCGCACTCTGTCGTGCAGCGCTCAGATCTTGAATTGCTGACCGGGCGACCTTTCAGTCATCAACTTCAGCATCTTAACCACTAAGCCACTGCAGTCCCATATAGGCCAGAGAAAACCCCTCCCTAATTCAATGTGTTGACTGGACAAGACCCAGGGCAGAGCAATGTGGCTGAAGAAAGAACTATGTAATTGCAGCCATTTTTTTCCATTCCTGCTCTCACGAGACACCAGAACACATGGGACACCGTTTACCTTGCCATGTACTACTGCAGTACTCTAATCATTACACTTTTTTCATTGCATGAAGTTTCATTTATGTCCTGTAACATTGCTTTACCAAGTGTAAGAATGTTTCACTGCAGACCAGAGGGGCTTCTTAAAAGTACCATCAGCTAGAGAGGCTCGTCTCTCTAGCACAAGGAGGGCCTTTTCGACATCTGCTCCTGCCCTGCGGAACCTGATGCCAACCGAGCTGCATCCCCAGACAGAGCTGTTGGTCTTCAGGAAAGATCTAAAAACCTGGCTGGCAAAGCAAGTATGGGGCACTGGGGAGCTGGTAAGTCCCCCCGCCCTTTGCTGGCTTAAATAATGAGGGCCACTCACACTTTTAGTTATAGTATAACTGGCTGGTGTGTGTGTGTATAGTTTTTTTTAATGGTTCTTTAATGTTTAAGGTGAGCCGCCCAGAGTTGCTTGCTTAGTGGGCAGCAATACCAAATTTAATTAATTAATATTCACTTCAGGTGTGGAACCTACACAAGAGCAGTTGAGAGTACCAGAGGCTGGACACTAAGAGGCAAATTAGGTAAAATATTACAAGATTCTCTCCACCTCCCCACTTTGCTTACCTAATAAATTATTTAAATTAATTCTAGCATGAACAAGATGAACATTATTTGGCAGCTCCCTATTTTCCACAGACCAAGAAGCCTGTTAGGAAGACCAGATGGATGGAATTGTGAATTCACAGTGAGGGGTTTATGTTGGCTGTCTTCTTCTTTCATGTCCTGATCAAATCTTGAACTGCCAAAATGAAGCCACTTACTTTGCTTTGTCATTGCCCAAACCCAAGTCCTCATCTGTGCAGGTCTCTGCCAGCAATCAGCAGAACAAAAAATGGGCCAGACTCTTTGTCTCTCCACATTCACACCATGTGTTGTTGTCCACCAGCATGTTGAGCATGTTGGTCTTGCATCTAGGGACTCCGACCCTCAGCCTATTCAGGGTCCTCCAGGTGACGTAGGGGAGACTGAGATATTCAGCTATATCCACCTTTAATGATGTTCCTTTCCCAGTGAGCTCCTTCCTCCACCATCTAATTTTGTTTTGCTCTTGTGTACCTTCGAATGTTTGTACATTGGCTATGATAGAGGACCTAATTTTTCAGACTCATGAACATAATTAGGCCACAGGTGTATCAGCCCCAGACATTTTGCCACTTGAAGCAGAGCAGCAGATTGCACCTTGCCCCCCCAACACCCCTCCCCCAAACAAGGCTCTTAATACCCAAAGCCACCCTCTCATTCGAGTAAGTGAGTGAGAACGACTTGTTAGAAGAGCCCTGGTGGCACAGTGGTTAAACTGCTATACTGCAGCCAAAATGTTGTGAGTTTGATCCAAAGTTGACTCAGCCTTTCATCCTTCCTAGGTCATTAAAATGACTGCCCAGCATGTTTGGGGCGTGTGCACTAAGTGCTATTGGGCGGAGGTTAAGGTCTCCCTTGCTCAAAAGCCAGTTGTATTTGACTGTAGGTTTCGGTGCTCATCTCTGTTTATAGTCAAGGAGCCAGCGCCATCTATGTTTGCAGACGTTTTCATGGACATTTGGCAGGCATGACTAAACACCCGAATGCACAGAATGCTGTGTTTACTTTTCCATCAAAGTGATACCTATTTATCTACTTGAAATTTCTTGCTTTCAAACTGCTAAGTGAGCAGGAGCTGGGACAGAGACGGGAGCTCACTCCATTGTGCAGCATGCAGTTTTCGAACTGCTGACCTGCTGACCTTCCAGTTCAATTATTATTATTATTATTATTATTATTATTATTATTTCATGATAGAAATTATTCTGGGTTGAAAGAATTTTTGCTGGAGAAACTCCACTGGGGACACCTGAACGAGGCTCCTTTCATGTCCTCAGGATCCTTTCCCCAACATAGTGGTCCCTATTTATCTACTTGCAATTTCTTGCTTTCCATCTGCTCTAGGCTGCCAGGAACTAGGACAGAGACGGGCGCTCAAACTGTCGTGCACTACCCGGGTCCTGAACTGCCGGCTTGATGGCCTTCCAGCTAACAGGGCGAGCTTCTTAACTACTGAGCCACCGCAGCCCCTGTCAAGTTCAATATACAGTAAGTGCATTTTCTATTGTTCACTGGGCAATAATTCCCCTTTCCTCGGGCGATAATTGCAAACGAAGAAGCCGCTCTTTGCTGCCCTCTCGCCCCACCCCCTCCGCGGCAAATGTTCGGTGCCTCACTCTGCCCAGGCCCGGGACCAATTGCATTTCCCACCTCCCACCCCCTGCGGCCAAGAAAGAGGAAGGAAGGCCGGCGGTGAACTACGGCCCCCAGGGGCCTCTGCGGGCGAGCAGGCGGGTGGCCGGCCTTCCCCTGCCCACCCCCGGGAAGGACGGAGGAGGAGAGACGGGGCGGGCAGGGGGAGGGGAGGGGCGCCTACTACAAACCCAAGCGGGAGGGACCGGGCAAAGAGGGAGGCCGGCCGGGCAGGCGGGGCTGGGTGGGTGTGCGCGCTCCGCGGCGTTGGCGAGCGGGAGGTCTCGCTGCCCAACGGGGCGGAGGAAGAGCAGCTGCCGCTGCCGGGGCGAGTTCTGTTCCCGCTGAGGGACAGCTACTCTACTGCGCTCCCAGATCCGTGGCTCGGGGGAGCGGGCTCGTCTTCCTTCCCTTTCCCCGCCTGTTCTCGCCCTCCTCCCGAGTCGTCCTCGCGCGGTGGAGCGAGCAGCCCTCTCCTTCCCGGGCGCCTCCCTCGCCTGCTTTCCACCCTGGAACTTTTTCCTCCCGTCGCGGCTCCCCCTTTCCTCTTTTTGGATGTCCTTCCCAGCTTCTCCCACTCGCCGCCGCCGCCTCTGCCGCCCCCAGCCATCGCCGCCGCCGCCTCTCCACTCCGGAGCCGCAGCAGCCCCGGTCGAGGTTGCGCCGCCGCCGCCGCCGCCATGCACACGGTGCAGAAGGACACTACCTTCACCAAGATCTTCGTCGGCGGGCTGCCCTACCACACCACGGACTCCTCGCTGAGGAAGTACTTCGAGGTCTTCGGGGACCTCGAGGAGGCCGTGGTCATCACCGACCGGCAGACGGGCAAATCGCGGGGATATGGCTTCGTAAGTGTCCGGCGGCGGGAGGGCGGGGTCGGGGTCGGTTTCACCTGAGGAAAGGGCGAAGAAGGGGCGACACTGGTGCGGCGTGGTCAGGAGTAGGTGCTAAGTTGGGGGAGCCCTCTCTTCTGTAATCGCCGAAAGGGCTTCGGGCTCCCCTGGGCTGGGGATAATTAAAAACCCCTTATTGAAGTGAATGGATGGATAGAGTTTTACCGCCCACCTGAGATATTTCCCACTCTGGGCGGTGTACAAACAAATAAACAGCAACACAATACAACTAAGGCCAAAAGTGGGCTTTCTTTCCCTCCCTGCCCCTTGCTCACCCTGGGTTCCCCTTTCACACGTGGCGCATCTTTCCTTCCGCCTGTTGTCCCTTTGGAGCGACTTTGTTTACTAGTAAGCCTTCTTCTGCCCTGTCTTTCCTGCCATCCGCTCCTCTGCCCTGCCTGCCATTCCTCGCACTTTCCCCTCTCAACAGCCTTGTGAGGTTGGTCGTTGCCAGAAAGGAATTAGGGGCCCCAGAGCCACCCCTGAGTTTGTGGCTTGGTGGTCTCCTGGTCTCATCCAACATCCTACCCATTTACACAAACATTGCATTCTCAATTCATGGAGATTTTAACCTCTTGCCTGTTTTGGGTTTTGACTCTGGGGTGCTTGTGTCTTGAAATAGCGCACATCCTATATATGTTGTGCTTGGTTGTCATGGAATTGAGAGAAGGCCCTTATGGGTTGGAGTCCCTAAGGAGTCAGAAGTTTAACCTGGGGTATAAAAATGGATTTAGTGGCTTTTTGTGAGTGTTGAGACCAACAGCAGTCCAGATACTGACTCTCCTGGCTTTCTTGGAACAGAAGGACCATCGCCTGGAGTGATTCTGTATCAAGGGTGGATTTGAGATACATACTATAATTCCTGGGCGGAAAGTGAGGTAGAGTTGGAAAGGGGACGAATAAAAGGCAGTCAATGAGGTGGCCACATCTGGAGGAATCAAAAGAAATGAATAGTGGGTTTCAAATAGGAGCCACTTCTAAAAGGTGAGAGGTAGGAATAGGCTCCAGATCTATGAACAGAAACAAAAATCTGAGAGATATAATATATTTACACCCAGAGGAACAGTTCTAGTGAATCAGAGAGTAAACAAAACAAAAAGACAAAAAAATGTTGTGGTACCGTAAAGACTAACTACTGTATTTTAATGCTAGCTTTCGTGGATCAAGTCCATAATAGACTTGATCCATGAAAGCTAACGTTAAAATACAGTAGTTAGTTTTTAAGGAGTCACAATGTTTTTTTGTCATTTTGTTTACTTTCTGATATGCTTGCACAGTCCAACACTGCTACCACTTCAAAAATTTCAACTGTTCTTCTGACATTTGCTTCTAGAATAATCCATGGCCCATGGGTATTTTGTTTGTGGGAGCTCACTCTGGTGGCAACGATGTTGAAGAGCTGGCTGGATTTATAGCCCAACAATGATTCTTGCTTGGCTTTCATTTTCTTTTCATTATTTCTGAAAAGCTGGATTTTGTTTAGAGTCATGGCGAGGGTGGGTGTGAAGAAGAGGGGAGAGTAGTTTTGTGGTCAGATGGAATGGTCTCATGTGCTCCTGTGGAAATGGGAATCCACGGATTCTTTTGCTCTAGTATTTTGAGTCTATATTCAGTGAAGGCATTGTGATAGAGCAGGGGTGCCCAAACTATGGCCCACAGGCCATATCGAGCCCCCGATGCCAATTCATCCAGCCCTTTACTTCCACATCCAGGAGCGATGAGAGCAGCATGGCCCAGATGAATTGGCATTGGACGCTGGATCTGGCCCACAGGTCATAGTTTGGGCACCCCTCGCTTAAGCAGAGAAAATGGCAGCTTAAAATCTATCTCATCCTGTTGCAAAGCAGATTGCAAGGGGCGTGTTTTACTTCTGGTGGGAGGAGACACATGACCAGCCCGCTGGGGAACGTGACCGGCCCACTGAACCATGTGACCGGCTCATAGCCCAAAAAGTTTGGGCACCCCTGGAATGGAGCTTTGAAAACTTTTGCTGCACCTGTCCTATTCAGAAAAGGGGCTGCTGTCAGGAGTTTCCTCTCCTAAACAGGATAGTTTTTGTAAGCCCATGGTGTGAATTTGGGGCAGATTTTGGTAGAAGACTTGTGTTTGGTGGGCTGAAGAAGAAGGGCTATCACTAATTTAATCAGAAGGTTGGATTAATTTAATACCAACTGTTAGAATTTAAGAATAAGCAAACAAAGAAATTAAAAAATAGGAAAATGTTTCCCCTTCTTCCTTTATGTTACTTTTAGGCTTTGCACCCTTTGGTCTTTATAAAACTGCAATAGTTGACATGCTAGAATTTATTTCTATCAACTGAAGGGTGCACCACTCAGCAATGGCAGGTTGGAAGGAGTGATTTTGTAACTTAATACATTCCTGCCTACACTTCACTGGTTTGTTGTCCCTCTTTTGTTTGTTTCACATAGCTCCTAGATACCACACTGGCTTTGAAATATTCCCTTTTCTGTTGCCTCTCTTGTGGTCATCTCCCACACTATTTCAGAGCTATTTTCTAGACTGATTGAAAGGTGAAATCCCTATCTTACCTCCTGTATGAATTCTAGAGTAATCAGGAAGGTGGGTGGGACTGATGATTATCAGATCCCATTTTGATACTGTTACTCTGCATAAGTACAATTTTGCACTCATAGCAAACATGGTATACAGTAATACCTCAGATAACGCTAAGACTTGGTTCCACAAGTCTTGGTGTTATCTGACTTTTAGTGTTATCCGATGCATGTTAAAATCCTATGGGATGTATCGGATAACGTTAAAGCTCCATAGAGATACATTGTAACCGCACAGGCTTTAGCGGTTGTTATGCGATCCATCCCATAGGACCTTAACGTTATTCGATCCAGTTCTCCTCCCCAGATTACTTAACATTATGTGATTTTAGCATTATCCGAGATAAACGTTATCCGAGGTATTACTGTACTTGAATGTGATATCACCATCTTTGTATGAAAGGCTGCATTAACAAACCCATCTGTGCAACGATGGGTTTAATAAATCCTTTGGAACAAGGATGGTGCTTTTGGGAACAAGTTTATTTATTTTTATATTTTTGACACTTGTTTTTCTTCTATTGAGCTTTGGCCAGTGTAGATGGATTGACTCCAGCACAGCCTAGTGTGGTAGACCTGCTTCAGAAGGAGGAGCAGGGTGATCAGCCATGAAGATTGTTCTGGGAGCAATATAATGCAGTGGTCCCCCATGCTTTTCATGCAGTGGCCTTCTGTGTACCCCTGATCCAGTTCCCTGAATAACTCTCTGCCCCTGAGTCCTTTTGGCATGCAAAGTCCTCACCAGTCCCAGGCCAGTATGGATTAAGCTGCTGCCCTCCATCAAGATGGATTCAAGTGGGATTTAATTCACTTGGGGCCCATCACCCTCCCCTGTGGACTTTGCCACCCAAGTCCTCAGGGTTGTTAGGTTAGTTAACTGCCACCTGACGATTGGCGTTGAGTTGCTGGCAATATGGTCTGCTCTATTACCATAGCAGGATAACCTGGCAAGACAGGAATGAAAGGGAATAAAATGGTGAACTTTGGAAAATAACCTGCCTGGCTGCTACTCTAAACAGAAGTACTGTATTCTGCACTATAACATTTTGCTGCATCACCTAGTGTGCAGAAATTATTCCTTTAAACCTGGGCGCCTAAAACCTGGACAACCTAAAATTTACTGGTACACACTGTAGTGTCAGCTGTCAGGAAAGGCAGCTTTCAAAGTGGATGATGAACCTTCCAGTGGGGTACTAGTTAGGCCTCATGCAGAGTACTGTGCCCTGTTCTGGATACTAAACTTTACAAAGGATGCTAAGTAACTGGAACAAGTTCGGAAGAGGGCAGGAAAGATGATCAGGTGACAGGGAGCCAAACCCTATTGAGGAAAGACTGAAAGAAAAGCCTGGTGGTGTTTAGTCTTGAGAAAAGCATACTTGGGAGGGTGGGGGAGGCTGTATGTTGGCACTTTTTTAATACTTGAAAGATAGTCAGAAAGGAGGGGAAGGATCTATTTTTGATCACCCCATAGTGCAGGATTTGTAATAATGGGCTCAAATTACAGGAAAACAGATACAGTATAGGCTAAATAACCGGGGGGGGGGGGGGAGGATTCTTACTTGTTCTGGTCTTTGACTGTAATAATGAATTGATTGATTGATTAAATTCTTAACTTTTAGAGCAGGATTTATTTTATTTATTTATTTATTCAGATTTATATTACCGCCCACTCTCTGAGGAGACTCAGGCCGGCTTACAGTCAAAACAGCAGCAGTACAATAAAAATTATAAAATATAACCTTACAAAATACAACCAAACCAGAACACAGACTAACTCCCCATAAGCCGTTGTTGTGGGCCCAGAGGAGTGGGCAAGGTCCTCAGCCGCCTGCCAGGCCATGGAGTCTTCTCCCTCAGGCCGACAGTGGAACCAATTACCTTGAGAGGTGGTGAGTAATCCAATGCTGGAGGCATTCAAGAGAAAATTGGACAACCATCTGCTGTGATTTGAATTCCTGTATTGAGTAGGGAGTTGGGCGAGATGGCCGCATAGGCCCCTTCCAACCCAATTATTCCATGATTCTACCAATAGCTGTCATTATGATGGCTGTAAGTAGCCTTTAGATTTAGAATCAGAGGTACATTGGGTTGGTTATATTTTATTTCGGATGAGAGGCAAGATACCATTTGCTGAAGTATTCAAGAGGCCTGTTGCTCTCAAGCTCAAAAAGCATCCTATTGGCTGCTGAAGGGAAAAGAATGCTAGACTAGAACAACTGTTGGTCTGATTCACCAGAGCTTTATGGAACCAGGAAACTTACTTATATTAGGCTAGCCCAGGGGTCAGCAAACTTGGCTTTCCAGATGTTCTTGGACTTCAATTCTCAGAAGCCCTGATTCGCAGGTGTACTGATTTGAGCTTCTGGTAATTGAAGTCCAAGAATACCTGGAGAGCAAAGTTTGCTGACCCCTGGGCTAGACTATTATCTGTCTAGCTAGCTCATAACTGTCTGCTCTCACCAGCTCTGGCTCTCTGAGGTGTCTAGAGAGGAATCCTTTCACCTCCTACCCAGTGATACTTGGGGGTTGACTTATTTGCATACAAATCTTGGGCTCTATCACTGAACATGTCTCCTTTCCCATATCTTGGTGATGCTTTTGAAGGTTCTCACAAAGAAGGTTGGTGAGATAAAATCTGCTCTTGTGAGAGAAATAGCAGGTTGGATTTAAATGTTTAATTTTGAACTAGAGCTTGGAAAATTTTTGTTGTTGTTCAGTCGCACAGTCAATTCCGACCCTTTGCGACCCCATGGACCACTGTCCGCCAGGCACTCCTGTCCTCCACCATTCCCCTCAACTCGCTAAGCTCTGTGCCCATTGTGTCCACAATATCATCTATCCATCTCATTTTTGGCGGCCCCCTTCTTCTTTTGCCCTCAACCCTTCCAAGCATCAAGGCTTTCTCAAGCGAGTCCTCTCTTCTCATTTGATGTCCAAAGTACCTTAGCTTCATATTTAGTATTTGCCCTTCTAAGGAGCAGTCAGGGTTGATTTCTTCCAAGATTGACCTATTTGTTCTCCTTGCTGTCCAGGGGACTCTCAAAACTCTCCTCCAACACCACATCTCAAAGGCGTCTATTCTTCTGCGCTCAGCTTTCCTAATGGTCCAGCTCTCACAACCATACATTGCCACAGGGAATGCCATTGCTTTGACTATACAAATTTTTGCTTGCAATTTGATGTCTCTGCTTTTCACTATGCTCCCCAGGTTTCTCATCGCTTGTCTTCCAAGAATCAGTCGTCTTTTTATTTCATGGCTGCAATCCCCATCTGCAGTGAGCTTTGATCCTAGGAAAGTAAAATCTGTCACTGCTTCTACTTCTTCCCCATCTATTTTTTAATTATTCCACTCCCAAGTCCACCAGGCAGTATGATCAGTAGCCACCTTGGCTAGGGAATTCTGGCATCTGTAGCCCCTCGAGGTAACTGCGGCTTGTTATTTTGTCAATAACAACAGGGTTCATTGGATGTGTTTCTGCTAGGGTTGTCTGCCATTTCACCAGTTGATCCTTCCATTGAACAAACTTTCATAATACCCAAACTCCCTTATCCTTTTCTTAGGCATAGCTATGTTAATCTGTTGTAGACAATAAAAATGAGTGAGGTCCCTTAACACCACTAAATTTTTATGGACCCATGGTCTTGTTCAGAGGCATATAGTAAAAGAGGCTGGATCGACCAATGCTATCACTGATTTTCTGATCTTTGAGGTGCCATAATACATTTTATTTCTTCAGTATCAATTTTCCCTTGTTAACTTGTAATTTGAATTAATGTACTAATGGATGGGGGTATTATTTCCTTTCTAATTCCTAGCTGTAGCAACAGATCAGAATCAGAGAGGCCTAAAAAAACCCCAAATAACCATGCCCTCAACTTTCTGAGTTGCTGCTGCTGCTGTTATTGTTGTTGTTGTTGTTGTTGTTATAGTTATAGTTATATTTATATACCGCCCTACTTGGTAAAACCAACTCAGGGTGGTTCACAAAGACATATAAAGTTACAAGTTCATAACACAACATGTAAACATCATAAATCATCAGCACTGTATCAGTACTGTACCACAAAAATCAATTATCACAATATCATTACAATATAAAAAATATTCAATAAGCATCAATATCAGGTAACAATCAAAAAGTTGTAGTCTTTAAAAATATTGTTTCCACCTCCAGAATGCTACTAGACAACTTAAAAATATGGTTTGTTTCTAGAAATTGTAATTAAAGCTAACAGTTGTTTGGGTATGGTATGTTTATGGATGTAAACACTGCATGTTGTAAAGGTAAAGGTCACCCTTGCTCGAAAGCCAGTCATATCCGACTATAGGGTTTATAGCTGAAGAGCCAGAGCTGTCTGCGATTGCAGAAATTTCCATGGACATGTGGCAGGCATGCCCTAGACACCAAAGTGCACGGAACGCTGTTCACCTTCCCACCTAAGTGGTACCTATTTATCTACTTGTACCTTCTTGCTTTTGATCTGCTAGGTTGGCAGGAGCTGGGACAGAGACGGGCACTCATTCCGTCATGCAGTACTTGGGTCTTGAACTGCTGACCTTCCGCTTCCCAGCCAGCGTCTTAAATGGAAATGAACACAAAAGCTTATCTTGCTTGGAGTCCTTGCTTGAATAAGGAGGAGGGATGGAGTTGGTCAGCCCGAATGTGATCCATATGAATCTGTGATTTAGCTTTACTTCTCCAAGAGGTCAATGATTTATTTTACAGTCATGTAAGACAGACACATCTAAACCTTTCTTTAAAAAAAAAGGTACAATTTACAGTATACAGTCTATATGAAACATACTAATTTCTCCCTGGAGACACTTTGTATTTAGCAAATGTATCATATACTTCAGCAGATATCACATTGCTTGCAGATAGAAGTGTCCCTGTCTTCAAACTCTGGTAGGGGGGTCTTTTAAATACCATGTGACCTTTTTAGGGGAGAAGGGGGCTGACCAAAAGTCACGGAATGTCACAGGGGGGAGGGGGTTGAGCGTGAAGACACATGACTCCAAAAATTTAACTCCTCTGGCCAGGTGGAAGCCCGGGGGTGGGGGTGGCAGGCGTTCCCAGGCTCGGGTGGGTCCATCCTCTGCCGCTCCAGCCAGTGTGGCTTTTAATCCCTTGGCCAGGTGGAAGTCTCAGGCTCCGGGTTGGCCATGCTTCTGCAGTTTCTCTTCAAATCAGGGAAAATGGAGAAGCCACATGATTTAGAGGGGGAGGAGGTGTCAGTCAAAGGTCATGAAAAGTCACAGGGGGAGGGGGGGTCAAAAGTGGCCTATTTTAGATCTCGTGGTATTTGAAAGGCCCCTAGTGTAGTGAAATTCTAACACTTGCAATTTCCCCCCACTCCTTTGCTATTCTTAGTGCCAAGAATGAGGCTAGTCTTTCCCCCCCATAGAATATAGTTATTATTTTCTCTTTCTCCACATTGTTTAAAGGAGCTTGTCAGATGTTGCTAAGATTTTTCTTCTTCTATCCCTTTTCCTCTTCCTCTTTTATTTCTGTTTTTTTCTTTTTGCAAAGGGAGACAAGAAAGGGAGTGACTCCGAAGTCATCTGCGAGTAGTTAACTGCATAGCTCCTTTATTGTGACTTCCTTTTGAGATGCTTTCATGTTCTGCTGTTCTGTAGTTTTCCAGGTTTGAAAGGCAAACTTTACAAAAGCAGACATTCATTAGAAGTGTACCACAGTTCAGGGTATCTTGAATCTTAAACAACATCTCAGTGTAGTACTGTATTCTAAAATTGGAAGGCAATCATTAAAAAAAAAATTTCTATTAATTTCATTTTGCAGTACTTAAGGCATAACTATGGTACTATGCTAAGGTAAAGTTCTAATTAACTTGTGAACCGCCCAAAGAGTGCACTAAGTGCTACGGGCCGGTATATAAGTGTGATTGGTTTGCTTTGTTATATTAAGAGTCACAAGGTCTACTTTTTTATATTGTAACTTGTCTTAGTTACTTTTTTACAGTTAACAGGATGTATGTAAGCTTAATTTAGGTGTGTTTTGTACTTCAGCTTGTACCACTCTGCTATGTATTTTGGGCACTTTCAAATCACACTAAAGAGGTGTACTTTAGGTTTTCTATTTATAGTAGCCATGTGATCCATAAGCGAAAACAGAAATCGGAGCCAGAGGATACAGTCAAACCTCACATACAGAGCGTTTCGCTTAAAGAGTAACTCGCTTAAAGAGCAGCATTTTCTCTGAATGTTCGCTTCGCTTAACAAATAAAACCAACCAAAAACTCACTTAACAAATAAATCAGGGTTTGCAATCCCCCCCCCCCCACACACAATTGGTCATTTACAATGGTGTTTCGCTTAAAGAGCAAACTCGCTTAAAGAGCAGTCCTGTGGAACACATTACGCTCTTTAAGTGAGGCACAACTGTACTTTGTTTTTAGGATCACTAAAATACTGTATTATAAAAATCGTAACTGCATTGGTCGTAGCATTGGAACTTTAACTGTAACCATTTACTTTTAAAAGCAACTCTCACAGCTCTGTTCATTCCACTGGTCTTTTACTTTTGATGTTAAATACAAAGCCAAAAAATACACATGGATATAAACTGAAGTTTTTTGTGTGCCTGTTCATTGTGTCTGTAGTTGTCTTTTTAGGCTGCTTGCACATGGGGATATTAGCTATCCCTCTGAATGTACGTAAGCGCTGTTGTTTTAGCAGAGTGATCTTTGGCTTGCATAACTCCTGAGCTGAAGATAGCTAGAACAATGGCAGAGTTCTCTGCCATGGGGTGATGATGCCCTGCAAATGCTAATAAAATTCTGGCCAGTAGCTTTCCAACAGTTTTGTTCAAGACTGTGTGTGCGTGTGCGTGAGAGAGAGAGAGAGAGAGAGAGATTGGAACAGAAAGAGGAAATCACACTGGATCATCCCTCTGTACAAAGGTATTTTATCTTCCTTTTCCCCAGGTGACTATGGCAGACCGAGGTGCAGCTGAAAGAGCGTGCAAAGACCCAAATCCCATCATTGATGGCCGGAAAGCAAATGTCAACCTAGCATATCTGGGAGCAAAACCAAGGAGTATTCAAACTGGTGAGACAAACATTGCTCTCTTTTTTTCTCTCTCCATTTTGCTTAGCGTTGTTTAAATGAGTCAGTGGTTTCTTTCAATTTGAATGGAGCAATCCAAACAGGGATAATTGTGTGTGTATTCTGCACCCCAGGAAGTTCGTTTAGCTCCTCAAATAAACTGCATGTTAAGCTGAGTTTGTACAGTTGTTTTAGTGCCAAGATGATGGGGGATTGAAAGCCAATGACAGTCTCTTGACAAGTAACAGAGGGGAGGAGGTAGAAAACACAACAGCAGATCATGCAACCAAGTATGGTCCAGTTCTATCCAGCTAAGCATGGAAGGCCTGTATGTGTATGAGGTAGCCACTGTTGATGGGGCAGCTGATGTGATCATTCAGTCTGTACCAGTATCAGAATCAGATTGGAATGTCACTGGATACAAATTGCAGATAGTAACTTGGAAACATTACTTCTTTGGAACTTGGAAACATTATTTCCCAAAATCTTTCAGCCAACATTATTGGTGTAGCATGGATGTACTTCTCTCTCTCTCTGAAATCTAGGAAATAGAGTATGAAAGGAAAAGATATGGAAAGATTTTTATCCAAGGAAGAGGGGATGGAATCAGAATACACATACATATACCCATAGATCACGGGTTCCCAACCTTTTCAATCCATTTTAAAACAATAACCACGCTCAAAGCTGTAGCCAACATGATAAACAATTCCTCCTTATTATTTTCCATTTGTTTGTTTTCAAAATCAATTAAATATGCTATTCTGAGACACATGTTCAAGTTTGTAGACAATATTTGAGGAGGACGGCATAAAAGTTTGATTAAATAAATAAATAAAAAATTTCTTCATGTAATCACATTTCCACCATAAATGCAGATATTTCCCCCATCTCTTTTTCACATCATCAAAAATCCTTATTATATTTTGTGTTATAATAACGCAACTGGACTGGGAGTTTTTAAAAGTTGCACAAAGCAAAACTATACATGCCATTGAATGGAGTGGGATTTCTTCAGCATAAAGAAGCCTATGTTTGGGTTCTCGGACTAAACTAACCTTGCTTTTATTCAATTTTATTTTCTTCTCTTTAGGTTTTACCTTAGGGGTTCAGCAATTGCATCCGGCTCTCATTCAGAGACCATATGGGTAAGTGGAATTTGTTTTCCTAATTTCATTAATAGCTAGTTGAAAAAGAAATCAACAAATCATTTTGGGGAAGCAAAATAACTGCCTTAGTTAATGAAGCATGGATAGAGGCCAAACCCATAGCAAGACTTCCTGGTTCTCACTTTCTGTTTTGGTAAAAACCTTTCAATATGTTATGCATGAATTCCTCTTGCCTCTTGAATTTATTGTGGCCCTTTGTGTATCTGCAAATGGCGAATGTCAAATAGGATACTTGCATGCCTGGCTCTGTGGATGGGTTTTCTTGATTTCCTTTTTCCTCTTTGTTTCCTTTGGATGATGAGCCTTTATAGATTGTAAGACAGAAGAGGTTGGTAGACCTCTTAAATTGTCCCAGGAAAAAGCATTGTATTGTATTGTATGATTTTATCTAAAAGGTATGTGCTCATTACATAAACCTGTAATATAGTTATGCTTTTATTGGCATTATTGAGGCACATGTCTGTCTGAGAGCTTCGTTTTTGTGCCAGAGTTTACTCTGGGTTGAAAGGATTTATGCAGGGGATGCCTGAATGAGGCTTCTTTCATGTCCCCCATCATGCAGCTTTTGGGAATAGAACCTGTGTTTTCAGTCTCCAAGCCTAGTGCCTTAATCACTACACCACTGTCTTGATAGCTGAAGAGGAGGGTGTAAATGTTATAAACAAACAGAAGGAACTCATTAGGGTTTTGCAGAGTCCTCTTTACACCTCTCAGTGCACTTCCCTCTCAAGGCTCAATTTTATAAGCATATCCTCCTTTCATGCCCTCATCTGAGAATTCTCCTCTGCTCAGTTGAGTTACGCAACTGCATATGATAGAATTTTTAGAAGGGAAAAACAGGACTGTAGGTTCTGCATGAGGCACAATGTCCTTACAGGGAAGCATCATAGTCATACAGCTGCAAAAAATTTCCAGACATGACGGCTCACCCCCGCCAGCCAAGGAGAAGGTTCTGAGAAATGTCATCAAAACTCAAAACTGAGTTGGAGTAATTCCTTCATCCTGATACTCTGAGCTTCTGTTTCCCACAGATGCAATGCACTGGGCTAGTGGTGGTTAACCTTGGCACTCCAGATGTTGTTGAACTTCAATTCCCAGAAGCCCTGATCAGCAACCTGTAGTGCCAAGGTTGGCCATCACTGCACTAGACTACTGTTGTGCAGGAAGGTGTATTGCAACCTGTGAGAGCAGTGCAGGATCATGGCGTGGCTGGACCCCTAAAATTGCATGGTGGACAAGCCTCTTAAAATTCAAGCAGAATCATTGCTGGTGGGATCTTCCACCACCACTCTCTTTCCTTCCTGCTTTTGCTTTCGGATGGCTATGTGCAGGGCCGGATTTACATGAAAAGAGGCCCTAGGCTATTCCACTTATGTGGCCCTTTCACCTCCAATTTTTAAGTTTGTAAATTACATGAGAGATTATAAAATACATCAGTACTGTGATATATATCAATATATAGGCCCCTCTTGATCTTGAGGCCCTAGGCTGAAGCCTAGTTAGCCTATAGGAAAATCCGGCCCTGGCTGTGTGTTTTTGTTTTGTTCCACTCGGCTCTCCTTGAAACGGGGCCTCTTGCGGGAGGCCTTCGCTCCATGTTGGGCCTCTCTGCTTTTGTGCTCCACATAGCAATTCTTGCCTGGAGAATGAACTGCATTGGGATACAGCAGTTTTAATATTCAGTGAAAGAAACATTGGGTCAGAAATTGATTTTGGACAGATGTTATATGGGGCTTGTGGAGTCTGCAGAAGTGAGCCATTGTCTCCTGTTTTCAATAGCATCTTCCATCCCTCCCCAGTCCACAGCATCCTCTTTTTATGCCCCTAATAGGACCTGGCAGCTGCTTTGGTAAAGACAAGTGTGCTGGGAAACAACAATAGGAACTGTCATACTACCATCATTTAACTGTTTAATGATTGATGCAACTCCTTTCTCTTTAAACAGTGTTTTCTGGGAGGGAAAAAGAGAATGTTGGTTTGTGGGTGGGTATTCCTAAAGAACTTAAGAAAAATAGGTTCCCTTTTTGCAAAATGCACTGTAAGCACTGGAAGGCTGCTGATTTTAAGGGACAATGTGCCAGCTCATGGGCGGGGGGTGGGGGGACAACGACACCGATGACAAATTAATATTTAATCTTTTTCCTCTCTCTTCATATATACACTACCTTCTGTAGCTTTTTCTTCCACTGCTTTACAGAACTATATTGAGGTCATGTTTCTAAATGTTTTACTAGTATGAAGGATGGCATTATCACAACACCGAGTCACTTACTGTTTTATGTGTTGTTGAAACACACTGGTTTTTCTCACAAAATATCTCATCTCTTCTGGGATGCACTAAGCTTGTGTGTGTGTTCCTAAATATACCATCTGAGACTGCAGTGGTTCAGTGGTCAAGAAGCTCACCTTGTTAGCTAGCAAACCAGTAGTTCAAGACCCATATACTGCATGATGGAATGAACGCCCATCTCTGTCCCAGCACCTTCCAGCCTAGCAGTTTGAAAGCAGGAAATTGCAAGTAGATAAACAGGTACCACTTTGGTGGCAAAAGATCTTGGGGACATGAAAGGAGCCCCATTCAAGCGTCCCCTGAGGAGAGTACCTCCAGAAAAAATCCTGTCAAGTCATAAAGCACCTTTGTGTGCTTCTGACATGATTTAAAAATATCATCTTTATTCTTAAAAGCCCTGGGGAATGAAGAGCATTAGGTTTGGTACTGCTTATGTGTCTTTGAGGCCTGGTATATTGGGGCAAGTTACTCTGCTGAACATTAACCAGGGATCTTGTTGGCTGTGGACAGCCTACATGTCTACTTGCCAAACAAATTTGCACACAGTTTTTAACATAATGAATAGTTTAGCTATAGATGGAGTGTTAACTGTAGAGAAAATAAATGATGAGCTTGCAAATTATTCAAATTAGTGCTAAATCATTATTAGTTAAAATTCACACAGTAGACTAATTTATATATACAGTTATACCTCGCTTAAAGAGCATAATGCGTTCCACAGGATTGCTCTTTAAGCAAGCTTGCTCTTTAAGCGATACACCATTGTAAATGACCAATTATGGGGGGGACTGCGAACCCCAATTTATTTGTTAAGCGAGTTTTGACTGGTTTTATTTGTTAAGCGAAGCGAACATTTAGAGAAAATTCTGCTCTTTAAGCGAGTTACTCTTTAAGCGAGACGCTCTTTATGTGAGGTTTGACTGTAGTACAAAAACTGGTCCACTTTCACTTTAGATGAGTAAAGGTTTGAAGTTAAAAAAGGAGTGGTAGATTTGTTTGGTAATACAGTAACAATTTACAGAAGGAGTGGTGTAGTGAGACAAGGGACAACACATCTAAATAGTCTTTGTTTTCTAGTCTGCTGTTCAATAAAGAGGTTACAACAAAAACCACTGACCAGGAATGAGAGTTTATGATCCCGGCAGGCAACGGTCGGGTGTTTAATTAATAGTTAATTAGTAGTTAATTAATTAATTAATAGTTTGTTTGTTTATAATTTATTAATAAATTAATTAGGTTGATAAATTAGGTTGATAAACTGTAGGAGATAAATTAGGGGCTGTAGTGGCTCAGTGGTTAAGAAGCTTGCCTTATTAGCTGGAAGGCTGGCAAGTTGGCAGTTGGAGACCTGGGTACTGCATGACGGATTGAGTGCCCGTCTCCGGCCCGACTCTTGGGGACATGAAAGAAGCCTCATTTGGACATTCTCTGAGCGGAGTTTCTTCCACAAAAATCCTTTCAACCCAGAATAATTTCTGACACATAACAACAACAACAACAACAACAACAACAACAACAACAATTACTATTATTATTATTATTATTATTATTATTATTATTATTATTAGGTTGGTTTTATTTGTTAAGTGATGCGAACATTCAGTGAAAATTCTGCTCTTTAAGTGAGTTACTCTTTTTTTTATTTTATTTTAAATTTTATTCAATTTACTGACATTACAAAAACAAACAACATACAGACAAATACAAATAAAGAACACATATAACAATAAAGGAAAAAAACCATATATAACTTTACATTACTTACAATATATACTTGAGACAAGACAATAATACCTTAAAATATGGAATGAATTAACACATAGATGGGTATATTTCTTTGTCTTATATATTTCTCGCGTTCTTATACAATATTCTATCATCTTGTATTTCTGTTTTGTTTAATTATAATCCAGAGTCCCTTTCAATACCCTTATAAGTGTTTCAACACCAACCACATTAAAAATAATAATAATATTTTTTTTAAAAAAACATATATAACATTACATTACAATACAATACATAAATTTTAATTAATGACACCCCGTGCTATTTACATTATCCAGAGAGGTTACAGTTAGTCCGAATTTAAATGTTCCTCCAAAAACTCATTTGTTCCGGTACTGGCTGTGTTGTTTTATCATTATACAATGAATACTCTATGAATGGATGCCATATCCTCCAAAATCTGTTCTCCTGTACTTCACCCTTCCTAACTTTCACTTCCCATGTCAACTTGTCATTCAACGCCAATTCCCACAGTTCCCTGTACCAATCCTCCATCTTAGGTTGGCTAAAAATTGGAAGAAGGATAGCCAACCTAAGGTGAGTTACTCTTTAAGTGAGGCGCTCTTTATGTGAGGTTTGACTGTACAACATTCAATGTACTAGCACAGGGGTGGCTGACCTTGGTGCACCAGCTGTTCTTGGACTTCAATTACCAGAATCCCAGATCAGCAGGTGTGCTGACTTGGACTTCTTGTAATTGAAGTCCAAGAACAGCTGGCGCACCAACGTTGGCCACCCCTGTGCTAGTTTTTGTTTCCCTGTAGTGCTGATCACTTGCCTTCTCCTCTCTTTGCTTTTGTAAAATTGTTTCTCTAGATCCAAGTCCCATCCTCATCTCCTCTCCATGAAAATATGGTCTTTCCAAATATATTTTCAGCTTTGTTTCATTCTCACCAGAGTGTGTCCTCCCTGCTTCCCCAGCAATAAGCAAAGCTTAAGTGGACCAGAAAAGACAACTTCAAACCTTCCCTTTCCTTCAATTTCCCATGTCTCCATTTTTAAGGCTACTTACAAGTTGCTTATTTTTCTTCTTTGCCATCTCCTTTCAACAGCTAGTGGGAGAGGTAGAAATGCCAACCTGTTGATGTTGTTGTTGAAGGGAAGGAAGGAGAATCTAAAATGGATTTGTTTGGGAGAGAGGGAAAACTATGTTCTATGTTTGTGAACCTATGTTTTAAAAACACACCTGCTAGCCTCTGATGGGATTTACCATTGAGATCAATGTTTCATTTTCATAAAAAGACCTACAGAAGATTTAGCCCAAAGGGAGCAATGCTACCACAATTTTCCCTCCTACTTAATTTTTGGGGACAGAAAGGGCATCACTTTCTGTGTAGAAAGAGAAATGTTGCAGATGAACCCTAGTGGTGCAGTGGTTAAACTGCTGTACTGCAGCCAAAACTGCTGCTGACTTGAGTTTGATCCTGACAGGGCTCAAGGTGTATTCAGCCTTCTAAGGTCAGTAAAATGAGTACCTAGCATGTTGGGAGGCAAAATGTGAATTACCTTGTGTACTGCCCTGAGAATGCACTAAGCACTATAGGACAGTATATACAGTGGTACCTCGGATAATGTTTACGTCAGATAACGCTAAAATCGGATAACGTTGGGGAATTTGAGGCAAACATTTGCATCGCACAACGTTAACATTTGTCTCAAATTCCCCAATGTTGATCTCTGCCCGTTTGGGGCAGAGATCTCCGCTGCGATCACCGCTTGGGTTGGGGGTTGAACTGGTTTGTGTGCACGCCTGTTCTCCCCCCCAACCCAAGCGGCGACCACAGGGATTCACCCTGCCCACCCTGTTTCAACAGGGGGGACGGGCAAATCTCTTTCCACTGTTAGGTTTGCCTTTGGCCGGAGAAGCCTCCGGCCGAAGACAAACCTAACAGCGAGGGATTCACCCTGCCCACCCTGTTGTTTCAGCAGGGGAGGCAGGGTGAATCTCTCTGCTAACAGTGCTGGTTTACCTTTTCCTTTGGGTTGGGGGTTGAACCGGTATGTGGCCTGTTCTTCCCCCCAACCCAAGCAGCGATTGCAGCTTGCAATCGCCACTTGGGTTGGGGGGAAGAATGGGCCTGTTCTCTCCGCAACCCAGCCAGCTCTTGGCTCGATCAGCCTGCCTCTTTGGAAAGGGCAGCGGGGATTCTACGCATGGAATCCCTGCTGCCCTTTCCAAAGAGACAGGCTGATTGCCTCCCCTGTTCCCTTTCCTCTTCAGGAAGGGAACAGGGCTTTTTTTAACGTTGTGCGATCAATGCATCACACAACATTAAAAACCGGATAACATTAAGATTTGTGGAACCAAGTCTTAATGTTATCCAAGGTGTAACTGCTATTGCTAAAAGTGATCTTGATGTATTTAGAAGCACTTCTACTGTGTTCTCCCCCTGCCCCATAGCTTTTAGAAGTACAGTAAAACCTCATATAACACTAAAACCTGGTTCCACAAGTCTTGGTGTTATATGATTTTTAGTGTTATCTGATCCTCTATGGGATCCATAGAGATACATTGTAACCACACAGGCTTTAGCAGTTGTTATCTGAAGCATCCCATAGGATCTTAATGTTATGTGATGCAATTCTTCCCTCCAGATTCCTTAATGTTATGCGATTTTAGTGTTATTCGATACTAATGTTATATGAGGTATTACTGTAAATAGGGATGCCCACTTCAGATTTTATGGGCTGCCAATTCTAACAGTCTACTTTGCAGGAGTCCAACTTGCAAGACTCAGATCTTAGTAAAGGTAAAGTTGCCCTTACTTGAAAGCCAGTCATATGCAACTCTAGGGTTCAGTCCTCTTCTCTGTTTATAGCCAAAGAGCCATTGCTGTCTGTGTCTGCAGATGTTTCCATAGACATGTGGCTGGCATGACTAAACACTGGAGTGCACAGAACACTGTTTACCTTCCCATCAAAGTGGTACCTATCTTTTAAAAACCTTTTTTTATTTTACAAAAATAAGACAAATACATTTTTTTAAAAAACAGATAAACAAATATACATTAAAATGAAAGAAAAGAAACAACTTACATTGAGTACATTCACCTTCACCCAACCCTTCACCTCCCATGGCCCACAATAACATAGAACATATGAAAACATATTCAGAATTCTCCAATCACCCTCACCCAACCCTTCACCTTCTTCTGTCTTCTTCACTCCCCTTATCCTTCCATTGAAGGACCACCTCCAAGTGCCAAAGAAGGGGAGGGAGACCAGGACTGGAGCAGGAGTTCTTGCTGATATTTAAGGACGTTGAATAAATTCTATTATTCTTAATGCAGCTGTTGCTCTTTCTCCTTTCCTCCTACTGGTGGTTGTGTTACCATTGCTTATTTTATTACTTTTCCTTTAAATTATTTCTATTCACATTGTCAATCTTAAACGTATCCCCACCCACCCCTTTTTTCTGTAGTTACTATGATGATCAAAGTTATTCAGTTTTCCTACTAAATTAGTTGCAGGTTTTTACTCTTATATATTTATTTATCTATATACATCCAGTACTCTCTGTAGACTTTCCCATTATATATCACCTCATAAATTGTTACCTATTGATCTATCTAGTTAATCTTAACATACCTTAACAGATCATTTACATGTTCTAATTAATTTCTTCATTAAACCAAATTTCTTCCGTCTTAGGGCAGAATAGATATGGAAATCAAAATCACAACAAATACAGGGTCAGTTTTTTTAAAGAAACAATTTCCAAAACTGTATATCACACTCTACATTATTACTTTCCATCCAACTTGCCCTATTTTTCTACTTGCAATTTTTTGCTTTCAAAACTCCTAGGTTGGTAGGAACTGGGACAGAGACAAGAGCTCACTCAGGTCTTGAACTGCTGAACTGCCAACCTTCCAGTTGTCAAGTTCAATGTCTTAACCACTAAGCCACTGCAGTCCTGTCACCCTCCTTACTTTGCTGAAAATAGCACAACAAGTCCAAGTTCACACAAGCAGAAACACATGCCTCAATTCTGTTCCCAGACTGCTCTCTTTGTTCTGCAGTTTTGGGTGAATTTTGGTATGCAAAAGTAGCAAACAGAGAGATATATGTCTTGGCGGCATGGTAGTGAGCCATTGGGAACAGGTGAAGTTGGGAGCTCACTCTGTCATGCAGCACTCAGATCTCAAACCGCTGACCTGCCGGCCTTCCAGTCATCATGAGCCAGTTATATAAGCTTATGTCAAATCATAAATATTGCAGATAAAAATACATAAGGTAAGAGAAAGTTGTCTAACACATGGAATGAAGTGTGAATCAGTGCTGAAGAATTCGTGGCAGGTACACAAGGGGAAAACTCTTGTTTGAACTGTATTATAATTCTTTAACCCAGGGCAGGTTTCCAAATCGGGCCTTTCCATACTGTGCCTCTTGAACAATCTATGTTTTCCCAGATTATTCTTATCTCTTCCTTTCACTGAAATACTACATCTTAGAAAATGTTGTTCAGTACTATTTGGTGAACAGATCACACTGGTGTTGGATGATGATGATGATAGTGAATCTTGCTTTTTGATTGGAGAAAAAAAGGAAGTCATTAGTTCATGAAATCTCTGCCTGTTGATGCTTCAGCTTCCAATTGTGTCCTCATAGGCAATTAATTGCTTGTTGTGTTGGACTTGATAGGTTGTTTGATCCTGTGTTTAGCTTCATATTATTTCAGTAAAAGACAAGTAGATGGAAATATACTAAAGAAGGCTGATCTCCCATTCTGTCAATGTGTCTGGAACTGAAAATCTCCTCCTACGTCTGTTAGTTTTCCTCATCAACTCTTGTCAGCCAACTGAAGGTCATTTCATTCATTTCATTTATTCTATTTATATACCGCCCTACTCAGTACAACCGACTCAGGGCGGTTTACAGAAACCATACATATAAGACAATCAAAAGTAATATAACATAATCAAAGGTCATACAGTACAATACAATAAATATAACAATACAGTACAGCAGTGCAATAGAGCAAAACCAACACTGCAAAATAAGGTTACAAAATACAAATTCCAATTACGTATACATGACATAATCTCAATAATACAATATAAAAATACAAGCAAGTTTTCACTTTTTTAACTTCTTATCCCTTAGTAGACATGGATTTTTGGATTTTGTTGGACTACAAATCTTATAATTATCAATTCTGGGAGTTCCACCTCATATCTAAATATGGCTCACCTGGGAACCTCCTATCTGCTGCTCAGACCAGTGATGGGATGTCCCCGGTTCCAGACGGTTCCCTGGAACCGGTAGGACCAATTCCGGAGGGTTCTCCGTGAGGGGAGTCCACTTTTGGGGCGTCCGGTTCCGGACGCCTCACCGAAAGATTTTTTTTTTTAAATCGGAGCTAAAATGGCTTCAATTGACTGCGCATGTGCAGAAACTCAATCTGACACATTGCGCATGCGTCAGATTGAGTTTCTGTACATGCGCAGTCAATTGGAGCCATTTTAGCTCCAATTTAAAAAAAAATTGTTTAGAGCTTTCAGGACGGCGGCGGCGGAGGCGGCATCAGCCCTCTGAGAAGGGCACCTCCCCCACGGCACGTTGAGGGCTGCCTGGGCCGTCCGCTGCCGACAAGCCCCATGCCCTGGGGACGCCCGGCGCCGCGCACCGCTGACGCCTCCTCCTCCGCCGGGCGCCGGCCTGTGGGCTGGGTGCCTGCAACCGCCGCCTGCCGCCGCCGGAGCTGCCGTTGGCTCAGTGGCGTAGCGGGGGGGTGGGGGGCAGATGCCTCGGGCAGCAGCTTTCAGGGGGCGGCAAAATGTCCCCTCCCCACCCTTTTGCTGGCGAGCGCCCCGCGTGCGCTTCGCCGCTTGCAGGCGAGGAGGAGAAAAAGGGGTTTTTTTAAAGGCGGACAATTCAAGGAGGGGCCCGCCCGCCTGGCTGGCCATCAGGGGCTCTCCTGGCGGGCGGCCCACGTGCGCGCGCACGCTGCTCGCCTCCGCCCGCCCAGCCACCCACCCAACTTGCCGTGAGACGGGGCGCTCGTCGGGGGTGGGTGGGTGGCGCCGTGGCGGGGAGCCCCTGGTGTCTGGCTGGGCAGGAGGAGGTGGGTAGCGTGCGCGCGCACGCGGGCCGCCCGCCAGGAGAGCCCCCGACGGCCAGCCGGGCGGGCGATCTGCCGGAGGTGCGCTCGTCGGGGGTGGATGGCGGACGGCCCCTGGCGGGCGAGCGGAAGGAGGTGTGTGGTGCATGCGAGATCGCGCGCGCGCCGCTAGTCAGCAGGGGGCCGCCTTCTGCCTGGGTCGGGGGGAGGGGGTGGCGGCAGCGGCGAGCTGGGGGGGGTCCCAAGAAAGGTAAGCGAGGGGTAATTTATTTGTGTTTCGGGTGGGTGGTTGTTTTTATTTTATTTATTTATTTATTTATTTGTGTCTGGGTGGGTGGGCTGAGAGGGAGGGGTGTGTGTGTGTATGTTTATTTTTATTTTTTATTTATTTTTATTTTGGCCCCGCCCACAACGTCATGACGTCGGCTTCGGCCATGACGTCATGACGTCATGACATTGGCCACGCCCATGACGTCCGTGACATCATGGCGTGGTAGTAGAATTTTTGTCATCCCATCACTGGCTCAGACCTAGGCTGAACTAGGTCACAGAGCACAGGCAAGCCACATTTAGGTGTCTGTCAAGTGGAACTTCCAAAGTTAAGAATTATGGGTTATGTAGTCCAAAAATTCCATGCCTCTGAAACTGTTTCCCAGAATGACTTCAGTGAGGCTACTTTTTCAGTTTGTTGCTCTTCAAAACCCACCCTTTGCAAGAAATCTTTGATACACCCTTTACGTCTCCAATCCCATTTGCAATCTTCCCACAGCCTAGAGTCTTCCAAATGTGTCAGACTACAATAACCTCTATCCATAGTCAATGTCTCTGTAACTAAGTATGATAGGTGTTGTATAAGAACACATTTAGGGGTGCTGTGTTGAGGAATTGTCAAAAATATGCCTGCATCCATGTAACAGAGATTAACCATACTAGCAATTAGAACAGGGGTGCCCAAACTATGGCCTGCCAGCCAGATCTGGCCCACTGCACCAATTAATCTGGCCCACAGATGTGCAGGCGTGTTTTACTTCTGCTTCCAGTGGGAGAAATCACATGACCAGCACACTGAACCGCACGACCAGCCCGTGGCCTGAAATGTTTGGGCACCCCTGAATTATTTATTTATTTAATTAAATTTAATACCCCGCCCCAATCGGGAGAACCCGACTCTGGGCGGCTTACAGCCAGAATAAAACAAGAATAAAACCAACACTAAAACATCAAAGTTAAAACAGTCAGAGTTAAAACAACGCAGGGATACCCCTGAATTAGAAGGTGATGATTGGCTGTTTGTTTGTTTTCCCCCCTTTCTCTAACTGGTTTTTGACAGTTAAGGGGGCAAAAGGTGAAAGAACTGGTGGAAAAAAACAAGCGAGAGTGATGAGTGGAAGAAAATCATTGCTCTTGGCTCCCCCTTCTTCAGGGAATGAGACATGCCAAGCAGTAACAAAACTCTGTCCTAGAACAACTGAAATAAATAACAGCATATCTTTCTCGGGTTGTATCCTGGCTTCACCTCTGCTCTCTTTCTCCCTTGTGCCAAATTTCTTGTGCGGCTTGGAGGAGGGGACCTGGCTGGTTTCAGTCTGCAATATGTACACTGATAGTGCTGTGCAAGTGATTATCACTTGTTACAGTGAGTTTAATGTGCCAGTTTTGCTGAGAGTCAAGCTGAAACTCTTGCCTCAGTGGCCTTCATGGGATCAGTTTTCTGTCCTCAGCTGTAACACTTGGCTGCTCGGATTTGGCTGGATTGTTCTTGTCCTGTGAATAGCTGGCCTACTGCTTCATGCTCCTTGTAAGCAGTGACATGGTGACGCTTACACTAATAAGGGGGAGCTGAGCAATATCTAAAAATTACAGTTTGAAGATGGAGAGGTTGTAGTGGGTGTTATTTTTGACAGCACCTCTCTGCTCTAAAAGTAAAGTTTTAATTAGATCCAAAGAGCATGTTAGTATGCAGGTGGATGTAGTGTTAGACCAATAGTTTTTCTCAGAACAGGAAAAGCCATTTTTGTTGAGGGAAGAGAAGTACCTTCTCTACCGACTGTCTTTATGTTCCTCCTCTAAGGAATTCCCCACCACCACCGTTAGGTTTCAGATGGCGGAGGGGAAAACAAAATTCCATCTGTTCTGAAATTGCTGCCTGGAGACAGTTGGCTGTACTACTGTATATATTGTATGTGCATGAGCATACATAAATGTAAATGCCTGAATTATCAATGGTCATTGACCCTGATGACTCACTACTAGGGCAATAGTGGTGAAACTATGGCATGCATGCGAGACATGGCACATCCATGCCTTTCTGTTGGCATGTGCGCCGTCACCCCAGCACAGAGTTTGCCCTGCCCCTCTGCCCAGCAGCCCAATGGGAGCACTTCCTCCCTCCCCCAGCACAGAGTTCACCTTGCCCCTCTGTTTGGGCACTCAGTCTCTAAAAGGTTCACCATCACTGCACTAGAGCTACCTCTGGCTGGGGCAGTACATCTTGGAAACCCAGATGCAAAGATGGATTTGTTGTTGTTCAGTCACAGTCAGGTCTGACCCTTTACAACCCCCTGGACCACTGGACGCCAGGCTCCTCTGTTATCTGCTATCCTCCGTAGCCACCCAGATCTACACCCTCTGTCACCCCTTTCTCCTTTTGCCTTCAATCTTTCCTAGCATCAGGGCCTTCTCCAGTGAGTCCTCTCTTCTCATTTGGTGGCCAAAGCACTTGAGCTTCAGCTTCAGTATTTGTCCTTCCAAGAAGCAGTCAGGATTTATTTCCTTTAGGACTGACTGGTTTGATCTCTTTTCTTCTTGGATGGATAGAGTATGGCTTTCATGTCCAGTTGATGACCTTCAAAAACATTTTGCTGTTTCTGCCTGGAGATGAGACACTAGATGAGACAACCCTTGTGTGACCCAGCCAGTGTTATAGTTCTATTGGTACCTATAGGCAACTTTGGATACATGCCATTTTAAACCAGAAAGCTGGTACACAAGCAAGAACTGTACACCTTGACTGCCTGTATATATGCCTTGCAGTAAGCAGTTAGTGTGCTCCACATCTGGGACATTGGTGTTGGCACAAGAAACATCAAAGCTGATTTTGATCATATGACAATGAACGTTATGAATTATTTATCGGTTGCCAAGAGACAGAGACTGGGAGTCCAGTTGAGGCAGAACAGCAGGGTAGGGGATATATAATGCATGTATATCATGCTTGCAAGCATCAGTAAGCAAGAACTTAAGCATATTCCGCTCCAGTGGTGATTTAACCACAAGAGATACCAGCTTGGTGCAGTTATACCCAAGCAATCTTGGCTAACATGGTGACCTTTTTCTTCTTGATAGAGGACCAGGAACTCTCCCAGGCAACACGTGTTTGTCAATTGTCTCTGTTAATGTCCTTTTGGAACAATCAGCAAAGCAAGCATTAGTGTTGGCTCCAAATTCCTTCAACCGCCAAGGCTGCTTCAGTCTTTGGGATGAAATGTTGCAACTGTGTTTGTGTCCCCCAGATCAGCTGTAGGAGTATTTGAAAATGCCTGTGTTAAAGCCCCGAGAGAGAGAGAAAGAGAGAGAGAGAATATCAGCAGGGCTCTATGTGTTTGGAATTGTACTGCTGACCCCACTTAGATGCTTAGAAAATGAGGCTTCCTTGTTTAACATGAAGGTCTGCTGAGGGGCTTTGAGATTTGGTGCAGAAGTATAATCTCTGTGTATAACTGGGCACATACAATGTTTTGCCTAGTGAAGCTATGTACCCTTCTGGAAGGATGAGCTGCGGTCCATGAAATCTCACACTAAATAAATCTTGCTAGTCCAGTGGTGGTGAATCTATGGCATGAGTGCCATAGGGGGCACTCTCAGCCCTCTCTGTTGGCATGCATGCTGTCGCTCCAGCACAGAGTTCACCCAGCCCCTCTGCCCAGCAGCCCAATGGGAGCACTCTCTCCCTCCCCCCAGCACAGATTTTTGCCCCGCCCCTCTGTTTGGGTAGTAGGTCTCTAAAAGGTTCACCATCACTGTGCCAGTCTTTAAGGTGTCACTAGGCTTTTTGTTAGTTTTACTAGAATATTCTGTTTCCACTACCATTTTTAAATCCTCCCTGGGTTTAGGTATAATTCCTGACTAGAGCTACTATTAGCATGATGGAGAATCTTTGGCATGAGTAAACCACTGAGCCCAGGTGAGTTTGCCACTTCCTTCTGAGATGACCACCTGAGCTTCTACAGGTTGTGGAATGTAGAATAGAAACTGGATCCCAGGGTGGGAGGGTGGGATAAACTCCACAAAATGTGTATACCTCATAACCAGCTCAAGGTTGACTCAGCCTTCCATCTTTCAAGGTGGGTAAAATGAGACCTAGCATATTGGAGGCAATATGCAAATTAACTTGTGAACTGCCCAGAGAGTGCACTAAACGCTAGTCTGTGGCATATAAACTGTGATTGCTTCGCTTTGCTATTTGGTCATCCAGTGTGTTTGGGGACACAATGGGGGACTCAAACCCATATCTCCATAATCCTCATCTGGTACACTAACCCTCAGTGCAGTGCACCAAATGGTTTACTTCCCAGGCTTGTTAGGAATAAAAGGAAGTTAAGTTTCATAAGGGGGAAGAAAGGTGTGTTAGAAGTAGATCTAATTGAAACTTCCTCATAATCCATATGTGTTTGCTGGCTGAATTCTCCATAACATTTTTCTCCTGCACAACTATGGAAAACATTAAGTACATTAGTTTTCTTTGTAAGGTAACACCTGGGTTTGTAGCATTTTCCTTAGCCAGTAGCTCCTTATGCTGGAGAGGGAAACTTTGGCTCTCCAGATGTTTTAGATCGGGGGTGGTCAACCTATGGCCCATGGGCCTAATCTGGTCCATGCATCTCATTAATCCGGCCCACGAAGGCCACCCAGACACCTCTAGACCCACTCCCTATCACTGGAAGTCACAGTACATCAGTTACTGTGGTGGCAGGAATCGAGACATTTTCCAGGTTCTTGGACAGGCTCTGCTGCTTCCCAGGCCAGCAGGAGGCTTTTTGGAACATGTTCGCTTCAGTTTGGGATTTTTCCAATTCTTCTCTGCTGAGCTTCAGTAGCTAGAGTGTAGCCATGGGCAATTTCCAGTGTCAGGTGGAGCTTATGTCATGCCTTGGATCTCAGCATGGAACCAGGAAGTCGCTCTCTAGCTGCCGAAGCACAGCCAAGAATCGTCAGAAAAATCCCAAACTGGAGTGAACATGCTCTGAAAAGCCTCCCGCCACCCTGGAAAATGGCAGTCTGTCCAAGGATCTGCTAAAATGGCACAATTCCCACCACCAATGATGACAGTGATGACAAAAACATAAATAATGGGTACAGCCATGTCTCCGGCCCCCACAACTAAGTGAAATGTTGGGAACTGGCCCCTGGCAGGAAATGTTGGGAACCCCTGTTTTAGATTAAAACTCCACATTGTCTTACTCCTGGCTACATTGGATGGAGCTGATGGGAGCTGTGGATCAAAACATCTGGGGAGAAAAAGGTAGCCAGTTCAGGTAATGTAAAGCAACACTGGGCTCACTTGCTGTAAATAAAAAAGCCATATCCATTGAGTCTCACATAAAGTGTGTCTTACACTATACATTTGTAGCTGTTTGACCTCTAATCTCTCCCCGACCGATTAATGAGACCACTACTCTGGGCAGCTTACACAGGGTTAAAACATAGTAAGAAAACCAAATACAATAAGAACAGTGGTGGGATGTCAAAAATTTTACTACCCCACCGTGATGTCATCACAGTGTGGGCTGAGCTAATGTCATGATGTTGTGGGCAGGGCCAAAGGAAAAATAAATTTTAAAAAATTAAAATAAGCACACACACACACACCTCAACCCACCCACCCACCCACAAACCCGTAAATAAAATAAAATAAAATAAAATAAAATAAAATAAAATAAAATAAAATAAATAAATAAATAAATAAATAAATAAATAAAAATACATTAAAATACACCCACCCACCCAGAATGGGTCTAGAGATATTTCAGATGGGTCCCTATTTACAGCGCAATGCAAGGTGTTAGTCTGTGCTGCAAAAGGCCTGTCGCTCTCACCAAATTACAGGTTATTGCTTCAGCATTGCCTTTTCCCTTTCCTGGCATTCTTGCACTTGCTGTGGTTTTAAAAGCAATGTGTTTGAGGACTTGAAATGCTGAAACTCTGAAGTTTCTACTTGAGGTAGAAGTGGGGAACATGTTTCTAACCCTCTGGATTACAAAGTTGCACATGCGTCAGGCAGAGACTGCAGCCTGGTGCTAGGCCAGGCGCCTGCCTGTGGCCTCCACTCGCCATGCCGAGCAAAGGCCACGGCAGGTGCCTGGCCTAGCACCGGGCCACGCAGTACGGGGGTTACGGCCTGGTGCTAGGCCAGGCGCCTACTGCGGCCTCCTCTCGGCAAGTGCCTGGCCTAGGACCAGGCCACGCAGCCCTGTGCCAAGTGGCCTGGGGGGCACGGCGCGGTCCTAGGCCAGGTGCCTGCCACAGCCTCCGCTTGGCTAGCGCTGGATCACATGGTGGGTGCCAGGTCCAGCACTGGGCTGCGCCGCATCTTGCTGAGCAGGAAAGGGGTGCGCGGCCTGGCCCTAGGCCAGTCTCCCACCACGACCTCTGCTCGGCAAGCGCCTAACCTAGTGCCAGGCCATACGGCCCCGTGCCGAGCACCAAGGGGTGTTCGTGGCCCAGTCTTACACCAGGCGCCCGCCTGCAGACTCCGCTCACCACGCCAAGCAGAGGCCGCAACAGGTGGCATGGGAAGCGGAGGTCGCACGGGCGCTGGGTTGAGTGCCTCCATGGCCCATGCCGAGACACACACACCCCGGAGGAGGATGCAGGACTCCCCATGGCCGCCCCACCCAAGAGCCCTGCCATGTGCTTCCTGGTAAGTTTATTTATTTATTTGGAGAGGGTGGGAGGGAGTGTGTGTGTGTGTGTGTGTTAGATGAAGAGTGGTGTGTGTGTGTGTGTGTGTGTGTTAGATGAAGAGTGGTGTGTGTGTGTGTGTGTGTGTTGTCATGTGTCGTGTGTGTGCACGTGTGCTTGTGCAGTCTTTAAGGTGCCACAACATTTCTGTCTTTTTCTTTTGTTCACTTTCTGATATGGTTGAAACACAGACTAACACGACTACCGTTTCAAAAGTAGCCATGTTAGTCTGTGTTTCAACCATATCAGGAAGTAAACAAAAAGACAAAAATGTTATGGTACCTTAAATACTAACTGCTGTATTTTAATGTAAGCTTTTATAGATCGAGTCCACTCGGATTCGATTGACTAGCATAACAGATAAGTTTATAAATCAGTGTGGCTTTTTACAACCAGTAATAATGTGTATTTAATGTGTACTGTTATGTGTTTTTATGTGTATTTTTATGTGTTTTTGTCTATTTAATGTGTGTTTTTATCTGTATGTAATTTGTGTTTTTATGTGTTTAATGTGTGTTTTTATGTGTACTGTATTTTATGTATTTTTTAAAACTTTGGCTCCGTCCATGACATCATGATGTTTGCTTCGCCCATGATGTCATGACGTTTGCTCTGCCCACAGTGTGGCAGTAAAAATATTGGCTGCCCATCACTGGGTGTATCCTGGTAATGGTTATTGTAATTTTTATTGTACTGTTGTTGTTTTGATTGTAAGCAGCCCTGAGTTGCCTCAGCGAGTGGGCGGCAATATAAATCTAAATAAATAAATAAATAGATGGTAACCTTGTGTTGCCAGCTTAATCTTTCTTACACTGAGTCAGGCCAAAGGAACTGCAGAATTGACTCACCAAAAGGTGGCTTCATTCTGGCAGTTTCATGTCTGGCCTAGACATGGAAGAAGAAGACGACTCAGGTTTAGATTCCTGCTGGGCCATGGGAGCTCACTGGAGTGGCAATAGTAGAGCCATTTCTTCTTTGAACATATCGTAGATAATGAAAACTCTAATAGGGTCACCAGAAGTTGGACTTGATTTGACAGCATGTAACACAGAGAAATATGCGTATGATTATGGAGGAAGGTGTGATTCTCTTTGTATCAGACTTATATGCACTAAAATTCTCTGGTATTTAGCAAAATACCTGTATAAGTTTTGTCTGGCTGACATATGCAGATCTGAGGGAAGGAAAACAAAGGAGATAAAGATATAGAAGAAGTCTTGAGAAGTACTGTATTGACTTTCTGGTCCTCATTAGCTGAGTTTAGTCACAAGACAGGGAAAAGGGAGAAGCAGAATATATGTCCTTTCTTTTGAAATTGTGGTGGAGTTTTGATTTCCCAGTAATTGTGGCTGGACAATCCTCTCATACATTAGGTATTTCTGGATGAAGCTTTTAATGAGTATTGTTTATTATCCTGTTAACTGCCTTTGAAAGAGAATTGTCTGTAAATGCATATGCTGGCAGGAAATTCTTAGAGTTCCCATCTGTGCTAATTAGTTGCATTAAATGACATTATCTTTGAGACTTAGTCTTTGGTTTTAAAGAAAAGTAACATGAATTGAAACATTACTTCCTAGAAAGCAATTAAATTATAGTCTAGCCATGAGGGAGAAAGTTGATTACACTGTGAACGTTGTACTGTCAAGGAAAAGTTGCCTTCCATCGACTCTTAATAGGTCATCATACCAACATTCAGGCTCTGTATGGGGCAGGAGTATAGAACCTTTGGCATTCCAGATTTTTAGACTACAACTCCCACAGCCCTTTGCCATAAGCTAAGCTAACTGAGGCAGCTGGGAATTGAAATGGGGCTTTGGATGACAGACAAGAAGGGAATCTCTAGGTAAGACTGGGAAAGAATTCTGCTGGAAACTCTAGGAAGCTGATAGTGCCAATCAGAACCAACTGTGCAAGGCTAGATGATCCAGTTGTCTGTCTCACCATAGGCACCTAGATTTCTTCGTCTATTTTTAGAAGGTACTTGGACTGCACAAATGACCTTTGCATTTGAGCCCATCTCTATAAATAGGTGGAGCCTAGTGGCTTAGTGGTTAAGATGCTGAGCTTGATGACTGGAAGGTCTCTGTCCCAGCTCCTGTCAACCTAGTAGTTCAAAAGCAAGACATTGCAAATAGAGAAGTAGGTACAACTTTGGCGGGAAAGGTAACAGCGTTCCATGTACTTAGGCATCTAATCATACCTGCCACATGACCACAGAAATGTCTGCAGATTTAATCCTTATTTTATTTACATTTTAAAGTAAATGGCAAGCAGTTTTGTACCATGTAGTAGCTTTACAAAAATGGTTCAATGGCATATCTGCCTCCCTTGAACATGTATAGTTTTACACATCTTTTTTTCAACTTTTATAAAATTAACTCTTCTTTTTAAAACAAAAAGTCACATTGGACAATATTTAAATACAAAAAGCAAACCATGATGTAACTTCTTCATGTTACCAGTGATGTGTGTTTAATTGATAGAATATAAATGTAAGAAATAAATAAAGTAATCAGAATTAACTTTCCTTATTATATTATCATTTTTTTAGTGCTTAGTAGCACAGAAATTTCTGTCACCTCCTATTTTTATAAATACTCCATTTTGTTACTTGTTTTACAAATGGAACACCTTTCCAACTTGAGTGGAAAAAATAGAGATACGGGTAGTTCCTTTTTGGGGGTGGGGTAATGATCTTTTTTTAAAAAGGTATAAAGCTGGAATGTGTCTCCAGCTGAAACTAGTACAGTAATACCTCGGATAACACTAAGACTTGGTTCCACAAGTCTTGGTGTTATCCGATTTTTAGTGTTATCCGATGCATGTTAAAATCCTATGGGATGTATCGGATAACGTTAAAGCTCCATAGAGATACATTGTAACCGCACAGGCTTTAGCGGTTGTTATCCGATCCATCCCATAGGACCTTAACGTTATTCGATCCAATTCTCCTCCCCAGATTACTTAACGTTATGCGATTTTAGCGTTATCCGAGGTAAACGTTATCCGAGGTATTACATGTCTCAGCCTGCTAAGGAAATGGGGAGGGTGTTTGCACGGTAACTTCAGATAGTTCAGATAAATATAAATAGGGACTGGGCAAGGAGAGGGAAGAGTAAGCAAAATAAGCATTTTGTGCTTTGCAATGAATACCCAATAGTCATTGTCAAATGGGAACCTTGAATATTGTGGCAATACAGGTTTTAAAGTAGGGTCAGTGACAACAAGCTGGGATGTTAGTTAAACTTGAAAAGCCTTTTGCTGTGATGATGCAACTAGAAGAAACATCATTATCTAACTAATAAGATGCTACAATAAGAGGTTTAATGGCAGTGCCTCCCAGCCATGGTGCAGTGGACAAGGGATGTTGTTTTGACAATAACCCTTGTTTTGTGTTAAAAGCTCCTCTAGAAATTTCTACTGCTTGTATTATTTGCTAAACCCGAGTCCAGGTATTGTTATTATTGGTTCTTGTGAGAATCCATGTAAATTATTCTGGAAATTAATAAAAGTTCAAATAGAAGATATCCTAAATAAAGTGCTGCCATGTTGCTGAAGTGGCCTCCAAAGATATGCTATATAAGGAATAAATATCCTGTAAATCACATTACTAGGGCCAGCCCTACTGTTGGGTCTAGTGAGGCAAGTCCCCTCCAGTGGCAAATTACTGGAGGACAGATGCATCCTCACTGTTCCTTGTTGACCCAGCTGCACCGTGCTGTCAGAAAATATAGCTCTCTCTCTCTTTCTGTACGTACGTACGCACACGCACACACAGAGCAAAAGGTTGTGGTGAAGCCAAGGAAATTTTTAAAAAACTGAAGATGAGGGAACAGCAAGAAATCCTACAACTTTCTGACCTTGCTTAGTGAACACAATGCAAAAGCAATAGCGAGTACACTTATATACCACACCATAACATTTAGTGCACACTCTGGGTGGTTCAGAAGTTAATTAGCATTTTGCCCCTAACATGCTGCGTCCTCATTTCACTGACCTCAGACGAATGGAAGGCTGAATCAACCTTGCTGAGTCAGCCTTGAGTCCTGGTCAGGATCGAACTCCCAAAGTTTTGGCTGCAGTACAGCAGTCCAACCACTGTGCCACCAATGCCAACTGACTATTATGTGGAAAGGAAATTGGATTGACTTTTGAAAGAGGCTAGCTAGCTGAAAGGACTGTAGTGGCTTAGTGGTTAAGACGCTGAACTTGATGCCTGGAAGGTCGGCAGGTCATGAGTTCAAAACCTGAGTGCTGCACGACAGAGTGAGGTCCTTTCTCTGTCCCAGCTCTTGCCAACCTAGCACTTCAAAAGCAAGAAATTCCAAGTACTGTAGATAAATAGGTACTGCTTCAGTGGGAAGGTAACAGTGTTTTGTGTCTAGTCATACCTGCGAAGTGACCACAGAAATTTCTGTAGATGCAAACAGTGCTGGCTTTTTGGCTGTCAACAGAGATGAGCACCGTACCCTAAAGTCAGATATGACAGGCTTTTGAGCAAGAAAGACCTTTACCTTTTATTAGCTAGCCAAGTGATTGGATGAGAGTATGCAGTAACACATCCTTGTGGCCTCCAGTTACTCTGGGGAACAAACTACTTTGTGCATATCAGAAAACAAAACAAAATAAAATAAACAAAATAAAATAAAAATAAAATAAAAATACTATAGCACTTTATTAAAGACTAACAGCTATATTTTTATTGTTAACTTTCATTTTTGTCTGAAGAAGTGGACTTGATCCACGAAAGCTAACAATAAAAATATAGCAGTTAGTCTTTAAAGTGCTACAGTATTTTCTATTTTATTTTTATTTTGTTTTGTTTATTTTGTTTTGTTTTCTGAGATGCCTGAACCACAGACTAACACGACTACTATTCCAAAAACTTCTTTGTGACATCTACGTTCCACAGCTTATGTTTTAGTCCAGAAGTTCTCAACCTTGTTTAAGCCGGGGGCCAGGTCACTCTCCCTCAGGCAGCTTCGGGGGGTGGATGGCCATTTTGCCCTTCCTCCACTACATGGCACTTCCTGGTATGGTGGAGGTGGTGGTCGACCACATGAAAGGGTTCTGTGGGTTGCATCTGGCCCACGGACATCAGGTTGAGAATCCCTGTTTTAGTCTTTCTGTTCTCCATCTTTCCATCCTTGCCTTCCTTCTCCACCATTCCAACCTCCAAACTCTCTTATTTAATGGAAACAGTTCATACAGCATAATAGTAGCATCATCCCCAGCATAGATGTTCTTCCACCCCTTGGTGGAAACTATTTGACCATGTTTCTCTGTGTTTTAATCTTACAGGCTTGCTCACCACTTTATCTACCCTCAGGCGATTGTACAGCCCAGCGTGGTCATTCCAACCCCTGTACAGTCTATCACATCTCCATACATAGACTACACAACAGCAAGCCAGGCCTATTCGCAGTTCACCACCGCCGCTTATGACCAGTATCCATACGCTGCCTCCCCTGCTGCTGGTTTTCTGGGATATGGTTACACAGGTGCTGTTCAGCAACCGCTCACGGCTACCAACCCACCAGTGCCTGCCCCCACGGCCTTCTTGCAGTATCAGCCCACGCAGCTACAACCTGACCGCATGCAATAGAAACCAGAAATGGACTTCATCTTCTCCTCCCTCGGTCACCCCTACAAAGGATACTACAGTGGAATGGAAATGTGGAGGTGGAGTAGGAGAGATGTATAAAATGATTTAAAACAAAACAGCCACAACACAATGTTATTAGGAAGTCTGTGTATGGATATCCAAGTTCCAGAGAAGATTTTTTTTAATCTTGCAAAAGAAAGGAAAAAAAGACACTAGTGCCAATGAACTTTGGAAAGCTCTCTTGAGCTTTTTAAAATCAAGACAAATATTGCTGCAAAGATTGACTAGAAATGACTTTTTACCTTAGAGTGAAAACTCCGTGTTTTCACACTCCTATAGCAGTCTACTTTTGTTGCTAACAGGTCCTATATTTTGCCACTGAAGATGTTCTTTATGCACTGTTTCTCTCCCCCCACAAAATTCTACAAACCGGTTATTTACCCTCTCTACAGAAGGTACTCGGAGAATACAAAAACTTTTTGTATACGGGGCAAACACTTTCTTTTTGGGCTTGTAAAACTTTGTAATACTCAGTTGCCTTACAGGAAAAAAAGAAGAGCCTATTTTTAATATTTATTGTGATCTCTTTATTCACAGGAGCTGTGAATTGCAGATGAAAGAATAGTAATATCTGCCTTGTTTAATTCTCAACTAAATTATTGTGTGTAGGTGGGTAAAGGAGTTGCTAAATAACTGCTAAATCACTTTCAACATGCAAAAAGGGAATATTGGCTTTAAGGACCATGAGATATTCCTTTAGTCAACGCACTGTAATTTTTTTCTTATTGTTAATTGTTACTCTTAAGATTATTTCAAAGTTTTAGGTATATTTTTAAAACAACAAAAAAAGAAGTTGAGAAATATTGAACATATTGTCTACTTTAATAGAACTTTTGTCTATAATGCTGCAAAGTCTAGATAAATTTTACAGTATTTATATAAAAGCTACATGAGGTCATGGGCTGGCAAAGCTTAGGAGAACAGCAGGCGCAGGCCAGAGTTGTAAAATAGTGTTTACACGCTTGAACAAAAGGATTTGAAAGATGACATTTTTAATCCCCAGTGGTACAAACTGCTGATTAAGTAAAAGCCAGTGTAAGTTAAGTGCATTTTTACAAAGAAGAGCAATAAACTATTTTGATTTTTAAAACAACATTGTGTTGCACCTTGGAACCCTGTGAGAGACAGGGAAGCAATGTGATTTCTGTTAATGTACAAGCAAAATGTTCATTATATAAATATATAACTGGGTGGTATTTCACAGGGGCTCTGTGGGAAGGCAGCCTCTTATGACTGGCATATTGAACCTTTGGCCTTCCTGGCGTTTTGACTCTTTGCTTCCAGAAGCTCCGCACAGCATAGCCAGAGGTAAAGAATTGTCAATATCATAACTTCAAAACATAAGGAAGGCCAGAGGACAATAATAGTGAATAACATCATTTTCAAAGCTGGGAATGAATGAATTTTGTATAAATATATGCTGACACATACACATAAACATTTGTAATGTTTTATCTAATTTGTACAGCACTTGTCAGGCACATAGCTTTTCAAAATGGTTTATAATGATTTATTAAAAACCCAGTTAACAACAGTCTAACTTTAATTTTAAAAAATCCCACTGGATGGGCTTGTTAAGAGAAAATAAGAAAACCCTTTTGTTAAAATTCTCAACACCCAGGTAGGCTTTTGTGGGAAGGAGTCAGACCTTGAGATATCCCCAGTCTGTAATCCATTTTGACTGCAGGCTTGCATCTGATTTTCTGGAGTTAAGTTCTTACTAAACTCACAGGGGTTTTATTCTGAATAAATGTGGAGCATAGCAGTGTTAAGGCAGCAAAAAACCTACACTTTGAAATGAGCTTAGAAATAAACCAGAAAGCAATACAGAATTAGAGCTTTAATAGAAGGTTTTCCAGAAATGCAGTATAACCACTGGACACAGTAGCTATAAGATTCTGGAGGTTGGAGTCCAAATTAGGCACAACTATTAACTCCACGTCTTCCTATTAAGTACCAGTAGTTTTAAAAAGTCTTTGCCTTCATTGGTTTAGCTTCAGTGAGTTGTGAGGAGAATGGGACTTTTACCATGACAGAACACTAAGGAGGAATACTTTCTCACCTTGGTTTGTCTAGAAGCTAGTAAGCTTACCATGAAGTGAAGGGGACAAGACAGTATTTATTGGTCAATGAAACCATATCCTAATGTACAACAACCAATTTCAGAAGGCCTCATGGCCAGGGAGAGCTATCTGTTCCTCAACAGCAATTGATCCATATTTAATTAGCCATTCTCTCTTATTCTAACATAGACGTTTGATCACCATCCATGTCCTCTTCAGAATAATATGTTCTCCTTGACTCTCTGTTCCTATTTTTCCAGTGTTTCCCCTCTAAACAGTTAGCATTCTTTGTCCATTGGATAAACTGAGGCTTCATTGCATTGTTTTGGGTTCCCTCTGTCATTTTGTGTATACGTACACATACATACTCCACGCTTATTGTTATTAGTACAACAGACAGCAGCAAACATATATGTTATTTTGTAGGTTTAGTCCCTACAAATCAGAATTGTTAGCAGAGCAAACTTCCTCCTTCAGATGACATAATATCCACGCTTAAAGAAAAATATGAAAGTTAATACACTAGTACCCCGAATAACGTTATGACTTGGTTCCACAAGTCCCGTCGTTATTCGGTTTTTAACGTTGTGCGATACATTGAACACACAATGTTAAAAAAAGCCCTGTTTCCCTGGAGGCTGCAGGAAGCGAGAACATCGGGATTTGAATCCTGACATTTTGGCTTGCTGCTGCCTCCAGGGAGGTGGGAGAACTTTGGAAACAGCTTGGAGCGGGTTTCCCCACCTCCCTGGACCCGGCGGGGGGGTCAGAGACCCCAAAATTGGTTAAAAAAATGTCCTTTTTTTTACCAATTTTGGGGGCTCTGACCCCCCCGCCGGGTCCAGGGAGGTGTGGGGACCCGATCCAAGGTGTTTCTGGGCTTCCCCGACGTCCTGAGCCAGTGCAGCAAGCCAGAATGTCAGGATTCGAATCCCGACGTTCTCGCTTCCTGCAGCATAAAAGAGGGTGGGGGAAGTTCAAAATTAGCGCACATCAGCTCTAGGGAGGTCGGGAGACCCGATGCGTGCTAATTTTGAACTTCCCCCACCCTCTTTTATGCTGCAGGAAGCCAGAATGTCGGGATTCGAATCCTGACATTCTGGGTCGCTGCACTGGCTCAGGACATCGGGGAAGCCCAGAAAAAGCTTGGATCGTGTCTGCCCACCTCCCTGGACCCGGCGGGGGGGTCAGAGACCCCAAAATTGGTAAAAAAAATGTCCGTTTTTTTTACCAATTTTGGGGTTTCTGACCCCCCCGCTGGGTCCTGGGAGGTGTGGGGACCCGATCCAAGGTGTTTCTGGGCTTCCCCGACGTCCTGAGCCAGTGCAGCAACCCAGAACGTCGGGATTCGAACTCTGACATCCTGGCTTGCTACACTGGCTCAGGACGTCGGGGAAGCTCAGAAAAAGCTTGGATCGTGTCTGCCCACCTCCCTGGACCCGGCGGGGGGGTCAGAAACCCCCAAATTGGTAAAAAAACGTCCTTTTTTTACCAATTTTGGGGGCTCTGACCCCCCTCCCCCGCCGGGTCCAGGGAGGTGTGGGGACCCGATCCAAGGTGTTTCTGGGCTTCCCCGACGTCCTGAGCCAGTGCAGGAAGCCAGAACGTCGGGATTCGAACTCTGACATTCTGGCTTGCTGCACCGGCTCTGGACGTCGGGGAAGCCCAGAAACACCTCCAGAGAGATCAGAGGACCCGATCTACAGCTGCAGGGTGGCTGGGGAAGCTGACGGGGACTCCCTGTCGGCTTCCCTAGCCACCCGCCCATGCCTCCGCAGCTGTGGGGTGGCTGGGTAAGCCGATGGGGGAGCCCCCCGTCAGCTTTCCAGCCTCCCCACCCCTGCCTCCGTAGCTGCAGGGTGGCTGGGAAGCTGAACGGAGAACCCCGTTCAGCTTTCCACCCACCCTGTTGCTAAGAACGACTGTATCGTGTAACGTTAAAATCGCGTTACTCGATACAAGATGTTTCCGAAAATCTTGTAACGTTATGCGGTTTTAACGATTTACGGTACTCGCGTTATACGGGGTATTACTGTATTTGTTGGAGAAATATATTAGCTGGAATCCTACTAGTTGGCCATAAGGTGAATAGCAGCTAATTAACAAGACGCCAATTGCGTCACCTTGTTAACCAGCTGAAATTTGCTGCTAGAGTGTAGTGATTGCACTTATTCTGGAATAAATTCCCAATTGGGTTCTGGTTTTGAAATAGGAAACATTAGGAATTCTATATCTGACTAAGACGGAGGTATAGCTACCCTGTCAACTCTCAATCAAAAAGTTGTTTCTGCTAAAGGAGAAGAAGGGAAGTACAATAAAACCCCTACTAATGAAAAAAGTCAGTTCCATAGGCTTTTGCTTAAATTGGTTTTTTATGTAACTCGAAACAAATCCATAGGAAAAATTATTTTTTACATAACTCGAAACAAATCCATAGGAACATAGGCCTTGAGTTACATTTTTTAAAACTTACATAATGATTTTGTGCTAAAACCATTATCCTGATTTACACAATTTCCTATGGGTTTGCTTCGAGTTACATAAAGATTCTTTTTCCTATGAGTTTGCTTTGAGTTACATAAAAATTCATTTCATTATTGGTTTGCTTCGCTTTACATAAAAATTTCATTTTTCCTATGGGTTTGCTTCGAGTTACGTAAAAAAAATTTTTCCCTATGGGTTTGCATCAAGTTACATAAAGAAACGATTTAAGCAAAAGCCTACGGAACTGACTTTTTTTTTCATAAGTAGGGGTTTTACTATACAGTACTGTACTGTCAAAGATAATGTTTATTGATATTTTAAAGCATTTCAGAGGCATTGTGACACAAATTTAAACATTTTATGTTGTGTTTTCAGTTATTTTTATGTCTTTCCAAAACTAACAAATCACATGAAAGAACTAATGAGTTACACCACAAACAATGTAAGTGGGTTGCTTTTAAAACTATAAGTTCCAAAGTCAGCTTACTTTCCAAATACTATAATGAGTAAAACTTCTAAAAATTAAGTCCTTGTCAATAGTACTGCCAAAACAACTGCAACTTATGGGATATTTATGTATCATTTTTTTGGCCATGAGTTTCTGTCAAAGTGATTGAACTAAGAAATATTTATTAAGGCATAATCCTTCCTCTGGTAGAACCCATTCTGTCAGGGAGATGAAATGTTATCTGAAGTTGACATGGCTACAGAGAAACAAAGTTCACAATCAGGGAGGTCAGTGGAATGATAAAATGTGAATGTTCTACCCTGTTTCTAGGCAAATTTCAAATGTATACAGTGCAAGAGAAGAAGATACTAATTCAGTAGACCTCATGTTTGAGCCGTCTGGTCTGTTACATTTTTATTATGACACATTGGAACCAGCTATCCCCCCCCCCCCCCGCAACTGATGAAATCTTTTTTAAAAAAATCCTTCCAAATTATTTAATAGTTTGGATGTGCGTGTGTGCGTGTGCATGCACACAAGGAAAGGAAATAAGCAGACGGGGTCATCTTATCAGACTTAAACTTCATGATATTCCCTAACTGTGTCAATGGACTAGACTTTATTGGGATTTATTGATACTTGTGTGCACCATGGAAATAAGATGTATATACATTCCAATGGTATTGGAGAAAGTATTGTATAAAAATAATAATTTGTGAAGCAGTAATTCTTTATTACTAGGTCAAATCAGATTTGCCATCTTGTCATGGAGGAGGAAGAAGCACAGATTGAGCCAACTGGAGGGGTATTTGTGGCCTGACTTGATGGGAACTTACTTCTGGCAGGACTAGAAGATTTTGTGTGGGGGTGGGGGTGGGTGGGAGCCATCTTCCATAGCAATGGAAACTCAGGCAGGGATAGTGTGGGCTCCAGGACACCAGAGGATGAAGCAACTGGAAGCTTTGTTGACTGGAGTGATCCCCCAAACTAGTGGGTTAATCCATGGCATTCCAGAAGCCCCATATACCTGGGTCAAGTCAACTTTGCAGGTCCTTATGTAAGCCAAGAAGAAGAACTGATGGAGCTGGAACCTACTGCTGGTCCTCGACCAAGAACAGTAGGTAGGAGCAGTACCTAAAGGTCCTATCCTTACCCAACCATGCTGTTGGCAACAACAACACCAATTCCAATGTCTTCAGCAGCTAGAATAAGCCCTTCATGCCTGAGAGTGCAGGTAGATTTACTTTCTATGTTCCTCTTTGCTAACTTTAAGTGGACAAAGAGGGACATTCAAGTTGACTCAAACTATTCTGGAACCCAGACTTTTAGAGGCTGAACTTGAATATCAAGACCCTCCAGGGGTGGAGGTAGGTGAAAGGAACTGCCCTGGGAGTACTTCCACCAGGCATGAAGGAAGAATTCAGGAAGGGACTGAGGGTAAGACCTCCAGCTGCCTAAATCTTACAAGTCCAGTTCACAAATCAATGGTTTTGGTTAAAGTGTGGGGTTACTTTGTTGTTGCTCCCTGCAGGATCTTTTGATGTGCTAACATTTACTCGTGCTGGTCAGCTGCATAGAGAAGTAGAGATCTGTGATTGCATTGTCTTTGGCATATATTTTATCTTTCAGGCACTTGGTCTGAATGACATGTTTTCTACTGGGCAAAGAATGATTTTGTGTGTATGTATCTGGTGTGTTTTATGTGTTCAGACAACCCTCGGTCAATTGAGGACTACACAATCCAGTTTTCAGAGTTTTCTTCTTCCAATATCGGGTTGGGTACTCCAGAACTCTGAAGGGTAAGTTAAGAAAAATTAAGTAGGTAGGTTTTCATGTGCACTTGAGCTTGAGATGTTTTTACGAAGAGTGGCTGTGTTAGCAACCGAAAAAAACTAACAAAACCATTCTCTACTGGCCCGCCCAACTTGGAACCAGTTACTGTGCCCTCTTTGTATCCCATACAATTCTGCTGGCCTAGCTGTTTGCTTGTTCCAAAGCACTCCACCCTCCCTTTAAAAAACTTTGCTACTGAAATAGTTTGAATAACAAAATCAACTGACAGCTTAAATGGCTGTCACATTGTGCCATAGAAGGAGGGAGGGAAGGCAGTGTGTGTATAAAACTGGATCATTCCTGGAAAAATTTCTGCTTGCTGTGATAAAAATGGTCTGTCAATCTTATCCTTCGCCCCACACTCTCATTTGCATTCACGTTAATCTTTGCCTCAACAGGCACTAGAAGTTTCCCTGCAATAACTACTGTTTAATTGTTGTTGGGTTTTTAAATTAAAAATCTATACAAAATGCACAGACAAATACGGCCATAGAATTCCCTATGATTCTTTTAAAAAGATAATTATTGCTTAGACTCAACATGTAGTTCAAACAAGAACAGAACCACACAATCAGTGACTGAATAGAACATCAAATCTTATGTAAATCCCATTGATTCTTGGGGTTTCTGTTCTAGTTAAGGTTGACCAACTGGATTCAGTGTTGGCACAAAATTATAATGTGGTTAGTTCCCCTCCCCCAATTTTAAATGCCCCATACTAGGTTTCTACTAAAATATTACAATTTTAATTACAATTTTAATAGAATTTGTGCCGGCTAAAATTGACTGACTACCTTGGAGGTGCTGTCCAAAATTTGAAGCCTTGAATTTTGAAGGTAAGAACAATTAAAAACAACAACATGTTCACCATAGCATTACAAGCAATGGGTCCAATACTATGCACCCCTAGGGCATAATCCTGTTGCATCTGGATAGCAGGACGAAGGGATGCAAAACACCAGGTCAGTGTGATGAAAGAGCAGAATTGATGACATGTGTGATCCCCGGAAGGAACTTCTTGCAGCTCATAGCTTTTCTGAAGCCTTTATGCTTTTCTGGCATGAAGGAGATGAAGATGGAGTTAATTATGCTCCCAGAAATATCCAGGTGAGAAGCATCCTATTCTCTTTGGTTTTAAGGCCAAAGCATGAGACTAGATGTTGGACTTTTGCCATGTCACAACAACGGGACAGGTATATTTATTTATTTATTTATTTTTCCAATTTTTATACCGTCCTACTCAGTTGCGCCGACTCAGAGCGGTTTACATACAAAGAAAAACAGCGAGTTCATAAATACAACATTTAAATATCAAAAGTAATCAATGTAAATACCAAAAAACATCTCAACATCATTACAGCATCACTACAGCATCAAAAAATTCAGTAAACATCAGTTTTAAACAACAATCCAATTTACAAAGTTATCAAATTCAGAGAAAAATTACAACAGTACCAAAAGACCTGACGCCACTGTGGCTTTTTAAGCCCCGGCCTGGCGGAGCCTCTGGGAGCAGGTGGAAGCGTCCTGGGCTGGATGGGGGGGGTGGCCTCCTCCCCGACCCGCAGGTGTTGCTGGCGGCGGCTCCGAAGTCCTGCCACCACTCCGACTTTTAAGCCCCGGCTGGGTGGAGCCTCTGGGAACAGGTGGAAGCGTCCCGGGCTAGATGGGGGGGGGTGGCCTCCTCCCCGACCCGCAGGTGAGATTTGTACAGTAATACCTCAGATAACATTAGTATCGAATAACACTAAAATCGCATAACATTAAGCAATCTGGGGGGAAGAATTGCATCGGATAACATTAAGATCCTATGGGATGCATCAGATAACAACCGCTAAAGCCTGTGTGGTTACAATGTATCTCTATGGATCCCATAGGATTTTAACATGCATCAGATAACACTAAAAATCGTATAACACCAAGACTTGTGGAACCAGGTTTTAGTGTTATATGAGGTTTTACTGTATATAGTTTCTTAATGAACAGTTTTCCCTTCATGTGATTTTAGAGCCAAAACCTGAGACTGGGTCAGGCACTTGTGATGTTACAGGGGTATGGCAAGTAGAAAGTTATGTTTGTAGAAATGCTTGGACCCCCCCCCCCAAAAAAAAAAAAAAAAAAAAACTTCACAAGTCGTAACAATAGTGCCACACTCCTCAGGTTAAAGGTAAAGGTCGCCCTTGCTTGAAAGCTAGTCATATCTGATTCTAGGGTTTAGTGCTCCTCTCTGTTTATAGCCAAAGAGCAAGCGCTGTCTGCATTTGCAGACATTTCTGTGGACATGTGGCAGGCATGACTAGATACCGGAGTGCATGGAACACTGTTTATCTTCCCACCAAAATGGTACCTGTTTATCTACTTGCAATTTCTTGCTTTCAAACTGCTAGATTGGCAGGAGCTGGGGCAGAGATGGGAGCTCACTCCATCGTGCAACACTCAGATCTCAAAATTGCTGACCTGCCCACCTTCCAGTCGTCAAGTTCAGTGCCTTAACTACTAAGCCACTGCAGTCCCACCACACTTTATTTTGCTGCAAATAGCACAATAAGCCCAAGTTCACGCAAGCAGCCACACTGCCTCAATTCCGTCCCCAGACTTCTCTCTTTGTTCTGCAGTTTTGGGTGAATTTTGGTATGCAAAAGTAACAAACAGAGAGACATGTCTTGGCGGCATGGTAGTGAGCCACTGGGAACAGGTGAAGTTGGAATCCCTGGCTTTAAAGCTACCTCACACAGGGAAAAAAACCAAACTTCCTCATTTTCCTCTACTAATTCTAAAATTTGCCTCTCTGCCCTGAGACCTGGAGAATCATTGCAGAGCCATGACCTCAGACTTGACAAAGTTTGAAAGATGGGCAAAAACTGCTTCTGGTTCAATTGAAAATGGGTACAGGGACTATGGATAAATGGGCTCACAATCTGTGACAAATTTGGCCAATAAGACAGTCCAGAGCCAAAAGAAAATTCCTGTTTTTCGCTGGTTGAACACATCACAAAATCTGTCCAGCAGACAAAACTAGGGATAGGGCTTTCAGGTTTCTTGGGCTGAAAATCCCACAATTGTCCATTCTGGGAGTCCTACATGACAAAAAAAAAGGACACCTAAATGTGGTTCACCTGGATGAAAAGTCTTAACTGGAAGGCTTTGAGGTTGAGTTAGGCCTAGCTCCACCAGCTTCCTGTTCAGAAAGCAAGCTTCCATCTAACCATGGGGCAGCAAAAAAGAAGCTTGGGCACAACTATGCCTAGGTCAGTCTTAATGTTTTCTTTGACATGACACACTGTGAGTTTTTCCAGGCTGTATTTGCTGGGGAAAACTGAACACTAGCCCTCATGGAGATTCATCCCTTTCAGTCCCTTGTTTCATTACTGCTAGGGCTCATGCAAGAAGAAGACTTATGAATCACAGTGCTCACTCCACACTCTTCTTAAACCCACATGATACAATAATCCGAAATGCAGCTCCCCACAGCTCTATCCTTCATCTCTTCCCCTTGCTCCTGGCTTTGTGGTGCACCAGTATTACACAATCACAACAGATACAAACAGGGAAGAAAGGCCACTTTTTCTAATTTGGCATCATTTCAGATTAGATACTAGCAGTGCAATGGGTCTCCTCCCACCCAGAATTGCAATCGGAAATGGGGAAAGTTACCTTTTTTAAATTACACTTCTCAGAATCATACAGCCAGCACAGTGATATTCTTTATACCCCACTTGTTAAACACCTTCTCCCCCTCTCTCACATCAAACCCATTAGTGTGGATTCACAGGGACTTGGGCTTCTGGGGATTGAAGTTCAAGAACAGTTGGAGTGTCAAGGTTTGCCATCACTGGTTTAGGATCTCCACTTATGGTCTTAGATGTTGAAGACTCCTGACAGGTTAATTAGCAAATGTTTAGCGTTAATTTGATTATAAAGATTAACATTCTCCCCACTAAACTGTCTTGCATGTAACCACTAATAACCAAACAAAAAGAGACAATTTCTGCACTAAGTAAAATCTGAGATCTGCAGAAATAGTCACCAGCCATTAAAAAAGATCACGGTTGCTTTTCTTACATGCCTGTCTGACTTTTGCAGTGGCGCAAAGGAGATGCCGCTGCCAGGCTGTAACTATACAGCTGCCAACGTGATAAGAACCAGCTGCCTAATCTCAGGATGCAGCAGCTGACAGGGTGGCTCTGATAATGAGCATTGCCATGGGTTTGCATAGCACGGATGGCGGTGTTGGACTCCAGGTCGCAATAGCATGAACCATCCTAGTCAGTGATGAGAGATGGCACACATACAGAAATTCCTAAACTTTGCAAAACTTCGAGATGTTCTTTGGGTTACAGTTCCTAGAATGCTGAGAGCTTCTAGGAAGCACAGCCCGAAAACATACCTTTCCTGAGGACTGTCTCTGGTCTAAATCAGCAGTTCCCTTTCACTTTAAAAGAGACACAGTTTTTCCCCTCTAACTGATAAACAGTAAACAACTTCTTACATGCATTTTATCTCCCTTTCCCTGTTCTTTCTCTTAGTCAAATCAGATGCTATATTTAGCACACTACTGGAAGAAAAAAGCAATTCAGTGTTTTAGCCACAAGACCTTCTTGCTGCACAGAAAATTGCTTGGAATAAAGATCATATACTTACTGAATTGCCATATCTATGAACTCTTTGTAAAATCTAGTTCAGCCAAGAGAGAAGAGGCGAGAGCGAATTGGACCAAGTTAGTGAGGAAAGTTATAGGAATTGTGTTTCAACACATGTGAAGAACAATAGGCTAGAGAAGATTATATTACAGTTACCCACCACAGTCTAGGAATTTATTGTAGATACATTATCAGAGTGAAACAGGCTTGTAAGGTGAATTTAGGCCATAGATCAGGAATAACCATATAGATTGACCATGACGAAGAAAAAGTTTATTGTTGCAATATATATATTTGGTAAAATCTAGATTAGAGTTCAGTAGCCTGTCCAAGTTATCTTGCTATGGTAATAGAGTAGACCATACTGCCAGTGACTCAATACCAATCAGCAAGCAGCAGTTAACTAACCTGACAACCCTTAGGACTATTGACCTTGGGTGGCAAAGTCCATAGGGAAGGGTAATGGTCCCTAAATGGATTAAATCTCACTTGAATCCATCTTGATGGAGGGCAGCAGCTTCATCAATACTGGGCTGGGGCTGATGAGACTTTGTGTACACAAAGGGCTCAGGACCAGAAAGTGACTCATGGAACTGGACCAGTGTACAAATGTCACACTGAAATTTGGAAGGAAAATGGAAGCCCACTGAATTATATTGTTCCCAGGACAATCTTCATAGCTGAATGCCATGATGATAATCAATATTAGGAATTGGATACAACACTTGAAGAAGAAGAAGAAGCTTGCAGAGCTGCCTCCTATGTACCCAGGTGAGTAGAAGATACTTAGATAGCCCTTTACTGTAGATGAAAAGAAACAAAGATCTGAAATCTCTCATTGAATAAGGGGGAAGAGACCAAAAAAGAGGAACCAATCCAACATCTCTAAAACTTGGTCCCATTCCTCCCATCCACTCCACCTGGATCCCTATTAGCACATCACACCTTACTGGTTACATTAAATACAGCATTGCTCCATATATTTTATCCCACAACTGATTGCAAATTGTTTCACTCAAAAAGCGATACACTGGATCAACCTGACTCACCCCTGAATATTACAGTCTACATCCTATTTATCCCACCCATTCTCAGCTTGCCAATAGTGGGACTACAGTTTACTGGACCTTTATTTCCTTTGTCTAGATCAGAGTTTCTCAAACTTGGCTCTCCAGGTGTTCTTGCACTTCAATTACAAGAAGCCCTAATCAGCACACCTGCTGATCAGGGCTTCTAAGAATTGAAGTTCAAGAACATCCGGAAAGCCAAGTTTGCTGACTCCAGGTCTAGATGATGCCTGGATGATGCCATATATTGGCAGAGACTATTCCTATAGAGCAGGGGTTCTCAACCTACGGCCTATAGGCCGGATCCAGACCAGAGTACCATTTCATGTGGCCCACCACCCTCACACCCGCCACTGCTGGAAGTGGTGGAAACAGCTGCCCCTGCATTTACAGCTGTGGTAAACGTGTTTACCACAGCAGTAAATGCACCCGTGGCTGTTGTAAACATGTTTATGACAGCAGCGGATGTGTTTTATGACAACATTTATGGTGGGGGGAACCACCAGTCTGGCTTGCTCAGCTGTCTGAGGGAGTGTGACCCAGCCCATGGCTTGAAAAGGTTGAGAACCCCTGCTATAGAGATTATCCATTCTTGAGGGCACTGAGTAATTGATGAAGACCATGCAACTGAAGGTTGCAAGGCACACTTGAAAAACTCCCCATCCTGCCACATGGGTTGGTAACTAACAATGTATTTCTTCCAGATGCATGACTAGAAGCATGTTCACTTACTTATGCTCCACATAGAACAGTGATGGTCGAACCTTGGCACTCCAGGTGCCCTTGGACTTCAATTTCCAGAAGCCCATGTCAGCACTCCTGCTGGTCAGGGTTTCTGGGAATTGAAGTTCAAGAACAGCTGGAGTGCAAAGGTTTTCCATCACTGACATAGAAAGTGTTTCAAATCAAATAAAGAACAAAAACATTTGAAAAATAGAAATTAAATTTCTCTTCATCTGTTTCATCACATTAGGAGTCATACAATCCAGTTCTGGTATCTGGATATGGGACTGCAAAGCTTGGGAAAGTTATTTTTTGGACTATAACTCTCAGGATTCACTAATAGGCTGGGGAACTCTGTAAGCTAACATCCCACCCCCTTTCAGCAAGTGCTTCATTTAGATGAGTTGCTAATTATTTTCAATGGGCAGCAGTTCAAAGTTTCTCTCACCATTTCCAGCAAAGGTGTCATGGGCACCTCCATGACTCAGTGGTAGAGGTCATACTTTGCATGCAGGTTCCAGGTTTTGTCCTCAGCATTGCCAGATATGAAAAGAGTCTATTGAGCTGTAATCCACTAGTGTAGGCAGTCAATCCTACAACAGATGGAAGATTCATTTGATTCTGTGTAATATATAGTCCTCAAATAGGGGATTATCAGACATTAAACTGATTAGAACAGTTATTTGATTCTATATAAAACTGCTTCATTTTGTTGGCTTTCAAAATAGGATTGGTCCCTTACACTACAAAGCAGGTGGCTATGTCTTAATGAGCCCAAATAAGAATCCATTCTTGATAACAGCGGCTTGTTATAAAAAGCAGAGATAAAAGGCAATAGGAGTAGCCTTTAATAGATCATTACTCAATTGATCTCAATGGTGTTTGATAAAATGGAGGACTTGTTTGCAACCCTAGTGAGATAAGTCTAATAATAGCATCATGGCCCTTAACATTTTCCAGATAACAAAATTTCCGCAGCAAGACCAAGGCAGGGGAGCAGAATTTACCTGGCTTGCAGGAGAACATTGATTAGAATGCCACAGTATTAGAGCAATCCCACAGAGAATAGGTCCAGGATCTTGGATAGATCCTTCCGAGATTTTTAAAACCACAAACAGATCCATGGCTTCTACTGGGGCAATTCCTTCAGAAGGCCAGTCCAAAGATGTGTGTGGGGGTGTTAAGAAAGAGCCAAATATTTTTTTGCCAGAGTTACAACTGCTCCCACTTATCTCTGTTTTTTGTCATTTTATACCAACTTTCTCTTAGCAACCGTGTTTTCTGTTAGGCTGAATTGCACAGGGTTTGCCCATCACATCAGTTAAAGTGGCAGACAGTGAATGCTGGCAGAGAAGAATGCAGAAGGAAGGAATCCAGCCTCTCTCCTTTAAAAGGCCACAGCTGGCTTGCTAAAAACTTACTGCACTATTTTAAATGGATTCATCCATTGTCTCCTACTTCAGTAAATAATCCTGCACCTCACAGCACTCATTTTATTGTACAGTGGAACCCTGTATAACAAATGTCTCATAAAATGAAAGATTTGTACAATGAAGAGGATTTGTGAAAACCATTATACCCCATATAACAATTTTTTTTTTGTTATTTGAAGCAATGCATCTCTATGGGAAAAAATCATACAACGAAAATTTCTGTGGAATGCATTGTACAATGAAAATTTTTCATTGTACGATTTTTCCCATAGAGATTTTCATTGTATGATACATCCCATAGGGATTTTTGTTATACAAGGCATGCTTCATATAATGAAAAAAATTGTATAACAAAGTGCCTTGCAGAATGCCCCCCCCCCCTTTTTTTGTTGGTTATACAGAGTTCTACTGTATGTATAACTTGCTGCCTGGCCAGGTTATCCTGCTATGGTAATTTGTTGTTCAGTCGCACAGTCGATTCCGACCCTCTGCGACCCCATGGACCATTGTCCGCCAGGCACTCCTGTCCTCCACCATCTTCCTCAACTCGCTCAGCTCTGTGCCCATTGTCTCTACAATACCATCTAGCCATCTCATCTTGGGCCGTCCCCTTCTTCTTTTGTCCTCGACCCTTCCAAGCATCAAAGCTTTCTCAAGTGAATCCTCTCTTCTCATTTGATGTCCAAAGTACTTTAGCCTCATCTTTATTATTTGACCTTCTAAGGAACAGTCAGGGATAATTTCTTCTAAGATTGACCTATTTGTTCTCCTCGCTGTCCATGGGACTCTCAAAACTCTCCTCCAGCACCACATCTCAAAGGCGTCTATTCTTCTGCGTTCAGCTTTCCTCATGGTCCAACTCTCACAACCATACATTGCCACAGGGAATACCATTGCTTTGACTATGCGAATTTTTGTTTTCAATGTGATGTCTCTACTTTTCACAATGCTCCCCAGGTTTCTCATCGCTTGCCTCCCAAGAATCAATCGCCTTTTTATTTCATGGCTGCAATCACCATCTGCAGTGAGCTTAGATCCTAAGAAAGTAAAATCTGTCACTGCTTCTACTTCTTCCCCATCTATTTTCCAGGGACTGATAGGGCCTGTTGCCATTATCTTGGTTTTCTTGATATTGAGCCTCAAGCCAGATTTTTCACTTTCTTCTTTCAACCTAATCAGGAGCTTCTTTAGGTCCTCCTCACTTTCTGCCATTAGGGTGGTATCATCTGCATATCTCAAATTGTTGATGTTTCTTCCAGCAATTTTGATCCCAAATTGTGATTCCTCCATCCCTGCGTTGCGCATTATGTGTTCTGTGTATAAATTGAATAAGCATGGTGACAAAATGCAGCCTTGTCTTACTCCTTTTCCTATTCCAAACCACTCCGTCATTCCATTTTCTGTCCTAACTGTTGCCTCTTGATTCATGTACAGATTTCTCATGAGGGCTATAAGGTGTTCCGGTATTCCCATCTCTTTAATTACTTGCCACATTTTGTTGTGGTCGACACAATCAAAAGCCTTCGTGTAATCAATGAAACAGAAGTAGACTTGTTTCTGATATTCCTTTGTTTTTTCCATGATCCATCTTATGTTGGCGATGTGATCTCTAGTCCCCCTGCCTCTTCTGAAACCCGCTTGCACTTCTGGTAATTCTCTCTCCACATACTGTTGCAGTCTATCCTGTATTATCTTGAGCATCACCTTGCTAGCGTGAGGGATGAGCGCAATTGTTCGATAATTTGAACATTCTTTGGCATTACCCTTTTTGGGGAGTGGAACGTATTCAGATCTTTTCCAATCCTGTGGCCATTGTTTTGTTTTCCAAATCTGCTGGCATATAGAATGCAATAATTTGATTCCATCATCTTGTAGGGCTTTGAACAGTTCAACTTGGATACCATCAACTCCACTGGCTTTGTTGTTTGCAGTGTTTTTTAGGGCCTTTCTGACTTCACTCTCTAGAATGTCTGGCTCATGTTCAATGTTCTCATCATTGTGATTATCAGGGGTGTTGAGGTCCTTTTTGTATAGTTCCTCTGTGTACTCTTTCCATCTTTTTAAATCTCTTTTGCATCTGCTAACTCCTTGCCATCTTTGTCTTTTATCATGGTCATTTTTGCTTTAAATGTTCCCTTGAGTTCCCCAATTTTTTTGAAAAGATCTCTAGTCCTACCCCTGATATTGTTTTCCTCTATTTCTTTGCACTGTTCATTCAGGTAGGTTTCCTTATCTCTCCTTGCTTTTCTTTGAAATTCTGTATTCAAGTGATTGTATTTTTTCCTTTCTCCTTGGCATTTTGCATTCCTTCTGTCCTCCGCTATTTTAAGAGCCTCCTCGGACAACCACTTAGCTTTCTTACGCTTCTTTTCTTTTGGTATGGTTTTCCTTGCTGCCTCCTGCATGATGCCCCGCATCTCTGTCCATAATTCTTCTGGCACTCTGTCTATCTGGTCCAAGCCATTAAATCTGTTCCACACCTCCACTGAGTATTCCCAAGGAATGTTTTCTAGGTCATATCTGTCTGGCCTAGTTGTTTTCCCTATTTTCTTTAGTCTAAGCCTGAATTTTGCAATCAATAGGTTGTGATCTATGGTAATAGAGTAGACCATACTGCCAGCGACTCAACACCAAGTGTCAGGGGGTGGTTAACTATCTTAACTTGGGTGGCCAGAAAGTGACTCGTGGAACTGGATCAGTGGTATGGGTGTCATGCTGAGATGCAGAAGGCAGATGAAAGGCCACTATATTATATTCTCAGGATAGTCTTCATGGCTGATCACCATGAGGATCACCAATATTCAGATATGGATACGGCAGAACAACAAGAAGACAATAACTACTGCTACTCTCATTCACCAGATCCTGCAGGCTACCCTTTCCCATCTGTTGCTTCTGGAATACAAATCCCATCAACCCCAGGAAATTGCTTAGGATGAAGGGAACTTTTTTCCAGACATCCAAAGGTTATTGGGTTTAGGACTATTGCCTTAAATCTACACTTACGGTGTTATAAGTGTATATCTAAAAATGGAAACTGAACAACAATATTGGCATAGACTTTTCAGGTGTTCAAAATGGTTCATATCTGTTATCTGGTTGTAAACCTTTCAACACCCTGTAAGGTAAGACTATTCCTATCTCCACATCTTGTAGGGGAAAATGAAGGCTAAGAGAGAGTGATAGCTTAAAGCTACGTACTATGAGAACCAGAATGGTATAGTGCTGGGATTCTCAACCATGTCCTGGCCCACATCTGGCCCACAGCATCATTTCATGTGCTCCCTGCCTCCACCACACCAGAAAGTGCCATATGGTGTAGTGCCATGTGGTACACTGCCCAATTTCTTGTTGACTGCACACTTCAGTAAAAAAGCTCACTTTTTCTTTTTTCAATCTGTGAAATGGCCCTATCAATCCAATCTTTATTGTATGGTTACATACCTAACATAATTCATTACAAATTTAAAAATGATTAAAAACAGTTAAATAAATTATAATGGACATACAGCAGCTTAAACAAAAGTATTATAAAACAAAGGGAAAGATCATCTTGCATGTTCCTTTTGCAGGAAGAAGACATTTAGCCACTAGTACTGTATTGGAAAATCACTCATTACGAAGTTAAAGCATCTGGTAAGCTCATCCCTATATGAATTGCATATAAAAAGGATATGTTACAGAGTTTTAATTTCTTTGTCATTCCTGGGACATAGTTGATTTTCATATAGCACACCATAATAGTGCCTGTTTAACACCACAGATGGAAGGCAGTTGAACCTGGCTCTTGAAAAGACTTATTGGTATTTTGGGATAGTTGGTTTTCTAAATGTTTAGCACTTTGGAGGAATGAAATGGTCCTATCTTTTTTGTCACATCAAAAACGTGCATGGAGTTAGATGAGCTTTCCAAGTGCTGTGGCTAAAAGCAAAATGGGCTATAAAATTTTGACTGGCCATTAGACTTTTTTCTTAAAAGGAAGCAAGGCAGTACATGTTAGCATGATCCATATACAGTACAGTACAAGATGTTTCATTCTCCATAGGCAAAGGAGAAAGAACACAGTTCTGTACTTAAAGAGCATGGCTCAATTCAATCACGAATACCTCCAGATAGGGCTTGAAAAAGTCATGCCTGAAAGCTATTGCTCATAAATGTCAATAATAGCAGATGAGACTAGATAGATCCAGGGGTTCCCAAACTAAGGCCCACAGGCTTGATGCAGCCTGCTAGTTACATGTGGCCTGTGGGCTGGATGTGGCCCATGACACCATTTCATATGGACCCCTACCCCTCCAAAGGCGTTCAAGAAACAAAATGGTCACCCCTTTTGAAGCTGTTGGGACAGCTTCATTTGCTCCATGAAACTGAAGGAATAGATCCTATTCTCTAAAGCAGGGGTAGCCATCCGACCCTCAAAGCTGACAGAGACCATGACCCGGTCCCCATCTTGAGAAGGTTGGGAACCCCTGGCCTAATCATTTGACTCAGGATGTTGCCACAGTTTACCCATAACTGGAGTAGACCAAATGAACTAATGACACCTACAAAAGCATTATCTAAACTAGTTCCATTCATTTTATGGGTCCACTCTAACTGGACCTGACAATCAAATTTGGCTATTAAGCAAGCATATGTGTAGATCTGGTGGCCCACATCCATTCTGCACCTTTCAAGTTCCTTTTCTGAACCTTCAGTTCCACCTCGGGATATGCAGACATCTGCCTACCTTTTGGTTTGCAAAATGGGTATAGTGCCTTAGCTCATGGGAGCAGCACACACAGAGAGATATACAGACAAAAAAAAAACAAATTTTAAAAATCAGTAGCAGTTCCTTAGAGCAAGGGTTCCCAACCTATGGCCTGTGGGCTGGCCCTGGCCCACAGCGCCATTTCATCTAGCCCATTGCCACCACCACAGCACCTGGAAATGAAAGCGAGCACATTTATGTCAGCCATAAAATGTGACCGCACATGCGTAAACGTGCCTGTGGCTGTCGTAAACACAGAAGTGAGCACATTTACGACAGCCGTAAATGCACCTGCTTCCACTTCCGGGGGCGTGGTCAGGTCCACTCAGCTGTCTGGGGGGCGTGGTCAGGCCCGTGGCAAAAAAAGGTAGGTTACCCCTGCTTTAGAGAATAGGATCTATTCCTTCAGTTTCATGGAGCAAATGTAGTCTAAACTTTCCATTGAGTTAGGCCCAAGGTTTGGCCTGACTCCTTTTTTTAATTAATAGTCTACTCCATTAAATTCATTGCTATTGCAAAGGTAATCAGAATTTTTTAAAAAAAGGCTGTTAAGTACTTGGCACCTTCAAATTGCTCCATGTGTGATGAACAGTAAATCAAATGTTCAGGCTTTCTTCCCACATTCCTCACTCCACAACCCATTTGGTGATAGTGGTTTATCACAGGCCACACATTATTGAGCAGCACAGCTATTTTTACCCTGCAGTTCCTAATAATGTTTTTGTCACAGGTGAATTCGCTGCAAGCCTGAAGTAATAAAGAAGGTCCCATACTCCAAAGCAATAAGTATACATCAGCTCTGAAATATTGATCACGCTACATTCATAATGGAGAATGACAGTATGGCTTCAGGCGACAATTTTCTTCTCCCCCTAAAAAATAATAATGCTTCATTTATTTGAAAAGAAGACAGAAATTTCCACTGCTCCTATTTCTCTGAAGGGGATAGTTGCTTGTGAATCTCTCTGTTATGATTCTTATTGTTCAGGTTAAAGCTATGAATGGAACTAGTTTAGATAATGCTCAGCTGCAAATTTAGAAGCAAAACTCTCTTATATGCATAAGACATATATTCCTCTTAGAAGGAATTTTGTTTAATTCCACATCTTGCAAATCAGCTCTGTTTTACAATTTGTGATCAGGAAATAAGTGCAGGCTTCCTTGACAAAGTATGACTGCTCAAACATTTAACTCTAATTGAATCTCACCACTGGAGGACCACTATGAAGCCTGCTTCTAAAATGTAATTAAAGGTAAAGGTCACCCTTGCTCGAAAACCAGTCATATCCATCTCTAGGGTTCAGTGCTCATTACATGATCTCATATAATTTGGCCTTATGGTCAGATCACATGTAAAGGTAAAACACATTTTCTTTTCTTACGACAGTTTTCTGACAACGTGTGTGGACTCTTTCAAACCAAATGCCCAAGATATCCGTAGTGTAAACAAAACCAGGACTGTTTCCTAGTGATCAACTACGAGACAAACCAAGCTAATTTACAAGTTGAGGCAGGCTCATGTTAGGCAATCCTTTACCTCTTCAGAGAGCCCTACTACATCCTGTGTACTAAACTATATTCAAAACTGCTTTAGGAACACCTTAAGATGTATACAGAAAAATCATTTTTCATAATCTAGAAAAAGGGCATTATAGAACTGTCAGTGAAACCTTATTGGCATGAACTACTTATCACATGTTCCACCTTGGGTAGAAGGTAAATTATCACATGACTATACAGCCTTATTCTGTCTTTCTCTGTCTCTATTTTCTTATTTTCTTAGCTTGTTAAGTTAGTGTAGAATAGGTGACTCTATCACTGAGTCATTTTAGTGTATTTTAGGGATTGATTGTTTTGATCTAAGTTTTGATATATCTTTGGATGAAAATACTTCTTCAATAAAAAGCCTCAATGACATCAAGAGAACCTCATCTTTGAACCAGGAGGGAATACTTGCAGAGCGGCCTTGGAAAGGGGACTTTTCTCAAGGGCTGATAAGGTCTCTATGGAAATTCAAAGGGAGTAAACCTTTCTGATCCACCAGCAGGCCTGGGAAAATATCTTTTCAAGACGTCTCTGCCTTTGAAGGTAAAACACTATCTTCAAACAGGGCAGCTTCCCAGGCCCAAGACCGCTCTGTATATGTGTGGGAAGGTGGCAATATAACTGACTGTTATTCAGCCTTGCTACCATACTTGCTACAACATTCCTGTCTAAGGTGCAGAAGTGCCAGCTTCCCCATTCTCAGCAGTAGGGCGAGGGAAAGTGTTCTTGGGGTAGGCGGGCTGCTGAACCTAGAGGAATCACCCCACATGGGTACCCCAAGTCAGGAGACCCCTTGATACCCGTGAGACACCTCTCCATAGGTCCCTGACACTAAGAAGCCTATAAGTACTATTGGTATATATCAGTGATGGCAAACAGAGGGGAGGATTAAACTCTCTGCTGGGGGGGAGGGAGGAAGTGCTCCCATTGGACTTCTGGGCAGAGGGGCGGGATGAACTCTGTGCTGGGGGGAGGGAGGAAGTGCTCCTATTGGGCTGATGAGAACAGGTGTGGGGTGAAATCTGTGCTGGGTTGATGGCGTGTGTGCCAACAGAGGACTAGGGATGCCCCATCTGACAACCATGCCATAGCTTCATTACCACTGGTATATATGGTTTGATGTTACTGTCACAAAAGCCTGTTGAAGTAACATCAATGTATACCATCACTACCATCCCCTCCTGCTCATGTGAAGAATAGCAGTTACCTAACCAGAACCAGAACGCCGCCCCCGGCGACTAATGGATCCAGAAGGATTCCAGAGGGAACTGGGGTGTTTTCCTCTTGACCTGCAAAGCGATTCGACAGAGGCTCTCGTCAACTCATGGAATGAGAGAGTGACGGCAGCCTTGGACAGGATCGCTCCACTACGGCCTCTCCGCCCCCGTTTGCACCAATCTGCCCCTTGGTTCACTGAAGAGCTGAGGGAGCTTAAACGGGCAAAGAGACGCCGAGAGCGCCGCTGGGTGAAGACCCGGAGTGAGCCTGACCGAACACTAGTTAGAGCAGCTATTAAAGACTATCTAGTGGCAATAAGGGCGGTGAAACGTCAATATTTCACCGCCCTTATCGCCTCTGCGGATAATCGTCCAGCTGCCCTGTTCCGGGTGACCAGATCCCTCCTTGGAAGAGGGGGGTCAGGCCCTGGTTGGCAGGGCTCGGCTGAGGCATTTGCTGATTATCTAGCGGAGAAAATCGCTCAGATTCGCTCGAAGTTTAATCCCGGCGTGGAACGTATGGAACTGGGGTTGACCGGTGCGCAGTCTGGCCATGTTATCTGGGATCGGTTCGATCCCGTGGACCCTGAGGAAGTGGACAGACTTCTTGGATCTGTTCGTGCCACAGCCTGTGATCTGGACCCATGCCCTGCCTGGCTAGTTAAAGCATCAAAGGCGGTGGCAGGTGGTTGGGTTGGGAATATTATAAATTCATCATTGAAGGAGGGGTCTTTCCCAGCGCCATTAAAACATGCCTTGGTGCGCCCCCTCCTAAAAAAACCATCTCTCGACCCTACGGTAATTTCGAACTTCCGACCAGTATCAAACCTACCCTTTCTGGGCAAGGTGTTGGAAAAGGCTGTGGCACAGCAGTTGCAGGAAGTTCTGGATGAAGCGGATTATCTGGACCCTTTTCAGTCAGGATTCAGGCCCGGACATGGTACTGAAACTGCACTGGTCGCTTTGGTGGATGATCTCTGGAGAGAGCGGGATGGAGGTCATCCTTCCATCCTTGCTCTTCTCGATCTCTCAGCGGCTTTCGATACCGTCGATCATGACATTCTTTTGGGTAGGCTCCAAGGATTGGGGATCCAGGGCACTGTGTTGGCCTGGTTTTCCTCATTTCTGAGGGGCAGGACCCAGACGGTATGTCTGGAGAATGAGAGGTCCAGCCCTAGGCTCCTCCAATACGGGGTGCCTCAGGTCTCGGTACTCTCACCTCTCCTGTTCAACATCTATATGAAGCCGCTGGGTGAGATCATCCGTTCCCACGGGGTAAGGTACCATCAATATGCTGATGATACCCAACTGTACATCTCAGCCCGTGGGGACCCAAGCGGTGCAGTAGAAGTCCTGACCAGGTGCCTGGAGGCTGTTAGGATCTGGATGGGGGAAAACGGGCTACAACTGAATCCCGGCAAGACTGAGTGGCTATGGGTGAGGGGCCCTGTGTTATCCTGGGAGCTTCCAGCTTTGGTTCTGGACGGGGCTGTTTTGCCCCAGACAGATCCGGTGCGTAATCTGGGGATCCTCCTGGACTCACGACTACTGTTCGAAGAACAGGTGACAGGCGTGGCCAGGAGGGTTTTTGCACAACTTCGTGTAATATACCAGTTACGCCCACTCCTGGATCGGGACTCCTTGCTCAGGGTCACACATGCACTGGTCACCTCCAGACTTGATTACTGTAATGCACTCTACATGGGGCTGCCCTTGATGACCATTCGGAAATTCCAGCTGGCCCAGAATGCGGCTGCTAGGGTAGTGATGGGGTGCGGGCGTTACGCTCGTGCCTCGCCACTGCTTCGGCAGCTGCATTGGCTGCCAGTATGTCTCCGGGTGCAATTCAAGGTGCTGGTCATTACCTTTAAAGCCCTATATGGTAGTGGGCCAGGATACCTCAGAGACCGTGTCACCCCAAGAACGTCTGTCCATCCCACCAGGGCAGATCGGAGAGGCTCTCTTGTAACGCCATCAGCTAGAGAGGCTCGCCTCTCTAGCACCAGAAGGAGGGCCTTCTCCGTGACCGCCCCGGCCCTGTGGAACCTCCTGCCTATTGATTTACGTCAACAGACAGAGCTCCTGCCCTTCCGGAAAGGCCTTAAAACCTGGCTGGCAGGACAAGTTTGGGGATCCAAAAACACCGGATCTCATGTTGGGTGGCTTATCAGATGAGTCAGCCACCCTTGTTCTTACCTCCTCACCCGGTCCTTGTTTTTAATAACCTTTGTCATTTTAATAACCTTGGTAATTTTATATCTTGGAAATAACTGGGAATTGTTTAATCTTTTTAGCTTAATCTGTGAACATTGTATTAATTTATATTTTTTTAATCTATTAAGAGGATACTGTATACTAAGTTGTATTCTTTAACTATGTATTTCTTAAATTTGTTTATGTAAGCCGCCCAGAGTTGGGTTTCGACCCGATTGGGGCGGGATAACAAGTTGGAAATAAATAAATAAATAAATAAACCTGTCTGGTCATCTGTATTGCTGCAGATACAGTGTGAAGTCAAAGCTATGACTGACATCACATTTTCAGACATTAGAGATTTAAAATTCTGGAATGACCCATCAGTCTCTGCACTGTTCTCTTGCACTGTGCATTGCTTTTAAAGAATTGTTGCAGGAGCTCTCAGCTGTCAACATCAGAACAATCCAAGCAACTATTCTCATTCTCTCTTTCTTGTATTGGTGGCAACTTTTTGTATTTTCCATAATTGCTTCTTGTCTGCAAAATCCTCCTCATGAATGTTTCATTGATGTCTCAGATGATGAATTAATCTGTGAAACTGGTTTGTTTTGTCTGCATAGGAATCAACATTCTGAAGATGAAGAGAAGCATAACTTCATTTTCAGATTGAATATGGAGGCCAAATGCTTCTGTACTTAGTGTAGACTAGGGAACAAATCTGTCAGCTTGTCTTATGAACCACACATGCTGAAACTGACAGCTGTAAATGTTATAGAAGCCCTATAACACTTTGCACCTGATCATCCCTGATGAAGGAATGACATATTTCAGAGGGCATCTTCTTACAAGATCCTTCCTGATGAAGAAAGCTGCTTCCAAAATAGCACTGACAATCCATGTTTTTAAAGTATTTAAAAAAGTAAAAAAAAGCCAATATCTCAGCTACAGAAGACCAATTCACTCGGTGGGATTTATAGAAGTGTTGGCTTATCATTTAATAACTGTTGCAATGGGTCTACTTTTAATTGGAACTAGCAGAATGTTGTTTAAAGCTGTTAAATATCATTTAGATCTGCAGCTCATTTAATCTTTTTAAAGTGAAGCTAGCCAAATAACATTGCAAACATGAGCCTATTGAGAACAGAGTTCAGAAAAGCTAGTAAAGGTCTCCCTTGCTCAAAAGCCAGTTGTGTCTGACTCTAGGGTGCGGTGCTCATCTCTGTTTACAGCCAAAGATCCTGCACTGTCTGTATCTGCAGATGTTTATGTGGATATGTGACAGGCATGACTAGATGCCAGAGCACGCAGAATGCTGTTACCTTCCCCACCAAAGTGGTACCTATTTATCTACTTGCAATTTCTTGCTTTCAAACTGCTAGGTTGGCAGAAGCTGGGACAGATGATTGGAGCTCACTTCATTGCAGCAATCTCCCAAGTCAACATTATGGTAAGCAAGTGAGTATTCCTCTTAGAGAGAACTATCTCCCTTACCTATATTGATGCGCACTGATGTATCCCTTCAGCTTCACTCTCCGTGCTTTACTTCCGTGTCAGACTTTTCATTACAAAAATACCATATCTAACTCTAAAGATTAGATATGAGCTTAATAGGTGAGAATGTACTTGCCGCATGAGACATTTACTAGGAAGATTTGCTAAGACATATGGCAGGGCTTTCAGGCACAGGACAACTTCAACTTCCAGAATCATTTGGGAATCTTTTTATTTCAAGTGGGTTCTGCATTCTTAGATCCAACATACATTGTGTCCCATTCTGTTGTCATGGTTTGCTGAGATGTGAGCTCTTCATGCTCATTGGTACAAGTGTTTACCTCACAGTCATGGAAGTTGCAGGCCCTCTCAGTTTCATTGTTGTCATTGCTGTGCGCCATCAGGAGAAACTAACAGGGTTATTTTTGACTTTGAGGAAGTACTTGATAGGATACTGTCAAGTGCTCCCTACTAAACAAGCCCTCTCCAGCAGTTTAAACCATGTAGACATGGTCAGAGAACTCTAAACACACCTGATTTTATCTTATCTTAGAAGATAACTAAGATAGAATCTGGACAATACCTGGCTGGGAAACCACTGGGGATTTAATAAGGGACAGTTTTATCAATTGTTTCTTATGGCCAGGAGTTATGTGTGAACAAGTCAGAAACTTGAAGACAATTTGAGTAAATAGATCCAGAAATTTGAGTAACCCCTTCTTGCTATGAGTATGTGCTTGCAAATCACCTTTGACTAATGATAGATCTAAAAATTAATGACCTCCAAAAGTTCATTGACAGGACGTTTAGCAAATCTTGCCAACTAATGTTTGTGGCTTCCTTTACTGAGTCAATCCATCTCATATTTCTTTTTTTCTTGTTGCTCTCCACTTTTACCAGCATTATTTTCTACTCATGATACGGCCAAACTACAATAGTTTCACCTTACTCATGTTTGCTTCTAGAGAGTTCAGGCTTTATTTGGTCTAGGACCTATCTGTCTTTCTGGTGGCTCATGGTATCAATGCATCTCTCTTTAAACATCTTAAACACCACATCTTGAAATAAATTATATTTCCTCTGTCAAATTTCTTTACTTTCTAATTTTACATCCACACATAGTAATTGAGAATACTGTAATATGGATGAATTGGTGTTGCCATCCAAAATGATGTCCTTGTTAACAGGTAGTATAGCATCCTAAAGTCAAGGAAAAACTATCAGTAAACCATAGTCTTAGTTTTTAGCTGTGCAAATTGGGTGTGTTCCTGGATTTGTCTCAGTGTCTGGCTTACCATTTTTTGACAATGGCCAAAAAGTACATTTGCACAGTTGAAACTAGTGCACCAGCTGTAGCCGTCGCTGGAGAAAGCTGATCTGGCCACAGTGGCACATACCTTAGTTACATCCTGGCTGGATTATTGTAACATGCTCTATGAAGGGCTGTCTTTGGAATGTGTTCAGAAACCTCAGCATGTCTAAAACACTGCAAGCAGATTGTCAGCTGGGGCTGGTTTCAGAGCTCACATAACTCCCTTGTTACAGCAGTTCCATAGCTTGGGTCCAAGCTATCTCAGCGGCTATATATCTCTTTATGAGCCAGCTCAGGTATTAAGTTCATCAAGAGAGGCCACCACTAACTTGGCACAAATGTAGCAGAGAGTCTGCTCTGCTACAATTATGTCGAGAAGTGTACCATTCACAAAGAAACACAGAGCAAAGAGAAATCCCAGAAGCTGATTTTATTTAATTAGTTAATCTCTCCTCATCTAAACACAAAGCAATTTTCTTGGCTGTTTTTCAATAAGTCTGAATGGTATTGCGCACAAGAGGATATCCTATAGATAGACCATCTTGACTGAGGCCATTGGCCTTTGCTATGTAAATCTTTTTCCTACTCGCAACACAGGCATAATATTCTGCAGCAATATCGGGCCATTCTTTGGCATTTGAATCTTGGGTACAGAAGCACAATATCCTGTATTCATAAATTGGAGGGGGTATTTTTGTTGAATTGAATATGAATAAAGAACAGAAGATTGTATTGTTTCAATATCAACACATCACTGCAATGACTACATCACACAGCCTGGCAATGTTGATGCATAGCCTACACTCAGCCATTGAACTATGGCTATCCTTCAACACCCCACTGCCAATGCAAAAGCAGAAAAGTACTGATCCTTTATGTGTGCATACACCTCTGAACTGAGTATCAAGGGTTTTTAATTGGAATACAGCAACTTTTATTGTGCAGGTGCTGAACGCAGGTACAAGCAAGTAAATGTGAAGGGGAAATAAAAGAAAAATAAGGCATGTCTTGCATAATCAAATATAGAAACACTGGAAAAGAAAGTTAGTACAAGGCAGAATCTGATCTTGGAAAAGTTACTTTCTGATCTACTACTTTCAGAATCCTTCACCCAGCACTGCCCAGTATCCCAGAGTCTGAGAGTTGTCACCCACAGAAGCAACTTTTCAAAGCTGTAAGCAAAATGGTGATATTAGAAAGGAGGAGGAGGATCTGGATAATGTAGAAGTATCAACTGGGGTGCATCAGATTTGGAAATACAACCTGTGCATGCTGGGACAGTCCAGTGATTAAGATAATCTAGGCAGCCCCTTGTAATGCCAATATTCCAGAGGCATCTGTGACATGGAGAAAGAATGACTATGCAAGGTGGCCAGGCCTGCTGGCATAGGTTCTTTACGATCCCAGAGACAATAAGCACTCAGTGGCTGAAGAAACAAAACTTTATTAGGCAAATCTTAAAGCAATAAACCAGCATGTCTAACAACTAACATAGAACAAGAGACAGAAACAGACAGATGCATACCAAACAAGTATTCCCCTTCTAACTGTTGGGAGCCCGTGGCAGTCAGGAAGCTCCTGGGCCATCTGGGCAGTAGCACTGCTCCAACTCCAGTGGTCAGTCATGCCTCCTTTTACTGTCTCATCCCCCTTGGCTCTATGCCCCTTACCTGAGAGATGTGTAGGTACAGTAGCTCCAAACCATCTGAAATGGACTAAATGGCATAATGTCCATGCTCATTATCGTCTCATTATCAACCAAGGACACTGGCTAGCACAACATCCAAGCAGGTGTGGGTAATAATAAGTTCGTTGTCAGCCAAGGACAGTGGGGATGTCATCATGACCCATAATGTGCCTATCCTCTTTTGCCAGAACTCATCCCAACATATCTGTCATCAAGAATTCCTTGCACTTTCCTGTAGCTTTGCTTAAACTAAACATTTTTAAAAAAAAAATCAAAGTATTAATTGGTCCTCTCTCAGGACAATTAACATTCCTTTCCCACACATCAAGCCAGCTCAATTTATTAGCACAGGTACATATAATTTTAACCATTCAAGAGTTTCCTGAAGGAAATGGCAATGACACTATTCTCCTTGGGCTTCCACAAAGCCCATCACCCCTGAACACTACAATGGCAACCTACATTTGAGAAAACATAAAGAGGCTGATTAGCTGGAACATTCCTGATTATAGGCACCGGATGTGTACAAAATTGTGAAAGAAGAATGTGCATATTAAATGTCTGTTAATGATATGTGTATTGGGCACAGTATGAATGCACCATCATATTCACTGTCTGTACAGTTTCAAAAAGTTTACAGCTACATTTTTCAGTACTTACTAGGCATAACCTTAAAAGAGGCATATATGGACAAGGGCAGTGAATCTCACTTTAGAAAACTACGTATTGAGTTGCACGTGTCAACATTGTTCATGTAGCCACTACTAATGCATGCATATCCCATGTATTCCTGATAAAGGTTACACAAATTTAGCATGTGTGTGCCAAAGGACATACTGTGGCCAACCTTGGTTCTCCAGGTGTTATTGAACTTCAATTAACTTCAACTTCAGAAGCTCTGATTAGCAAGTGTGCTGACTTGGGCTTCTGGGAATTAAAGTTCAAAAACACCTGGATCACAAATGTTGGTCACCCCTGCCATACATCATTCAAAAGCATACATCTTTACTATATTGCTGCACTTAGAAAGAGCAACATCTGCTCACCCCTACCTAAGGAGGATGTGTAGGGGAGGGGGAAGCCTTATACCCATTCCACTCAGGAACAACCTTTGGCACAGGCTATAGAAGTAGATAATTCCTAGGATTTTGAATTTAAACCAAAGGTAAAACTGGAGTTTGGGGGAGAAAAGAAATAAATCTCACACAGCTAATTCTACCTCTTAGGTGCAGTTTCCGTGGAGTCCTGCTAAGGAAGCAGTGAATTTTGGCTGCCTTCTAGAATATTTCTTGCAAGTATTTTGTTTGAAAATAAATGCAAATACTACATCAAGCCATTACACCTCCAGTGTCCTCCTTCCAAAGGAAACTGACATAAATAAACAATGAATCTCAGACAACAGGAGTAAGTTTGGCAATATTTTTAATGGAAAGGAGCAATCTCCATACGTAAGCTATGAAAGCTAAATGGGGACAGTGTGCACAGAGGCAGACAAGCCTTCAGTAAAATGCCCTAGAACAGCGATGGTGAACCTTGGCACTCCAGAAGTTTTTGAACTTCAATTTCCAGAAGCCCTGATCATTAGGAGTGCTGACTTGGGCTTCTGGTAGTTGAAATCCCAGAACACATGGAGTGCCAAATTTTGCCATCACAGCCCTATGAGACCTGAAGCAGTGGTTCTTGAGATGAAGACACTGTAAAGACACAACACATATAGTCAGCTTCTTCCCATTTAAGCCTCTTTTTGTGCTAACCCCTACTTCCCCTTGTCCAGATAAGCATCTTGTTTTTCTTCTCAAATTGCCAAATGTGGATGGTGGGGAGGAGAAAACAGTTTTTATTTGCTGCTTTGGCTCTGTAGCTGACTTCTGATTTATGTCATCAGGAACCTGCCCTTCTCCCTCCCTAAATGTCCTTCCTATGGTATAGCAAGCCAAAGGGGGAAGCTTGACATTTTCAACTCTATTGTGTGTTCTACAAATGAACCATGCTAAAAAATGGCTAAAAGCCTGCTTGCAAGGCTGGCCCTTGCTGCTAAGGAGGAAAACAACAAAGCACATTCCCTCCCCCCACCTCCCAATGACACCAGAGAAAACTAGAAGATCAACCTTACTTTGACTCTGGTAAAGAGGTAGCACCAACGTTCATGGTCATCATTCTGGAAATGTTAATTTAGCAGACTGTTAACTTCCAGTATCCTCCAGCAACTAACTTTTTGACATGGCAACTCTTTGAACTTCCAGCGGTTTCCAACATGGTTTCTGGGGAATTCTGAAAATTGAGCCTGAAAGGTTAACTTTTGCCACATTCTGGCTTTTTCTGAGGACAATAGTGTGTCTTAGGAACAAGAAGGCAGAGGAGTAGGTCTCCCAAGCTTGAAAGCTAGTTGTATCCAACTCTAGGGGGTGGTGCTCATCTCTGTTTACAGCCAAAGAGCCAGTGCTGTCTGCATCCATTTCCATGTTGATGTGGCAGGTATGACTAGCTGCCAGAGCACACAGAATGCTGTTACCTTTTTCACTGAGGGAGTACCTATTTATCTACTTGCAATTGATTCCTTTTGAACTGCTAGGTTGGCAGGGGATGAGACAGACGACAAGAGCTCACTCCATCATGAAGCACTCAGGTCTCAAACACATGACCTGCTGACCTTCCAGTCAAGCTCAGCGTCTTAACCACTAAGCCACTGCGGCCTGGGTTGTTCATAGGGGATACTAAAGTATTTCCTGCAAGCTAAGCATCATTCATAGGGAAGAATTCACTTCCTTCAAGTCTCTTCTCCCCTCACAAGTGCTTCTTCCTCCCACTCCACTCTTCTACAGATTGTTACAAATTTGCTGTACCAAATTTTACAGTTGCCCAGGTGAGAACATACTGTATATATCCAAGTGTTATTACAATGTTCAGCTACCGATGGAGTCATTGTTGTTCCTAGGATTTCCTTCCAACACCGCCACTGTAATTTTTAATGCCTGTACTGCAAATTATAAATATATGCCAGCAAACATGTAAATGTACTTGTTCAGGAACAGTAGGTTTTTTGTATGTATTATGGAGGATCCAGGTGTTTGCAATGAAGTGATGGTGAAATGTTCAAGACATAAAGAAAAAACCACAGAGGGCTCTTCTGTGACAAAATGTCAAAGACGGGGTTGTCCTCTATAAGGAAAACATATGGCTGAGCCAACTTCTTATTCATAGAGTCTGAAGATACTCCTTGACTTTAACTGTGAGCAAAGAGGGACACTGTTCTTGGACTTTGAGAAGTTAGAAGATCAGTAAAATGCATATTCAGTTTAAAGAGATCCATTGTTAGCCTTCCTAAACCTGATACCTACAAAAAGATTTGGATTACAATTGCAATAACAAGCATTAGCAATTACACTTAATGTACAGCCCCACAGGACTAAGAGATGGTTCACAGGTAATAAACATTTTGCCTCCAACATACTGGATACTCATTTTACTGACCTCAGAAGGATGGGAGGCTGAGTCAAGATCATGTCAAGATCAAACTCAAGTCATGAGCAGAGTTTTTGATGTAGTACTGCAGCTTAACCATTGCACCAAAAGGGTTCTACAATACTCACCTCCCTCTCATCATTTGTCATGTTTGTGGGAATCTCTACTCCAGAAAGTCTGGACTGAAGATTAATTCAGGTCTATCTACAATGCAACTATTCCTGCTTCATCATCAGGCTTTGTTGATAAATGGAATATTTGCAAATGTTAGGGCAGTCCAGAATAGGTGATTCAAGTTCCCTTCTAGCCTTATGTCTCTATGACTCCGGATTCTAAGCATCACGCACAGGGCAGACTTAAACACGATCCCTTATAATTTTAAAGATTATTTGCCAGTATACAAATTGCTGGGAAGGGCAATTCAGCATGCAAAGGGTTAATACATAATCCTTGGGAGGAGGGAGCTTCTGTAATGAGACTAACTTGATTTGTTTGCTAACCAATCAGAAAAAGCCCCTGTCTTCCCACCTGAAATTTGATTGCCTAATCCTAATCTTTTGTCTCCTGATTGTTGGGATCAGTTGGCCACTTGTTCTAGACCAGAGATGCAGCCATTTTGAACTCTCTCTGTATTCTTTTCTCAGCTGCTCAGCTGTAATGGAAAAAACCCTTCTTTGTTTCCTTGTAACTAATCTAAATCTCTTCTAATGTACCTGAAACCAATCTGTATTGTCACTTTACCTTGTCCCCGCTGCCACCTCCCGGGTGGGATTTCAGCCTCTTCTCTCACCTCCTCATTGGTGGAAGGAGAGGAGTGGGTGGGAAAGCGGTGCTGCCATTGGCGCTGGTGGCATGGGGTGGGGCAGGCCTGTGACGATGCCCATGCCCATAGAAGGGCCTGTGTGTGCCACCTCTGGCAAGCATGCCATAGGTCAGTGGTGGCAAACCTTGGCATGCCAGGTGTTCTTGGACTTCAATTCCCAGAAGCCCAAGTCAATACACCTGCTGATCAGGGCTTCTGGGAATTGAAGTCCAAGAACAGCTGGAGTGCCAAGTGTTAGGACATTTTTCATTTGGGGGTATTGTACATAGATTGCTGTCCAGTGGAATAGTACAACTTTAAGGCCCTCCATGTGTTCTGAACACAGGTGTCCATAATAGAGCCTCAAACTGATTGCCAGGCTGTGCATGCTTGGTCCATGTGCTCCTGTAACAGCCCAGCTGTGGCTGATTAGAGAATCTGCCCAGCAACAGTAGGGTATAACTGTGGCCCTCTGGGAAGGGTCTATGGAGGAGGCTATTATTCTGGAGGAGATTATCTGTGAGGAGGTTGCTATTCTGAAGGAGTCTATATACTGAGAAGGACTGAGACACTGAAGGAGGTGATGGTGTTCAGAGTTCTTCTTCAACTGAGAAGAAAGAACTGCTATAGGATCACCAGGACTTTTTGAGTGCTCCTGGAGTTGGAGCCAACAGAGGACTCCAAGCTGTCTACCTACTGTGGGGCTTGGAGAGAGTGAGAGACTGTTGTATATAGTCCTGTGTATGTCTGTCTTCGCCTCACTGTAAGTAAAGCGCACCTTTCCACTGAAGGCATATGTGTGTGTGTTATTGCACTAAGGCTTTCGCTGCGTAAGAGCTTAAAAGTGCTACTCTGCTATCGAGCCACACATATCGCTAGGGGAATCCCTGATACCAAGGTTCGGCACTATGGCCATAGGTTCTCCTACACTCTCCTACCAGCTCCAACTAACAAGGACTTTATTCTGCAGTCAGAGGACAACTGGAACTACAGTGGATTTGGAGGATTTCATGCTGGAAATGGTTGCTGTGGCCACTTGATGTAGCCTTGTTCCAAGAAGAGCAAGGTGAAAACCTTTTAATCCAGCAGGGCGCAATCATTTTCAGGGGCAGCAGTGCAGACACAATCCTGGTGTAATTATTTTTGGGATCTCACTGCGGAAAAGAATAGAATGAGTCATCCTCCAAAACATTCTTGGTTTAATTGTTCTATTTTCAAATGCCGCCTCTCCTCGTCATGTGGATGCCTGCCAGAGAAACAGAATGATCATTTTCAGATAGTTTAAACAATTTAGATTAGGGATCATGGTCTCCCTCCATTACTATTTTTGCACAAAATAATAATCTAACACTACACAGGGGAGGAAGAGAGACTTTCACAATTGTGTTCTACTTATTTTTCCCCTACAGCTTGAAGGGCTATGCTCTTGCAAACTGCAATTTTAGCCTCAAAATATCTCCCACCCCATTTGTCCTGAACTGTGAGCAGAATCACAGAGGGAGGTAGAAAAGTACATTTTTGGCCCTCCAGCTCCCAAAATTCCCCAGTCAGCATAGGCAATGCTGAGATTGTTGGAGTTTTATAATGCAAACAGAACTGTTTCTGATCTGCAAGAGAGGGTCAATACCTTATTTAGGGTAGGTGTGAGGAACTTTTTAAAATTATTTTTTGTCGGCCTCCTGCTTTTCTCCTAATCCTGGGGCCAAAGGTACAGTACTTTAAAAATGATTAAGCACAGCTATAACTCCAATTTCAGGTCATGTGTTATCTAATCTGGGGTTGGTGTATCTACCTATCTTTCCAGATCAACTGGGCCCTGTCCTCACTGTTTAAAGACTGTGATTCACCCTGGGCCCTAGATGATAGGGGAAGAACATCCCCAGCCTCTACTCCCAAAAAGAAGAAAAGTGAAGGAGGCCAAGATATACAATATTAGACAGCCAATACCAAAGGCTGGGGGGCGGGGAGAGAATCCACTCCTTCATACAAGATGGGAATCCACTTTCTCATGCTGGGTATTTAATTCAATAATTGAAAGGGTTATTTGGCTTCTGTAGATTTTATACAACTTTTGATTGTTCCATGGAGTTTCAGAGATGATCTTAAGCACTTTGTCTTGGCAAACTAAAATAAAATACAGTAATACCTCGGATAACGTTTGCATCAGATAATGCTAAAATCATATAACGTTAAGCAATCTGAGGGGGGGGGGGAGAGAATTGCATCGAATAACGTTGAGATCCTATGGGATGCCTTGGATAACAACCGCTAAAGCCTGTGTGGTTACAATGTATCTCAATGGAGCTTTAACGTTATCCGATGCATCCCATAGGATTTTAACATGCATCGGATAACACTAAAAATCGGATAACACCAAGACTTGTGGAACCAAGTTTTACTGTTATCCGAGGTTTTACTGTAATTGCAAAAGCAGAAGAGAAAAAGAAAGCCCAAGGGGAAAATAAATAACAATAAAAAATAGGAAGCAGTCCTAATGATGAGCTTATATAAGCACCTGGCAGAGCAGACTACAGAAGTCTGAAACAAGGTATCAGACCACAACTCTTTTCTGGAAGGAACTGAAGTCTCCTGACAATTCTGCCGCTTTTATGAAGTTATCTTCACATATACATTTTTTAAAAAATAGAGAGGAAGACCGTGTTGCTTTTAATAACAGACACCACACTGCATCTATTTCAATTGACAGAAGAAATAAATATTTTCCTCTCTATATTTAGACCGCACTTTGACAGCTCAGCCCTGGGGGAGTTGATGCAGACCTAATGGATGGAGAGTCACACTTTTGTCTTATTGTCAGCTGGACAGCAGAGGGTTGCTGTTCTACATGTGGAGCCAAACAGCTGGAAGCTTTTGCTTTGAAGGTCCCCTCACTGTTCCCTAAAACGAAATGAGCAGAAAGAGAGAGCGAGAGAGAGAAGACAATGACAGATGGTTGATTTCCTTAGAAGGAATACTAATATTGTTTGCATTTTTGTTAATTATTTAGATCAGGGTGGTCAAACATTTCATGCCACAGGGCAGTCACTGGTTGAGCAGGCTGGTCATGTGGCTCCTCCCACTGGAAGCGAAAGTAAAACATGCCCATGCATGCGCAAAACACTGCCATAAATGCACCCATGGCTGGATTAGGTGTCGTGGGCCAGATCCGGCCCACAGACCATAGTATGGGAACCCCTGATTTAGAATTTGACTTTTTAAAACCTGTCCTTTTCAATTTAAAGATTCAGGTTGGGTGATACTATCTAGAAGAAGAAGAAGAAGAAGAAGAAGAAGAAGAGGTCAGAAAGAAAATGTGAGTCCAGGGGAGTGGTGGGACAGAGCTGTGAATAGTGTTAATCATGATGGCTAAATCTATTTCCTTCTGTACCTGAGATGGTAAACTGAGGAGATATGGAGAGATATTATACTCATGTCCTGCTTCTGTTTTTTCCTAGATGCATCTGGCTGGACATGACGTGTAGAGAACACTGGTTGATCTTATCCAGCAGGGCTCTTTTTACATTCTCAGGTAAATGGACAGGTACAGTGACTTGTACACTCAGACAAATGGATCTGATTCATGAAAGCTCACATTAAACTATAGCAGTTAGTCTTTAAGATGTCACATTTTTGTTTTTTTCAATTTGGTGTTTGTTTTTCTTTCTCTTTTTCTTAATTTCTTGTCCGTTAATGCCTGCATACAGCCTAGCATGGCTACCACTTCAGAAGCCATCTTTTCTATGTTCCCAAATGTCAACTGGGAAAGTGGCTCTAATAGCTCCTTTGAAAAAGAAAACTCTTTCCTTGAGAAAAGTTTTAAAGTTAGCAATTGTAAATCCAATATTATTGTCTCATTAATCTCAAAGTTAAATTTTAAGTTTGCTTCCTGGACAATTTTTATGCCTTATAAATGAAACCTGTAGTCTTACCTCTCACATCTCCACCCTCTGGCTTGCTGAGCCCTCTCCTCCAATGTCCACTGCCTTTTCACTTCTCCTTAACAACTTTGTTTTCCTCCTCACTTCCCTTCACCTCTGAACTCTACTGTCTACTCTGAGTAGCCTTGGGCCATTTGTTTTATAATGCAGCAATAGGATATGGAGCTACTATGAAGACAGTAGTGTAGAATAGTCACATATGTAGAAGAGCAGATGGTCATCATTACAGTTCCCATAGCCAGCCCCACCACCACCACCACCACCACCACACTAACACTCAACAGATGAGTTCTAGCCTTTTTTGTCTGTACCAACTCTTTGGTAAGGCGCTAGAGGCTTTTAATTGCCAATTTAAGACCAAATCACACTCAAACATTTTCACTATACAGTCAAACCTTGCATAAAGAGCGCCTCGCTTAAAGAGTAACTCGCTTAAAGAGCAGAATTTTCTCTGAATGTTCACTTCGCTTAACAAATAAAACCAACCAAAAACTCGCTTAACAAATAAATCGGGGTTCGCAAACCCCCACCCCCACCCCACCACCAGAAGTCACAATTGGTCACTTACAATGGTGTTTCACTTAAAGAGCAAACTCACTTAAAGAGCAATCCTGTGGAACACATTATGCTCTTTAAGCGAGGTACAACTGTACTGTAATAATAATTTCGTGTCCGAAATTATTCTGGGTTGAAAGGATTTTTGCAGAAGATACTCCACTCAGGGAACGCCCAAAAGAAGCTCCTTTCATGTCCCAAAGAGCTGGGATAGAGAAGGGCGCTTAATCCATCATGCAGTTCCTGGGTCTCAAACGGCTAACTTGCCATCCTTCCAGCTAACAAGGCGAGCTTCTTAATCACTGAGCCACCACAGCCCTAACAGTTTTCATGATATTAGGAACATCTTTCAACAACACGCTGATCCTGGGAAAATGTGTTCCACACAATCTCACTTACTGGGAGGATCCTAGTAAAGCTCAGAGGGAATAAGAACGTCTGGAAGGTATTAATGGATTATATTGTTGTTGCTTTTAATCAGAAAGCCCAAGGGCTTTGACTCTGTGCATCCTGGTTCTACTACATCACTGAAGGTTTAACGATAGGAAGGGGTATGAGAGACAGAGTAGCTTGCCTAAACTCCTTGGAGAAAGTGTTTGATAAACTTATAAGAGTCTGTTAGTACTAACCAGTGGATTTAGAACCAACCTTCTTGAATGTAAAAGCTCTATTGATTGAAACTGCCTGTGTCTAATTTTTCAGGGATTTTTTTCCTCCCTCCTCATAACTTGACCATGCTTTTTGCATGGTTCCCAATTCTCCAAGTAAGATTTTCAGAAGGCTAGAAGGGGCAGAAGTAACTCAGACTAGTTGCATTACAGGTAAGTCTCTGCTCAATTCTGTAATTTTCTTTTCTTTGCCTCCTAGCACATATAAACACATTCACCTGTACAGCAAATTGACATAGACACAAGATAATTGATCATTTAACAAAATTGAGAAGATGTAATCTGCATAGTTGATGCAGTGAGTGTAGATTTGGATGGACTATGGAGGATGGCGGATGACAGAGGAGCCTGGCGTGCAGTGGTCAATTGGGGTTGCAAAGGGTTGGACTCAGCTGTGCAAATGAACAACAAAACATCTGCTTAGTTAAGTAAATTTAGCAGCTTCCAGAACATCCAGGTTATATTTCCCATGACACACACAGTATACTATCTCACTAGATGGCATTGTTGACTCAATGGGCACAAAGCTGGGTGCGTTGAAGAGAACGATAGAGGATACGGGTGCCTGGCATGCAGTGGTCCATGAGGTTGTGAAGGGTCGGAATCGACTGTGTGACTGAACAGCAATAACAAAAGTTAATATATGAACATGAAAATAGTGAGTAGTGAAAAAGAATGGCTTATTTCCAGGGAACTGCACTGAACTGAGCTGATGCCACATGTTTCTTATCTTTTCTGTCCCATCTGGCTGGTATGATTCAGAGTGATTTACAGCTTGAAACATCAAGAAAAAGGGTATCAGACATGCTATTATTTTAGCAGACAGCATCTGGCCAAGGCAGAGAAATGGTCTAGAAATCCTTTCAGTCTGACATGAGAACTCACAACAGATTACAGTAAAGCATTCACTCATGAACACATAAACTACTATCTAGGCAAAGTTTGGCCAATTTAGTTCAACACAAGACTACTAAATATATGCCAGAACCTCACTACTGAAATCAATGAGATTGTAAAGTGCCTGAGCTGTGCTCATGCTATCTATCTATCTATCTATCTATCTATCTATCTATCTATCTATCTATCTATCTATCTATCTATCTATCTATCTATCCATCCATCCATCCATCCATCCATCCATCCATCCATCCATCCATCCATCCATCCATCCAGTTATCTAGGATTGGTTTGATCCAGTTGTCCCTGAGGAAGTGGACAGGCTCCTTGGGGCTGTTCATGCCACTGCCTGCATGTCCCCACCTGGTTGCTCAAAATGACCAAGGCGATGGCAGGCAGTTTGGTTGGACTGATAGTTAATGCTTCCTTGTGGGAAGGTGGGTTTCCTGCACCTCTGAAACATGTGTTGGTGTGCCACCTCCTGAAGAAGCAATCGCTGGACCCAACAGTATTGGCTAACTTTAGGCCTGTATCTTACTTTCCCTTTTTAGGGAAGGTATTGGAGAAGACAGTGGCATGGCAGCTACAGAGGGTTCTGGATGAAGCAGATTATCTGGACCCTTTTCAGTTAGGATTCAGGCCCAGATATGGTACTGAGACTACATTGGTCGCGCTATTGAATGTTCTCTGGTGTGAGCGGGATAAAGGTAATCCATCAGTCCTTGCTCTTTTTGACCTTGCAGCAGCCTTTGATACCGTCAACCATGGTATCCTTCTGGAATGGCTCTGAGGATTGGGGATCAAGGGCATTGTGTGGTCCTGGTTTTCCTCATTTCTTAGGGGCCAGACCCAGTCGGTGTGGTTGGATGGTGAGTAGTCCAGCCCTAGTCTTCATGGTAGTGGACTAGGATACTTAAGAGACCGTGTTACCCCAAGGCCATCTGCCCGACCCACCAGAGCAGACCAGAGGGGCTCCCTAGTAGTTCCATCTGCCAGAGAGGCGAGCCTCTCTGGCAGTGGAAGAAGGGCCTTCTCGGTATCTGTATTTTAATGTGCAGTCATTTAACACCTAGATATGTGTATGTGTATAACTTGCTGCATTTTCATGGCTGATTGTCATTATAATAGCCAATATTTGGAATTGGATACCACACTTGAAGATGATGAAGAAGTTGTGTACAGTAGATACCCAGTATTTTGTCAATAAGCCACAATTAGATGCAGCAAGTTATACACATACACATATCTAGGTGTTAAATGACTGCACATTAAAATACAATAACTCATAATTCTGTGCCACTAAGTTATGGCACAGGAAGAAGTAAGTTCTGCCTTATGGTGACCCTACAGGGTTTTCTAAATTGAGAATACTAAACAGTGGTTTACCATTCCTTTTTTCTGGGGGTGCCTTGGGATGGTGCAGCTTGCCAGGACTACACAGACTGGCTCTTCATGCACAGTGGTGGACTGAACCCCAAACCATCCATCCATTTTCTGACTGTGGAGCCAAACCATTTTCTTTCTCCTCTCCCCGCATCAGTTGCGGTTTGGCTCCACAGTCAGATGTCTAAACCACTGAGCTATCCAGCCAGCACAATACAATTAAATGTACAATATGAAAAAGACCACTGACTAAACATGATTAACAACACACACATGCACATCTCAAAAAGAGTTTTCCAGCAGCCAGCCCGTGGCACAGCCTCCAAATGGAGATCAGGTCAACCTAGCTTGCTTTAAAAGGGAGGTCCATGGGTTGAGGACTGCGCAGAAGACAACAGCCAGAGACATGCATTGTGCATGTCCTATTTAAGTCTCTGCAACTGATGCGGGGAGAGGAGAAAGAAAATCACCCGTGAAGGTGAATAGGCTTCCATCCACCCATTGTTGCACCTGTTACATAAATTAAAACAGACAGCAAACCTGCAGAGCCAGCTTTCTGGATGGGAGCCATCCCGCCTTTTCTAGCCGCCCTCCTGAATGATGTTAGCAGCACAAATACACACATGCTCATTGTTGCCTTTGTTCAGAACAGGTGCTATTTGCACTGTCTTCTCAGGGTTTATTTCTTTGCAAAAGCAACTACAAAGCATGAGGAGTTGGTTGCTATTGATTTTTCTGCTCTGGCATGCTCTGTTAAACATGACCAGGTGGGTGGGGTGCTTGCTTTCAGTGGAGATTTTGGTCACTGGTCAAGAAGAGACGTTAAAAGGGAGTTGTTTGCATATTAGGTTTTGGGCGGCCGTTCTTGCACAATGAATCGCCAAACAAGACGGGTAAGGATACAAGGTAAGAATTATGAAGCCAGCAAAGTCTCTCCATCCTTATGATTATATTTTCCCCCAATACATTATTCTGCGTAAAAGGAATGTCAGTTAAGGTGGTTGCAACAGTGCTAGAAACATGGAAAACCAGCCAATTCACACAATGGAAAAGAATTTTTTTTCCAACGGAAAAAAGTATAGTCTCTCATCAATCACTCTTCTTCTGGAAACCATTCAGCCTCTAGAAGCCTGGCTGAAGAATTCACATAATTGCATGGATGATTTGATCTGTATAATAATCAGTTGAAGAAGCAAAGAAATCATTTTTAATCAATTCCTATGTGACTTCCAGTATTTTAAGATGTAGTAAAGCAAGTGAAAACCATACAGCACACTGTAACTATGATGCCCTAGGAATGTCTCATAAGTGCAACAGGAGCATTAGTAAAAAGTCCAGGCAGAGGGCAACAGAATCTGCTCTTCATAGTATTTTATGACCTGGAATAGGCTTTCAGTTCTGTCCCCAGACATGCTATGTTGGCTGTGGTGAGACACTTTGGTTGTCCTGAGCATTTTGTAGATCTGGGCCAGGCGCTTCATGATGGCATGTCTGGGAGAGTTCTCCATCAAAACAGCATATCAGATGCCTTCCCAAAAGTGGCATAGTGTGGGTTTCAACCGCCTGGGGCGGAGGCCAAATTCACTGCCCCCTGGGTAGGACGCAGGATGCTGGCAGTGTGAAATTTTGCCACTCCCTCCATGCTACATCACTGTTCGCCCAGCTGGGCTTTGCGAGCGCTGCCAATCCCTGGGCAGAGCCAACAAACCCAGGCATCCCACGTTTTCCGCCCTGGCCGTCCTTCCAGACGTGGGGCCCTTACTCCACGTGGGGGCCCCTCCACCTCCACCCAGCCTGTGGGGCTTTCTCCCCCCCATCCCCCAGGCAAGTGCCTGTGCCCTACCACCCCCACCAGCCTTGTCCGCTGAGCCTTGCATGCAGCACTTTCCTCCCCCAGCTACTCCTTTCCAATTACCCACAGATTGAAGCAGGGTTGTGTGCTTGCTCCATCCCCTTTTGCCCTTTACTTGGCTGCCATGCAATACGAAACATCTAATAACAATACAGGTGTAGAGATTAAATACAGCTTTGATGGAGGACTCTTTAATTTGGCTAGACAGCACTAACAGGATAAAGGAAATGTAATATGCCAACGATACTGCATCGCCTGCTCTTACACCTGAGAAGCTGCAACAGTCAGTCAACTGTTTCAAGAATGCATGCAGTGGTGGGATGTCAAGAATTTTACTACACCACCGTGATGTCATCACAGTGTGCGTGGAGCTAACGTCATGATGTCATGACATGGGCGGAGCCAAATAAAAATAAGCGCACGCACGCATGCACGCACGCACACACACACACACACACACCACAAGGACAGCAAGGAGGAAAGCAAGGAGGCCGTGCATACGCGCCAAGCACGGTAGGCATGCATGCACACCAAATGAAAAGGTAAGCCCCGAAGGTGGTTCCCCCCAAAAGCTGCTACCGGTTCTCCGGGACACTCGGGAAAGTTACTACCGGTTCTGGCGAACTGGTGAGAACCTGTTACATCCCATCACTGAATGCATGTGATCGTTTTGGCCTCACCACTAGGTATCAGCTGAAGGGAATTCTATAGCCAGATGTAATTGTTCTTTACCACAAACTTGATTGGTAAAGTTCCTTGCCCTGCTTCTGGCATTTGAGGTAAGCCTCTGCCCCCTCTTCATTGTTTTCTTGTTGATCTCTTCCATGCAGTTTCCTTTGCATGCTGGAGACTTCATTTTTCCCTTCTGACTGTAACTGCAGATGGTAATTGTAATTAAAGATTACCTTTCTTCTACTTTAAATATTTCTAGAGTGATGCAAAATCTAGTTCGTGTTCCAAAAAGGATGTGTGTGTGTGTGTGGGAGAGGGAGAGTATGAGAAATGAGACTGAAGTGATTTAGCCATAGTTTTGTGCTTTTGTTTTTCCCCATCTCATATTCTGATAACACGAAGAAATAACCAAAACAAAAAAAATTCCCCAGTACAAGGACTCAACTATACATTATAGATGGCCCATTATTAGAGTGGATATTCCTTAAGGACACCATAGAGCCATGATGGCTAACCTTGGCACTGCAGGTCTTCTTGGACTTCAGTGATGACCATTCAGAGGGTGCAACTGGTCCAGAATGTGGTTGCCCAGGTGGTGATGGGGTGCAGGTGGTATAACCTGTGCCTTGCCACTGCTTCAGGAGCTGCACTGGTTGCCAGTGTGCCTCTGGGTGCAATTCAAGGTGCTGGTAATTACCTTAAAGCCCTATATGGTAGTGGGCCAGGATACTTAAGAGACTGCGTCACCCTGAGAACTTCTGTCCGTCCCACCAGAGCAAACTGGAGAGGCTCTCTTATTATGCCGTCTGCTAGGGAGACTCATCTCTCTAGCACCAGAAGGAGGGCCTTCTTTGTGTTTGCTCCAGCCCTATTGAACCTCCTGCCAATTGAGCTGAGTCTCTAGACTGAGTTGCTGTCCTTCAGGAAAGGGCTAAAAACCTGGCTGGCAAAGCAGGTGTGGGGCACCAGCAATGTGGTGACTCCTGCCTGCTTGGCTGATTTAGTAAGAACACGCTCTCCCTCTTTTAATCTCTTTTAATCTGTAGGGGTCGGTGTAATTTTTGGTGGCTGTTTTAATGGGTTTTTTATTGGTTTTTAACATGCTATTGGTTCTATTTTCTGTGAGCCGCCCAGAGTCTTCAGAGTTGGACGGCAATATAAATCAGAAAATAAATAAATAAAATAAAAATTACCAGAAGCCCTAATTAGCAAGAGTGTTGACTTGGGCTTCAAGTAATTGAAGTCCAAGAACATCTGGAGTGCCAAGGTTCACCATCACTACCATCAGCCACCACACTTACAGTCAAATTTCAGCATCAAACATGCACTCATTTTAGTGGCTAGAGCCCTGGTGAGTGCTTAAACTGCTGTATTGCAGCCAGAATGGTATGAGTTCGATCCTGACTAGAATTCAAGGTTGACTGAACCTTCTATTTTTCTGAGGTCACTAAAATGGGTACTCATCATGTTGGGGGCAAAATGCTAAGTAGCTTGTGAACCGCCCAGAGAGTGCACAAAGCGCTATAGGGCGGTATATAAGTGTAATTGCTATTGCTAGAGAAGTCACAGTAGGATAATGATACATGGCCCCATTTATCGCCTGGCAGGCAGCTGAGAACATCGCCCCCTCCTCTGGGCCCACACCAACGGCCTGAGGGATAAGACTCCATGGCCTGGCAGGTGGCTGAGAACATTGCTCCCTCCTCTGGGCCCACACCAATGGCCTGAGGGATAAGACTCCATGGCCTGGCAGGTGGCTGAGAACATTGCTCCCTCCTCTGGGCCCACACCAATGGCCTGAGGGGAGTTAGTCTGTGTTCTGTTTTGGTTGTTTTGTGAGGTTGTATTTTATGATTTTTACTGTACTGTTGCTGTTTTGACTGTAAGCCACCCTGAGTCGCCTCGGTGAGTGGGTGACAATATAAATCTGACCAAATATATAAATAGAATGGCTTGGGTGGTCACCCCAGACCAAATTTGTTGCCCACCTCACCTTAATTTCCCTGAGAACAAGTTGTTAAGAAGAAAATTATAGTGTCCCATTCAAGCATATCATTGATAATGACCCTCACCCCTTCCTAGAAAAGATATCACTGATATCTTTTAAGACAAATGGGTGAGTTTTACCAACTGTTGTTTAGTTCTTCTCATAGGGCTCAATAGGAAATCAATGAAAACAACAAGATCTCCCTTATCCCAGGGTCCTGGGCGTTTCTTTTTACTTGACCCCAAAATGTGACAACATGATACAATGTTGAGAATCAGCTTATCTGTGGCTCCTCACAAGATAATGCCAAGAAAGTAAATAGTTTGCTTTCCTCATCTGGGACATTGGATTGAATGTAAACATCATAGGATGCACTCTCCTACAGTTGAATATCCTCCACAGTATTACTGCGCATAATGGTGTTGGGTTGTATAAATAGCACATGGTGGAGGCATCTATTCCATTACAGCTCATAATGAAACTGACACAACTGGGTTCACAGAGCGTTTAGGGTTTTTCTTAATTCCCTCTCCCAACACTCTTCGCTCTGAATCTTGGCCTGCGCCTCCTTCACAGTATCGTAATTAATCCAGTGTCATGAACTATTACATCACTACTCCAGCTACAAAGCAAAACCCAAACAATTCTGCTAGCAAATGTTAGGCTCAAAAGCTATTTTTGGGATTTGCAAAGAAGCCGTGTTTTAGCTTGAAATAAGGTCACCACAATGCTTTTTGAAAGAGGTGACTTCATTCCAAGTCTTAAAAAATTATTAAAGTCAAAATGCCATTTTCTTGATTTCAGCAAACAAAAGATAGGATCCCTGATTATCTATCCTCCGACCAAGTTTCTAGTTTCTGCTTAGAGGAAACATGCCCAGTTCTGGATAACTGGGGACTAAATCATGTGGTGATGTTGCACTGAGTATAACAGGCCTGTACCCATCACCATTATCAACTGACCACATTTCAGATGATTCCATTTCTTTTCTGTCAGCTTTTCTCATTATCCATGTTTTGTATATGTACATAGTAATGAGGAATGCTACATCATCTAATTTGTCCACAGTAATGGTTTTTTAATCTTAATCTTCAACTATAATCCTGCTTTTGCACTTTCTTCTTTCACCTTCATCAGTAGTTGTTTTCAAGTCACTGTTGCTACCTGCCAATGATATGGTATCATCTGCTTATCCTAACTTAATTAAATTTAATAGACAAGGAGATTAAAAAACCCATCCTTGACTGATACCTATGGAAGCCATTAATTGGTCGATCATTAGGCATTTTATTCCATCTCTCCACATCAGAAATAGGGTTTCCCTGTGGGGTTTCTTGGTTTTGATATACTTTGAGATACACTACTGTATTTATATGAACATTTTAAAATGTGTGTTTGTATTGTATTGTTGAGTTTTATGTTGTTAGCCGCCCAGAGTAGGAAATTCTTTCTCCAGTTGACCTGGGGATTGGAAGCAGCTGCGTGGACCGGCCATAGCTATAACATCCTCGCCGCGGCCCAGGGTCCTTCAACAGACTCTCCCTGACCAGTTGCGCTGAGGATTAAGGCAGCTGCGCGGACCGGCCAGTTGACCGAAGATTGCCACCACTGTTGCCATAGCTGTTCCACAGCTACCGCTCCCTGCTGGGATGAGAGAAGGACTCTCTTGACTGTATTGTATTTTTTGTGCTAGTGTATTGTATAATTTTTGCTTTTGTATTGTATATCTGTGCTGGTATTGGTAATAGCTCTTCTCAGCAGGAGGGAGTTGATTTTTTTAAATGGGATATTGTGTTTTCATTTTTTTTTGTTAAATTTATTGACTAATTGTGTTGTATTATGTGTTATACAGTATTTATATCATGTTGTTGCATTTATATTTTAGACTGTAAGACTGTAATGTATGTTACCCATGTTATGTTAGCTGCTCTGAATTGCTTCGGTGAATAGAGTGGCATACAAGTCTAAATATGATGGTGATGGTGATGGTGATGGTGATGGTGATGGTGGTGATGGTGATGATGATGATGATGATGATGATGATGATGATGATGATGATGATGATGATAATAATAATAATAATAATAATAATAATAATAATAATAATAATAGAGGGGTGGGGTATAAGTTTAATAAATAAATAAATAATGCTTTATTTATTTTGTCCAATTTGTTATCCCGCCCCACTTAGGTAAACCCAACTCTGGGTGGCTTACAACACTACAAAAAAGACATGACTTAAAACAACAGTACATAGTAAATATCCAGCTAATCTGGCACTCCGACATGCCTCGTGCATATTAAAATTCAATTCATTCGTTACAATTAAGACTACAATTAATTAAATGTTAAAAATTAAGTTAAAATTAAGTTTTAAAAATTATACTTACACATATTCTGTCCTAATGTAGTTTTTAAGCAAAGCATAGCTTATGGATTTTGGTAAACCAAAATGTTTTGATACACCCATTCCTTCTGAATGTTTTCTGTCCCTAATTTGGGTGTTTTGTGCTTTTTCTCATTTCAGTATAAGCTGAATGTGTAGTAGGATGGATAGATATAGTGATCCCAATATAAAAGAAATAATTTGGAAGGCAGATGAGAAGAATGAAAGCATTCTAGTACAAGTCAGTCTCGCAGGTTTTTAACCTGGAAATGCTGGTAATAAAACAAAATGATTTTTAAAAATGACTATACCGTATATCGCCCCTCCTAACAATAATAATTTTGTGTCAGATGTTACTCTGGGTTGAAAGGATTTTTGCTGAAAAAACTCTGTTCAGGGGGTGCCCAAATGAGGCTCCTTTCATGTTCCCAAGTGCAGCCTTCAAGTATGAAACCCAACCTTCAGTCTCCAGCTCAGCATCTTAACCACTAAGCCACCAGGGGAGCTGCATTGCCCATCCTTAACATGAAACAACAGTGCCTCATTCTGCCTGCTGGCAGAACCAGCTCTCTACTGCCTAATAGCAAAGTCATCCTTCTGTTCATCATAACACCAGATCATTTATGAACAATTAAAAAACTACCACTTCTGATATAAACTCTTGATGGACCCCACTATTTACCTCCCTTGGTTGTGGGAACCATCTATTTATTCTTATTAGCTGCTTTTTGTTCGTTGACCAGTTACCAACTTGCAGTAGTAGGGCCTTCCCTCTTTTTTGATGGTCAGATTTGCTTCAGAAAAGCAGATGCGCTGATCAGGGGTCCTGGGATTTGAAGTCCAAGAACAGCTGGAACACCAAGATTGGCCACCCCTGGGTGTAGACTTAAGGTTTTGGAACAGAGCTTGAAAGAGTGACTTTTGGAGGTTAGCAGTTCTCACAACCAACCACTCCTCTCATCCTAGGTAAGCCTGGACCACTGAGGTATTCTGCCAGTTGTATTCCAACAAGCTTTGTTTTAAGTTGAGTTGTCGCCATCGCTGTCGCCATCGCTGTCGCCGTCTTCTTTTTCTTCTTCTTTTTTGGCAGGGATCTTTGAGACAGTGAAGTAAACCCCAGCAGGGAGTGATGAATTGGGTATTTCCACTCATATGGGGCAAGTGAAGAAGCAAGAAAATGCAGGGGAATTTTCACCACTCCTTTAAAGTTATGTGCCATGACAGTCCAAGCTATCTGACGGACACCATCTCTGTCAAACTCTATCCCTATCCAGCCAAGTTTCTGCAAATGTCAACTGTTCTATGAAAAGCTTTGTACAATTCAGGCCATAACTTCGTGTGATTGTGTTTTCTGTTGACATTAGGCTGAGGCCTTAAAGGACCTTATTTGGTTGTTCCCGGGACTATTGTTAGCTGTGCCGTCCAATTCTCGGTCACCGGGAGGGAGTGTGTTGGTATGTTTGTGGCTCCTGCTACCAAGGGGATTGCTGGGCTCATTTTGGCACAGGACTGCCGGGCTCAGGCTAGGTCTGGGGGAGGTCAGCTTCTCACGGTTGCCTCTGCCGACTCTTCAATGCCCATGTGCTCTGCAGCTGGGTATGGATCCAATTAGACACCACCGTGTGACGTGGGCAGCCCTGTCCTTCCATGTGGTCTGCATTGATCGTCTTGCCAGATCCACTCCTCTTTGCTGAGGGAATTCCCTGCCTTTTGCCTTTATATGGCCTGCAAACAACACTGTGACTACAAGGAGAGCATTTGTGATCCTTCATTCAGCCTTGTTTAAAAGGGAGTTTGGCACCGGGCACCCAGAGAGGTTCTTGTTTAAACCCCTGGCAGCAGGTTTTGTTTGACAGCTTTCAGCATACCAGAGTCTTTACAAGAAGCATGTGGGCGGGATGGTGAAGGGGGGAAAAGAATAAAGAAAAGGGACAGTGGAAGTGGTGTTTTTTTTTTAAAAAAAAGTCAAATATTCTCTTTTGAGAGTTTAGAAAAGTTACTTTTTTGGGACTACAGTTTCCAGAATCCACCATCTTGCATGACCACTGGCCGTCTTGGCTTTCAAGGAACTGGAGGACAAAATGTTATTTCTTCTAGCTCTGCCTTGCTTCTATTAGAACAGAGATATTGGAGGGCACGTTACAATCTATTATGTAATCTGAACATTTAAAGGGGCAAAATAATTTCATGCCGTAACTAAAGCTAGACATATGCATTAGATAGTTTTTGGTTGCAGGAGGAAAACGTTCAGCTAATGGGAATGCCTGCACATCACTGCATGTGAGCTTCTTTCACCTTTGAAACATGTTTTTGTTTAGTGATCAGCCTTTAAGATTTACTCATGGGATTTCTTTGAAGTCTGATTTCAACTCAGACTCCTCTCCGGAACATTAATGTTCTTTCAGCTCTGATTATGGGGTAAACGCTAACATCTGCCTCAGGCCTTAGCTAAAGTGTAATGAGGTGAAATAATTTTGGGTTTATTCCCTAGCTTGCCTCTGCTTCAGTTTCCCTTCCATTGTTTCCTTTGCCTCTAGGTTGAGACTGGAAGCTCCTTGAAGCAAGAACCTGGAAAACATATGAACAAGCCCTAGTCTTACAGCTAAACTAGGAAGGAAATACGTAGCCATGCAACCTAAGCCATAATTTAACAATCCCAAAAACTCTCCGAAAAGGAGTGCAGTCTTTAAGGCCTTCTTAAGAGACACAGGAAATGGCCAGTACATTTTTGAAGGAGATACAGTCAAACCTTGCATAAAGAGCGCTTCACTTAAAGAGTAACTTGCTTAAAGAGCAGAATTTTCTCTGAATGTTGGCTTCGCTTAACAAATAAAACCAACCAAAAACCCGCTTAACAAATAAATTGGGGTTCACAATCCCCCCCACAATTGGTCACTTTCAATGGTGTTTTGCTTAAAGAGCAAGCTCACTTAAAGAGCAATCCTGTGGAACGCATTATGCTCTTTAAGCAAGGTAAAACTGTACATATTTACAAGAGAAGTTTACCAGAAAATACATGCATGCACGTGTGCCCAGAAAAAGATGGGGACCACTCCCAAGTCTTCAACTTTCCTCTTTATAAACAAGGCTCATGTGACATTAGATGGCAAAGAAGATGTGCATTTTCTGAAAATCTCTCTTCTTCGTTTCATCTGTGTTTTTGCACCCCAGATGAACGTTAGCAATATAAACTTCATAGTTAGCTGTTTTCTTAAATGTTCCCCTCCATCACTGACATTACAACCCCTGCTGATCCTAGACACTAGCTGCCTTATTCCTTGGTTGTTGTTTTACACAAACTTCAAAAATAGCTATTTGGTAATGCCTCGCATAGCGAGCGTCTCACTTAGCAAGTAACTTGTTCAACGAGCAGATCTTTTCCCAAAAGGTCTGCTTCATTGAACGAGCAAAAACTCGCTTAACGAGAAGTTTCGTATTTGCGGGGTGTTTCAGAACGCAGTGGGGGACTCGCCACTGTATTCCAAAACACCCCGCAGACATGAGCATGCCGGCTTGGTGTTTTGGAGTATACAGTACTCTGTTTAGGTAAGCTTTTCTGGTTTAGACTACAGTCAGTTGTTTTGTTCCCTGTCAGGTAAAGGGTCACTTACTTTAAAAGGTCAGACTGTGTCCAGGCGAAGCACACAGATATAACTGCTTTCATTTCTTCTTGTTGTTGTTCCATATTCAATTCCAAATATTGGTGATCATCATGACAAACAGCCATGAAGATTGTCCTGTGGACAATATAACGCAGTGGCCTTCCACATCGTAGTGTGACACCCGAACCATGGATCCAGTTCCACATGTCATTTTCTGGTCCTGAGTCCTTTTGGCATGCAAAGTCCTCCTTAGCCCCAGGCCTGTATTGATGAAGCTGCTGCCCTCCATCAAAATGAATTCAAAAGGGATTTAATCCACCTGGGATCCATCACCATTCCCTGTGGACTTCAGCACCAAAGGCCGTTAGTCCTCATGATTGTCAGGTTAGTTAACTGCTGACTGATGATCAATGTTGGCAGTGTGGTCTACTACTCTATTACTATAGCAGGTATCTTGGCCAGACTAAGCTTTGATTTACAGATTTTATAAACTACCCTCACAGTTGCAGAGCTCTTCAGGCATTTAGCATGAAGATCTGAAAGGCAGTTGTAAAACTAGAAAAGAGGTTGCAAACTGTCTTAATAGTTACTCAAATCATTGTTCCATCTATCAATTTCAGTACTGTGTATGCTCAGATTACTATTCAAGGAGCCTCTGCTGCACAAAGTTGTACTTCCCTAGGGTCATTCCTGCAGTCCCCATTGAAGCATATGCAAAAATTACAAGACAAAATACTGGTAAACAGATGTCTTGACTTTAAAGAAAGCATTGCTCTTGTTTTATATCAGGTGTTGGCGAAGTTTGGCTCAGGTCCTACATGAAGGTCAGGAGCCTTTTTTACAGCCAACAATCTTTTTTCCTCTCTCGGTGGAGGGAATTGCTTTCTTTGGTAGTTTCTAGGAGTAGTGATTCATCTTCTAAACAGGCCATCATTTCTTGCACTCCAGGTTCCCGTATTCCACTGCTCAAATCTTGGCAGTCTCATTTGTGTTATGTTATGCTAATCAGGTGCATAAATAGCTGCATTCCCCCCCCCCAACAAATATCTGTATGTGTATGTGTGTTTGTGCTGCCAGTGAAGTTTCTTCACTGTCCATAAAATAATTGTGTCTAGCCTGAAGAAGTGTATTTTTGCCCACATAAGCTTGCTGGTTGTATGATACCACACACACACACACACCCCTCAGCAGTCAAATAAAGATACAGTATTGCCCATTTTCACATTTGTGTGATGCAAAGAACACCCAGCCCTTTCCATATTCTTTCCAAAACTCACCCCTATCCCAATCTCATCCTTACTGACTCAGACATGTTTTAGGACATCAAGGTCTCCTTTATATTGGTAGCTAGATGTCTTTCTGTTGAACAAAGACCTCTCCCTAGTCCTGAGGAAAGATTCCCATCCTTCTGCCCCTGTGATCATGCAGACTCCAGAATGCTGGATTTAATTAAATCAGTAGAATGAGGGGATAGGACAGAGAACCTCCAGGCAAATCTTTAGGGTAATTGATTTCCCCCCATCACTTGTAAATCCTGCTTTGGGGTGGGATGGGGGAGGGGGCAAAATGGGCCTCTCATCTCCTCCTAGGTGCTGAAAATGTTCTAGTGTTGCAGCTGAACTTTCCACATTTCCACAGTCTGTATACTAAAGAATTAGGTGCTGATAAGCTCTTTGCAGTTTAGGAGACCTAAGACCCCACCTGCTAAATCCTCAGTATTGAAAGGATTCTACTTCTAGAAGCCTTCAGCAGCCACCATGGTCACTAGCCAGAAATGAGCCCCAGTGGGTGCTCCCACCAATAATCCTTTCACAGCAATTGAGACCCTTTCTTAGATGTAGAAATCTATGTTGAGTATTGCAGTGCAACCCCAGCATACAGGGAGTGTTAGCACAATAACCATAGAGAGAGAAATACTAGCCTAAACTAAGAGAAGTTGTTTTATATTGTTTGTTCCTAAGTAACCAGCTGGAAAGTTTCCTGTCTTCCCGCCTCTAAGGGTCATCTGGCCTATTTGCATGTTTTAAGGCTTTGCATCTTCTGGCCTCCCCCCCCCCCTTTTTTTTTTTTTTTTTTGCAGAACAAAAATGTATATTTGAGCTCCTCCATTTTGCGGGCCACATGGCAGGCTTTAAAGATTTAAAAGACCCAAAGACTTTAGGTGTACTTCTTTCTAAAAACAATCTCAACAAGAATCCTGAGCACATGTATATTTCTCTGACCTAATATTTTGTTCTTTCTCTAAGCATTTAGTGCAAGTGTATTCATTGACTGGGCTAAACAGGGAAAAGGTTTGGGAGCTGGAAACTAAGGCAAACTAAGATTTGCCTAAAATCTGCCCCACTTTACTGTGCTGCTACATATAACTTAACAGTTTATTCCCTTAAATCCAAACAATTTTGAAGAGGTGTCCCTTGCTCTTATGATTCTCACAAGAATAAAACCAGCCTATTGAAAGTCACCATTACCTTTTAAGCTATGAATAGATACAAAAAGACCATGTGCATTCCAACCCTGGATACAGTCCAGAGCTCAGCTCCACAAGCTAAACATCAAACTATATTGCATGTATTAATCATAAAACCGTGCGAGTGCCAAGGATATGTATGCTCTTGTTGAACACATAACTTTTGATTTGCTAATTACTACCAGGAAAAAAATGCTAAGAGTTATTAATTATTATACACCGAGATGGGAAAAATCCTCAAGACCTAATATTTTATTGGTGTCAAACAATGTGGAAATACAAATCTCTCTGCAGAGCTCCAGAGCGCTGGTGCTTAAAGATCTGGCCAGCACTTCAGATACTGTATTGGAGATATTGCTGCTACCTTGTCTATATCCATTGTAACTGGAGAGCCCTGTCTGTCACTGCAAGAAGGGCATCTGGGCTCAATCTTCTTTCCAGATGTTCACTGTCATTTTGAAAACATGATCTGGGGACCATCCATCTTTGGGACAGTTTGTGTGAGTTCAAGGAGGGTTCTAAACAGTTTCAGATAGAAGAATTAAATGGTTCCTGTTAACAAGGCCAAACATGTGTGAGTGTGTGAAAGATCCAAGAGAAATGGAGAACATTAGTATTTAGTATTTTCAAGAGATGGGAGGAGCAGCTGAATAGACTGACTACCCAAATAGTACATAAATGTATGTTCTCTCTCAAAATATGCATTTTGTCACAATTAAGCAGGGCTGAACAAAGATACTTCATAGCCCAGAAAAAAACAGGTCATTTTCTGTCTAATTTCTTGTATTTCTTCCTCCTGATTCTACAGTACAGTATCTAGCTCTTTCCTGCAAGACCTTCTTGTAATTACGCTTAACAAAACTAACCATTGAATGAGGGAAATTCACCAAAGTATGTATAAAGTGTCTGTCTAATGTTACTGTGAGACCTCTTTTGGGTCTCCATCTAACAGTTTTCCCCAACCAACTCTGCCCTATCAGCAACACCTGCGGCCGGAGCAAGGTCGCCTTCCCGCTCGGCCCCCGGGCTCGTCCACCTGTCCCGGAGGCACCACCCGCCCAGCAGGGCTTAAAAGCCGCCGCGGCGGTGGCTGGACTCTTGCGCCGCACACCGCCAGCCCGCGCAGCCCGCGCAGATGTCTTGACCTCCCCCGGACTCGAAACACCTGTCCGGGGGAGTTGAAAAGGGACTGTCGCAGGAGCAACGGCCGGGGAAAACGCCGCCAGCCCGCGCAGATGTCTCGACCTCCCCCGGACTCAAAACACCTGTCCGGGGGAGTTGATTTTGCCCCACCGGCACCCAGAGACTACCTGGGGATAGGGGGTGGGTGTTCGCTGCAGCCATACCGGGACTGGATAGCAGGTGTGTTGGGGGGGGATGTGGATGGGCAGCGGGATGATGTTTTGTATTGTACATTTCCTTGTATTAGATATGAATAGTATTGTGATTATATTGTATATTGCCCATTTGGTATCATATGTTGTTTATGGACTGTAGATTGTATTGTGCTTTTGCTTTTATGACTATATTGACTGTATTATATTTGTTATATTGATATGTTGTTGCTCTTATATTTGATACTGTAACATTGTAAGCCGCTCTGAGTTGCTTCGGCAAGGAGAGCGGCATATAAATACAAATATAAATAAATATAAATAGAAATATAAATTTCCATTCAACTGTAGAAAGGAATTTATTTGGATTCTATTTCTATTTTTTCATTCTTTCAGATGTCATTTCCCTGCAGTCTATTTCTGTGTATTTTCCAGACAGATTGAAAATGAGCAATATGAAGGACACAAAGAATTTGCAAAACCCTGAGGGAGAAACTAGAAGGGAGATATTATAGCTATGGATTATAACTAACATTCAAAAATGAAAGAAGAAACATTGATACAAAGAACTCACCAAGAGCAGAAGACATTTGGGTGTTCCCCCCCCCCCCATTGGTTATAAACTCCTTTAAATATCTTCATCAGAAGGGTTTGTTCTTTGCCTTTGCTTGAAAGCCAGTCAGTGCTCATCTCTGTTTATAGTCAAAGTGCCAGTGATGTCTGTATCTGCAGATGTTTCCATGGACATGTGGCAGGCATTTTTCAACACTGGAGTGCACGGAACGCTGATTACCTTCCCAACGAAGTGGTCCTTATTTATCTAATTGCAGTTTCGTGCTAGGTTGGCAGGAGCTGAGACAGAGACGGAAGCTCACTCCGTCATGCAGTAACCGGGAATCAAACTCTGACCTTCCAGTCACCGAGTTCAGTGTCTTAACCACTTGATCCACCACAGTCCCTTACTGAATAGATTAGTCACTTAATAGTCATAGATTAAGTTGCATGCAGATTCTTCTAAATATGTGATGTCTTATTAATCATGACATTGTATTTATTTCTTTTCCCATTGTATGCTACCAATTTCAGTTTGAGGTTTTGTTTCATCAGAGGACTAGATGAAGGTAAAGGTCACCTTTGTTCGAAAGCTAGTTGTATCTGACTCTAGGGTTCAGTGCTCATCTCTGTTTACAGCCAAAGAGCCAGTGTTGTCTGCATCTGCAGAGGTTTCCTTGGATGTGTGGCAGGCATGACTATACACCAGAGTGCATGGAATGCTGTTTACCTTCCCACCGAGGTGGTACCTATTTATCAGTTGCAATTTCTTGCTTATGAACTGCTAGGTTGGCAGGAACTGGGACAGAGATGGAAGCTCACTCTGTCATGCAGCACTCAGGGCTCGAACTGCCAACCTTCCAGCTTTAAAGTTCATTGTCTTATCCACCAAGCCACCACAGACCTTCAAATCAGGGATGGACAGTCTCTGCCCTGCAACCTAATCTGTCTGACCAAGATGTTTGGATCTGGCCTGTTGAGTTGTCCAGACCTGGCCCAGTATGGGTCCAAGCCTTCCCACCCACCCCAAAATTGTCATCTTCTGGCAAAGAAAAGGGACTAATAATTGATGAAATAACAGAAGCACCTTTTCCTTCTCTCAGGCAACATACGGAGGAGCTGCTCTGATAGCACTTGCTTTGGTTTCTTGCTCCCCTTCGCATGCAGGAGAGGAAGGGGACTACAAAAACCCAGTTCCTGCCACTTGATTCCACCTGTCAGCCGAGCAGGAAATCAAATTATGTCAGAGCGATGTGTCTATCCTTTGCTCTATAGGTGGAAGGGGCAGGGAATTCCCTGCTCAACTCTGTTCCTTCCCCTTGTATTAAATAGAGAGCTGTCTTCCTTAAACGACACACAGCCAACTTATACAATGAGCACACAAAAGTGATTGTTTAAAATGTTAAGCGTTTTAATTGCTATGATCCCACTGCATTTGAGATATTTGTATGAAACTGGAGAAGTCATCACGGACCTTTTTTTTTTAATTAAAAAAACCATTATCTGGGAAGCATGATTCACCATTTTACATGTGCTCTGTATCTTTCAGGGTCACCCTAGTGGTGAAGAATGCCTCTACTGTACAATGTTTCAGTAATGAAGAGTTTAAAACAGGAGTTCTCAACCTTTTTAAGCCAAGGCCGGGTCATGCTCCTTCAGACAGCTTCAGGGGCTGGACAGCCATTTTGCCCTTCATTCACCACGTGGCACTTCCAGGTGTGGTGGTGGGGGGGCACATGAAATCGTGCTGTGGGGCCGCATCCGACCTGCAAGCCGCAGGTTGAGAACAATCTTTAAAAGAATAGGGTGTAAGGGGCTTATGGAACAGCTGGTATGACTGGCTTGCCAAACTCCATAAACCTGCCATTATGAATGATGACAGCTCAGCGATCATAAGGTAAAACTCCAGGGCTGAAACAGTTATTAGATGTTAATCCGTTGAGTGTGTGTCAGCTGAAAGGCTTGTTGAGAGCCATAAAAAGCATGAGATGGAAACCTGACAAGTGCTAAATTATTTTCCTGCTGGTGTAATTTCACTGCTATCCCTCATAACTCTGTCTCATAAACAAGGTGCCTCGTGACTGTTGTTCTAACAAGGGAACACACCAACAAAAAATCAACCACCATCCCTATTTTTCCAAATCAAAACACATGATCCACCTCCTCAGCTCTTTATATTTGCTTTCCTTCTTGTCTGCTACACAAATTTCATGTCTTAAAGTTCTCCATAGCTTTGTTATATTTCTGTTTATGTCTCCAAAATATACCCCTGCTCTGTTTCTAACCTCTGCACTCAAAGTTACTTTGCTCACTTAACTAATGCTGCCTGATGGACTCTAATTCCTATCAGCCTCTGCCAGCATAGCCAGCGGTAACGGATGGATGGTGGAACTCATACTCAGAGTATATCTGGAGGAAACCGGGTTTACCACTTTTGTTTCTTATTATGGAATATAGTTTGCTACTTGATTGTTGTGGCCTGGCCCAACAGAGCTCTGCAGCTGGGAAGTGCTGCAGTAGAGGTAAGGGAGAGTTTCCTTACTTGAGTTCAAAAGGGACAAAGCAGAGCCATTGTCAAATGTCCAGGGGGTCAGAAGCCAGTCGAGTTGTACCAAGGATGCAAGGGTCTGCCGAAAGCATATTCGTTCGAGGTCACGAGTAGGGGGTCCAACAGCTAGTATTCATAGCCAGGAAGCTAGGTGCACAGTGTCGGGTCCACAATCAAGAAGAATTGATCCAACAAGAGCCTGCCAGCAGCCTCCTTCTTTAAGGAGAGTTAGACTCCACAGCTGAGGGCTGATTCAGGAGGCAAGCCCTGGCCCTCCTTCTCCTCAGCTGTAACTGTTGTCTTAATGAATCTTTGCACTGGGCAGATGTGCTGGCCTGCTCCTGATTATCCTGATTGTTGGCAGAGGGCCAAGCTGGCAAGCTCCAATCCTCTGGCCTGGCTTGGCCCTGGTGGACCGGCTCCAGAGTGACAGCTGGCTGCAGGGCTGGTGCCAGGTCCATGTCCTCCTGCTCTGCATCCTGATCTGGGCTGGCCATAGCCTGAGGGACTGGCCGGAGTCCTCTTCAGGCTCAGGCTCCAGATCAGAGCCGACAGCAGGCAACTGTCTTCCTCCCCCTCGCACCCAGGACCTCAGGTCACAACACTGATACTCATTGATTTGATGTCAAGTGAATGAAGTGATAATGAGGCTTCCAAGTTTCATTTTTTAAATTAGTATAGAAATCAGGTGGACAGCTTGTGGCCCTTCCGTTATTGTTGAACAACTCCCTTCTGTTTTTCAGTACTGATTGTACTGTCTAAAACTGATGACTAATGAGTTGTCCACCTCTAGAATAATGGAACTTGGATGATATAAAGAAGCAGAAGATGGATATTTCTTTTCTTTAATTGCTGTTGCTACATCATGTTGCCAGTTTATTGTAGCATGGTCTCATAAATATTGTTTATGCCTCTAATTCAGAGTTAAAGACTTCATTTCAACCAGCTGAAGATCTTTTGGTAAAATTCAACATGTTTATAACTGAAAACTATGGATTCGGAGGCAAGCAACGGAACTTACTTCTAAGTAAACATGTATGCTGTAAAATAACCTGGTCGTCCTTGCTCGAAAGCCAGTCATATCTGAGTCTAGGGTTCAGTGCTCATCTCCATTTATAGTCAAAGAACCAGCACTGTCTACATCTGCAGACATTTCTGTGGCCATGTGGCAGGCATGACTAGATGCTGGAATGCATGGGATGCTGTTTACCTATTTATCTACTTGGAATTTCTTGCTTTCAAACTGCTATGTTGGCAGGGGCTGGGACAGAGATGGAAGCTCACTCCGTTGTGCAGCATTCGGGGTTCATACTGCTGACCTTCAGTTGTGAAGTTCAACGTCTTAACCACTAAGCCACCGCAGTCCTAGCTCTCAATTAACCTGAGATATTATTTTCAATTAAATGTCTGGCTGGACATCCCACTACAGTAATGGAATAGAGTGTACAGCCAGCGACTCAATGCCGATTGTTGGGTGGCGGTAAATAACCTGACTCCCAAAGGGACCAATGGATATGGGCAGATGAGTCCCTTTAGGTGGGGTGATGGTCTCCCTCAGTGGAGGAAATGCAACTGGGAACCATCATATTGGGCCCAACGGCAAACTGAACAGAAGAGGAAACACTTCGCTATTCTGTTTCCCAACTGTCATGGAGGCGGAAGAGGACATGCCAGCTGGACTGGCTGAGAAGGCACACCTTGTCCATATCCTCAAGGCTGCGGCAGTCCATTGCAGTCCTATTGTCAAATCCTGCATGTCTCATTTCATACATGCTGCAGGAGATGTCTCCATGATCATAGTGTGAGGGTTCCTTCATGGCAAGCTGGGATCCACCTTAAACAAATTCATGCTAATGGCATTTTTCCTGTCTGTCATTCGTCTTTCAATGTCCAAAAGCAATTGGATAAAGACAGTGGAGGCAGGTTTTGGGTGAAACTGAAGCTTCTAGTTCAGACCTGCATGTTGAAGCAGATATGTCATGGTTGTCTTTCTGGGAACTAAGACACATTCATCACTGTGAAAATGACTTTCAGAAAAAATTGTATATAGTTGTACCTCGCTTAAAGAGCATAATGTGTTCCACAGGATTGCTCTTTAAGCGAGTTTGCTCTTTAAGTGAAACACCATTGTCAGTGACCAATTGTGACTTCTGGTGGTGATGGTGGTGGTGGTGGGGTTTTTTTGCGAACCCCGATTTATTTGTTAAGTGAGTTTTTGGTTGGTTTTATTTGTTAAGTGAAGCAAACATTCAGAGAAAATTCTGCTCTTTAACCTACTTACTCTTTAAGCTACTTACTCTTTAAGCGAGGCGTTCTTTATACAAGGTTTGACTGTACTGTACTCGTACATGAGTAGCAGCCGACGATGATTATTTTCAATGGTTTGCTTGTTTCTTTCACTTGACCATGAATTTGAACATAACAACACGGTGTTATGACAGCTGAAAGATGCATCTTATGAAGTGGTCTGCAGTCCACAAAAGATTTTGCACCCACCCCAAGGGTGCCACAAAAAATCTTTCATTGATTTTACTGCAACAACCTCACATAGCTACCCCACTTGAAAATGTAGCAATTGTCAGCTCTTTCAGCATATTTTCCCATCTGTCCATCCAGTGTGGAGCTCTGACTGGATTCTGTCATACTGTCTTTCTCAATGATTTCCTCCTCTTCAAAAGATGTCATTGTTTGTATCACATCTAATTGCCTACCTAGTTTATTTTTCTCTATTCTGACAATCTTGATTAAAGAGTTAAAATATGGGATTATTATTATTATTATTATTATTATTATTATTATTATTATTATTATTATTATTATTATTATTATTATTATTATTATTATTATTATTATTATTATTATTATGGTATAATTTCCTTGGATTCCTCAGCTGATTGCCACAATAGCTGTTGGAGCTTGTGATGTGTTTTTAAAAATATCATTTCTAATTACTCATCCACCTTCTTCTTCCCCATGACTTGGTCTTTTTAACTGAAAGTCAAGAACTGCCTTGTGGCACATTAAAGAATAAACCAGTATGACTCTACATTGGTTTTGCTGTAACAGCCTAAGACAGCTATCCCTTTGGAAATTGTTGATTAAGAACATTCACTAGGTTTCTTCCCTCCACATCAAAAGTTTGAGTTCTACTATATATGACCCCTTCCTTGAATGTGATTGTTCTTCAAAATCTACCTCTTTTTATCTGGCCTCCTGGTGGCTTGTGTTTTGCAATGGTTTACATTGCAAACCTCCTGGTTTACAGAACCCTCTCAAGTAATTCTTGATGATCTCATATAATCCATGTCCAGGGGTGGTTAACCAAAAAAGATTATCATCTCTAGTTTGTGGGTGATGGGGGCGGGTCGGTGGGTGGAGGTTTGTGTGTGTTTTCTTGATAAGCTCAAACACTTTGCCGATCCTATTAGGAGATCATGGAAAGAACATTACTGTATTCCAACAAAGCGGATTACCCTTTGCCTGCCTGTTGGCGCTGAGAACAGAATAAAGATATTAATCTTCATGAAACTGAATGCTAGTGCAGCTCCCAAGAACTAAGCTCATTTATGTTTTTATTAGGGCTCTCAACAACCAGCTGTTGGGAATTAAAAGAGCTGGAGCAAGGATAAGGGATTCAGAAATCTTTTGATCTGCCTTTGATTTGAGAGGATCAGCTTGAATCTTCCTTTTGTTCACACGATGAGTCTCAGTAAATGTTTTGAAGTACAGTATCCACTTTCTTCCTTGAGTAGCTGATACACTACACTACACTACACTACACTACACAAAACAAAACAAAACAAAATAAAACAAAAATTTTTAATATTCTCTTACTAGCATGGCTGTTAAGGCTACACCTGCTTGGTTTGCTCCAACTATAGCCTTGCATGTCTACAGGAGCAGCAGAGAATGCAGATCCTTCTTGGACAGAGGATCTGATGAGCCACATCTAGCACAACCAATGGCAACAGTTGAGAAGAGTCCAAAACTGTCTGGTGAGCTACGTGATCTTGGACCTACCACCACTTCTCAGCCTAACTACCTACCTCATTGAGGATAGAATGGTGAAGAAACAAGAAACATTAATGCAGGAGTTCACAACCTATGCCCCCTGGGCCAGCCCCAGCCCGTGGCACCATTTCATGTGACCCACCACCACCACCACTACCAGAACAGGATGCATTTATGAAAGCCATCAATTTGCCCATGGCTGTCGTAAACACACTGTAAGTGTGCCTATGGCTGTCGTAAATGTGCCATAAATGCACCCGTGGACTGTCTACTTTATGGAGGATGTTTGTTATCTTGGTATGCTCCTACCTTCTTTAATAGGCACCTAATACAATGAGGTCCAACTGGGAATTGAACACTTACATGATGTTCCTGTTCAAGTGGAGCTGAGCGTAGATTACAGATGACTCATTATAGCAGTATACAGTTATATCAGTTTGATAACAGTAGAGCTTTCCATCTAAGAATTATTTAGTTTCGTGGTGTGATAAGAATTTTCTACTGTAGAGCTCTAGGGCCCTTTCCTAAACTACAGCGGAACATTTTAGGTACTTTTCACAAACTACATAGTCAAGGTTTCAGAAGCTTGGAGGCATAGCAATCAAAGCAGGATCAAATACACATAACTTTGTAGGGAAGTTGTATTCAAAATTATTACTTTAAATTTTGTATCAAATGTATGGGAGGAGACAGACAATTAGAAGCCCTTTCCTCAGTAGCCCTACAATCTCAACCCATGTCCAAAGGATGGCCAGATAAGACAGGGATATTTTGCCGCCGCCGGCGGCGGCCCCCCCCCCCCCCTTTATGGAATGCTCTCATAAGAGACACCTGCCTAGCATCCACTGTGATGTTCTTGCAGTAGTAGCCCAAAATACTTTTATTTTCCCATTCTCAATAATATAATAACATAATCATGATTATAAATTATATGCTGATGATGTATTTTGGCTAGTTTTATCTTTAGTAAGTTGGCTTTAATTCTACTATGTATTTAATAGACTTGTACTTTTATTGGCATTTGTTTATCCTTTAATGCTGGGCCTTGAGTTTATTGTAAATTGCAGATTTTTATTGTCTAAATCTTATTTTATGTACATCACTAGAAGAATTATGTTTTGCAAAGCAACTATCAAAAGTAAAAAGAAAACCAAAGTACTACTCATCTACTCACATTATTTCTCAAAATAGAATTTGAAGACTCACCAAAGAGATGCTTTCCATTCTCCCCGACCCCTTTCCTCCACAATCACTCTTTCCTTTTTTTACACACATTTCCCCAAGCAAATTATCAGGGTAAAACGTGATTCCTACTTGCAAAACCATGTGTGGAGTAATTTAAAAACAAACAGATTCATTCCGGGAAAAAATCTTCTGAAAATAAATCTTTGAAGATGATTATCAAGCATGAATCATACATGAAATTATACGTCTAGGAAATAAAAGAGAAATTAGCACTGTGAATTGGTGATAAATGAGCCCTTGTTTGCTAAAGGCTGCAAACTAATAAACCAATAATGAACCATTATTTCTTGGATAGTAATATTATGATTATTAGTGGTGACTGTGAAGTGAACCATAGTTTGACTTTTTTAGCTGTTATGTTAGCACTATGGAATTGTAGAGCTTTAAGGAACCCACTGGATTTTGCTGTTTATTCTTCCAACAAAAAGATGGAATGTTCTAGGCCAGATATCTATACTGTACAGTATATCTCGGGCAGATACTGTACTTATATTGTCTCCATATAGAGAAGATAGATGTCTATTGTTAGTACAAACTCTCCTATTTTGCTAACCCCAACTAAGAGTAAACCCATTGAATCAGTTGGTGAATGGTAAGCCAACACTTATGTAAACCCCACTGAGTCAACAGATCTACTCCTTTTAGGATAATAATAATTTATTTATTATTATTTTATCACACTTTTATGCTGCCATCCTCAAAAAGACCCAGGGCGGCTAACAAACTCTCCGAAACACTTAAAACACAATAAAACATAAAAATCAGGATTAAAAGATTAGAAAGATTTAAAAAGATTAAGCAAGACACACACAGAGAGGGAGTAAGCAAGACACACACAGAGAGGGAGGAGTTTGGATGAGCCAACAGACTGGGGCAACCGTCCTGCTCATACCCCACACATGCTCTGCCAGCCATGTCTTAAACCCCTTCCTAAAGGGCAGCAGCTCCATCCAGAGATGCAGCTCACTTGGCAGGAAGTTCCATAGGGCCAGAGCAGACACGGAGAACACCCTCCTCCTAGTGCTAGAGAGGTCCGGCTCACTAGCTGATGGTACAACCAGAGAGCCTCTCCGGTCCGCTCTGGTGGAACAGACAGATGTCCTTAGGGTGATGCGGTCTCTTAGGTATTCTGGCCCACTACCATATAGGGCTTTAAATGTAATAACCAGCACCTTGAATTGCACCCAGAGGCAAACTGGCAGCCAGTACAGCTCCCGAAGCAATGGTGAGGTGTGAGTATAACGCCCGTACCTCATCACGACCTGGGCAGCTGCATTCTGGACCTGTTGAAGCCTCCAAATGGTCACCAAGGGCAGCCCCATGTAGAGCACATTACAATAATCAAGTCTGAAGGTGACCAAAGCATGTGTGATCATGAGCAAGGAGTCCCGGTCTAGGAGTGGGTGTAACTGATGTATTACACAAAGTTGTGCAAAAGCCCTCCTGAACACGACTGCCACCTGCTCCTCGAGCAGTAGTCGTGAGTCCAAGAGGACCCCCAGATTACACACTGGGTCTGTTTGGGGCAACACTGCCCCATCCAGAACCAAAGATGGTAACTGCCGAGTTAACTCAGGACCCCTGACCCACAACCACTCAGTCTTGTCAGGATTCAGCTGTAGCCCGTTGTCCCCCATCCAGACCCTCACAGCCTCCAGGCACCTGGAAAGGACTTCCACTGCATCGCTCGGGTCTCCATAGGCTGAGATATACAGTTGGGTATCCTCTGCATATTGATGATACCTCACCCCATGGGAACGGATGATCTCACCCAGCGTTTTCATGTAGATGTTAAATAGGAGAGGTGAGAGCACCAAGCCCTGCGGCACCCCATATTGGAGAGGCCTAGGGCTGGATTTCTAACCCTCCAACCACACCAACTGGGTCTGGCCTTTCAGAAATGAGGAAAACCAGGACCACACAGTGGGCCCCCAATCCTCAGAGCCTTCCCAGAAGGATACCGTGGTCGACGGTATCGAAAGCCACTGAGAGGTCAAGAAGAACGAGGACAGATGGATGTCCACCATCCTGCTCTCTCCAGAGATCATCCACAAGCATGACCAATTCAGTTTCTCTACCATATCCAGGCCTGAATCCTGACTGAAAAGGGTCCAGATAATCCGCTTAATCCAGGATCTCCTGTAACTGCCATTACACTGCCTTCTCCAAAACCTTGCTCAAGAATGGAAGGTTGGAAACAGGCTGGTAGTTGGTCATAACTGCAGGGTCAAGGGATGGCTTCTTTAGGAGGGGGCGCACCAAAGCATGTTTTAAGCTAGCAGGAAAAAGCGAGGAGTTAATAATAGCCTTGACTCAACCACCTGTCACCGCCCTGGCAGATTTTACCAGCCAGGCGGGGCATGGATCTAATACAAATGCAGTGGCACGTACAGATTCCAGGAGCCTGTCCACTTCCTCAGTAACAAATGGATCAAACCGATCCCAAATAACATGACCAGATTGCACTTCGGACAACCCCAGCTCTAATATTTCCATGCTGGGGTTCAACTTTGACCAAATCCGAGTGATTTTCTCTACTAGATAATCAGCAAACGCCTCAGCCAACCCTTGCCAACTGGGGCCCAACCCCCCTCTTCCAAGGAGGGACCTGGTCACCCGGAACAGAGTCACTGGGCAATTATCTGCAGAGACAATGAGGGCGGTGAAATATTGATGTTTCACCACCTCAATCGCCACCTGATAGGCCTTAATAGCAGTTCTAGCAAGTGTTTGGTCAGACTCACTCTGAGTTTTCACCCAGAGGCGCTCTTGGCATCTCTTTGCCCGTTTAAGCACCCTCAACTCCTCTGTGATAAGTGGTAGGATAGTGGTCAGTGTAAGGGTGTGAGAGGGACTTCAGTGGCTTAGTGGTTAAGATGCTGAATGTGATGACTGGAAGGTCGGCAGATCAGCAGTTTGAGACCCGAGTGAGCTCCCATCTCTGTCCTAGCTCCTGCCAACCTAGCAATTCAAAAGCAAGAAATTGCAAGTAGATAAGTAGGTACCGCTTTGGCAAGAAAGATAATACCATTCTGTGCACTCCATTGTCTAGTCAGGCTGCCACATGACCACAGAAATGTCTACAGATGCAGACAGCACTGGCTCTTTGGCTGTAAATGGAAACGAGCAAGAGCAACTTTTACCTAACGGTGTGAGAAAAGTGTATAGGGTAGTGGTGGCGACCCTATGGCACACATGCCAGAGGTGGCACTTGGAGCCCTCTCTGTGGGCACTCATGCAGACACACCAGCACAGAGTTCGCCCTGCCCCTCTGCCCAGCAGCCCAATGGGAGCAATTCCTCCCTCCCCTCAGCACAGAGTTCATCCCACCCCTCTGCCCAGCAGCTCAATGGGAGCATTTCCTTCATCCCTGTTGAAGTGTTGGCACTTTGTGATAAATAAGTGGGTTTTGGGTTGCAGTTTGGGCACTCAGTCGCTAAAAGGTTCACCATCACTGGTATAGGGTGACACATATTATGAAGAAAGGGGGGAAAGATGGATGCCATATACATCTATTTATATTATGTGATCCAAATTGAAAGATAACTCTGAGATATAATATGATACAATATGGTACAGTAAGATATGATAGTGTTGTGGTCCCCCGGTGGCTTAGTGGTTAAGACACTGAGCTTGGAGACTGGAAGGTTGGGTTTCAATACCCGAGAACTGCACTTGAGGACATGAAAGAAGCCTCATTCGGGCATCCCCTGAGCAGAGTTTCTCCAGCAAAAATCCTTTCAACCCAGAGTAATCTCTGACATGAAATTATTATTATTATTGTGGTCATTGACTAGTATATCCAGTCTACTGTCAAGGCATTAACTGTTGATGGACAGTTTAGAGCCACTCAATGTACCTTCATATAGTTATCTTTAAACCAGAGTGGGAATGAGTAGACCTTCAGTTAAAAGATGTATTCAAACAGAAGAATCTCATTAGGCACATCTACAAAACTAATACAGTTGTTTGTAATAACAATATATATAGCCACCATAGAAATAAGTGATATGATTTTTCTCTGGTCGTGCCTCTTTATACTCCCTGTGGGAACAATTCTTTGAATACTGTCCTGCAGACACAATCAGTCCCATTCAACTCAGAAGGACGTGCTTTGGAAGAAGAAGCAATACACTTTGCAAAACATTCAAGGGAAACATGTTTCCTCAAGAGGTGTTAATTGGAGAATTTCTTTCAGCAGGGTCAGTGTTCTTTTAACTTTATATCCAAGACTAGACCTAAGTATTTTGTTGTTTTAGCTACAGAAGTAATGAAGAGGTAAAAGGTAAAGGTAAAGGTCACCCTTGTTCAAAAGCCAGTTGTATCTGACTCGGGTTCAGTGCTCATCTCTGTTTCAAAGCTGAAGAGCCAGCGGTCATGTGGCAGGCATGAATAGACACTGGAGCGCACGGAAAGCTGTTTACCTTCCCACAGATTTGACCATGGCCACAGATTTGGCCCCACCCACAAAGTTAGCCCCACCCACAGTGTAGTAGTAAGATTTTTTGACACCCATCACTGAGTAGTAGTAGTAGTTGTTGTTGTCATCGTAGAACTGTAGAGCTGGAAGGGACCCTGTGCATCATCAAGTCCAGCCCCTGTCAAGGAGACACAGTGGGGAATTGACATCCCAGGACTCTACCTAAACCACCAAGCTATCTAGCAATTAAGAGTACTCTTGAGCTAGGAAAAGCTATAATAAAGAGGGAGAATGTTAACATCCAAATGTTAACATCAGTGTGATTGTTGCAACTGCCATTCAAATGTTAGGGAAATTGCTGCTTCGTACCAAAGTTCCTCTTAAGTAGCAATGGAGACAGATGGCTCAGCTCAACTTTTGCAAATGGCTTGGCTCCTTCATTCCTTTTCTTCTTCTTTTCGTTACAGAGGCTGTGCCAAAAGATTATAGAATTACACAAACTTTGATGATATCTGAATAATACCTGCACCCTCAATATGCTGCTTTACACCTACTTCTTTTATTATTATTATTATTATTAAATTAGATTTATATGCCCCCTTTTTCTCTCCCCCACTCCTCTGCCCTCCCTTTTAATTCCTTGGGAAGCTTAAGTTGCCAGTTGGAGCTTCACCTTTGCAAGGGATACATTTTTGGTAAAAGTCCTTTCACTTCATTCCTGTCGGGACACAAGAAAATGGATTTGCAAACCCTCTCTGTGCATGTGTTTTATAAGATTGATGGAATTATTTCTCCTAGTTACTTTGTTCAGTTTATATTCCACATACTTCCAAGGCAGATGGGCACATGGATGTGTTTTAGAAACAGCCTGCTATAGACTAGCTTGCACATGAGCCATTATTGGCTTCAGTTGTGAACTTTTCTTCTTCTGTGTCTAGGGCAGATATGAAACTGCAAAAATGAAGCCAACTTTTTGTGAGTTCATTCTGCAGTTCCTTTCGCCTGGCCTAGTGTGAGAAAGTTTAGCCAGCAACACAAGATAGCCATTGCCCAGGGTACACCTGACTGTGGTTCAAAAATACCACAATCTTGAGGATGCTTTAAGGACAGCAAGGTGTGTGTGTGTGTGTGTGTGAGAGAGAGAGAGAGAGAGAGAGAAACAGGTTTTAAACTATGTGAAAGAAGGACATGTTGCTTTGAGCATGGTGATTGAATTTTGACAAGCCTCTTGACAAGAGCTAACAGAAGTGGTGGGATGTCAAAAATTTTACTACCCCACCATGATGTCATCACAATGTGGGTGGAGCTAACATCATGATGTTGTGGGTGGAGCCAACATCATGACATCATGACATTGTGGGTGGGGCCAAAGAAAAAAAAATAAAAAAAATAAAAAATAAAATAAAAATAAGCACACACACCTCAACCCACCCACCCACCCACCCACCCATAAATAAATAAATAAATAAATAAATAAAAATACATTAAAATACACACACCCACTCCAAACACAAATCAACCAGAGCTTTTAAAACAGAGCTTATAGCTTATTCTGGCTAATCTTTCTCACACTAGGTCAGATGGAAGGAACTATAGAACGAACTCACCACAAGATGGCTTCATTTTGGCACTTTTCAACTTTTCAACAGTTAAAGAAGTTAGGTACTAAGTCTTTGCCTAACCAGTTCTCTAGGATAATATGCTTTAATGTAAATGTAAAACAGCTGTACCTCCTTAAGGGTTCTCCAATTGGAACAGCAATTGGAACAGCACAGGTGTAGCTTTTTGATGAGGTAACTTCAAGACTTTGCCTAAAAACCCCAAGCCAGGCCACCAGGCCTTTTTAGGAACTATGGTAGTACGTCAATATAAGTAAAGGTATTAAATACACATTAAAATACACACAGACACACCACATCCAAAGGAGTCACTTACCCTGGGGATCAGGCTATAGGGAGCTACAGGCTAGCAGCTTCTCTTCCTCCTCCCCGCTTGGGAGGACAGCAAGGAGGCCCTGCATACGCGCCAAGCACTGTAGGCATGCATGCACACCAAGTGCTTGGCGCGCATACACAGTGGGGAACCAGTGAAAAGGTAAGCCCCGAAGGTGGTTCCCCCCAAAAGTTGCTACTGGTTCTCCTGGACACTGGGAAAAGTTACTACCGTTTCCGGTGAACTGGTGCGAATCAGTTACATCCCATCACTGGCTAACAGTATGAACTCAGTTTAGGAGATCCTGAATGTGGATCTCCTAAACTGAGATCCAACACCAACCTCTACATCAGATTTGTGTTTTCTGAATTTCAGAATGTATTGCTTACATTCTTTTGTCATTCTGCAACCATGTGTTGTCCCATGTTGTTATGCAAGGAGTGGTAATCCAAAAAGTAACTTTTCTGAGCTCTGTCCTATATTTATCATAATAGACTTTTAATTTCCTCTCCTTTTTCTTTACAAAATCTTCCCCAGTGCTACAACTTAGCTCTAGTGAGAATATACAGATGTTTTTCTTAATTGGAGATCTGATGCAAATGTCTGACTTGGCACCGTCTGCAGCAAGGATGTACAAGCATTAAACTTTCCTGTTCCACTAAGGTGAAACTACCAAGTACCCTTAAGTAAATCAGTTCTTCCAAATACCTGTTTCCTTTCCTTCTCACTGGTTCTTTGGTTGGGTTCCATTGGAGCAACGGCGCCCTCATGGGGTGGTACCTGGAAGGATTCAGAGCTGGGAAATCTCAGACCATAAATCATTTTGTCAGTTCCACAGACAGTAGCCTGAGTTAGTTTCACAAAAATTAGTGAAACTACTGAACATAATGATCTACAAACACAACTAGTTCTTTAAAGATGCAGTCCAAATTAGAAGATCGCTCACATACAAAACATTTACTTGAACTTCTTTTATCGTGTCAGAAGCACAGAAAGGTGCTTTCTGGGTTGAAAGGATTTTTTTTCTGGAGGAACTCTGCTCAGGGGATGCCCCAGTAAGGCTCCTTTCATGCCCCCAAGATATTTTCCCACCAAAGTGGTCCCTATTTATCTACTTGCAATTTCTTGCTTTCGAACTACTAGGTTGGCAAGAGCTGGGACAGAGGAGCACTCATTCCGTCATGCAGTACTTGGGTCTTGAACTGCCAACTTGCCTTTTAGCTAACAAGGCAAGCTTCTTAACCACTGCGCCACTGCAGCCCCATACTTGAATATGAACATGAACATGTCATTTGCCTTTTACTCCTTTTTGAGTGAAAAGCATAAATAACTTCATATAGTTGAACATGAATATGAAGTTATTTATGCTTTTCAACCAAAAAAGGGTAAAAGGCAAATGACATGTTGTGTTGTGGTTTGTTTGCTTTTTGCTTCTTTACACTGTATGGGATAATATTTGTTTACACATTCATTTATTTCAACCTTATATTCTGCTTTTCTTGGTAGATTCAAAGTGATGTGCAAAACGACCAAAAGATATTAGAATGTTCAATAAGATAAAGAGAAAACAAATCTAAGAATTGTTTCAGAAGAAGGTGATATAATAAAAGCAGGTCAAAATAAACTGAACAGTAACAAGAGGAAAACAATATGAACAACACAATCTTATATATATACTGTATAATATAATTCTGACTTGAAAATTCATCCAACTGAGTTCAGTGGGTCTTCCAGTTAGCTGGGTCTTCTGCTGCTGCTGTATCCAAATCGGAATTTTGGCGATCATCATGGCGATCAGTCATGATGACTGTCCTGAGAATATAACGCAGTGGCTTTTCATTTGCCTTCAGCATTGCAGCATGACACCCGTACCATTGATCCAGCTCCGTGAGTCACTTTCTGGTCTTGAGCCCTTCGGCTGCTGCCCTCCATCATGGATTCAAGTGGGATTTAATCCACTCAAGGATTAAATTTGGGGAGTTAACTGGGTACAGAATTAAAACTTAACCCACAGGAGGAGTTTGGTGGAATAGAACAGAGCCTTATATATTACACCTGATGCTTAAAAGAGAAAAATGAAAGCTAATTTTGTTTATATAATGCATCTTCCCCACTAAACCATGAAATTAACTGTATGATCTTCAGCTATTAACTCCCTACATTAACCTACCTCACAGCCTATTCACGCCTCTCTTGAATTTCATGTCAGAGATTACTCTGGGTTAAATGGGTTTTTAGAGGACACCTGGATGAGGCTCCTTTCATGTCCCCAAGTAAGCTCTAGGGTAGGGGTGCCCAAACATTCCAGGCCGAGGGCCAGTCACATGGCTCAGGGAGGCGGTCACTATGGCCCGGAGGCCTGATGCAGCCCCTGATCCCAAGTCATCCAACCCGCAAAACCCTCGTTGCTCCTGGAACAAGGGCTTTGTGGGTCGGGTGAATTGTTATCAGGGGCTGCATCTGGCTCCCAGACCGTAGTTTGGGCACCCCTGCTCTAGGGTATAGAAACCTGACCTTCCAGACTCCAGACTATGTACTTCCAGACTATGTATTTCAATACATAGTAAAGGTCTCTCTTGCTTGAAAACCAGTCATGTCCAACTCTAGGGGCCGGTGCTCATCTCCTTTTACAGCCAAAGAGCCAGTGCTGTCTGCATTAGCAGATGCTTCAATGGTCATGTGATAGGCATTACATTACATTAAAGAAGGATATAGCTGAGGAACTCAACCTCCTTTATGTCACTAGGAGGGCACTGAATAGGATGAGGGTCAGAGTGCCTAAATGTAAGACCAACTTGTTCAAGTGAGGGCTGCTGGCAGATAACAACATGCTGTGTGAATGTGGAGAGATAAAGAATCCAGATCATCTGCTGGAAGTCTGTCAATTAATTCTGGAGATTCTTATTAATGAAGATTTACGGTAAGTTTGGCTAACAACAAAGCCAAGGCGGTGGCTTCATTTTGGCAGTTTAAAGTTTGAGCTAGGCACGAAAGAAGAATTAGTTTGGGAGAATAAGAGTTGTACACGGATTTTGAACTACACAGGGCTCCCACACCCCTGACTCTATATATAAGATAGATAGATAGATAGATAGATAGATAGATAGATGTAGATGTAGATGTAATACAAATAATAATACAAATACACAATACAATACACAGTAATGCAAATAATAATGCAAATACACAATATAGTCAGTACAGCACAAAAAATTATACAATATTCAATACCACAAATATAATCTTCGATACAAAGAAGATACCATAATTACAATATAATTTAACAGTACAATTCAATAATTAAATGATATATATTGTATATTCAAATTAAATGAAGAGGCCAAAGCATTAGGATGTTAAGTATAACAATAGTTTGGAAAAGTTACTTTTTTATGACAGCCCCCAGAATCTCCATTCTCAGAGTGGAAATCTCAGGATTTTGCCCCCCAAAAGTAAACATTCACAGCTGTAAATGTAACTTTTATATAAACTCATAAAATGCTGTGTATCTCTGGAGTTTGTTTATAGATGAGTGTCAGTACTGCAACAAGATATGGTAGGCTTATGAAATTTAATTGTTTTTCATATCTCTCACATGGGATATCATTTGACACTAACTTTACTGTCTCTATATCTCTCTTCCCAAAGCCAAATATTTTTTGGGGCCATTCTGTAATAACCTTGACCATGTTGTTTGCTTGAGACTGATGAAAGTTGTGTGTTTCCCAACCTTTGGTTTTTGCACTTCAATTCCCAGAAGCCGAAGTCAATTCCCCAAAGCAGCCAATGTAGTGACTTAGGCTTCTGGGAATTAAAGTCCCCCTGTGGGCCCTGTTGGGAAACATTGATCTAGATCGGGGTGGTCAAACGTTTTACACCGCGGGTCTGACCACGTCCCCCAGACAGCTGAGCAGGCCAGACTACACCCCCAGAAGTGGAAGCAGGCACATTTACGGCTGTAGTAAATGTGGCCACATCCTTGTTTACGGCAGTTTCAGGGTGGGCACGTTTTATGGCAGACAAAAATGTGGCTGCTTCCACTTCCTGGTGCGGTGGTGGTGATGCAGGCCACATGAAGTGGTGCTGTGGGCCAGGTCCGGCTTGCAGGGTGTAGGTTGGGAACCCCTGAGCTAGATGAAGCTTTCTTTTCCTCAAGTGTACATACAACAGACAGGTACATTTAGCCTTCTTCCACATCAAAAGTTGACAAAACATACTGTACTTGCCAATTCTGTCTCCCACCAATTCATTTTATTCAGGGAGTACACATTATTATTATTATTATTATTATTATTATTATTATTATTATTATTATTATTATTATTATTATTATTATTATTATTATTATTATTATTATTATTATTATTATTATTATTATTACTACAGCTGCTGCTAAGGTACCATTTCTGCATTTTGGAAGTTTTACTAGAAACTGAGGTTCTATAGCCTGAAATTATATTGTGGTTTTATTATTTTATCTGAGCTGATTTAGGAGACATTGCCCTGAAAAACAGACCACAAATTGTTGAAACAGAGAAACAACCAAACGAGTTTAATTCTCATGGGCAACAGCTGTTGATAGACATCTTCTTTATGAACTCAGCTAGTGCTTTCTTGCAGCCATCTATGTTAGGGCTATCTCTTAATCTTTTTGTAGTGAATTCCATTTGTTTTGTGACAACGGAAGGGATTTTATTCCTCACTCTCTCGCATAAGGTTCTCATCCAGTATTCCCAGAATGAATATTTTGTAACATCCATTTGGGCCATGGCTGTTTTTAGCGAGGCCTAGCAAGACAATCAGTTATATAAAAAGGAGATTCTATTAAATTAACATTTTCAAATAAACTCAAGAGTACTCTACATGCTTCAATATAAACATGATTTTAATCTTTCTGTATCAAGCGCATTCATCTCCTGAGAGGCTGCACATTAAAACAAAAGGGGGAGAAGAGAAGTAGAAAAACCTTTTGCAACTAAAAATGAAATGAAAAGAAAAATAAGAAAAGCAGTTGACAAGACACTGAAGTATAGAGACAGAAAAGACTTCAATGGTCATCTAGTCCAACCCATTGTTAATGCAAAAATCTATACCTAAAGCCAAATGGTCAATATAGACATTAAACAGATTATGTACGGTAATTGGAAGCAGCAGGTGGAAAAACTGCAAGACAGGAGCAGATTGTGGTACTGATCTTGAACTGTTAATATCCAACATTAAACTAAAGCTGAAAAGGAACACTAAAAGAACCATAGTAACAAAATATAATTTAAACATTCCTAATGAGTTGGATACTGAAGTTCACCAAACAATTTTAGAAGAATATCAATCTATGCTTTAAAGACTATAGTAAACATTTGACTATGTGGTAAATGAGAAACTATGGATTGTTTTGAAAGAAAGGGGTGTGCCTTAGCATTTGATTGTCCTGATGTTGTGGACAAGAAGCTACAATTAGGACAAAATATAGAGAGACAAAATGGTTTCCAATAGGCAAGGTAGTCAGACAAGGGTTCATTTTATCCCCTTATCTGTTCAGTCTGTATAAACATCAACAGAATATATCATATGGAAAACCAGACTAGATTCTTATGAAAGAGGAGTGAAAAGAAAAATCATTAATTTCAGATATGTAGATGACACCATCTTACTAGCAGCAATGACTTGAAATGACTTTTAGTTAAAGTAAAAGAACGTGCCAAAGCAGGATTACAGTTGAACATTAAGACAAAAATCATGACCACAGAAGAACTATACAACTTTAACATTGTCAATAAGGAAATAAAAATTGTTAAACATTTTGTTTACCTTGGCACAATTTTAAAGCCAAATGGAGAATGCAGATAAGAAATCAGAATAAGATGAATTGGTGTTGGGCGCCAGAGGTGGCCCCCAGACCATAGTTTGGGCACCCGTGGCCTAAAGGAACCCACAAGCTTGAGTTTACAAGAGCTGGGTTTACAAGAGCTGAGCTGGGTTGTTGAACACAAGACAATTTGGAGATCACTCATTCATAGGGTCATTAAAGTTCATTCAACTTGCCATTACACAACAGTATTATGCAACCTATCCCTCTTATTTTCTCCAGGCTAAACATGTCAGAGAAACTC